>LR738710.1:550624157-550924168 GCA_902687465.1 Secale cereale
GGGGGGGGGCGCCTGGGCCCCCCAGGCCTCCGCTGATGCCCCCCTTTGGCATATATTTAACACGCGTCCCGAAACCCTCGAGGGCGGAACCCTTTTTCGCGATCTCATCTCTGTTCCGCCACCGCCACGCTTCCAAGATCGGGAGCACCAGGAGAACTCTTCACGGCACCCTACCGGAGGGGAGGATCACCACCGGGAGCCTCTCCACCACCATGGACGCCTCCCGGATGAGTTGTGAGTAGTCTCCCTTGGACCATGGGTCCATGACCAGTAGCTATGTGATGTTCTCCTCCCCTTCTTGTGCTTCACTAATTAGACCTCGTGAGCTGCCCTACATGATCGAGGCACATATGTAATCCTTATGCTGTTGCTATGTTGAGTTTGCTGGGATCCGATGGATTGTGAGATTATGTTCAGATTGTGTTTGAGTAATATATTTGATTTACCTCTTTTATATTTATGTTCGTAAGTAATTCTTGCATGTTCTCCGTTGTTATTTATTTCTTTGGCCAAGTAGTAGGTAGTGACTCCAAGAGGGAACGTTATGCTTGATTGTGGGTTCATGCCCCTCGATGACTAGCTTGAGTGACAGAAACATGAGTCTAGGGGATGTGCTGTTGCCACAAGGGGGAAAACAACGGTGCTTGTGCCCGCGGGTGCAAGTATTGTTTACTTTACGCAAAGTTCTTTTAATGCAGTTGTCTGTTGCTTTGAGTTTACACTATGGGTGGGACTCGCAACTTAATACCAGCGAGATGTTCTGGATAGATATCTCAAGGTGGATGATTAGTAGTAGATGCAGATGGATTTCGGTCTACTTGCCTTGGCGTACCGCCCATGCTTTGAACCTCTACCTTTCTTGCAACATAGTTAGCATTGGTTTGCGCACATAATTCTGTCAATTGCCCAGCTGTAATTCGTTTACCTCACATAGCTGTTTTATCGTCTTTTGGGAGAGAGACATCACTAGTGAACATCATGGGACCCCGGTCCATATTACCATCACTGATCACATCCGCTATTTACTTTCCGCTTTTACTTACTATTTGCAGCAATACCTATCACTATTATCACTTGCGTTTGATCCTTTGTAAACGACAAGGCCGGAGGGATTGACAACCTCTCTGTACTCGTTGGGAGCAAAGTTATATGTATCTGTGTGCAGGTCCAAGTTGATTGCTAATATCTGGTGCCGTTAGCAGTTGACACCTTCTTGTTGAAACTAGGAGTCTCAGGGGAAATCGATCCTTGGTATCTTTGCCAAGGGAAAACTACCGCCAAACTGCATCTCAAACCTTCCACTTGGGGTAACCAACGAGGGGCGAGAAGCCATCAGCGTGTCGACACGAGGAGGAGCGGCGACAGACAAGACGGGCGTCTCCCCTCGTCCCCGATAAAGCAAGGACACCTAAGCAGGGTGCATTAAATGCACCTTTTCCTGTAATGCGAGGGATAACCTGGCATCACTGTACCCTTTCCACCTCCTGTGTGCCACTGTGGCGACCCTTTTTCCCTATAAAAGGAGGCCCGAGGCGACCAGGAGGAGGATTCGGCTTTTCGGAACCCCTCACGACTCTTTTGGAGCTCCTCGTTAGCTGAAGAACACCAACATATAATCCACCAAAGCAGGAGTAGGGTTTTACGCATCTTTGCGGCCCGAACCTGGGTAAAGGAATCGTGTCCTGATCGTTAGATCCGCTCTTCTCTCAACCCTGCACCCTGCAACCGTAGTAGGGATTCTTGTGATCCCATAGGTGTCGATCCAAATACACCGACACTTGACAATCACAATATTGGTCATACAAGCAATTCATGAATAATTAGTATAAGGAAGAGAACTTTCACATGCAAATACACTATCTTGGAAATCTTTTGTGATTGTGAGACCCCATAAAAATATTATATGCCAAAATTGTTGACGGTTGATAAGGAGGACAACGTAATGGTTTATGTTTGTTCCTATTCACACAGAAGTTATACTATCATAGATCCTTCAACATGTGGTGCTAGCCCCTCATCTTTGCTAGCCAAAAATTCCGCACCAAGTAAAGATACTACTTGTGCATCCAAAAACCCTTAAACCCAAATCTCATCTTCAAGAGTCCACCATACCTACCTAAGGATTGAGCAAGATCCTTCAAGTAAGTTGTCATCGGTGCAAAAAGGCAATAGAAATTACTTCTAAAAGTGTTAGATCATGTAGTGTAAGAGAAAATTGAGCATTGTACGAACTTGTGATGGCAAAGAATAAAAGCGACAGACTGCATAATAAAGGTTGCTATCATAAGGGGCAATATAACATGATGTTCTTTTGCACTAAGGGATTGAGCATACAAACAAATAAGCGCATGACAACCTCTACTTCCCTCTGCGAAGGGCCTATCTTTTACTTTTCAGTATTTACTTTTATGCAAAGAGTCAAAAAATTTCTCTCTATTCCTTTTTATTTTTCTCTTTTGGCAAGCACCATGTGGTGAGGAAAGATCTAGGCACATACACATCACCAAAAGGTGAATACGTTGGGAAGCAAAATTACAAGCCCCTATCTTTCTATGTGTCCGGTTGAAACGTTTTTCTCATGTGTATGCGGTGAGTGTTAGCAATCATAGAAGACTATATGATGGTTGAGTATGTGGAGATCTTACTTAAACTCTATTGAATAAGTTGAATTACAATTGCTAGGTGACTGAGAACATAGGTTGTTGAGTTTTAAGATAATTCATTGTTTGCACCTTAACATGTGAATTGGTTGCTACTCTAACATGAGAAGTTTTATAGGAAAGAATTATTGTTATGATGCTAGGAAAAGTGATTGAAATTGTCATTGATCAAACTTGTGCACTTTGCTAGCATTCACACTTCATAAATTATTTCTTTTATCATTTACCTACTCGAGGACGAGTAGGAATTAAGCTTGGGGATGCTGATACGTCTCCAACATATCTATTATTTATGAAGTATTCATGCTGTTTTATTATCATTATTGGATGTTTTACAATCATTTTATAGGAACTTTATATCATTTTTTGGGACTAACCTATTGTCCCAGTGCCTAGTGCCGGTTGCTGTTTTTTGCTTGTTTTTTACATCGCAGGAAATCAATATCAAACGGTGTCCAAACACCGCGAAATTTTTTGGAGATTGTTTTTGGACCAGAACACCCAGGATGGGCCAGATCAGCACCTGGGGGGGTGCCCCGAGGGGGCGCAACCTACAAGGGCACGCCTCGGGGTCTGGGCCCCTAGGCGCGCCCAGGTGGGTTGTGCCCACCGCGGTGGCCTCCCGCACCCCTTCTTCGCCCTATAAATTCCCAAATATTCTGAAACCCTTCGGGGTAGACCTAGATCAGAAGTTCTGCCGCTGCAAGGCTCTGTAGTCCACGAGATCCAATCTAGAGCCCTTTCCGACACTCCACCGGAGGGGGATCACCGGTGGCCATCTTCCTCATCCTGGTGGCCACCATGGTGAGAAGGGAGTACTCCACCTTCGGGGCTGAGGGTTTGTACCAGTATTTATGTTTTAATCTCTCTCTCACGCGATCTCGAGATGTCACGATCTTGCTATATCATGGGCTTTGTTAACATAGATGGATCGTATGATGTTTCTCCCCTCTCTACTCTTGTTGTGATGAATTGAATCTTTACCCTTTGAAGTTATGTCATGTCGTATTGAATGTTCAGATTTGAGAACACATGATGTATGTCTTGCGGTATGAATAATTGAGTTGACAATGGGGTATCATATTGATTCACTTGATGTATGTTATGGCACTCAACTTGCGGATTCCCGTGGTGACACTAGAGTTATCTATGCATAGGGGTTGATGCATGTTTTTATTATCTTTTCTCCGGTAGAAACTTTGGGGTCTCCTTGTAGTTCTTTGGGTGGATTGAATATTATGATCATGAAGTTGTTTGATGCATATCGTAGAATCAACTCATGGATATTTGTGGTGACATTGGAATATCTAGGTGACGTTAGAGTTGGTTGATGTGTTTCATATGGTGTTATTTTAGTACGAACTCTTGGATAGATCGATCGAAAAGAATAGCTTTGTGTCATTTTAGTACAAACTCTAGGATAGATTGATCGAAAAATAGCTTTGAGGTGGTTTCTTACCCTACAAAAAATTTCCAACTTCTGTTCGCTAATAGGAACTCGGGAGTGATTCTTTATTGCACTTTGAGGGATAATCATATGATCCAACTATGTTAGCATTGTTGAGAGATTGCACTAGCAAAAGTACGGACCCTAGGCCTCATCTTCAAGCATTGCAATACCGTTTGTGCTCTGTTTTATCACTTGCTACCTTGCTATTTTTTATTGTCACTATTACAAAAATCAATATCTACTATCCATATTACACTTGTATCACCATCTCTTCGCCGAACTAGTGCACCTATACAATTTGCCATTGTATTGGGAGTGTTGGGGACACAAGAGACTTTTTATTATTTGGTTGCAGGGTTGTTTGAGAGAGACCATTTTCATCCTACACCTCCCACGGACTGATAAACCTTAGGTCATTCACTTGGGGAAATTTGCTACCGTCGTACAAAACTCTGCGCTTGGAGGCCCAACACGAGTCTACAAGAACAAGTTGTGTAGTAGACATCAGTAAGGTGGCCATTTCCCATGATAGCTCTATCCAAAACGTTACATTCGTCGAATATCTTGGCTACAACTTACTTTCCGTATCTAGACTAGCTGACTTCGATTTCAATGTCTTATTTACTGAAGTAGATTGCCAAGTGTTTCATAGAGATAATCATAAAATGGTCTTTACCGGTATTCGTAGAGGTGACCTATACATTGTTGATTTTACTAAGAAAGCCCAACCTCACACTTGCTTAATTGCTAAATCTTCTAAAGGTTGGTTATGTCATAGAAGGTTAAGTCATGTGGGTATGCAAAATCTCGATAATCTTATTAAAGTTGATCATATCCTTGGTGTTAAAGATGTTATATTTGACAAGGATAGACTTTGTAGTGCCTGTTAAGGAGGAAAACAAGTTGGAGGAAGTCATCCTGTGAAGAACATCATGACCACGAGAAGACCGCTTGAGCTACTTCATATGGATCTTTTTGGTCCAAACGCCTACAAGAGTCTCGGTGGTAATTCATTTGGTTTGGTCATTGTTGATGGTTTTTCCAGATTTACGTGGGTGTTCTTTCCTGATGATAAATCACAGTTCCAAAAGATCTTCAAGAACTTCCCTAGGAAGGCCCAAAATCAAATTGACGTGATGATCAAGAAGCTTTGAAGTGATAACGGATCGGAGTTCAAGAACGCCAATGTGGACACCTTCCTCGACGAAGAAGGGATTTGACATGAGTTCTCGGCTATGTACACACCTCAACAAAACAGAGTCGTTGAGAGGAAGAACCGGATGCTTATTGAGATGGCGAGGACAATGCTTGATGAATACAAGACGCTAAGACACTTTTGGGCGGAAGCGGTTGAGACAGCTTGTCATGCTATGAATCGACTATATCTTCACAAGCTTCTTGGCAAGACGACATACGAGCTTCTCACCGGTAACAGACTCCAAGTTGGATACTTTCGGGTATTTGGCTTAACGTGCTACATTCTTGATAAGCATCGTCGTTCGAAGTTTGCTCCTAAGTCTCATGAAGTTTTCCTACTTGGTTATGGGCTCAAACTGTCACACTTACCGTGTCTCCAACAATTTCACCCGAAAGGTTGAAGAGATGGTAGATGTGAAGTTTGATGAATCTAACGGCTCACAATTAGAGCACTTGCCAATTGATGTAGGAGACAAAGATCCTTCGGAAGCAATCCAAGATTTGTCCATTGGCAAGATTTTCCCAACGGAAGTGAAGAGGAGTACTTCGTCAATTCAAGTGGAAGCCTCAACTTCACATCAAGGTGAACCACAAGTTGACTTGCAGGCATCCACAAGTGGAACACGTCAAGACGAAGAAAACGAGGAAGTGCAACAAGATGGACTGTCTCAACCTCCCTCTCCACCTCCACAAGAGAACGATAATGACAACAACAACAAAGAAGGACAAGAAGAATAAGATAATGATGAGGATGTTCCACCCCAGCCCAAACAAAAGCTCTCACGAGTTAGAGCAAGAATATCAAGAGATCATCCCATTGAACAAATCTTGAACGACATTCAAACCGGGAGAATCACTCGCTCTAAATCTCATTTGGCTAACTTTTGCGAACATTACCCATTCATTTCTATTGTTGAACCTATCAAGGTTGAAGAAGCTCTTGATGATCCATATTGGGTGAATGCCATGCACGAAGAGCTACAAAACTTTAAGAGGACTCAAGTATGAACATTGGTTGAAAAGCTGGAGGACAAGCACAATGTCATTGGAACCAAATGGGTGTTTCGGAATAAGCAATATGAAGATGGACAAGTTGTACGTAACAAGGCCCGTATCGTTGCTCAAGGCTACATACAAGTTGAAGGTATGGACTATGGTGAGACATATACCCCCGTGGCTAGACTTTAGTCCATACACATCTTACTTGCTTATGCCAAGCACCATGATATCACTTTATATCAAATGGACATCAAAAGTGCTTTTCTTAATGGATAAATTGAGGAGGAAGTTTATGTTAA
Organism: Secale cereale; assembly: GCA_902687465.1. Lineage (NCBI taxonomy): Eukaryota > Viridiplantae > Streptophyta > Magnoliopsida > Poales > Poaceae > Secale > Secale cereale. The sequence goes on from LR738710.1 coordinate 550,630,763, forward strand.
ACAACCTCCCGACTTTGTCAATCCCAAGAGACGTAATCATGTTTACAAACTTCACAAAGCTCTTTATGGTCTTAAACAACCTCCTAGAGCATGGTATAAATGCTTGACCAAATTTCTTATTGATAAAGGCTTTGAAATTGGGAAGATAGATTCTACACTTTTTACTAAGAGGGTTAATGGTGAATTATTTGTGTGTCAAATTTATGTTGATGATATCATATTTGGTTCTACTAACCCCCATTTTAGTGAAAAGTTTGGCAGGCTAATGCAGAGAAGTTTGAGATGTCTATGACGAGTGAACTCAAATTTTTCCTTAGTTTGCAAATCAAGCAAACTAAGGAAGGTGTTGGATTTCGGGTTCCGCAAATCCTTGAGAGGTTTGAACTCTCGGGTGCACACGAAGAACACTCTCTCCCCAGCACGCTCACCCTACGATTCCAGGGCCTAGCTCGATGAACTCGAAGAACAAGGGACACAGAGAGTTATAATGGTTCGGGCCACCCTGTGGTGTAATACCCTACTCAAGTGTGTGTGGTGGATTGCCTTGTATGGTTGATGAAGAACTAGTACAAGGGATGAACAACCTCTGGAGGAGAGGTGTTCTTGGGCCCGGATGAGCTTGTGGTGTCTCTTCTACTAGGCGAGCCCTCTCTTGGATCCAGGTGAGACGACCCTTCTCTTATGGTGGTGGCCAGGTCCTATTTATAGTGGCCTTGGTCCTCTTCCCAAATATCGGCGGGAAGGGATCCCACAACGGACAAATTTGAAGGGGAACAGCTAGTACAAGTTATCCTGACAAAAGTAGTCTTTGCCTGCCAAAGGCTCTAGTGGTGACACCGCGCCGAGCTCCACGATGACCTCCGTTCTGCAGCCCTGATGGTCCTTGGTCTTGTAGCACTGATATGGAAACCTTTGCCTGATCCCTCGGGACTCCGCGCCTGCGCTTGCCCTCTTAGCACCAAATAGGAAACTGGTGCACTGCGCCCGCTGGCACCCACCTGGCCTTGGTCGTCATGGCTCACGTCACGTGAACCTCATGAGGGGCACCTTGCATAGATATCTCCGCTCCTCGGGAGCCATCATAGAGAGACTGCCCCCAGGGAGGTCTTGCTGTCGCCCGCCTCGCGAGGCTTGGCCCCTCGTGAGGGTCTTGAGTTGCAGTTGCTGAAGTTGGGCCGTACCAGGCCGCCGATGGAGCCACGTCACGGGCCGCAGGCAGGCAAGTCTGGGTACCCCCGTTCCCAGGACACCGACAGTAGCCCACCGGGCCCAAGGCATGCACGGACTTGGCTTCGAGGCAAAGCCAAAGGGACAAGGGCGAAGCGCCGCGGGCCCCAAATGCCTGCGGCCTTGGTCGGTGCGTGGCGACTTGATTGGACGTGGGTGTCTCCACTTCCTCACGCTGCCTAGAAATCTGCCCGACCTGGTGGCCGCTGCCGCTCGCATAGCCCCGCCTCCTCTACTTGTAGCGTGCTCCTACCACTTCTCCGTCTTCCAGAGACTAGCATCCTCCTCCCCTAGCCTGACCCAACGCCAATCCTCGCCGCTGCGATGGCACCGTGCCAGAAGAAGAAGGGGAAGGGGGAAACCGGCGCCTCGCCCCCTGCGCCTCAAGTCTCCGAACTCGCCCTTGAGAGGCCGGTGGTGGTCAACCAGGAGGGGCTGAGCAAGGCTCTCCCCGCTCTCACCTCCGATTTCAACAAATGGGGGGCGATCGTGGCTTGGCCAGCTTCTCGGTTCACGGTCGACAGGGCAGCCACCGAGATTCGTATCCATCTTCGCGCCCTCTGGGCTGGCCTGATTCCTCCCTTCTCCGACTTCTTCAACGCCGTGCTCTCGCATTACCAAGTTAATGCGCTGCACTTGGATCCCCAATCCATCGTCCTCCTCACTGTCTTCGCCTTTATCTGCGTGGCCATGGTTGGCATTGCTCCATCTGCGGCCTTGTTTCGCCATTTTTTCTTGCTGCATCTGATAGATGCCCGCCAGTTCTCGGGGTGCGTGACCTTCCATGCCATAGCCGCGACGTCCGGTTAGGGGATCAACTTCGATCTTCCGCCAGATGCGGATGGATTTCGGAAGCGGTGGGTGTTCGTCGATGTTGGCGTGTGCAATCCTCTGCTTCTGCTTCCTCAGGCTCCGGCCGTTCCAAGCTCTGGCTGGGGGCACGCGAGGCTTGATGACCTGTGGCTCGCCCATGTCCGGCGCCGGATGGCCAGGCTAAGGTACCTCGGGGTGACAACGCCTATGGTGTTAAGGAGTTCATCAAGTGTCGCATCGCTCCGCTCCAGCGTCACTCCCGCCCATTGTGGGCCTTCTACGGCTGCGCTGACCCCATCAGGCTCCATGCATCTGCGCTTCCCCTGAGGCACAGTGGACAGTGTTCGAGCTCCTGACGGGCGACTCGTCTCCGGTGAATCTTCCGGAGGAGGGTTGCCTCTTGTACTGCCGGCTGAGTTCGTGCGGCAGATGCCTCTTTTTGATGCATGGGGGCTGCGTCCGGCTGGACTCGGGGAACCCCGCGAGGATCCTCTCGCCTTGGTCTTGTCGCCTACGGACTCCTCAGTGCCCACCCCAGAAGAGGATGCAGGGAGGCGGGCATCGGCGGGGCGGCTGATGAAGAAGCGGTGCACATTGTAGCCCCCGAGGCACCGGCTACTGGGGCTTGGACGAGCTGTCCTGAGGTCACACTTAGTGAGCCGCTGCAGACCAAGGCTCCCAAGGTCGCCTTCTCGGGAGCCTTGGATACTGCCCCAGACGACGGTGGTCGCGCCTAGGGCTTCGGCCAGCTCCGCTTGGACTTCGGGCCTCTCCGCAAGAGGAAGGCGCTCCTGAGCTACGATGGTGTCGCCTACCGGCCGCTGAAATAGAGGAAATACGTAGCCAAGGACAGGTAAGTACCTTATCTGCGTGTTTCCTGGGTGTTGTGCTCCTTTCTGACCCTGACCCTTCAGGTCTCCATCAACTAGTACGGCGGAATCCCCTGAGAAGCGACCCCCGCCTTCTCAGGGCCCCTCATTGGCCTTGAGCGTGCCCCTCAGGGGCGCCGTCCGTGGCGCGAGGTTCGCGGAAGAGGTGAACACGCCTCCCTGAGGCCTGGACTTCGCGTTCTGGTCGTCCCTCCTTTGCAGCCTCGCCCGGAGCGTTGGAGGCGTGCCGAGAGCCCCTCTAGTGATCGTCCCTGGCAGTTGGGCGACCCAAGCTTCGGCCTCGTCTTCGAGCTGCCTGGCCTTGTCTTGCAGTGCCCCTACTAAGGCCCGGGCGGTAGCGGGTAAGACGCCGACCTCCAGCCCCCTACCAGAGGAGGACGGGCCATCCCTTGCTTCCCGGTGATTGACGAGGCAGAGGATGGGCCAACCGCGCGTTTGAATTCGCGCGCGGGCGCGGCGCCGTCCGCCACGAGCTTCTCCGAAATGCGATGGGTGCGCTGAGCTGGCTCGGGGAGGAGCTCGTCGATGTAGACGCCCGCCTAGCGACGGAGGAGCTCCAGCTAGTGGACGAATGTCGTTGGTTGAAGGTGGCCATCAACTTCGGCCGTCTCGAGCACGAGCGCACCGGTGCGAAGGCCGAAGCGTCCCTCGCGGCCTCACGTGAAGCCAGTGCCCAGGCTCTGGAGGAAGCCAGGTAGGCGGATCGCCGCCGCAAGGTTGCCAAGGAGCACCAGCAGAAGCTTCAGGCCCTGAACGACTCCCTCGAGCGACAGGTCGAAGCGTGCAGGGCAGCCCTGGCGTCGATGAGGGGGGCGCCTGCCGATGAGTGGGAGATCTAGAAGCACGAGGCGGCGCTGATGCTGGAAGCCTTGGAGCGCGGCCTCGAGCTGGAGCAGCTGGAGACGAGGGAGTGCCATGTGACCCTGGCCGAGGATGCTATCTCTGCTTGCGAGGCCAAGGTTCCGGAGGAGATCGACCGGGGGGTGGCGAAGGCCAGCGCAGATCTTGCCAAGGAGTATGGCCTCAAGTTGGAACTCCTGCAGGCAGAAGCTGATGGGAGAACTGTTGCCCCCAGGACGAGGCTGGATGAGGCAAAGCAGCGCGAGAGGGCCGCCATGGCGGCCCAGTATTCTGCTTAGGCCAAGCTGGTCTACGCGCGGGCCGACCTGGCCTTGCTCCACCGGCAAGTTGATGAAGCCGCAGTTCTTGCGCAGCAAAACAGGGATGAGACCTACCGTCGACAATTGTTGCAGCATGAGCATACCCCCATGCTCTAGGCTCTCCGGGTGAAGGCTAATCGGGCGCTGGGGGCCATCTACGAGGGCTCACGAGATCATCAAGCAGAAGAGGCGGGGCCTCCTCGGGCACACGTTCTCGCGTGTCTTCAGACATCTTCAGGACCTCGACCCTCACTTCGATTTCAACGCCGTCATAGCCCCCGTGCCCGTGTCTGTCTGAGAGAATCTGGCGCACTAGGTGGATGATCATGTGGATGCCTTGGTGAGAGCGTTCGCCACTGAAGACGATGAGGCGGTGGTCACGGTGGATGGAGACGGCGTGGTTGACGATAGTGAAGGCGACGCCAGTGATAGTGCTAGTAGCGCGTATGAGAGCGACCAGGGCGCCGATGTGAGCTGCACGTCAGTTGAGCCTGTGTTCATCCGCTAGAACCTGTATCTAAGGACTTGGACATGGCGCCGCAGGGCGTGAGAGTATTTTGGAGGGGGGGTGCCATCCCCTTTTTTGCATATGTAAATTAATATTCTTCGCTTAAGCTAGATCTGGAAACTTGCCTTCTGGGCTCGTGAGTTCCCGAGCTGGGTTGCGACCAAGACTCATCTTGATCCCAACAGGCTTGAGTGCTTCCTGAGGTGACCGATGCGTCTTCCTCCCGGGGGGGGGGGGCTCTTGGTGGACCGTGGGTTCCTAGACCTCCTGAGGGGTCGGTTAACTCGCCCGAGGGAGCCTCGCGAGGAGCAAACGCCAGGTCAAGGCAGGGTGCGCATCTGGCAACGTTGTGGCAAAGGTACTCCTAATCCTGGGGTGATCGCCACCGGCGGGCTCACCGTGCAAGGATGTCTTGCCTACTTTTCCAAACCCTTTTGCCCTTGTTTCAGACTCTAACCTGCATGATTTGAATGGAACTAACTCGGACTCACGTTGTTTTCAGCAGAATTGCCATGGTGTTGTTTTTGGGCAGAAATAAAAAGTTCTCGTTATGACTTGAAAACCCACGGAGAATTATTTTGGAAAATATAAAAAATACCTGCAAGAAGATCCAAACCAGGGGGCCCACACCCTGTCCACGAGGGTGGGGGGCGCCTCCCCCCTAGGGCGCGCCCCCTGCCTCGTGGGCCCCCTGGTGCTCCACCAACGTATCCCCAGATCCTATATATTCACTTTCGGGGAGCAAAAACCAGAGAGAAAGAATTATCGCGTTTTACGAGATGGAGCCGCCGCTAAGCCCTAATCTCTCTCGGGAGGGCTGATCTAGAGTCCGTTCGGGGCTCCGGAGAGTGGAGATCGTCGCCATCGTCATCATCAACCTTCCTCCATCACCAATTCCATGATGCTCACCGCCGTGCGTGAGTAATTCCATCGTAGGCTAGCTGGACGGTGATGGGTTGGATGGGATCTATCATGTAATCGAGTTAGTTTTGTTAGGGTTTGATCCCTAGTATCCACTATGTTCTGAGATTGATGTTGCTATGACTTTGCTATGCTTAATGCTTGTCACTAGGGCCCGAGTGCCATGATTTCAGATCTGAACCTATTATGTTTTCATGAATATATGTGTGTTCTTGATCCTATCTTGCAAGTCTATAGTCACCTACTATGTGTTATGATCCGGCAACCCCGAAGTGACAATAATCGGGACCACTCCCGGTGATGACCTTAGTTTGAGGAGTTCGTGTATTCACCATGTATTAATGATTTGGTCTGGTACTCTATTAAAAGGAGGCCTTAATATCCCTTAGTTTCCAATAGGACCCCGCTGCCACGAGAGGGTAGGACAAAAGATGTCATGCAAGCTCTTTTCTATAAGCACATATGACTATATTAGGAATATATGCCTACATTGCATTGATGAACTGGAGCTAGTTCTGTGTCACCCTAGGTTATAACTTCTACATGATGAATTGCATCCGACAAAATTTCCCATCACCGATCCAATGCCTACGAGCTTTTCACATATTGTTTGTTGCTTATTTACTTTTCCGCTGTTACTATCACAAAAACTACAAAAACACTATCGTTACTTTTATTGCTGCTACCACCACTATCATGTTACTTTGCTACTAAACTACCTTGCTGCAGATACTAAGTTTCCAGGTGTGGTTGAATTGACAACTCAGATGCTAATACTTAAGAGTATTCTTTGGCTCCCCTTGTGTCGAATCGATAAATTTGGGTTGAATACTTTACCCTCGAAAACTGTTGCGATCCCCTACACTTGTGGGTTATCAAGACTATTTTCTGGCGCCGTTGCCGGCGAGCATAGCTCTATTCTCTAAGTCACTTGGGATTTATCTTTGTTGATCACTATGAAGAATTTGAAGGACTCAAAAACCAAGATCTTACCCTCAACTACGAGGGGAGGTAAGGAACTGCCATCTAGCTCAGCACTTGATTCTCCTTCAATGATGAGTAAACTTGCAACACCTACTCCCGCTATTGAATCTGATATGTCGTATGTTCTTGATGATGTCACTTCTGCTATGTACGGTGAAACTACTTCTATGCCTGATACTGTGCCACTAGGTGAATTCCTAGATGAACAAATTGCTATGGTTAGGGAGAATGCAAATATTCACAGTGATGATATTTATGAAAGTGACGATGAAGCTTCTCCCAATAGATATGAATTGCCTATTGTTCCTGAGGGTTATGTCATGGATGAAGAAACTGGTAGAGACTTTCTTGCTTGCAACGATAGATATGATCTTAAGAAATTATTAGCTAAGCTGAAAGAAAAGTCCTTAAATGCTAGAATGAAACATGACCCTGCTTTTGCTACCTCACCTATATGTGTTACTGATAAGGATTATGATTTCTCTGTCGATCCTGAGTTAATTACTTTGGTTGAATCTGATCCTTTCCATGGCTATGAATCTGAAACTGTTGTGGCACATCTTACTGAGTGGAATGATATAGCCACCCTGTTTACCAACGATGAAAAGATTCGTTATTACTATATCCTTAAGTTATTTCCTTTCTCTTTAAAGGGTGATGCTAAGACTTGGTTTAATTCTCTTGATCCTGGTTGTGTGCGTAGTCCCCAGGATATGATGTATTACTTCTCTGCTAAATATTTTCCTGCTCAGAAGAAACAAGCTGCCTTACGGGAAATATATAACTTTGCACAAATTGAAGAAGAGAGTCTCCCACAAGCTTGGGGGAGGCTTCTCCAATTACTTAATGCTTTGCCTGATCATCCTCTTAAGATGCATGATATACTTGATGTCTTTTATAATGGACTAACCAATGCTTCCAGAGACCACCTGGATAGTTGTGCTGGTTGTATTTTCAGGGAAAGAACAGTTGATCAAGCTGAATTACTATTGAATAATATGCTGGCCAATGAAAATAATTGGACACTTCCTGAACCAGCCCCTAAGGCAACTTCGAAGAAAAGATGTGTTCTATTTCTCAGTCCCGAAGATATGCAAGAGGCAAAGAAATCTATGAAAGAAAAAGGTATTAAAGCTGAAGATGTTAAGAATTTACCACCTACTAAATAAATACATGGTCTTGATAACCCGACACAGGCAGTGGTAAATTCCCTTTATAGATTTGATGAAGGTGATATTCCTCGTTATAAGTCTGCTTGCCAATGCTTAGATGAGTTTGACAATTTTATTGTGAAACAAGAAAACTTGAATGCTTACTTTGGTAGACAATTACAACACAATGCTTATATGATTGAACGCTTGAGTGATTATCTGTATAGAGCTAAAGGTTAACTGAAACTCATTAGTAAACATGCTTCCATGGTCACCACTCAAGTAGAACAAGTACTTAAGGCTCATAATGATTTGCTCAATGAATTAAATAGTAAGAATAATGACTATGCTGTTAGAGTTGCTACTAGAGGTGGTAAGATGACTCAGGAACCTTTGTATACGGAAGGCCACCCTAAGAGAATTGAGCAAGATTCTCAGAGAGCTAATTTAGATGCACCTAGTTCTTCTAAGAAGAAGAAAAATAAAAATGATATGACTTTGCATGCTTCTAGTGGACCCGTAGTTGACACACCTGAGAATTCCAATGATATATTTGTTTATGATGCTGAGACACAATTTGGTAATGAACATGAACCTAGTGATAATATTAATGATGATGCCCAACCTAGCAATGATAATGAAGTAGAGATTGAACCGGTTGTTGATCCTGAAAACCCGCAATCAAAGAATCAACATTATGATAAGAGAGACTTTGTTGCTAGGAAGAACGGAAGGGAAAGAGAACCATGGGTTTGGAAACCCATGCCTTTTCCCCCTAAACCATCCAAGAAAAAGGATGATGAGGATTTTGAGCGCTTTGTTGAAATGATTAGACCTATCTTTCTGCGTATGCGTTTATCTGATGTGCTTAAAACAAATCCTTATGCTAAGTATATGAAAGATATTATTACCAATAAAATAAAGATACCTGAAGTAGAAATTTCCACCATGCTTGCCAATTACACTTTTAAGGGTGGAATACCTAAGAAACTAGGAGATCCAGGAGTACCTACTATACCTTGCTCCATTAAACGAAACTATGTTAAAACTGCTTTATGTGATCTTGGAGTCGGTGTTAGTGTTATGCCTCTCTCTTTATATCATAGCCTTGACTTGAGTAAGTTGACACCTACTGAAATATCTTTGCAAATGGCCGATAAATCAACTACTATACCTGTCGGTATTTGTGAGGATGTGTGTGTTGTGGTTGCAAATGTTACTATTCTAACGGACTTTGTTATACTTGATATTCCTGAGGACGATAGTATGTCTATTATCCTTGGTAGACCCTTTTTGAATACTGCATGGGCTGTTATAGATTGCAACATAGGCAATTTCACTTTTCATGTCAATGGTAATGAGCATACGATACACTTTCTGAGGAAACAACCTTAGGTCCACAGTATCAATTATATTGGAAAATTTTCAACTATTACTATTGGAGGTTTTGAATTTCCCCTTCCTACTATCAAGAAGACATATGACATTCTTATTGTTGGGGACATACATATCCCCATTGAGGTAACCTAGTGTTATTTGAAAATTCTCCGGTTTCATGTTATTCGGAAAGAGTTTATTAACAAGACCTGATCCACCTTGTTAATGGATTCCTTTTGATGAGCATGGGATAGGTGAATCTAGATAGCACAACCTTCTATACCCCCCTTTTACTTTCTGTCAATTAGAATAAATAAAGCAAAAAGTAGTATTTTCTTTTTGTTTCCAAACTTACCCGTGCACATTTTTTTTAAAAAAAATACCCCAAAAATAAAAGTTCTCAAAATGCCCTGAAAATGAAATATGATTTTTTATAGAATATTTGAGAAAATATGGCACATAACACACAACGAGGGGAGCCAGCACCTGGCCATGAGGGTCCAGGGCGCGCCCCCGTGCCTCGTGGGCCCCACGTGGCCCCCTCCACTTATTCTTGCACCCACACTCTTCTTCTTCCTCCCAAAAAATCACCAACCAGCTCAAACCCGAGTTCTAGCTCATCTTGCTGCCATTTTTGATCTCCTTACTCAAAGCACTATTCATCAAACTGTTTGGGGGAGATTGTTCCTTGGTATGTGACTCCTTCATTCGTTCAATTAGTTTTTGTTCTAGTGCTTTATTTATTGCAAATTTATGCCGCTGTGGTGACCTTGTTCTTGAGCTTGCATGTCAAATTTTCTTGGTCCCCAGTAGTTCTAATGCATGATATACTCTCTAGGCACTAGTAGGAGTTGTTGCTATCAATCTTGTTGAGTTTGGTTAACTTTTATTTTAAGTTACTAAAAATTTCAGAAAATTTCAGAAAAATGCATAGGAAAAACTTCCAAGGTGGTTCTTCAAGGAAGCAAGAACCGATGCTCGCGTTTCGTGAGCCGGACGATGAACTACCGAGGGATGCTGACGTGTGGCCTTGTGAATGGCCGTCAGATGACTTTATGGATCAGGTTGGCATCAAGGATGAATTTTACGCATATGTGCGCAATGCTGACCTCGAGGGCTTCATACAAGATAAATGCCCTCCGTACCGTGGCTTAACTAACACCTTCGTGAGAAGGTTTAAATTTTCATCTTCACGTAATTCTCACACTGTCCTGTTTGACCTGTATGACAAATCTTACACCATGGACTTAGAGAATTTTAATGATGCTTGTAAGCTCTCACAGTGGGGCAGTATGGGTGATCCTCGCAAATCTGAATTTAGAGATTTCCTAGCTAGTATCACAGTGGGGGGATCTAGAGAAATCACACAGGCTACCATAGGGAGCATCCATTTTCCTGCTATTCATTACTTTGCTCTCTTTATTGGTAGATGCGTAAATGGTAAAGATGAAGCTTGTCACATGTGTGTCCTAGATCTTAGTGTTCTTAGGAGTGATGTACTAGGTGATAGACAATATAACTTGGGAGCCATTGTTGCACGTAGGCTACACCATAATGGTATGAATGGAGATTTATTTGGTGGGATTTATGCCACTCGCATAGCCCGCCGTCTTGGTGTGCCTGTGCACGAGAATGACGAACCTTTACCTCCTGCTCATTTGGATTGCCATGCTATGACTAGTCATCGGTTTATAGAGAGGGATGATCAATCCCTCAAATATCGATTAATCTTTAACAGGCAGCATGCCATCCCTATTGTTCTTCCTGCCCCTACTTTGTTTGAATTTCAGGCTAAAGGGAGATACACTATAACTATGGAGGAGGCAAATGCGTATTATAATATGATAGAAGCAGCCCGCCTTCGAGCTGCAGCTCAGCATGCAGTAGTTGCTACATCTCAGTACAACCCCAATACGACTTTGGATATCCGTCAGGCCAATACTGGCCATAGACCAACTTAGGCCAAAAGCCTAAGCTTGGGGGAGTACGTGTTTCTCACCGACTTTACATTCATGTTCACACACTTATTCTAGTTGTTGGTGCTCACACTCTTTCATTGTACCATCCATGTTTAGTTTCAATTTCTTTTTCTCAGTCTTTTTCTCGTGTGCTAAAAAAAACCTTAAGAAAAACAAAAAATATATTAGCCATAGCTTCTAGCTAGTTTACTTTATTTCCTTGCTTGTAGTAGTAGTAACTAAAAGAAAACCCAAAAAGATTTCCCGTTCTTCTTTGGGGGTTAAGAGTAGAAGACCATGAATGAAATTGCTTAGTGGCTCTCATATGCTTTATTGTTGACTTAACCTTGAGCCATATTACCTTGTCTTCTCTCTTGTATTAAATGCTCACAGATTCCATCTTAGTCCAATGCACATGCACTGTTATTATTATCCACACCGTTCGATCGTGCGAGTGAAAGGCAATAAGTATGATATATGATGAACTAATTGAGATGAGAAAAGCTGGTATGAACTCGACCTCTCTTGTTTTTGTAAATATGATAGTTCATCGTTCCTGATTCAACTTGTTATGAATGAAACATGCTTGCAATGACAATTAGAGATCATAGTTGCTTATGCCATGCTTAATTAGCTGAGAGTTTATAATGGTCTATCTTGCGTGCCAACATGATATTAAAATGATTGTGATGTGGTAAGATGGGGTGGTATCTTCCTTTGAACGATTCAAGTGGTCTAACTTGGCACATGTTCACGCATGTAGTTGAAACAAATCAACATAGCCTCCAGGATATTTATGTTCATGGTGATTTATATCCTACTCATGCTTGCATTCATTGTTGATTAATTTTAATGCAGTTCATGACCGTTGTTGCTCTCTAGCTGGTCGCTTCCCAGTCTCTTTCTAACCTTCACCTGTACTAAGCGGGAATACTGCTTGTGCATCCACTTCCATAAACCCCAAAGTTATTCCACATGAGTCCACTATACCTTCTTATATGCGATATTTACCTGCCGTTCCAAGTAAATTTGTATGTGCCAAACTCTAAACCTTCAAATGAAATTCTGTTTTCTATGCTCGAATAGCTCATGTATCAACTAGGGCTATCTATATCTTCCATGCTAGGTGGGTTATTCTCACGATGAGTGGACTCGGCTCATCATTCATGAGAAAATGGCTGGTAACCGGGATGCCCAGTCCCATGCTCAAATCATAATAATTAAACAAAACTCCCCCAGGGCTATTGCTGGTTTGGACGGTATCCGTTGTTTCGGGCTAGCCGTGGAGTGTGCTTGTTGGTGGTTGGGAGAGTATAAACTTTACCATTCTGTTTGGGAACCGCCTATAATGTGAGTAGCATGGGAGATATCGAGATTCTTGGTTGTTATGTTGACAATGAAAGTATACCGATCAAAATGTTATTCATCTCTATTTAAAAATCGAGCTCTGGCACCTCTACAAATCCCTGCTTCCCTCTGCGAAGGGCTATTTACTTTTATGCAGGGTCATCATCCTCTTATAAACGAGCACCAGTAGGAGAGCACCTCTGTCATTTGCATGTATTACTGTTAATTTGCATTGAGTATGATCGTGACTGGATCTCTTTTACCATGAATTACAATGTCTAGTCAGTCCTTGATCTTTAAAGGTGCTCTAAATTTATGTTTCGCGGTCTCAAAAAGGGCTAGCGAGATACCATCTTGTTATATCATATCATGATTGTTTTGAGAAAGTGTTGTCATCTGAGGTTTATTATTATTTCTCGCTAGTTGATTATGCCATTGATGTGAGTAGACTTGAGACCTGAAAGTTATTGTGAGTGTGGTTAGTTCATGATCTTGCTGAAAACCTAAATGCTGGCTTACATATTTACAACAACAAGAACAAACAGAGTTTGTCAAAGTTTTTCTTTATCACTTTCAGTTTAACAACTGAATTGCTTGAGGACAAGCAAAGGTTTAAGCTTGGGGGAGTTGATACGTCTCCAACATATCTACTTTTCCAAACACTTTTGCCCTTGTTTTGGACTCTAACTTGCATGATTTGAATAGAACTAACCCGGACTGACGCTGTTTTCAGAAGAATTGCCCTGGTGTTGTTTTTGTGCAGAAATAAAAAGTTCTCGCAATGACCTGAACATCCATGGAGAATTATTTTGGAAAATCTAAAAAATACCTGCAAGAAGATCCAGACCAGGGGGCCCACACCCTGTCCGCGAGGGTGGGAGGCGCGCCCCTGCCTCGTGGGCCCCCTGGTGCTCCACCGACGTATCCCCAGATCCTATATATTCACTTTTGGGGAGAAAAAAATCAGAGAGAAAGAATTATCGCGTTTTACGAGACGGAGCCGCTGCCAAGCCCTAATCTCTCTCGGGAGGGCTGATCTGGAGTCCGTTCGGGGCTCCGAAGAGTGGAGATCATCGCCATCGTCATCATCAACCTTCCTCCATCACCAATTCCATGATGTTCCACGCCGTGCGTGAGTAATTCCATCGTAGGCTTGCTAGACGGTGATGGGTTGGATGGGATCTATCATGTAATCGAGTTAGTTTTGTTAGGGTTTGATCCCTGGTATCCACTATGTTCTGAGATTGATGTTGCTATGACTTTGCTATGCTTAATGCTTGTCACTAGGGCCCGAGTTCCATGATTTCATATCTGAACCTATTATGTTTTCATGAATATATGTGTGTTCTTGATCCTATCTTGCAAGTCTATAGTCACCTACTATGTGTTATGATCCGGCAACCCCGAAGTGACAATAATCGGGACCACTCCCGGTGATGACCTTAGTTTGAGGAGTTCATTTATTCACTATGTGTTAATGCTTTGGTCTGGTACTCTATTAAAAGGAGGACTTAATATCCCTTAGTTTCCAATAGGACCCCGCTGTCACGGGAGGGTAGGACAAAAGATGTCATGCAAGTTCTTTTCCATAAGCACGTATGACTATATTCGGAATACATGCCTACATTGCATTGATGAACTGGAGCTAGTTATGTGTCACCCTAGGTTATAACTTCCACATGAGGAATTGCATCCGACATAATTTCCCATCACCGATCCAATGCCTACCAGCTTTTCACATATTGCTTGTTGCTTATTTACTTTTCCACTGTTACTATCACAAAAACACTATCGTTACTATTATTGCTGCTACTGCCACTATCATATTACTTTGCTACTAAACTACCTTGCTGCAGATACAAAGTTTCCAGGTGTGGTTGAATTGACAAATCAGCTCCTAATACTTAAGAGTATTCTTTGGCTCCCCTTGTGTCGAATCAATAAATTTGGGTTGAATACTTTACCCTCGAAAACTGTTGCGATCCCCTACACTTGTGGGTTATCACACCACACCCAGTTCCGCTTGCGAGGTGCTTGCCAAGGGGTGGGTAACGGACACTGGCCTCAAAAAGAAGTAAAGCACGTAACCAAAACGCAAGAAACCAACACGAACACGATAAGATCCCCCCAAAGTTTGGCAAAAAAGAGATTCCAAGTACAACTCAAAAAAGGCGTGGCGAACCGAGTTACAGAAAAGGGGGCGAAAGCAAATGGCCGCGTCCGTCACCTAGCTAGTATTCTTGTCTTCCACCAGCGCGGAGCTAAATGCATTCACTGGCTACGAACATAGTCATTGGGGGACAGTGTCGACGGCCAGCGCGGAGCATGATCCTTCCACTAGGACGTGGGCGGGAGCCCCCGAGGTTCGAGGGCGGCTCTTTGGAGACTCCAGGGCGTGTACAACCCCACTCATTATTATGTGAGAGTGTCACGGCCAGAGACCTTCACAGGCGTGAGCCTTGCTCCATATCGCCAGGAGAGGGCCCCGCCCTGCGTCGCTCCTGACCACCTTTGGGGTGTCCGGAAACCAGGAGGAGACCAAGGGGCAAGGAGGACGCTAGAGGCACCCTCGGCGACCATGGGCCCTCTGCCGGGGGGTAGGGACCTCCGGCGCCTCCCCCCGGAGAGGACCTACCTCCATGTTGTGCATTGCTCCATGGGACGCGAGGAAGGCTCTGGCTCCTGGCTCTCCCCCCGCAGCCCCCGGTGCGCCACTCCCCCCGGGGGCGGAGCTGTCGCTCTGGGGCCTCCAACTGCTGCCGCAGGCTGGTTCTCCAGCAGCCCATGGTTAGTATACGCCTGCTCCCGAGTTACTAGATGTACCCTGCCGTCGTCGTCGCTGAAGGGGTCGGTGAAGCCTTAAGGCACTCGTGGGGCGTCTCCGCCTCATGCATCTCGCCGTCCCATCCTGGCCTGGGAGACGACCCGGGGTCTTCCCCCGGCGCGTACCCCAAGTTCACCATGCGAGGTACGTAGGCCTCCATGGTCGCTCCGCCTAAGCCTTCGCCTGTGTGCCTTGCACCTTGAGCCACCGACCGTGGCATCTGGCTCTGGTAGCAGCTGGGTGACATTCCGGTAAGTCCCTGCTCCCGGCGGTGGCTTCGCCAAGGCCGGGCCTGCCACGCCTGGATCCATGTTGGCGCCTTCTGACCCTCCGAGAGCTCCGGGGAACGCGCGTGCCTGTCGGGCCCTTGCGCGTGCTTCCGCCACAACTTGAGGCATGGGCATAGGACAGAAAGGCGGCGCACCCCTGCAGGCTGTGTCTAGTAGCTCGGCGACGCACTCCAGCAGCACGTCACGGCCACCTTCAGCCAACCTGCACCTTAGCAGTTCCCGGGCCACGATGAGCGCGGCCCGCGTGTTTGCCTGTTCCTGCCTGGTTTAGGATGTCGTCGCCACAGTGTAGTTTGACAAGCGCGCGGCGGAGCGCGCGCGCAGTAGAGTGAGAACGGGAGGCGTCTGTCCATGCCGCCCGCATCCGACGGTGCCGGGTGGCGCGCCGGCCGCCTGGAGTGCGTAGTTGAGGTTCTCCTGGGCAGTCGAGGCTGCTTTGACGGGCCAGGCAGCCCAGCCGTCGGCTTGAGCCCTTGCATTGTCGGCCATCAGGGTCGCTGGGCGGCGGTGAGCTGAGATGGAAGAGAGGCTTGAGCGCACCCCTACCTGGCGCGCCAAATGTCGGATTTCGGATTCCGCAAACTCTAGAGAGGTTCGAACTCTAGGGCGCCCACGAAGAACACTCTCTCCTGAGCGCGCTCACCCTACGTTTCCACGACCTGGCTCGACGAACTCGAAGAACAAGGGACACAAATAATTATACTGGTTCGGGCCACCCTGTGGTGTAATACCCTACTCAAGAGTGTGTGGTGGATTGCCTTGCATGGCTGATGAAGAACCAGTACAAGGGATGAACAACCTCCGGAGGAGAGGTGTTCTTGGGCCCGGATGAGCTTGTGGTGTCTCTTCTACTAGGCGAGCCCTCCCTTGGATCTAGATGAGATGACCCTTCCCTTATGGTGGTGGATAGGTCCTATTTATAGTGGCCTTGGTCCCCTTCCCAAATATAGGCGGGAAGGGATCCCACAATGGCCAAATTTGAAGGGGAACAACTAGTACAAGTTATCCTGACAAAAGTAGTCTTCGCCTGTCAAAGGCTATGGTGGTGACGCCACGCCGGGCTCCACGATGACCTCCGTTCTGCAGCCTTGACGGTCCTTGGTCTTGTAGAACTGATATGGAAACCTTCGCTTGACCTCTTAGCACCAAAGAGAAACTGGTACACTGCGCCCGCTTGTAATGCCCATGATGGGACTATACCTCCTACGTGTCGAGGCACGACTTAAAGGTATAAGCCCATTCTGGAATGATCTCAAGTTTGGTATCTTTGCACGACTCATGTAAAAATAGGGATGAAATTGCAAAAGTATAGTTGGCTTACACTCGCCACGTCACACAATTCATTACATAAGCAAGTCATCATCCAAATAACATCACAACCCGACTACGGTCGAAGATCCAAAAAAAAGATACCAAATACATAAAACCACATGTCTGAATCGCCCCTAGTAGAAACCACTACTGATCATCGGGATAGTGCACATAGTAACGACTACGTTCTTCATCGTACTCCCAGTACAGCTCCGTGCCGTCACCTGAGTAGTTCACCATAGTACCTGCATCTGGTGTGGTGTAGAATCTCTGAGCCACGGAGTACTCAGCAATCCCGTTCCCGGGTAGCAAAACTATCTAAGCCTTGGGTGTGGAACTGATAGATCTTGCTCTTGGCATCTGGGATGTCTTTCTTGGCATAGTGGGCAAGGTTCTGGAACTTGACATTATATTGGTAGACAGTCATTGAGCCTTGCTTCAGGTTGCGGAATTGCTCACGCATACCCTCGATGACACTTTTTGGAATGTGGTGAGAGCGAAAGTCCTTGCAGAAGTCAGCCCACGAGATTTCACGCCCTTCTCTGGAGTCTTTGTACTGCTGCCACCAATCAGCGGCTTGGTCCTTGAGTTGGAAGGCGGCAAACTTCACATAGTCCTCGGGCCTTACGTTACTGCACTCGAAATAATTCTTGATATCTGTTATCCAGTCTTCAGCATCTAGAGGGTCCACACAGTAACTGAATGCCTTTGGTTGGTTTGCGAGGAACTGGTTGAGTGAAGCAAAGTGAGGTTGGTTGAACAAATTGCCTTGGCCTTGGTTCCCATGAGCACCTTGATTTGCTTGAATGTTCTACATCATTTGCATAAGCATCTGGGTGTTCTGGTTCGTCACTTGCATAATTGCTCTCCAGGCCTCAGACGGAGGAGGAGGGGAAGGAGGACGATCAGGAACCTCTTCACCCTCTGGGTTAGCGTTGGGAACCCTTTTAGGAGCCATCCTGAATGAGATGACAACTATTAGCCATTGATTGAAAGAATATATAAGCTGAATCGACGGCTCGAAATTGCAACATAGTCTTCACAAGAACATTCGAACAACAATGAATGAATGTAATCCACAGTTTAATGATAACAACAATCTTCACGAGAAGCCACTTGGGAGAACAAAAGGTAATAAAAACAACAAGGAGCAGATAGAACAAATACAAGATAGAAGCTTCGTTCGACATATTCGTGCTGAAAGCTTATGGAACGTGTTACAAAAGGGTTTTGCAATCCCCGGATCAGCATAGCCAAGGACCCTTTAAGATGCAACTCCCTATCGGAACAATGCCCATAAAACTACTTCACTCAATGTAGAACCCCGAACTCCATATCATGCATTCGTTGGAAGAATGCCTACGAACTACTAGATGAACCCACCTATTAATTTTCGAAAGTTTCCAGTTATGCAATCAGGTGTTGGGGATACAGGGGAAGCATCACGCACTCAACTATAATCCTACATCTAGCTGTATCCATCCTTCAACACATAACCAGTTATTTCCGGAAACCGTTTACCTCGGACCTTCTAAACACATCTACTATACAAGCTATGTGTAGCGACCACGATCCGAATGGACCGAAGTCTCTGTGTTCTGTGTCATCCCTGGATCGGTAATGCTGACACACACAGTACTTGAAGGATTTATAACAGAGTGGCAATCACACACTTATTACATCGAAAGTCTCCAATGAGAACTTATTACAAAATCTATGGCTTAAGGCCATCTAACAAAATAACAGCGGAAGGCTTGGAAGATAAGTGAGTCCATCAACTCCAATGTCATAGCTGAGTGCATGACAAACGACCTAGCACGTCTTATTCCTCGTCTGAAAAGTCTGCAACGTAATATGTTGCAGCCCGAAAACGGGCCAGCACATGGAATATGCTGGCAAGATAACACAAAGGATTTGCAAGTAACAGAATAAAGGCTATACTACATGCATATTTGGCTGGTGGAGGCTCCATGGTTAAAGTTTTTGCGTAAAGCCAATTTTTCCCTACAACAAAGGAATAAATTTTATTTTAACTACCATGTTGGTTGAAAATCATTGAGAAGGTACCCCCCTTACTCAATCCCAAATTAAAAGTTCATCATTAACCCAACAAATTAAATTATAGAGTGATGAGATCAACCAATAATTCAAGTACCAGATACTCAAGATGTCCATAACCGAGGACACGGCTAATCATGATCAGACTGTACACTCTGCAGAGGTTTGTGCACTTTTCCCACAAGACTCGATCGCCTCCGTTTGGTTTCTCGCAGTGCATGGTGTTTGAGAAACGGATGACCGAGACACAGTCTTTCCGAAGAGGTCCCCTTAACCGGATAGATAGGCTAGTACACCTACAATCCCTCTACATCTGCTAGCCCATCACGGAAAGGTTTCCCACAACTTACTCAACTATGCCAGAGCCCATATTGGCATGTGGCTGCAGGCATGTGGCTGCACACGGAAGTTTCTAGCATGAATAGTTTTATGATCCCTTTGAGCCTGGGTGGCATTCCATAGGAAAAATCACACAGAACCCCGTGATTTCCTAGGACAACACTGGATTCCCCAGGTGCCCTGCAACCAATCCACCCAGATGTGTATTCAAGTAGCCACCTTAAGTTGAAACCTTAATTAACAACTCACATCTATCATGGATTTCACTCAAACCCAAACCACGTCTACAAGCATAGCATAGCAACCTAAGCAAACGTAGAAGTAACTCCCAAGGGTTTGAAAATAATGCAGGTAATAGGTTCTACCTCAATCTACTCCCCAGTCCCACAAGTTAAGAGATCCTACTCATGCAATGTGTGAGGGTTTGATCTGATGCATAAAAACTGGGTAATAAAAAGGTATGATCAAAGTGTTACTTGCCTTGCTGACGATTCACAAAACCTAGAGACTCGTAGTAGCACGCTTCACAGTCCGGGTATTCTATCGCAAGCAAACAATAGCATACATAAGCAAACAAGCAAATATGCATAAACAAAACTCCAAAAGATCAGATCTAACCGTAAAGTTCAACTTAAGAACTCCGGTTTGCAAAAAGAATCAACTCGAAAGAAGCAACGAAACTCAAACTGCGAAAGAAACGAGCTCCGATTTACTAATTGGCCTAAAGTCAAATTTTACAGTAGCCAAAACTTTGTTCAAGTTGGTTAAATGTAAAGAGGGCATCGAGACGAAGATCTGGGATTTTGAATCACCTGATTCCAACTCTCGAGCGAAAAGAAAAACGAAAAACAAGATCAGGGCAGAAATCGCGATCGGAATAATCGCGGATAAATCCCCCGAAAAAGAAAACGGACGAACAGGCTAACGAACGAACGTTCGCTGTCTGCGGCTAACGGACGAAAACCGTTCGTTAAAATGAACGTATGGACGACCGTCCGCTAAATAACTAAACCGACGAAAACCGAACCGATCTAATCTAAAAAAAGAAATCTACGGTCTACGAAAAAAACCGATCGGTTCTTAAAAAAACCGATTAACTACCTCACGGCAACTCCGGCGAGACGGCGTCTGGCGGCTGCGGCGGTCCGGCGCGGCGGGGCTGGCGAGGCGGCTGCGCTGCGGGGCGGCGGCGCTGCGGGCGTGCGGCGGCGGCGGCGCGAGGCTGAGGCAGCGGCGGCGCTGCGGGCTAGGGCAGGGAGGCGGGGCGGCTGGGCTGACGGGCCGAGGGCGGTCGGCTTATAAAGCCCAGAGTGCCAGTCCTAAACGACTCCAAGTCGGTTCGCGTTTTCCTTTTTGTTTTTTTTAAATAGAGTCCTCGCGCAGAAAAACTAACGAAAGAAATACTAAACGGACTCCAAAAATCCCGAAATAAATTTTCACTGTCCTCTAATAGTATTTAGGACAAAGTGTACATTTTTCCTGGACCTAAATGCAATTTTGAAAAACGCGCATTTTTCCTTTGCAAATAAAATCGCAAATAAATTCAGAAAAATACCAAAAGTGATTTTAACATTTTTCCTCCAATATTTCTGTTATTTGGGAGAAGTCATATTATCTCCGCTCATAATTTGTATTTAGAAATATTTTTAGGAGAGAAAAATAATTAGAATCACACTGTCCGCGTACCGGTATTCGAGCGAACTCAAATACGAAAACGGTAAAAATTGCCAACTCTCTACGTAGGTCCTTGAGTTGCTTAGAATTTCGAGGAACGCCACAACCAAAATGCAAAGAGCATGCAATGCAATATGATCTATATATAATATTCCAAATTAAAAAATTGGGATGTTACAAACCTACCCCTCTTAGAATGAAGCTCGCCCTCGAGATTCGACTTGGCTAGAGAACATGTGTGTGTGGTCGTTGCGTAGATCATCTTCTCGTTCCCAGGTGGCTTCTTCCTCGGTGTGGTGACTCCACTGAACTTTGCAAAACTTGATAACCTTACTACGGGTGACTCTGCTCAAAAATTCGAGAATCTTAATAGGCTTCTCCTCGTAAGTCAGATCACTGTCCAACTGAATTGCTTCCAGGGGTACTGTGTCTCTAAGCGGGATTTCGGCCATCTCCGCATGGCACTTCTTAAGCTGCGAAACGTGAAACACGTCGTGCACTCCTGACAATCCTTCGGGCAATTCCAACTTATAGGCAACCTCCCCCATGCGTTCCAAAACACGGTAAGGTCCCACAAATCTCGGGGCTAGCTTCCCTTTAACTCTGAAATGTTTAACTCCTCGCAGAGACGATACTCTCAAGTACGCTCTATCTCCGATCTCATAGGCTATCTCCTTGCGCTTTGAGTCGGCATAAATCTTCTGCCTGGACTGAGCTACCTTCAATCTATCTCGAATCAACTTCACCTTCTCCTCAGACTCTTTGATCAAGTCTGGTCCAAACAACTGTCGGTCTCCTACTTCATCCCACATTAACGGTGTTCTGCATCTCCTTCCATACAATGCCTCGAATGGTGCCATCTTCAAACTGGTTTGGTAACTGTTGTTGTATGAGAACTCTGCGTAGGGCAAATTTTCATCCCAACTAGATCCATAATCTAACGCACAGGCTCTCAACAGGTCCTCCAAGATCTGGTTGACTCTTTCGGTCTGTCCATCGGTCTACGGATGAAAAGCGGTGCTGAACTCCAGCCTTGTTCCCAAAGTTTGGTGTAACTGATGCCAAAAATTTGAGGTGAACTGTGTTCCTCTATCTGATACAATGGTTCTCGGAACTCCGTACAGACATACTATCCTGGTCATGTATATCTTGGCCAACTTCGCACTGGTATATGTGGTTTTCACGGGGATAAAATGGGCTACCTTCGTCAATCGGTCCACTACTACCCAGATTGAGTCATATCCTGCTTTGGTCCTGGGCAATCCGGTGAAAAAAATCCATGCCAAGATTCTCCCACTTCCATTCGAGTATCGGCATAGGCTGCAACAATATTGCTGGCTTCTGATGCTCTGCCTTTACTCTCTGGCGTAGATCGCATACGGCTACATAATCGGCAATATCCTTCTTCATTCCCGTCCACCAGAAACGTTTCTTCAATTCCAAATACATCTTGGTGTTTCCGGGGTGTATCGAGTATGGCGAATCATGTGCTTCCTGTAATATCAACTTCCTTATCTCCGGGTCGTTGGGCACATAGATTCGATCCTGAAACCACAAGGTGTCGCGTTCGTCCTCACGAAATCCCTTGGCTTTTCCTTCACCCATCCTTTTCCTTATCTCTGCAATTTCCTTATCATCCTGCTGGGCTTCGCGTATCTTTCCCAGTAATATCGACTGAACCTCCAATGTTGCCACGAAACCTCTAGGGACTATCTCCAAACGAAGCTCCCTGAGATGTTCTGCTAACTCCTGTGGCAATCCCCCTTTTACTAGGGTATTTGCATAACTCTTCCGGCTCAAAGCGTCTGCCACGATGTTGGCCTTTCCTGGATGATAGTGTAGCTTCATATCATAATCCTTTATAAGCTCCAACCATCTCCTCTGTCTAAGGTTCAGCTCCTTCTGGGTGAAAATGTACTTCAAACTCTTGTGACCCATGTACACATCACAATGATTTCCAATAAGGTAATGTCTCCAGGTTTTCAGTGCCTGCACTACAGCTGCTAACTCCAGATCGTGCGTCGCGTAATTCAACTCGTGCGGTCGCAGTTGACGGGATGCATAGGAAACAACTCTTTCATCCTGCATAAGTACTCCTCCAAGTCCTAAGCGTGAAGCGTGGCAGTACACTTGGAAATCCTTGTGTATATCCGGCAATATCAGCACTGGGGCTGTCGTCAACCGTTTCTTCAACTCCTGGAAACTTTCTTCACATTCTTCAGTCCAATCAAACTTTGTCTCCTTCTTCAACAATGTCGTCATTGGCTTTGCAATCTTGGAGAAATTTTCTATGAATCTCCGGTAGTATCCCGCGAGTCCAAGAGAACTGCGGATCTCTCCAACTGAAGTGGGTGCCAACCACTCCGTGACTGCCTGCACTTTGACGGGGTCTACTGCTATTCCTTCTCCCGATATAACATGCCCTAGGAATCCAACTTCCTTCAACCAAAACTCGCATTTGCTAAACTTGGCATATAACTGATGTTCTCTGAGCTTCTCCAATACCAAACGCAAATGCTCTGCATGTTCTTCTTCATCCTTAGAGTATATCAGGATATCATCTATGAATACCACGACGAACTTATCCAAGAACTCCATGAACACCTTGTTCATCATACTCATGAAATAGGCAAGCGCGTTAGTCAATCCAAATGACATAACCGTATACTCATATAGCCCGTACCGTGTGGTGAAGGCTGTCTTAGGTATATCCTTCTCTCGGATCTTCAATTGGTGGTATCCAGATCGTACATATATATTGGAGAATACTTTTGCTCCTTGGAGTTGGTCGAACAAATCATTGATCATCGGCAGCGGGTACTTATTCTTAATGGTCACTTCATTCAGCGCACGATAATCAACGACCATTCTTGAAGATCCATCCTTCTTCTCGATCAAAAGAACCGGGGCTCCCCAAGGTGATGAACTTCGGCGAATAAAACCTTTCTCCAATAACTCCTTAGTCTGCTTCTTGATCTCCTCTAGATCATTCGCTGGCATTTGATACGGTCTCTTAGATATTGGTCCGGTGCCAGGCAACAACTC
This sequence comes from Secale cereale, assembly GCA_902687465.1. NCBI lineage: Eukaryota > Viridiplantae > Streptophyta > Magnoliopsida > Poales > Poaceae > Secale > Secale cereale. Next base: position 550,654,640 of record LR738710.1, read on the forward strand.
TATCAAAAACTCAATATCTCTATCTGGTGGCATACCAGGTAACTCCTCTGGAAACACATCCGGATAAACCTTTACTACCGGCACTTCCTCCTGAACAACTCCCGTGAGAGAATGTACTTGAGTCCTTATAGGCAAATGCCTAGATACATACTTAATCCTTTTTCCCTCCGGGGTGGTGAGCAAAATAGACTTACTGGCACAATCGATGTTACCTCCATACTTCGATAGCCAATCCATACCTAATATCACATCCAAACCTTGTGACTCCAGGACTATTAGGTCAGAGGGGAAAGTGTGGCGTCCTATGGTCAATGGCGTCTGAAAACATCCTTGGTGTGCCATATACTCTGCTCCTGGTGAACTTACTAACATGGGGGTCTTAAGAACTCGGGTGGACATCCTATGTCTATTTACGAATCCCCTTGAAATGTATGAATGCGATGCACCAGTATCGAAAAGAACTATTGCGGTAAATGTCTTAACCAAAAACTTACCGACAACATCATCTGGTTTCTCTTCTACCTCCTCCACAGTCACGTGGTTCACTTGTCCTTTGTTGAATGGGTTGGGCTTCTTCCCGGCGCTTCCATTGTCGTTCCCATTCTTAGCTTCAGGGCAGTCATTGGCATAATGTCCATTCTTCCCGCACTTGAAACAAGTGACATGGCTGAAATCCTTCTTGGTGGGTGTGGACGGGGTAGGGTGGCTCTGGTTATTACTTGCTCCATTCCCATTTCCATTCTTAGGGCCATTGTGGTTGTGGGGGATTCCATGGTTATGGGTATATCCTCTCAAATTCGAAGTGAATCGGGGCTTCTGCTGGGCTCCAGAATTATTCCTTCCTTGTCCATACTTCCTCTTGCGGCTTTCAATCTGTTGGTGCTTCCCTTCAATCATAAGAGCTTTATCTACCAACTCCTGGTAGTTGTTGAAAGTTGCCACCATCAATTGTACGCTCATCTCATCATTCAGCACTTCCATAAATCTCTCCTGCTTAGCGGCATCTGTGGCCACATCATCTGGGGCATAATGAGACAGGGTACTGAACTCATCCACGTACTGAGCTACAGTACGGTTTCCTTGGCGCAAGTTGCGAAACTCCCGCTTCTTCATGCTCATAGCTCCAGTTGAGACATGGGCAGTACAGAAAGCTTGCTGAAACTGCTCCCAAGTGACATTGGCTATAGGGAAAGTGGCTGTGTAATTCTCCCACCATGTTGCGGCTGGTCCAGACAACTGGTGTGCGGAAAATCGCACCTTCTCAGCATCCGAGCAATTGGCGGTGGTCAAATCCCTCCCAATCTTGCGTAGCCAGTCATCAGCCACTATTGGTTCGATGCTGCTAGCAAACACGGGTGGTTGCAACCTTAAGAAACGTGTCAGGTTGTCCACGGGTGGTGGTGGTGGAGGGTTGTTGTTGTTGTTGTTGTTGTTGTTCTGGTTGTTCTGAGTGTTCTGGACAAGAAGTTGCATCAAGGTGTTCTGCTGCTGGATCAACTGGGTGAGCTCAGGGAGAAACTCAAATCCGGGCTCACGTCTTGGAGGCATCTGATGGGTGTAGAGGGAAGAGATTAGAATAGAATTGAGGTCTAAGGGAAAATCACTACCCATATGCACATGAGACAAACACAATCATATCACACCAATCAATTTGAGGCAAGATCTTACAAATCTAACTAACGTTACAAAAGTGCTCTAAAACTAGTATATGGGGGTAAACTAGTAGTCACGGGGTGGTCATCTAAAAATATTGATCGGCGGACGATTCCATGATGTCTGCTCCAGCTTCATCTTCATAGTCTTCGTCTTTACTATCATCTGGTTCTGAATCCGTGTCGTCGATGATAATGTAATCTTCGGGTGGAATCTCCTTGGGTTCTTCTTCCTCTTCTTCTTCTTCTCCCATGAGTATCCCTAACTTCCGTGTCAAGTCATCATTCTTCTCCACTAGTATCAACATCTCCTCCTCGTATCCGTTACGAGTAGACTTAAGTTCTTCTTCTAGCTCCAAATTCCTGTTTAGTGCCTTCTTCAATTCTATCATCCCAGTGCACATCTGGTGCTCCTGTCGTCGAATGTGCTGGTTCAACTCCTGGATGAATGCTGCAATGTACCTATCCTTCCGGGTGCTGATCATATCCCAATTCTCGTCTCGGCGTCCACAAATCTGGTAGATGCTGTCCTTCAGCTCCTGCTTGTAGACTTCTCCGATCCTTCCCACATGCTCTTTCCTAGGCTCCAGGTTGGCGCATCAAAAGAAAACTCTATTGGCTCAGTGGATGGTGCGAAGGTTCTTCCGGGAATTTGAACTTGAATGCTCCATCGCTCCTCCTCTGGTAAAGTGGCGGTGTAGGTCCCGGTAAAGCTTGGTATTCCTATGTTTAGGTACCTAGTGACTTTCTTCAAGTGTCGTCCAAATGGTGTGTCTTCATCTGGTTGAGTGAACTTGTTCCTTGGGTCCACCATCCTAAAGAAGTAGAAAATGGAGAGAAGTCAGAATGAGTAGAGAAGAGTGATCTAGGGTCTGTCTTAGTGGTCGTGTCCTACAGTCAGTGTGTGCTCTTATACCATCTTTGTAGCGACCACGATCCGAATGGACCGAAGTCTCTGTGTTCTGTGTCATCCCTGGATCGGTAATGCTGACACACACAGTACTTGAAGGATTTATAACAGAGTGGCAATCACACACTTATTACATCGAATGTCTCCAATGAGAACTTATTACAAAATCTATGGCTTAAGGCCATCTAACAAAATAACAGCGGAAGGCTTGGAAGATAAGTGAGTCCATCAACTCCAACGGCATAGCTGAGTGCATGACAAACAACCTAGCACATCTTATTCCTCGTCTGAAAAGTCTGCAACGTAATATGTTGCAGCCCGAAAATGGGTCAGCACATGGAATATGCTGGCAAGATAACACAAAGGATTTGCAAGTAACAGAATAAAGGCTATACTACATGCATATTTGTCTGGTGGAGGCTCTACGGTTAAAGTTTTTGCGTAAAGCCAATTTTTCCCTACAACAAAGGAATAAATTTTATTTTAACTACCATGTTGGTTGAAAATCATTGAGAAGGTACCCCCCTTATTCAATCCCAAATTAAAAGTTCATCATTAACCCAACAAATTAAATTATAGAATGATGAGATCAACCAATAATTCAAGATGTCCATAACCGGGGACACGACTAATCATGATGAGATTGTACACTCTGCAGAGGTTTGTGCACTTTTCCCACAAGACTCGATCGCCTCCGTTTGGTTTCTCGCACTACATGGTGTTTGAGAAACGGATGACCGAGACAGTCTTTCCGAAGAGGTCCCCTTAACCGGATAGATAGGCCGGTACACCTACAATCCCTCTACATCTGTTAGCCCATCACGGAAAGGTTTCCCACAACTTACTCAACTATGCCAGAGCCCATATTGGCGTGTGGCTGCACATGGAAGTTTCTAGGATGAATAGTTTTATGATCCCTTTGAGCCTGGGTGGCATTCCATAGGAAAAAACACACGGAACCCCGGGATTTCCTAAGACAACACTGGATTCCCCAGGTGCCCTGCAACCAATCCACCCAGATGTGTATTCAAGTAGCCACCTTAAGTTGAAACCTTAATTAACAACTCACATCTGTCATGGATTTCACTCAAACCCAAACCACGTCTACGAGCATAGCATAGCAACCTAAGCAAACGTAGAAGTAACTCCCAAGGGTTTAAAAGTAATGCAGGTAATAGGTTCTACCTCAATCTACTTCCCAGTCCCACAAGTTAAGAGATCCTACTCATGCAATGTGTGAGGGTTTGATCTGATGCATAAAAACTGGGTAATAAAAAGGTATGATCAAAGTGTTACTTGCCTTCCTGAGGATTCGCAAAACCTAGAGACTCGTAGTAGCACGCTTCACAGTCCGGGTATTCTATCGCAAGCAAACAATAGCATACATAAGCAAACAAGAAAAGATGCACAAACAAAACTCCAAAAGATCAGATCTAACCAGAAATTTCAACTTAAGAACTCCGGTTTGCAAAAAGAATCAACTCGAAAGAAGCAACGAAACTCAAACTGCGAAAGAAACGAGCTTCGGTTTACTAATTGGCCTAAAGTCAAATTTTACAGTAGCCAAAACTTTGTTCAAGTTGATTAAACGTAAAGAGGGCATCGAGATGAAGATCTGGGATTTTGAATCACCTGATTCCGACTCTCGAGCGAAAAGAAAAACGAAAAACAAGATCAGGGCAGAAATCGCGATCGGAATAATCGCGGATAAATCCCCCGAAAAAGAAAATGAACGAACAGGCTAACGAACGAACGTTCGCTGTCTGCGGCTAACGGACGAAAATCGTTCGTTAAAACGAACGTACGGACGACCGTCCGCTAAATAACTAAACCGACAAAAACCGAATCGATCTAATCTAAAAAAATGAATCTACGGTCTACGGAAAAAGAAACCGATCGGTTCTTAAAAAAAACCGATTAACTACCTCACGGCAACTCCGGCGAGACGGCGTCCGGCGGCGGCGGCGGTCCGGTGCGGCGGGGCGGGCGAGGCGGCTGCGCTGCGGGGCGGCGGGGCAGCGGCGGCGCTGCGGGGCGACAGCGCTGCGGGCGTGCGGCGGCGGGGCCGCGTCGCGCGGGCACGCGGCGGCGGCGGCGCGAGGCTGGGGCCGCGACGGCGCTTTGGGCTAGGGCAGGGAGGCGGGGCGGCTGGGCTGACGGGCCGGGGGCGGTCGGCTTATAAAGCCCAGAGCCCCGGTCCTAAACGACTCCAAGTCGGTTCGCGTTTTTTTTAAATAGAGTCCTGGCGCAGAAAAACTAATGAAAGAAATACTAAACGGACTCCAAAAATCCCGAAATAAATTTTCACCGTCCTCTAATAATATTTAGGACAAAGTGAACATTTTTCCCGGACCTAAATGCAATTTTGAAAAACGCCCATTTTTCCTATGCAAATAAAATCGCAAATAAATCCAGAAAAATACCAAAAGTGATTTTAACATTTTTCCTCCAATATTTCTGTTATTTTGGAGAAGTCATATTATCTCCGCTCATAATTTGTATTTAGAAATATTTTTAGGAGACAAAAATAATTAGAATCACACTATCCTCGTACCGGTATTCGAGCGAACTCAAATACGAAAACGGTAATAATTCCCAACCTTCTCCGTAGGTCCTTGAGTTGCTTAGAATTTCGAGGAACGCCACAACCAAAATGCAAAGAGCATGCAATGCTATATGATCTATATATAACATTCCAAATTAAAAATTTGGGATGTTACACTATGGCAATACTCCCGAACTACCTCCCCAGTACTGGGTGATGTTGGGGTTATCTTGCCACTAACCGCATAGGAGAGTTTTCGATGTCGACCGTCTTAAGTGTTCTAAAACTACTGCGATATATTTGTGACGACAACACCTCGGAGCACACTGCCACAACCCCTAAATGACAGGAGGCATCGAGAGCAATGTTCTCGTCACAAAGACATCGGAACAATCCAAACAATACCCGCGTGATCCTAAAAAAATTGGTGAATTTTGAGAGTAGAAGAGACAAGAGTAATAGTCAGGAGTCCTCACCAGAGTGAAAAGAGATGAGGAGCAAAAGAAATCCTACTCTCCGATATATATATATATATATATATATATATATATATATATATATATATATATATATATATATATATATATATATATATATATATATATATATATATATATATATATATATATATATATATATATATATATATATATATATATATATATATATATAGGACTCAAAACATTTTAAGTGTGTGCCTAGACTCAACCGGCAACGATTCGATCAATCAGTGGGGGCTTCTAGGTCGGAGAAGGCTCTGAATACCAACTTGTAATGCCCAGGATGGGACTATACCTCCTACGTGTCGAGGCACGACTTAAAGGTATAAGCCCATTCTGGGATGATCTCAAGTTTGGTATCTTTGCACGACTCATGTAAAAATAAGGATGAAATTGCAAAAGGATAGTTGGCTTACACTCGCCACGTCACACAATTCATTACATAAGCAAGTCATCATCCAAATAACATCACAACCCGACTACGGGCAAAGATCCAAAAGAAAGATACCAAATACATAAAGCCACAGGTCCGAATCGCCCCTAGTAGAAACCACTACTGATCATCGGGATAGTGCACATAGTAACGACTACGTTCTTCATCATACTCCCAGTACAGCTCCGTGCCGTCACCTGAGTAGTTCACCATAGTACCTGCATCTGGTGTGGTGTAGAATCTATGAGCCACTAAGGACTCAGCAATCCCGTTCCCGGGTAGCAAAACTATCTAAGCCTTGGGTGTGGAACAAGGCTGAAGAAAATAAAAGGTTGCAGCTGCACTAGCACTAGCTTACGTGTATAGAACGAGAAGAGAAGTGCCACGAGCGTCAAAGTGATCACGAAGTGATCCTATCTAAGCACGTCAAACATAACCCCACCGTGTTCACTTCCCGAACCCCTTTTGGAAAATGACCGTTACGGTTACTCACGCTGGTAGTGTGTTCTGAACATGGTGTCAAGTTTTCTACAACCGGATATTAACAAATTCCCATCTTCCACATAACCGCGGGCACGGCTTTCGAAAGTTCAAAACCCTGCAGGGGTGTCCCAACTTAGCCCATTACAAGCTCACGATCCGCCGAGTCGCAACTCCAAGGTGGGAAGGCCCGAGTATTCTCGGAATCCCGTGCTCAAGATATTCCGACTAAGGTAAAACTAATCCAGCAAGACCTCCCGGTGTGCCGACACCCTGACAGTAGCCGCGCGCATCTAGTCTCAGGCCACGACCCGATGAGCACTACGTACAGATACCGAAGACCCCAGCAAGCCGGGTGGCACTGCAAGTGGCTCTAGTTTGGACCAACACTCAAATCGAGCACTGGCCCAGGGGGGTTGATTAATTAATCCTCGGGTTAATTACTCCCTCGGCAAGTTTTTAGTTGTTAGGCAAATGGAGTACCAAAGTCGGGCCTCGCTGGAAGAGTTTTAGCGCTAAGCGGGTTATCGAGGGGGTCCCATAACCCCAACCGTGTTAGGAACGCATAATCAAGGAACATAACACCGGTTTATACGGTTCCTAGGGCGGCATGAGTGGAACAAAACACCGAGCAAGAGGCTCAGCCTTCCACCCATTACCAATATATAGATGATTTAGTTTAAGAGTTTATATAGTGTGATATCCCAACAAATACTTCAACAAGAAGCAAGAATCTTCAAATCTTCTCCTGCAACTAGCAATGCTATAAGAGGGGCCGAGCGAAGCTTACGTAGCCAAACAAAGGTTTGCTAGGTTAGGTGGTTAGACAGATTCATGGTTACAATAGGAGGCTGACAAACAAACATGGGCATCGAGGCAATAAGCTAAAGAGCGAGACTTCTAGCAATAGGCAAAGATAGTAATGATATCTGAGTCAGGTCATCTTGCCTGTCGAGTCGTCGATGGGATCGTAAGACGGCTCCTCGTACTCAACCTCGGTAGTAACCTCGTTCTCGTGCTCGGTCTCGGCTTTTGACTCTACTCGACACAAGAACACAACGAGGCACGAAATCAAAACAAGGTGCAATGCACATTCAACATGATGCACGTATGATGCATGACAAGTCTATATATGATGCAATACATGGCAAGGTAGGAAGCACAGAGAAACAACACAAGAACATGACAATATGCTCAAGCAAGTATGATGCAAGACAAGTCTATATATGATGCAAAACATGGCAAGGCAGGAAGCACTCAAAAACAACACAAGGCAACAAGTGTAAATGAGGCCGGAATCCACATATAGCGAATCCGGTAAGTCCTCATATGCATATGTTGAAAATATTCCAGATCTGAACAAAACTTAAGTTAAGGTCGTTAAACAGCAAGTTAACATGCACCATGATGATCTACACGAAATTCTAGTCAAGTTTCATATAAAGTTTGTTTAAATCGGAGCTACGGTCTATAAGATATGAGCAAAACAAGATAAGCATGGCAACGGTGCAAGATGCACCAAAACATCAAGGAAACATACTCCAAACATGTAAACAAGATGATATTATGATTCTAAATGCAAAATCACACAAGTTTCATATAGGGCATGCTCAGAACGGAGCAACGGTTCAACACATACACACGAAACAAGATTCAATGCAAAGCTGAAATTAACAGCCACATAGCAACTTTGGAGCAAGAAATATATACTCTACAGCACTTAAACATGGTGACAAGAAGCATGGACATGAAATAGACATATCCTATAGCAAACAACTCCATTGGAGCAACTCCATAGGAGGCATGGATCAATAGCAACAAGCCACACCATTTTGATCATGACGTTAAAAACCTGACAGTTATATTTTTTAGCAACTTGGGAGCAAGAAATAAATAAGGGCATGAATGGATAGACAACAACATATACAACAAGGAATGATCAATGGCCACCACAAAACTAACATGGATTTGTCTAGGGCATCAAGCAAACATAGCATCCGGATATGACAGATTCCAGACTTAGCCAAAATTTCACTAAGTGGTAAAATAGTTAAGTTGGCATGGCATGTTTGCAAGCATATTTAAGTCACCTCAAGGCATATCATGGAAAATGGTTTGCACCACAGCAAACACCACATGATGGAGATTCCAAAACATATTAACATGTGACATGGGGACAAACACATCAATAGCAACAAGCTCTTCAAATCAGCATCTCATAACATGTTACAAAACTTTACAGCCACATGCACTTTTGCAACAGAGATTAACATGGAAATATGAACCCCTAACATGCATTCTACAGCAACCATCATGTAAAGCATCTCATGATGAACATTTTGACATCTCATTTGCTTCATTTGGATAAACATGCACCAAGTTATCACATCTCAAACATGGCATGAAAATAACAAGTAGCAGCAGTTTATATCATGTAGCACTCTTGTCACGAAGATTAAGACATCTAGATGGACTCAAACAAGCATGGCACAATGGAACAAAATGTAGAGCACATTACCACGGTCATTTTGACATATCATATGCACAATTTGGACAAGCACAATAAAAGATACAGCCATCACAATATGCCATCAGACAACAAAATTCAAAAGACTTAGAGGAAAAACAGGGGTCAACCTCCTCGCGGATCGGGTCTGAACCCGCGGATCGGGTCAACGGTGAAGCGGGTCGGAGCGGGTTGCGGGCGCCGACCCGTTAGGGTTTCGGCTCGCGAACTGGATCGGGCTCGGCGGCGCTGCGGGCCTCGGCTCCGGCGGGTGCTCGACCCTCCGGTGCTGGAGGTGGCCGGCGGGAGGCCCGGCGGGGTGCCGGCGGCGAGGGCCCGGAGCGGCGCGGCGGCGGTTGCGGCTTGAGGCTCGGGGCGGCGGTGGCTTGAGGCTCCGGCGGCGGAGAAGCGCGGCGGCGCCGGGCGGCGGGAAGACCGGCGGGAGGAGGCGCTGCGGCTCGGGCCACCGGAGGCGGCGAGGACGAAGCGGATGCAGCGCGGGAGGCGCGGCCAGGTTGGCGGAGGCGGAGGGCCCGCGTCGAGCCTGCGGGCCGGCGCGGTTGGGAACGGCAGCGGTGGGGACACGTGGCTGGCTCCAGTTGGTCCGGCGCGTCCGGGCGGACGTGTCCGGTCCGTCCGGATGTGTCCGGCGGCGGCGGTTGCGGTGGAACTAGGGTTTGGGCGAAAAATGGACATGGGGGGACGTTTTTATAAGCACAAGGAGCTAGGAGACTCCAAATGAGGAGCGGTTTTCGGCCACGCGATCACAATTTAACGACCGAGATGATGGGAAGGGTTGTGCTGGGTTAGTGGGCTGTTGTGGAGGGGGTCTTGGGCCTCAAAGAAGAGGTTCTTTTAGCCCACTAGGTTAACCATTGGAGTACCAAACGAACTCCAAATGCGACGCAACTTGACAGGCGGCCTACACATACCAAAACAACATCGTACGACAAGTCTCGCATCATTCCGGAAACTTTACACGGACAAACACGAAAGAAGGACTCGGGGATGCCACGAGCACGTGTATGAGCGTCGGAACTCGAAACGGACAACGGGAAGAGACGAGTGGGACCGGGTGCAAGTGACAACACAAATGCAATGCAATACACATGACAATATGACATGGATGAAATGCACACACGCACACGACAAAACGAAGAACCCAAAAAGAAAGAAGAGCCCTGAAAGGAATTGATGAAGCCAAAGTTTATATATTGCCATATTTGGAAAGTGTTACATCTGGGGCATTACACCGCTGGCGCCCGCCTGGCCTTGGTCGTCATGGCTCACGTCACATGAACCTCGCGAGGTGCACCTTGCATAGATATATCCGCTCCTCGGGAGCCAGCCTAGAGAGACTGCCCCCAGGGAGGTCTTGCTGTCGCCCGCCTCGTGAGTCTTGGCCCCTCGCGAGGGTCTTGAGTTGTAATTGCTGAAGTTGGGCCGTACCAGGCCTCCTATGGAGCCACATCACGGGCCGCAGGCAGGCAAGTCTGGGTACCCCCGTTCCCAGGACGCCGACATAAGATACCTTTGTTTCTGAAACAAAGTATACCAAGGATCTTTTTAAGAAGTTCAACATGCAAGAAAGCAAAGGTATGAAGACACCCATGCCTACTAGCGGACATCTTGACTTGACTAAGGATGGCAAATCGGTTGACCAAAAGGTTAATCGCTTGATGATTGGTTAATTGTTATATCTATATGCATCCCGTCCCGATATTATGCTAAGTGTGTGCATGTGCGCACGGTATTAAGCGGCCCCTAAGGATGTCATCTTAAGGCCGTGAAAAGGATAGTGAGATATTTAATTCATACACCAAACTTTGTCATTTGGTATCCTAAGAGGTCATCTTTTGATCTTGTTGGCTACTCCGACTCGGACTATGTCAGTGACAAGGTTGATAGAAAGTCCACTTAGGGTACTTGTCAATTTATTGGTAGATCCCTTGTATATTGGTCCTCCAAAAAACAAAACTCGGTATCCTTATCCACTGCCAAAGCGGAATACATTGACGCGGGATCATGTTATGCTCAATTACTTTGTATGACCCAAACCCTTAAGGATCATGGGATACATGTGTAACATATTCCATTTCTTTGTGATAATGAAACTGCTATTAAGATTTATCACAATCCCATGCAACATTCTCAAACTAAGCATATTGAAGTTTGTCATCATTTCATTAGAGATCATGTTGCTAAAGTAGACATCAATCTTAAACATGTTCGTACTGATAAGCAATTGGCGGATATATTCACCAAACCGCTTGATGAGAAAGTATTTTTCTGTTTGAGAGGTGAATTGAATATCATTGATGCCTGAAACTTGGAGTAGAGACTCCATTTCGATACATGGAAGGCATGAGCCTTTTATGACTAATCCTTGATATTTCCTTATGATGATGATCATATGTCTTGGATATATACTTGTACCCTTACATGTTATCTACCCTTGTAGGTACTTGGATGAACTCAAATCCATGAGATTGTAACTCACTCACTTCTTGAGCTATCTCTACATCACCAAGTTCCTATGCTTTGGGTGTGGATCTGAAGGAAGCATGAACCCACTCAACATATCCTTTAACACTTTCAATATATCAATTTTTGAATTGGTTTAAAAAATCATAATTGTCATTTTGGATGCACAAGTGCTACTCCTTGCAAGTCCAATTCATGTAGGAAGACGAACTCAAAAAAAAGACACATCCGTGACATTTTGGGCCGAACGAATTTTCTCTCTCATGCTTATGACACTTCTATGATGATAATTGTGACAAAACCCGGTATCATCATAGATGTGGTTGGCTCCTACTTCTATGACAAAAAATCATAACAAAATATGGGCTTTTCATCCTGGGCGGGCCGGAGACACAGCTGCATGACATTCTTCGGGCCGTCCATGACAGAAAATTCTGTGGTAGAAGGGAGGGCAAGGAAAATATCGGGGAGTTCCCGGTTACGGTGGGTGGTCGAGTCCGAGAGATGCATGAAGGGATTACACGTTTACCTCATACACGTACGTGTGTGTGCGCGTGGCGTTCACCTACTGGACTCGAGCGATTGCACTCCAGGCTACGCGTAACTGAACCCGAGCGATCGATTGATTTGGCTGTTAACTGAACCCGATCGAGCGATTCCTTCGCTACTGCTGCTAACTAAAGCCGATCGAACATGCTGCCTCTCGATGAACAATGAGCGTTGTTGGGGGTTGGATGAACAATTCCTGGTGGGGGTTGGATGAACAGGCGTAATGCCCAGGATGGGACTATATCTCCTACGTGTCGAGGCACGACTTAAAGATATAAGCCCATTCTGGAATGATCGCAAGTTTGGTACCTTTGCACATCTCATGTAAAAATAGGGATGGAAAACTGAAAAGATAGTTGGCTTACACTCGCCACGTCACACAAATTCATTACATGTCCAAACATCATTCAATTAAACATCACAGCCCATCTAAGGGTAAAGATCCAAATGACAAGATACCAAACATAACATTAAACCACATGTCTAGATTGAATCCTAGTAGAAGCTCTACTGATCAACCGGATAGTTCACGTAGTAATGGCTACGCTCCTCGTCGTACTCCCAGTCTAGCTCAGTGCCATCGCCTGTGTAGCTCACCATCATACCTGCATCTGGGGTGTTGAAGTAACTATGAGCCACAGAGGACTCAGCAATCCTGTTCCCGGGTAACACGACTATTTAAGCCTTGGGTGTGGAACAAGGCTGAAGAAAGAATAAGAGTCTGCAGCAGCACTAGCCTAGCTTACGTAAAAGAGAGCAAGAAGAGAAGGTGCCTCGGTCGAGAGATGATCACGAAGTGATCCTAACTAAAGCAAGTCAAACATAACCCCATCCTGTTCACTTCCCGAATCCCTTTTCGGAAAATGACCGTCACGGTACACACGCTGGTAGTGTATTGGAACATTGTGTCAAGTTTTCTACAACCGGATATTAACAAGCTCCCATCTGCCACATAACCGCGGGCACGGCTTTCGAAAGTTCATAACCCTGCAGGGGTGTTCCAACTTGGCCCATGACAAGCCCACGATCCGCGGAGTCGCAACTCCAAGGTGGGAAGACCCGAGTATTCTCGGAATCCCGTGCTCAAGATACTCCGAACTAAGGTAAGGCTAATCCAGCAAATCCTCTCGGCGTGCCGACACCCTGACAATAGCCGCGCGTATCTAGTCTCAGGCCACGACCGGATGGGCGATGCTACAGGTGTATACCAATCCTCGAGTTTCCTCGTGGTGGCCCCGCAGGACCCCCGTTTCGGACCAACACTCATGTGGAGCACTGGCCCGGGGTTGTTGATTAAGAACTCGGGTTTGCAAGACCCTATGCAAGTTTTTATTAGTTATTAGGCAAATAGTACCAATGTTGGGACTTGCTGGAAAAGACTTAGCACTTAGCGGTTTATCGAGGGGGTCCCATAACCCCAACCTTGTGAGGAACGCATAATCAAGGAACATAACACCGGTTTATACGGTTCCTAGCGGCATGAGTGGAACAAAACACCAAGCAAAAGGCTTAGCCTTCCACCCATTGCCAATATATAGATGATTTCATTTAATAATTAACATAGTGTGATATCCCAACAAGCTTCAACAAGAAGCAAGAATCGTCAATCTTCACCTGCAACTAACAACGCTATAAGAGGGGCTGAGCGAAGCCTACGTATAGCCAATCAATGGTTTGCATAGGTAGGGTGGTTAGACAGGATCATGGTTACAATAGGAGGCTGACAGGAAAAAACATGGGCATCGAGGCAAAACTATAGATCGAGACTTCTAGTAATAGGCAAAGATAGTAATGTTATCGGGGTTCGGTCATCTTGCCTGAAGAGTTGTCGATGGGATCGTAAGAGGGGTCCTCGTTCTCAACCTCGGTAGTAACCTCGTGCTCGTACTCGTACTCGGTCTCAGCTTCTGGCTCTACTCAAACACAAGAACACAAGGCAACGAATCAAACAAGATGCAATGCGCACACAAAAATACTGGATGCATGGCTGATGCACTACGGAAGCAAAACAGATGCACTATGGAAGCACAGAAAGTCTACTTAGGAAGCACAGTGTTATAGCACAACAATATGCATCAAGCAAAAAGCTTCAAGACATGATAAAAATAGGATAATATGAATCTACATGCAAAAACAATCAAGTTACATATTGGACTTGCTCAAAACGAAGCAACGGGCTAAAAGTTACACCCGAAACAATAAACATGCACAAGCTGAAAATAACAGCCACATAGCAACTTCGGAGCAATAGATAAATAAGCTACAGCACTCAAACATCATGGCAATGAGCATGGACATAAACTAGACATATCCTACAGCAAACAAATCCATTGGAGCACCCCCAAAGGAGCCATGGATCAATAGCAACAAGCTATGACATATTGAACTTGACAACAAAATCCTGACAGCAGTAATTTGTTGCAACTTGGGAGCAAGATTTAAATATGCTACAGCCAGTCAAATAAGCATGTGAGAGCATGAATAGATAGCCAACAATATATACAACAAGGAATCATCAATAGTCACCCCAAAACTATCATGGATTGGCCTAGAACAACAAACAAACATGGCATCTGAAAATAACAGATTCCAGACATAGTGAAATTTCACTAAGTGTTAAAACAGCAGTTTCATCATGGCATCTTTGAGAGCAAGTTTAAGTCACCTCAAAGCTAAACATGGCAAGTGGTAAGCACCACAGCAAATTACACATGATGGTGAATCCAAAACACCTAAGCATGCATCAAGGGGACAAACACAACGATAGCAACGAGTTCCTCTACGAGGCATCTCGTAACAAGTTTAATGACATAACAGCCACATAGCACTTTGCAAAGGGGATAAGCATGGCAAGATGAAATCTATCATGCAAGCTAAAGCAATCAACATGTAGAGCATTTCATGACGAACACGTGGACATATCATTTGCATCATTTGGACAAACATGCACCAAGTTATCACATTGCAAAGATGGCATGAAAACAACTACTAACAGCAGTTTATAACAAGTTGCACTCTTCCCACAGATATTTAAGCATCTAGATGACCTCAAATATGCATGGCACAATGGAATGAAATGTAGTACAAGTCTCCACGAACATTTTGACATATCATTCACTCAAAACGGACCATCGCGCAAAAAGTTATCAACGTTTTAAAACAGCACCAGACAACAGAATTCTGGGGACTTAGGGAAAATCAAGGGCTACCTCCGGGTCAACAGAAGTCAGCGCGGGCTCGGATCTGCGGATCGGGCCGAAGGACTCGCGGATCGGATAACGGATCGAAGCGGGCGGCGGCCAACCGGCCCGTTAGGAATCTCAGATCCGATCGGGCGAGGAGGAGGGACTGGATCGGGGACTCCTCCCCCGATCGATCTGGTCGCGGCGGCGGCTTGCTGGGCCTCGACCCGGCTCGCACGGGAGGCGGAGGAGGCCCGGAGGGCGCGCTGCTGGGCCTGGGGTTTGGACTCTGCGGATCGGCCCAGGGAGGCGCTGGAGCGGACCAGCCCACTAGGGCACCTGACGAGGCGGCGGCAGTTCGATCGGGGCCTGGCTGCCCGGATCCGATCTTGACGGCGGCGGCACTGGCCTCCGATGGCCCCTGCGGGCGTGACGGAAGGAGGGGACGGCGGGGCCGGCGGCGCCCGGCCGGGGCGGCGGCGGTGCCCGGCCGGCGCGGCGGCGGCGGCGGTGACCGGAGGCGAAGCGGGAGAAGAATCCGGCGGCGGGGCGAGCTCCTCCGGCGAGGATTCCGGCGAGCGGCGGGGAACTCCGGTGAGGTGGCGCAGATTCCGGTGGCTAGAGGTAGGAGATGATGGAGGAAGGAGGCACTAGGGTTTCTAGGGCAAAAATTGGGGAAGTTGGACAAATATATAGGCACAAGGAGCTAGGGTTGTCCAAATGAGGTGTAGTTTTCGGCCACGCGATCAGAATTGGAGGGCCTAGATGAAGGGAGGGGTTTGGGTTGGTTTGGTGGGCTGTTGGAGGGGTGTCTTGGGCCTCAAAGTGGAGGTACTTTTAGCCCACGAGAATAACTGTTGGGGTAGCAAACGAACTCCAAATGCGACGAGATTCGACACGCGGGTTACACACACCAAAACAACAACACACGACAAGTCTCACGCCAAACCGGAAACGTTACACGGCCAAACACCAAAGTAGGCCTCGAGATGCCACGGACACGTGAGGGAGCTCCGGAACGTGAAACGGACAACGGAAAGGAATGAGTGGGACCGGATGCAAAAGACAACACAAATGCAATGCGATGCACATGATTACATGATATGAATGAATGCCACACACGCAACACGACAAAACAACGAAAACCCGAAAAGATAAAGAACCCGAAAAATGGAATAGATGAAGCCAGATATATATATATATATATATATATATATATATATATATTACCCAAAAGGGAAAGTATACATCCGGGGCATTACAATTCTCCTCCACTACAAAAAGATCTCGTCCCGAGATCTAGGACTGGAAAAAGGAAGGGTACTCGGAACGAAGATGATCTTCTCGTTCCCACGTAGCTTCTCGGTCGGTATGGTGTGACCACTTGACTTTCAAGAATTTGATGGACTTGTTGCGGGTCTTGCGCTCGGTTTCTTCGAGAATAGCAACTGGGTGCTCTCGGTAAGACAAGTCTTGTTGACGATCAATCTCTTCAAACGGAATCATGCGTTCAGGAGTCTTGAAGCATTTGCGGAGTTGAGACACATGAAACACATCATGAACATTGGCGAAGTTGGAAGGGAGCTCAAGTTGATAGGCTAGATCGCCTCTTTTGCCAAGGATCTTGAAAGGCCCGACGTATCTAGGAGCAAGCTTTCCTTTGATACCGAATATTTGGGTGCCTTTCATAGGAGAAACACAGAGATAGACATGATCCCCAATGTTGAAGGCCAAATCACGATGCTTGCCGTCATAGTAGCTCTTCTGACGCGACTGAGCAGCCTTGAGATTCTCACGTATGACTTTGCACATTTCTTCGACTTCTGAGATCAAGTCATTGCCAAGAAGTTGGCGTTCACCTGTCTCGGACCAGTTGAGAGGGGTATGACACTTTCTGCCATAGAGGATTTCAAACGGAGCTTTGCCGGCACTTGCTTGGAAGCTGTTGTTGTAAGAGAACTCGGCAAATGGAAGGCAATCTTCCCATTTCATGCCAAAAGATATGACACAGGCTCTGAGCATGTCTTCTATAATCTGATTCACTCTCTCGACTTGACCACTAGTCTGAGGGTGAAAAGCAGTGTTGAACCTGATCTTAGTACCCATGGCAGACTGAAAGGAGTCCCAGAACTTTGAAGTGAACAAACTTCCATGATCTGAGGAGATAACTTGAGAAATGCCATGTAAGGACACAATTCTGGAAGTGTACAACTCTGCAAGTTGAGCTGCATTGATGGATTCTTTGACTGGAAGGAAGTGAGCGACTTTGGTAAGCTTGTCAATCACCACGAAGATAGAATCATTCCCTCTCTTGGACTTAGGAAAGCCAGTGACGAAATCCATTTCAATGTGGTCGAATTTCCACTCGGGAATAGGAAGAGGTTGGAGAAGACCGGCTGGACGTTGATGCTCTGCCTTCACTCTTCTGCAGACATCACATTCATTCACGAATTGGGCAATCTCCCTTTTCATGCGAGTCCACCAGTAAGATTGCTTGAGGTCTTGATACATCTTGGAACTGCCAGGATGAATCGAAAGGAGGGAATCATGTGCTTCTTCCATTATGAGCTTCCTGAGATCACCTTTGGGAACCACAAGTCTGTCCTCAAAGAACAAGGTATCTCTCTCATCAACGCGATAGCACTTGTATTTAGGAGTACCCTTTGCAATACCATGTTTCACTTTCTGCACCATAGCATCACTGAGTTGGGCCTCACGGACTTGATCTTCCAAGGTAGGAGCAACTTGAAGATTTGCAAGAAAACCCTACAGAACAACTTGGAGGTTGAGCTTCCTGAATGCTTCACAAAGCTCAGGCTGGAACGGCTTGATAAGGAGGCTGTTGGAATATGCCTTTCTGCTCAAAGCATCTGCAATCACATTCACCTTGCCATGAGTGTATTCGATGCTCGGATCATACTCTTGGATCATTTCGACCCAACGAGTCTGGCGGAGGTTCGTATTCGGCTGTGTGAAGATGTACTTCAAGCTCTTGTGATCGGTGAAGATGTCGACTTTTCTGCCCAACAGAAGGTGTCTCCACGTAATCAAAGCATGTACCACAGCTGCTAGTTCAAGATCATGTGTGGGGTAGTTCTTCTCACTTGGCTTCAGCTGACGAGAAGTGTATGCCACAATTCTCTTGTCCTGCATTAGCACACCACCAAGTCCTTGAAGAGAAGCATCACAGAATACTTCATAGGGCTTGGACTCATCTGGAGGAGTAAGAACTAGAGCAGAGACGAGCTTTTCTTTGAGAGTTTTGAATGCCACTTCACAATCTGGAGACCAGTAGTACTTGACATTCTTCTGCAGCAAGTTGGAAAGAGCCTTCGCAATCTTGGAGAAGTTCTCAACGAACCTTCTGCAATAGCTGGCAAGACCAAGAAAGCTTCGGAGTTGCTTGACGTTCTGAGGAGCTTCCCAGTTGACAATTGCTTCAACTTTCTCGGGGTTTACCGCAATACCGTCAGCGGAGATGATATGGCCCAGATACAAGACCTTATCGAGCCAAAATTCGCACTTGGACAACTTGGCATAGAACTTATGTTCACGGAGTCTGTCGAGAACGAGACGGAGGTGCTTTTCGTGATCTTCTTCATTCTTGGAAAATACCAAAATGTCATCCAGATACACAAGCACAAACTCGCCGGTGTAGGGGTTGAAGATGTAGTGCATCATTCTCGAGAAGGTAGGTGGAGCATTGGCGAGACCAAAGGACATGACAGTATACTCATATGAGCCGTAGCTCGTTCTGAAGGCAATCTTGGGGATATCTTCTTCTCGAATGCGAATCTGGTGATAGCCCATTCGGAGGTCGAGCTTAGAGAACACTTTAGCTCCATTGAGCTGCTCGAATAGTTCGTTGATGTTGGGGAGCGGATACTTGTTCTTTATTGTCTTCTTGTTCAATGGCCGGTAATCGACGCAGAGGCGCTCCGTGCCATCCTTCTTCTTGACAAATAAGACACCACAGCCCCAAGGAGACGTACTAGGCCTGATCAGACCCATACGCTTGATGGGCCTCGAACCCCTCGTTGGATTACCCCAAGTGGAAGGTGTAAGATGCAGTAAGTAGAAGTGTTTTCCCCTAGCAAAGATGCCAAGGATCGAATCCCCAGAGACTCCTAGGTTCAACAGGTAGGTGTCAACTGCTAACGGCACAATTAGCAATCAACGTGGACCTGCACACAGATACAAATAACTTTGCTCCCAACGAGTACAGAGAGGTTGTCAATCTCTCCGGCCTTGCAGTTCACAAAGGGTTAAAAGCAATATGATAGTAGTGATAGATAGTGTTTTGCAATAGTAAATAAAATAGAGAAAAGTAAATAGTGTATGTGATCAATGATGGTAATAAGGACCGGAGTCACATGATGTTCACTAGTGATGTCTCTCTCCCAAAATACGATAAAACGGCTATGTGAGGTAACAAATTACAACTGGGCAATTGACAGGACCACGAACGCAAACCAATGCTGATTACATTGCAAGAAAGGTTGAGGTTCAAAGCATGAGCGATACACCAAAGTAAGTACACCAAAATCCATCTGCATCTACTACTAATCATCCACCTTGAGATATCTATCCAGAATATCTCACTGGTATTAAGTTGTGAGTCCCACCCATAGTGTAAACTCAATGCAACAGACAACTGCATTAAAAGAACTTTGCGTAAAGTAAACAATCCTTGCACCCGCGGGCACAAGCACCGTTGTTTTCCCCCTTGTGGCAACATCACATCCCCTAGACTCATGTTTCTGTCACTCAAGCTAGTCATCGAGGGGCATGAACCCACAATCGAGCATAATGTTCCCTCTTGGAGTCACTACTTACTACTCGGCCAAAGCAATAAATAACAATGGTAAACATGCAAGAATTACTTATGAACTAAAATATAAAAGAGGTGAATCAAATATATTACTCAAGATCAATCTGAACATAATCTCATAATCCATCGGATCCCAGCAAACTCAACATAGCAACAACACAAGGATTACATAGGTGCCTCGATCATGTAGGGCAGCTCACGAGGACTAATTAGTGAAGCACAAGAACGGGAGGAGAACATCACATAGCTACTGGTCATGGACTCATGGTCCAAGGGAGACTACTCACGAGTCATGCGGGAGGCGTCCATGGTGGTGGAGAAGCTCCCGGTGGTGATCCTCCCCTCCGGCAGGGTGCCGGGAAGAGTTCTCCTGGTGCTCCTGATCTTGGAAGCAGCGGCGGCGGCGGAACAGAGATGGGATCGCGAAAAGAAGTCTTGTTTCAAGGGTTACGGGGGACCCTTTAAATATCTGCCAAAGTAGGGCATCGGGGGGCTCTCGGGGGCCGAGGCGCCCCCCCGGCGCGGCCCAGGGGGGGCGCCCACAGGGCGCCTGGGGCCCCTGTGCCCCCCCCAGGCTCCCCTTCGGAAGAAGTGTCGTTTCCGGAACGCTGATTTTTTATATATTTTTTCTGTATTTTTCTGGGCAGTTCTCGAAACGTGAAAACCTGAAATACAAAAACAGCCGAAAACAGAAACTGGCACTGGGGTGCACTGGATTAGTAAGTTAGTCCAAATATGATCAAAAGTGTATGGAAGTGTATGAATATCATAGCAATATCACCCAAAAGTGGCATGGAGCAAGCATAAATTATAGATACGTTTTGGACGTATCAACATCCCCAAGCTTAATTCCTGCTCGTCCTCGAGTAGGTAAATGATAACAAGAATAATTTCTGTGGTGACATGCTATTAACCATACTGGACTTTCTCATAGTCATATGTCAAAAGCTTACTGAGACAATGATTCTAAAGTAATTAAGTTGTCTCAAGAGAAAATCACAAATGACTGAAAGTTTTACAATATGAAACTGAGACAACAAAAAGATTTGCAATGAACATGATGTACAAATATGATCAAGTGATATCTAGCTTGCCCCTTTTAGTGATGCAAAACATAAATGCAAGGGCACCTTCAAGGTTTAAGTGATGACTAGATACAATCATTTCAGAATAAACGATATCACAATCATGCAGAAGACAATGCTACTTTGGGACAATGCACATTACACTCAGAATGACAATCATGCTCTCAGTAGTTGATGCTTGAAGTGCTAGGGCTTTTTATTATGAAACATGGAAGCAATTGTGTCAACGGTAGTAGTACTTCATATGTGTCATGTATAAAACATCTTATAAGTTGCAAGCCTCATGCATCGAATACCAATAGTGCTCTCTCCTTGTCCTAATTAGCTCGGATCCCCATGGGTTATCATTGCATTGCATATGTTTTTACCAAGTGTCACAAAGGGGTACCTCTATGCCACCTGTACAAAGGTCCAAGGAGATAGATCGCATTTGATTTCTCGTTTTTGATAAATCTCAACTTGAGGACATCCATACCGGGACAACATAGAAAATAGATGATGGACTCCTCTTTAATGCATAAGCATATTCTCATGAGAGATTGAGGATTAAGGTCCAAGCTAAAACTTCCACCATGAGGCATGGCTTTGGTTGGCGGCCCAATGTTCTTCTCTAACAATATGCATATTAATTCAACCCACGGTAAATCACCCTTACTTCAGACAAGACGAACATGCATAGCAACTCACATGATATTCAACAAAAGTGTGACAGTTGATGGCGTCCCCAGAAACATGGTTACCGCTCAGCAAGCAACTCATAAGAAATAAGATACATAAGCAACATATTATTTACCACAATAGTTTTTAGGCTACTTTCCCATGAGCTATGTATTGCATGATTAATTTGCTTTGTGCAGGTGGAGGTTAGCAAAAGACTGGGAGCGACCAACTAAGAGAGCAATGACGGTCACAATCATGCAGAGCGACAAAGCAATATTGAATCAGGCATGGTAGTTATATCGCTACTTAGAAACAAAAGATCATCAAGGCTTGACAGACTTTCTTTACAGTCTTGAATATGCGTGAGCATACGCCAAGTCAATCAAAATAAACTCTCGAAGGAAGATATTAATAAACCATACCACATCATAGGCAAACAAACCAAGTTGGTACTCCAATGACACATTGGGAACCCCCCAGCTATGTGAGATTAACCATAAGAAAACCTGAAGTACTAAGCACCATCATGAAAGTAGCATATTTATCATAGACACATTAACCCATGAAACGGAAGCAAACTCTCTTAATAAGGTGAGCATGGTAATTTAAAAAGAGTTCAAGCAACCAACTAAATAAAAGCTCTTTGAAAAGATAAGCATGAATACTAAGAACAAAGCACGATAGTAGTTATTAAAAGATAAAGAACACACACAGCATAGATAAACATGAAAATTCTATGTAATGTTCTAGGTAGAGGTGGAGCATGTTTCTCTCCCACATAAAGGAATGATGGGTTCCGAGTCGTTATGAAAAACTAAAAAGAAAACTAAAAGCAAGACGCTCCAAGCATAACACATAACACATGAAGTGATAAAAATATAGCGGAACGAAAGACGAACTGATAATGTTGATGGAGAAGGGGATGCACGGGGGGCATCCCCAAGCTTAGACGCTTGAGTCTCCTTGAATATTTCTTGGGGGTGCACGGGGGCATCCCCAAGCTTGAGCGCTTGACACTCCTGAATCTTTTTATCATCTTCCCTCGCACACTTGAAAACTCCCTTCATACATAACTCATTCATAATCTGATTAGCGAGGTTAGTACCCTTAATAAAATAATTATACCTTGCTGGAAATAATGATATTCTTGAAGTTCTACTGTTTCTCAAGATTGCTAAAAGGTTTTCGCAAAGAAAAAGCAAGTTCTTAATTTGCAAAGTGAAGGTAAGGCAAAACAGGACAGAATCTTTAAAAAACAGAACAGCAGGCAGTAATTGACCTGTTCGGGATACTTCTGCAACTCAAATCAAAAAACTCAGAACTGACACACGAAAGACAATTGTATAGAGAACGCTTTCGAAAAAATTCAGACCAAAAAGATGATCTGGTGATTTTATACGAATTTTTCTATCCAAGGACAGAATCTGTTTCCTGGACAGCACCTCACAACTTTTGAACTTTCTAGCAATCAAAGGCTATACTTGGCACAAATATGAAAAGCAAAGATACAATGATGATGCTACAGCAGTAAACAACATCAAGACACAACAAAAGCAAAAAATTTATTCATGTGGACTGCCTCCCAAAAGCGCTTTCTTTTATGCCTTTAAGCTAGGCATAATGCATAGATCAAGTTTTATCAAGAGTAAAAGAATAGCTAGCCCGTACAACGGACTCAAAAGGTAACTTGACCTTCTTACGAGGGAAGTGTTCCATCCCTTTCTTGAGAGGAAACTGAAATTTAATATTACCCTCTTTCATGTCAATGACAGCACCAACGGTGCGCAAAAAGGGACGTCCCAAAATAATTGGACATGAAGGATCACATTCAATATCCATAATAGTGAAATCAACGGGCACATAATTATCATTGACAACAATAAGAACATCGTTGATCCTCCCCAAAGGTTTCTTTATGGAAGAATCAACGAGACGAACACCAAAAGAACAAGAATCATAAGGTTTCAATTTAAGCATATCATATATCCTTTTGGGCATAACAGAGGTACTAGCACCAACATCACATAATGCATAACAAGAGAAGTCATTCAAATAAATTTTTATCATAGGATCCCAACCATCCTCTAGCTTTCTAGGTATGGAGGCTTCTACTCTAAGTTTTTCCTCCCTAGCTTTGATGAGAGCATTAGTGATATGCTCTGTGAAGGCAAGGTTAAGCGTGCTAGTGCGGGGATCTCTAGACATTTTGTGAAGGAAATCAATAACTTCGGTAAGAGTGCAATTATCAAAATCAACGTCACGAGCATCAAGTAAGGTAGTAGTGGTGTCCTTAAGGCTCACCTGTTTGGTAGTTGACATAGCATCACCATTAATAGGTCCATTGGGACCAGGAGTACATTGGGTGCTAAGAGTGTGAACATTCTCAATAACTTGGATAGTAGCAACAGTGTGGTGGGTAGGAAGGCTCTTAATTCTTTCCTCTTCCTCCCTTTCTCTAGCCCATCTCTCTTTAAGCTTAGCCATCATCCTAATGTTTTCATTGATTTGCACTTGAGTAGCATTAATAGGGATGACTTCCTTCTCCTTAAGAGAAGAAGTTTCAATTTTTAGCAATTTTAACTCATTGGCTAAGTGGTCTACCTTAAAAGAAAGATCATCTAGTTTATGTAGTCTCTCCTCTACATTCTTATTAAAGGCTTTTTGGGTAGTGATGAAATCTCTAAGCATGTTCTCTAGTTCAGTGTTGGAGTTCTTGGTACTAGGATAAGCATTGTTGTTCCCATAAGAGTTAGAGGGGAACGGTCTAGAATTGTTACCAAAGTTACTCCTATAAGCATTGTTGTTGAAATTGTTTCTAGAGATAAAGTTAACATCTACTTGTTCTTGAGCAATCAAAGAATTCAAAGGAACATCACGAGGATCAACAGTAGATTGCTTCGAAAGTAGAGACATGATCAAGTCAACTTTTTCATTGAGGGAGGAAATCTCCTCGACAGAGTTTACCTTCCTACCTGTTGGAGCGCGTTCGGTGTGCCATTGGGAATAGTTGGTCATCATCTCATCGAGAAGCTTTGTGGCAGCACCAAGTGTAGTTGGCATAAAGGTTCCTCCCGCGGCTGAATCTAACAAGTTCCGTGAGGTAAAGTTCAAGCCTGCATAAAAAGTTTGGATAACCATCCAAGTAGTCAAACCGTGAGTAGGGCAGTTCTTGATAAGAGACTTCATACGTTCCCAAGCTTGGGCAACATGTTCATTATCCAATTGTTTAAAATTCATGATGTTACTTCTAAGTTGGATAATTTTAGCAGGTGAATAGTATTTTCCAATAAAAGCATCTTTGCACTTGTCCCATGAATCTATGCTATTTCTAGGCAAAGACTGAAACCAAATTTTAGCTCCTCCTCTCAAAGAGAAAGGAAAAAGCTTAAGCTTAACAATATTACCATCTATTTCTTGGTACTTTTGCATATCACAAAGTTCTACAAAGTTGTTCAAGTGTAAAGCAGCATCATCTCCAGCACCGGAGACTTGTTCTCTCATAACTAAGTTAAGTAAAGCAGGTTTAATTTCATATGAAGGTGCTGAAGTGGCAGGTGTAGTGATAGGTGTGCTGATAAAGTCATCGTTGTTGTGACTAGTGAAGTCACACAACTTGGTGTTCTCGGTGGAACCCATAGTAGCAAGCAAGCAAGATAACTATTTTTGTGATTTTCGATGAACGGAACTAAAGCAAATATGAAAGGTAAACTAACAAGACTAATAAGCAAAGGTAAAAGATAGCATGCAACTCCCCTATCCTGAAGAGTGGAGTCCCCGGCAACGGCGCCAGAAAATACTCCTTGATGGGCCTCGAATCCCTCGTTGGATTACCCCAAGTGGAAGGTGTAAGATGCAGTAAGTAGAAGTGTTTTCCCCTAGCAAAGATGCCAAGGATCGAATCCCCAGAGACTCCTAGGTTCAACAGGTAGGTGTCAACTGCTAACGGCGCGATTAGCAATCAACATGGACCTGCACACAGATACAAATAACTTTGCTCCCAACGAGTACAGAGAGGTTGTCAATCTCTCCGGCCTTGTAGTTCACAAAGGGTTAAAAGCAATATGATAGTAGTGATAGATAATGTTTTGCAATAGTAAGTAAAATAGCGAAAAGTAAATAGTGTATGTGATCAATGATGGTAATAAGGACCGGAGTCACATGATGTTCACTAGTGATGTCTCTCTCCGAAAAGACGATAAAACGGCTATGTGAGGTAACAAATTACAGCTGGGCAATTGACAGGACCACGAACGCAAACCAATGCTGATTACATTGCAAGAAAGGTTGAGGTTCAAAGCATGAGCGGTACGCCAAAGTAAGTAGACCGAAATCCATCTGCATCTACTACTAATCATCCACCTTGAGATATCTATCCAGAACATCTCGCTGGTATTAAGTTGCGAGTCCCACCCATAGTGTAAACTCAATGCAACAGACAACTGCACATCCCCTAGACTCATGTTTCTGTCACTCAAGCTAGTCATCGAGGGGCATGAACCCACAATCGAGCATAACGTTCCCTCTTGGAGTCACTACTTACTACTCGGCCAAAGCAATAAATAACAACGGAGAAAATGCAATAATTACTTATGAACTAAAATATAAAAGAGGTGAATCAAATATATTACTCAAGATCAATCTGAACATAATCTCATAATCCATCGGATCCCAGCAAACTCAACATAGCAACAACACAAGGATTACATAGGTTCCTCGATCATGTAGGGCAGCTCACGATGACTAATTAGTCAAGCACTAGAATGGGAGGAGAACATCACATAGCTACTGGTCATGGACTCATGGTCCAAGGGAGACTACTCACGAGTCATCCGGGAGGCGTCCATGGTGGTGGAGAAGCTCCCGGTGATGATCCTCCCCTCCGGCACGGTGCCGGGAAGAGTTCTCCTGGTGCTCCCGATCTTGGAAGCGGCGGCGGTGGCGGAATAGAGATGGGATCGCGAAAAGAAGTCTTGTTTCAAGGGTTACGGGGACCCTTTAAATATCTGCCAAAGTAGGGCATCGGGGGGCTCTCGGGGGGCCGAGGCGCCCCCCCGGCGCGGCCCATGGGGGGGGCGCCCACAGGGCGCCTGGGGCCCCTGTGCCCCCCCTCCCCCCAGGCTCCCCTTCGGAAGCAGTGTCGTTTCCGGAACGCTGATTTTTTATATATTTTTTCTGTATTTTTCTGGGCAGTTCTCGAAACGTGAAAACCTGAAATACAAAAACAGCCGAAAACAGAAACTGGCACTGGGGTGCACTGGATTAGTAAGTTAGTCCAAATATGATCAAAAGTGTATGGAAGTGTATGAATATCATAGCAATATCACCCAAAAGTGGCATGGAGCAAGCAGAAATTATAGATACGTTTTGGACGTATCAATGCTCCTGTTCATCAAGCAGCTTCTTCAACTCCTTCAACTCTTTAGGAGAGAGCTTATACGGACGCCGGCATGCTGGCTCAGTACCAGGCTCGAGTTCAATTACGAATTCCACTTGACGGTGTGGAGGCATGCCTGGAAGTTCTTCAGGAAAGACGTCTTGGTATTCGTTAACCACCGGAATTTGAGATATGGCATTCATCTCGCCCTTGTCATTGAGAGAGAAAAGCCTGATTGTGTTATCCCTGGAGGCGAAGATAATCACATCATCATCGGAATGAGTAATCTTGACTTCCTTCTGTGCACAATCAATTTGAGCATCATGCTGAGAAAGCCAGTCCATTCCGAGGATAAGGTCAATGTCAGAATTGCCGAGAACCACCGGAGAGGCCAGAAATCGATAATCACCCATGCGAATAGAAACATCCGGAGCATACACACTGGAATGCATTCGTCTCCCCGGAGAAATAACTGATAACTCCCTTGGCAGATTTTTGGTGACAATATCGTGCTTGGATGCAAATGGATATAACATGAAAGAACACGAAGCACCCGAATCAAACAACACTTTAGCAGGAAAAGAGTTCACTGGAAGGTTACCCAAAATGACATCAGAAGAATTCTCTGCTTGCGCTGCATTCATCAGATTCACCCTTGCAGCCTTTGGATCATGCTTGACAATAGCTGAACTGACAGGTGGAGGAGGCGGAAGGCGCCTCGGGTTGTTGCTCTTGTTGGAATAATGACCCTTCTGGCCACACTTGTAGCAAGTCACCTCAGAGAGAGGACGAGTAGGAGGAACACTTGGTCTTGGAGCTTGGAACTGCGACTTGGACTGCTTGCCTTGGTTGTGTGGGTGGGAGGAACCACGACCACCAGCATTCTTGTTGTTGTTGGAGTTGTTGTTGTAGGGAGCTCAGATCACTGGAGGAGGAGGAAGCCAAAATTTCTGTTGTTTCGCGACCACTTGAGAAGATGAGGAGGAGTGAACGGCATCTCGAATCCTCTTTTTAGAAGCCTCCATCTTGAGTTGGGCTGCCTCTTGCTTAAGCGCCATGTTATAGAATTTGTCGAACTCATCGGGCTCGAACAAGGTGAGAGCAAGTTGAAGTTCATCCTTGAGACCTCCACGGAACTTATAGATCTTGCTCTTAGCATCTGGTATGTCTTGCTTGGCATAGCGGGCAAGATTCTGGAACTTGACATTATACTGGTAGTGTCAGGGATATGACTAGCAGGTAAGAACCGGCTAGTATAAACCGGATTATTATAATATGTTTTGTTGTAATATTTAGTTAAGGCTACGGCCCATGAGATCTTAGGGCCCATGTATAGAGTTACGATTTGTAAACCGCCCGATGATGTAACTTGAGGAATAAGGAAGAAAGAACAGAGACCGAGGTGGACACAAGTATGAGCCGGCCTCGGGACTCTGTAAACCGGACTGGGCGTCGCCTCTCTATATAAAGGGACGACCCGGCGATGGTTCAGGGACAAGCAAGAATCAATCCGTCGAGACTGCAGGCAAGTGATCCGCTCCCTGTAATCCGACGCCCAGGCAATACCAAACAACTAGACGTAGGCTTTTACCTTCATCGAAGGGGCCGAACTAGTATAAACCCTCAGTGTCCTTTGTGTGCTATGAACCCCTTCAAGCTAACCCGTGCGATGGTTCCATCATCAAGTCCGTTAAACCAGACATCTGCCGTGTTAATTCCACGACAGTTGGCGCCCACCGTGGGGCCTCCGCACGATGGTTTTGAGTTCTTGAAGGGCAGCTTTGAAGCGCTCAAGGGTTACGCAGTCGGCCGGATGTCCAAGAGTCGCCGCGGCCGGATCTACATCGACGACGCAGGCTGGGGACCGGAGGTCGATTCAATCGAATACGGGTACCGGGTTCCCTTTGGCGGCATCCACGTCTTCATCGGCAAGATCGGCGAACCGGGAACTGAGCCGGACATCTTCTCCAACATCATCGAGCCGACTCAGCGTGCGAGATCAAACCGGATTCAGCCCGCCGTGAAGCACGTTTTCGTTGGAGCAGTCCACGGGGTTCGAAACGAGGACGGATCGGAATCCGATGGTGCAACAGTTGTCTACTCCGACGACGAATCTTCATCCGGAGAAACTAAGTCTTTGTATCAGTTGCAGGACGGCCGGTCTGAGGGTGAGTCCGATGGAAATAGTATTCTAGACACCTTCGACCCGCCAAACCGGGTGGCTGTCTTTATGGCCGGTTCACAGCCCACGGTGAACGGGGCGACAACAGAAGCTGGTGTAGGGGGGAGCGGCCCGGCCCTCTCACCTACTGACGTTCTATCCACCTTGATCGAGGAGTTCACAGCTAAAGCGGTGGCAACGATAGCTCCAGCGGACAAGGCGCAGCATGATGCAGATCTCCTTCAGTTAAAAGGCCGGATTGATCAATTAAAGGAGGATCTGAAAGCAGAAAAGGCAATGATAGCAATAAGGCAAGCGGAGTTGAATGATCAGGCTTTTCATCTAAGGATGGAGCAGGCCTCTGTGCAGGGAGTAAGGGGTCGAAAATACCAATCTCGTCTACCGTCGGTTTATGAAGCGACGGATCTGTTCAGGACACCCGGGGCTCGAACCAGCAATGATCCGGCTTCAAACCGGAGGGCACCTCCAGCCAGGGATGAACCGGTTCAGCAACCCACTGCGGAGCAAGATCGGCGGATCACGTCTGCACCTCACATTCCTACCCCTCCAGGTCATTACTCAAATCCTTTGGATAACATCGTTGCTACTGCTGCACGTTTGGCCGCTTTACCCGTGGAGGGGACGTCCCGGGCAGCATTGGAGGCACGCCGGGCCAAGGAGCTGCTTAATACGGCGTTAATACAGCAGCAAGCATATTCTCATAGCAGGGAAAGGCTACATTCAACACCACGTCCCAGCCGGAGTTACACTAGGCATTGGGAGGAGCCAGAAGTATCTAGCAGTGAGCGCAGGCGACATCGGCACAGACAGGATAATCCGGCAGGCGCGGATGCTCAAGCTCAGGATGCAAACCGGGTTAGATCCGTAGCTCAGGAGGAGGTCCGTCAGACAACGCCGGTTCAAACCGCCACGGCAGAGACATGAGTTACGACAAGTTCCTTTGGAGTACAGTGTCTTATCCCCGCTTTACGGAGTGTAAAGTTGCCCAAGGATTTTAAAGGGCCCCGCAAAGTACCTAATTACACTGCGGATTTACCCCCTGAAGCTTGGGTGGAGAGTTATGAGATGGCCATGGAGATGCTGGGCGTGGATGAAGCGGCTTTTGCAAAATACTTCACCATGATGCTTGAGGGCATAGCCCGGACCTGGCTAAAGGGTTTACCCCCTAATTCCATCGGATCGTGGGGGAGCTACGTCGTCAGTTCATAAAAAATTTCAAAGATACATGCAAGCAGCCGATGTCAGTGGTGGATCTAGCATCATGTGTGCAAGGAGAGCAGGAGTCTACAAGTGCTTGGGTGCGGCGAGTATCAGAGATCTTGCACTCATCGAATGGTATCAATCCTAGTACGGCGATAGTGACTTTGGAAAACAATTGCCGGTTTGAATCTCTAAAATTAAAGCTAGGACGGCTTAAAAGGGATTGCAATGATATGGGAACTCTCATGAGTGCTTTGGTAAAGTATGGGGACTCTGATAATAGCAAGTATCCAGAAGCTGAGGGAGACAAAGCAGGGAAGGTTAACAAACCTGGTAAACCGGCGCAAGTTAACCCGGCTACTGCAAGTTTCTTTCGCAAGCGAAAGGCAGAAGGAAGCTCTGATTTCGTAGCCAATACCCAAGTTCAAGGGGGTTTTCAGCGTAATATGGGCAACCCACCTCAGCAAACCGGCGGAGGGGATTTTAGTTGGCACCAAGAGTTAGATCGGCCTTGTCCGAAGCATGGCTCGAACAAATGACCGGCAAAACACACTATAAGAGAGTGCAGGCCCTTTATGGATGCAATGATGGGCCGCTTTAATCCTAATGACAGGCCTCCAAATGGCGGTTCAGGCCCAGGGTTCTATGGCCCGGGTCATCAGGGGAACAGCTCCGGATCAGGATATAGGGGTAATAACAATGGTTATCAAAACCGGGCCGGTAATCAAAATGGTCAAGGAAGTTATAATAACCAAGGCAATCAGCCGCGTAATCAGGGTGGTTAAAATAACCAAGGCAGTCAACAGCAGGGCCAAGGTAATTACAATAACCAAGGCAGTCAACAGCAGGGCCAAGGTAATTACAATAATCAGGGTAATCAGCAGCGTCAGCAACAGCAACCGCAATATGGATATCAGAATAATACGAAGGAGTTGAGCAGTGGGCAATACCATGTGTTCACCACAAGTCTGTGTAAACGAGATCAGAAGGTTTTAAAGCGGGCAGTTAACGCAGTTGAACCGGCAACACCGTAATTTCTGCGCTGGTCAGAGCAGCCCATTGTATGGAGTAGGGAGGATCACCCGATGCGGGTGGATAATCTGGGCCACTTGGCCTTGGTGGTAGCGCCCCAGGTGGGAGGTTATAAGTTCACTAAAGTTCTCATGGACGGTGGTAGCAGCATCAACATCTTGTACTATGAGACCTTCCGTCGTATGGGCCTGACGGATAAGAAGTTAAGACAATCAAACATGGTATTCCACGGGGTGGTTCCAGGTAAGTCGGCTTATCCTGTTGGAAAGATTGACTTGGAAGTTACCTTTGGAGATGAGCATGATTCCAGGTCAGAAATGATAACTTTCGAAGTTGTTAAGATCCGGAGCCCCTATCACGCTTTATTCGGGAGAACAGTTTATGCCAAATTTATGGCTAGGCCATGCTATGTTTATCTGCAACTCAAAATGCTGGGTCACAAGGGCACGATCACGGTTCATGGAAGTCGCAAGATAGCAGTGGAGTGTGAAGAGGGAGATGCAGCCTACACGGAGGTAGTATGTGCCATCGAAGAGTTGAAGTTTTATAAAGATAATGTTGATCCGGCAGATATGACTCCGCTGAAGAAACCAACTACAGAGCATGATCCGGCGTTGAAGTTTAAATCGGCGGAGGAGACCAAGCAAGTTGATTTTGTGCCAGGTGATTCGCCCAAGCAGTTCACTATCAGTGCTAACCTTGATCCCAAATAGGAAAGCGCGCTCATCGAGTTCATCCGTGAGAACCGGGATATCTTTGTGTGGAAACCTTCTGACATGCCAGGTATACCGAGGGAACTCGCTGAGCACAGCCTTAACATTGATCCGAAATATAAATCGGTTAAACAATATTTGCGCCGCATTAACTAAGAGAGGCGCAAGGCTATAGGAGAAGAAGTGGCCAGGCTTTTGGCCGCAGGGTTCATAGTGGAAGTTTTTCACCCAGAGTGGTTGGCTAATCCGGTGCTGGTGTTAAAGAAGAATGGGAAGTGGAGAATGTGTGTGGACTACACAGACCTCAACAAAGCTTGTCCAACTGATCCTTTTGCTCTCCCTCGCATTGATCAGATTATTGATGCTACAGCAGGATGTGAGCGGCTAAGCTTTTTGGATGCATATTCAGGATATCACCAGATCAAGATGGCAGTTAAAGACCAAGAGAAGACAGCTTTCATAACCCCTTTTGGTGCTTTTTGCTATGTATCTATGCCTTTTGGGCTCAAGAGTGCTCAAGCAACTTATCAGCGCTGCGTTCAGAATTGTCTTAAAGGACAGATAGGGAGGAATGTTCATGCCTATGTGGATGACATTGTGGTTAAATCAAGAAAAGAGGAGACGATGATAGAGGATCTTAAGGAGACTTTTGACAATCTTCGAGCCTATAAGATGATGCTTAATCCGGAGAAGTGTGCCTTTGGTGTTCCGGCAGGTAAACTACTGGGATTCTTGGTCTCAAACAGAGGAATAGAAGCTAATCCGGAGAAGATTAAGGCAATCACATCTTTGACTAAACCAGTTTGCATCAACGATGTTCAGCGTATCACTGGCCGGATCACAGCATTAAGCCGGTTCATCAGCCGTTTGGGAGAGAAGGCGATTCCGCATTACCAGATGCTGAAGAAAACAGATCGGTTTATATGGAGTGATGAGGCGAACGCGGCGTTTGAGGATCTGAAGCGGCAACTGGCAAAGCCGCCGGTCCTGGCTGCCCCTGTTGATAAGGAGCCGTTGCTCTTGTACGTCGCTGCCAATGCACGGGCAGTCAGCGTCGCAATTGTGGTTGAGCGCAAGGAAGCAGGAAAGGAATACCCGGTTCAACGCCCGGTTTATTACGTGAGTGAAGTACTCATTGAGTCCAAGCAAAGGTACCCACATTGGCAGAAGCTGGTATATGGTGTGTTCATGGCGAACCGGAAGCTGAAGCACTATTTTCAAGGTCATCCAATAACTGTGGTTAGTTCAGCACCGTTGGGGGACATAATCCAAAACAGGGAAGCTACAGGTAGAGTAGCGAAGTGGGCCATTGAGCTCAACCCACATGAGTTGAAGTATGTGCCACGCACCGCTATAAAATCTCAGGCATTGGTGGATTTCATCAATGATTGGACAGAGTTGCAAACCCCTGAGGAGAAGCCGGATCTTACATACTGGACGATTCACTTTGACGGTTCAAGACAGTTGGAAGGCTCGGGGGCTGGAGTTGTTTTAACTTCCCCCCGAGGTGATAAGTTTTGCTATGTCCTCCGTTTATTGTTTCCTTGTACTAATAATGCGGCAGAATACGAAGCATTACTTCATGGCTTACGGATGGCGAAGGAGATGAACTTGAGCCGGGTCAAGTGTTTTGGCGATTCAGATCTGGTGGCACAGCAAGTTTCGGGCAAGTGGGATTCGAGAGATCCCCACATGGCAGCTTACAGACGGGAAGCCGAAGCAGTTGCAGGATATTTCAAAGGGTATCAGGTGGATCATATAGACCGGCGACGGAACGAAGCGGCCGATGCTTTAAGCTGGCTGGGCTCCCAACGTAAACCGGTGCCGCCAAATACTTTTTTGGATGAGTTGCACAGTCCTTCGGTTCAAGTACCATCGGAGGAAGATCTAGTTGTTCCTGATCCGGAGGCACAGTTAGTTGCAGCACTTCATGTAATTCCGGATTGGACGTGGCCTTACTTGGCGTATTTAGGCCGAGGAGAGTTATCGGATGATGAGATAGAAGCACGACAGATAATCCTGCGTTCCAAGTCCATGACAATTGCAAACAGAGAACTTCATCATCGCAGTGTTTCTGGAGCGTTTCAACGGTGTGTATCAGCTGAGGAAGGTTGTGAGATCCTTCGTGAGATCCATGAAGGGGATTGTGGTCATCATGCCGGTTCAAAATCATTGGTGGCTAAAGCTTTCCGACATGGTTTTTATTGGTTAACAGCTCATGCTGATGCGGCAGATCTAGTCCGGAAGTGTGATGCTTGTCAGAAGTTTTTGAGACGTGCTCTGGTTCCGGCGCAGGAGCTCCGGATGAAACCAATAACTTGGCCGTTTGCGACTTGGGGGCTTGATATGGTTGGACCCTTTAAGCGATCTCAAGATCAGAAAACTCATCTACTAGTGGCGGTGGATAAGTTTATAAAGTGGATTGAGGCAGAGCCTGTGAGCAAGTGTGATGCGGCCACCGCAGTCAAATTCGTCAAAAAGGTAATTTTTCCGGTTTGGTTTTCCACATAGCATCATCACAGACAATGGCACCGATTTATCTCAGGGCGAGATGGAAGAGTTTTGTCAACGAGAACATATTCACCTAGATGTATCTTCTGTGGCCCACCCCCAATCTAATGGTCAAGCAGAAAGAGCGAACCAGGAGATTTTGCGAGGTATTAAACCCCGGCTTATGACTCCCTTGCAAAGAACCCCGGGGTGTTGGGTTGAGGAGTTACCATCTGTCCTATGGAGTATCAACACTACGCCAAACCGGTCTACAGGTTATACACCTTTCTTTATGGTATATGGTGCTGAAGCGGTCCTTCCAAGTGATATCCGTCATGATTCACCAAGGGTAACAGCCTATGTTGAAGCGGCCAATGAGCAGGCAAGACAAGACAGTTTGGACCGGCTGGACGAAGAGCGTGATATAGCAGCAGCACGGTCTGCAATTTATCAACAAGACTTGCGCAGATATCACAGCCGCCGGATCAAGAGCAGAACATTCCAGGAAGGTGACTAAGTACTCCGGCTCATCCAAGACCAAACAGATATGCACAAGCTATCCCCACCTTGGGAAGGGCCCTTTGTGGTCAGCAAGAATCTACATAACGGTTCATACTACCTGCTGGACGTTCGAGAACACAAGGACTCACGGACATCAGAGGAGGAGACGAAGAGGCCATGGAACATCGCCCACTTACGGCCATACTATACTTGAGCTATGAGCTCCACTGTATCCTATGTATATATTATGATCAATGAATAAACCGGCAACCTCGGTAAACCGGGGGCTCAGCCTTTTTTTTTCCAATACAAATATCTTGTGAGGACAACCATATATGTATTATCATATGTTATATTTCAAACATATCGGCCGGTTTAAAACTGATTTTTGCAGATATATATACTCAGAAGCAATAGAACTCCATGAAGAGCATGAGGTCACATCCGGCTCAAAAGAGGACGCTTCACGGAAAGCCTATGGAAAGACGGAAAATCCGCATCCATCAGCCCTCTGGAAAGACGGATAATCCGCATCCAGTGATTGGCTAAATTTTTTTTATGGTCCCTATGGAAAGACAGATAATCCGCATCCATCAGCCCTCTGGAAAGACGGATAATCCGCATCCAGTGATTGGCTAAAATTCTTATGGAAAGACGGGATTCCCGCATCCATCAATCAACCCTCTGGAAAGACGGGATTACCCGCATCCAGTGATTGGCTAAAATTCTTATGGAAAGACGTGATTCCCGCATCCATCAAACCGGCCCTTTGGAAAGACGGGTTTACCCGCATCCAGTGATTGGCTAAAGTTTTTCTTATGGTTCCTATGGAAAGACGGATAATCCGCATCCACCGGCCCTCTGGAAAGACGGGATTCCCGCATCCAGTGATTGGCTGAACCTTGCTTTGAGCCTGGCAGCTCTTAAAAAGCCTTGACTACATGGTTTTATTTGCAAATTCGCATCTTTGGTGTTTATGTTTTATGACTCTTTAAACCGGAGTGGAACAGCTACAGAAGTTGACCACATATCTATAAAGTTAAAAGTCTGGGTCATGAATACCAGCATGAATAAACCGGTGTTCATTATAACCCGGATCATCCATCAGGCAACAAGCTACAAACTTCTGGACAAAGTTTTAGAAAGATATAAACCGGTGTCTTTTATCAAGCCCGGGTTTGTTATTGGATCCATGAATATCCTCATTAAGAAATTTCCAGTTCTACCGGATTAAAAGTATTGAGCATACTTGGTCTCGGGTATAAAATTATTTCTGATATAAGTATATACTTGTTTGATATATTGTGAGAACAATTTAATCTGTCCAGTGGTAAACCGCTAGGACATGTTTTCAGTGTTACTTATGTAGGAACAGATGACACGCAAGATAAGCGACATCAGACAAAATTTAATTTGGCAAACATTAAAACAAGAAGTCAGAATATCCAGATCAAAGCGGATAATGTTTCAGCTATCCTATTACAAGGCATAGCAAGCCTGACGGATTAAAAGATTGTTTGATAAAGCAGGGACTGCAACTACAACAATAAGTTATGAGTTATGCTCCTTCCTGCTGAGACGGCTGGCCATCAACTTGATCCAGAATATCCTCGTCCTCTTGAAGCGGTGGGAAATCCGGGGCGCACCAGTCGATCTTCGTTAAAGTACGAAAATACATCTCTTCGTTGATGAGTTCCGACGGTTCAATATCTGGAGCGAATGTATGAGGACGCACTGGTGGGATTAAATTGACGGTTTCATAAACTGGCCGCTCCACCCGTTCGTTTTGCAAGTCATACCCTGGATGATACCTGGATAAATCTTCTTCAGCCGCAAGTTTGCTGGCAAGGGGACGCATCTCCTTTGTCAAAGCATAGAGATCCTTTGCAATAAACGATGATCCGTCTTCCTTGGTATTTGGACACCCATTTAAAGCCTCTTCCGGATCAAAGTTCGGAACCCAGGCCTTGGCTCTGGTAAGCGCCATGAGGGCACCGGTTCGAGCAGCAGATTTCTTGACTTCCTCCAAACGCACCGGCAAAACAGACAACTTTTCTAGTGTACCTTGGATGGTCGTGGGGGCCGGTTTACTGAAAGATGTCGCACTTATGATCCTCTGAGCGCCAGAATACAGCTGCTCGACCAAAGTGTAACAGGCCTTAAGTTTCTTCCGCAAGTCATCCCCAAGATGGGTGACACGGCGTCCTGCATGTGAGTATCACAGTTAAACCGGTACAGATGAAATATTACAAGGTTAAAGCAGGAATACAGATCAAAAGACTTACCAAAGACGGCAGAGGTCATCAACTCTATTTGCCGCTTTAAGCCGGTTAATTCTTCTGTCACCGGATTAAGGGCTTCCTCAGCATCTTTGGCCCTTTTCTCCAGCTCTTTCTTCTGAACCTCAAAGGCAGCCCGCTCTTCTTCAAAGAATTTTTTCAGCTCTTCAGCAGTCTTTAAACTCACCTTTAGATCTTTCTTGGCTTTCAAAGCAGCGGCCTCCGTTTCAGCAAGGCGGCTCCGAAGCTCATTGATCTCATCAGCATTCCGGTTTAAGTCAGCCTGCAAGTAAAATCAAGTGATAAGAAGCAAAAATCAGACAAGTCTCAAGCACACAAACAAGTTGTCTACTTGACACTTGGGGGCTAATGGGCAGTTGAAGCAATAAACAGCAACCATTCAAAGTCAAAAGTCTCAAGCACACAAAGCAAGTTGTCTACTTGACACTTGGGGGCTAATGGATAATTGAAGTATCAGAAGAAATTCTTACAAGTATCAAATACATAACCAAGTTATCTACTTGATACTTGGGGGCTAATGTAAAATCAATTTGTTCAAGTTATAAGTTCTGGTTCACCTTCAACGCGCAGCTAAACCGGAACTTGGGGGCTACTATGAGATAGTTAGAAGCATATCAAAAGTACAAAGTCAGAAGGAAAGGATTACCTCATATTTTTCTTTCATCAAGTTAACCAAGCCCGCTTCGTAATCTCGGCTGCTGTGGAGCCGGTTTAAGTACCCGGAATAGAGCTCCTGGGCGCTCTTGTCAGCAAGGCTGGATAGCTCGGTACTCCATTTACCTTTGTCTTTATGCAATTTCTCTGCTTTAGCCGTATGTTTGGCTAAAACAGTGGGCTGAGTCGGAGCAGTAAAAGCAGTGCCAGTCACTTCAACTTCTGGAGAAGCAGGTACTGTTGGTGGAGCTGCAGTATGAACCGGACTAGGAGATGCCGGATTGGTCGGTGGAGAATTGGCCCGGGCAGGACTTGGCGCATTATGAACATCATCAGCAGTAGGGTTCTCAGGCATTGAAGTATGATCCGTAGGCGCAGGATTCTCAAGAGGAATTGTAGGCTCGCCTTCTGGGGGGACGGTTGTTGCCGGATCAGCCGCCGGATCATCAACAGTAGTCTCAGCAGTGGGTTTATTTGCCTTTGGTTTTTTGCGAGGCTTTGGCTTGCTGGAATAAGTTCGGAAAACGAGTTAAGATTGTGAAGCAAAATATAATCATAAACCGGATAAGTTAAAAAGACTTACCCTGGGACGGTTTTCAGTGGGGGAAGTTGCGTGGCAGTCCATTCACCAGAAGAAGATAATGGAGTATCCTGATAATCAGGGTCAGACGGTTTAAGAGGTTTGCGGATAAGCCCGGCCTTGGGATGAAGGAAGGTTGGAGAGAGTATAACCTCAGAACGGCGCCTCCGAGCCTGAGTGAGAGAGATTCCGGATGATTCCACTGCCAGGCCGCTGTGGCGAGTGGTCCGGCGAAGAGCTTCATGTTGTTGTTTCTTCAAAAGAAAATTAGGATCTAATTGAGCATAAGGATGAGAAAATTGATATTTCCGGACTGTCCGACGACTTTTTTGTGGAAGTGGTTTTGAATCGGAAGAAAGGATAGTTACCTCAACTTCAGCCGGTTTATCACCTTCACCCAACTCCTGTGGAAAGTTATCATTAGATACAGATATGAGTAAAAACAAGCAAGTGAAAGCCGGATTAATTCATACCTCAGAGTCCGGATCGTCATCCTCAGCATGAGCACTAGAGGCTCCGGCCTCTTTTCTCTTCTTATTAGCAAGGGTTTTTCGGCGTGTCTGTTTTCCGGTTTTCTCCTGAGGCTTTCTTTTCCAGAAAGGATCATCGGCCTGTTCAGACAGAAAGGCAGTTAGAGGACGGCTTATATAAACGGATTAAAAAATATATACAAGAAGGCAAGGCTTACTGCAGGCAGTCTGTTCTTCTTGTAATACGGAGCCAACCCGACTTTGCTGCAATCTTCTAAGGTGACGTTGAGCATCTTCTTAGCCGATTCAATAACCTCCGATTCAGAAAGTTCATCCTTGGTAAACCGTTGAGGGTCGTCCGGTTTACCAGAGTACTTGCACATCAGATTTGGTCGCCGACTCAAGGGAAGGATACTCCAAGAGAGCCAACAGCGCATGAAATCGGTTCCAACTAGACCGTTGGCCATAAAAGGTTTCAGTTTAGTAAGCTGAGAAGCAAACCGGGGTCGTTCGGCAGAGGTAAGCCGCTGTGGTAAGGGGTGATCCTCCGGAAGACGGTGCTTGCGGTAACCCGGCAGTGGGTTCTCCCCGGCAGGGGAAGTGTCAATACAGTAAAACCATGACTTATTCCAATCCTTTGGATGCGTATGAAGAGCGGCGTCGGGAAAGACTACATCTCTCCTTTTCTGGATGCTAACCCCACCCAGTTCTTGATGCGGTCCGCTGGTGAATTCAGTGCGCCGGTTTAGGTGAAAGAAATCCCGGAACGGGTCAACAGACGGTTCTTCTTGCAGATATACCTCTGAGAACACTTGGAAATCACAGATATTGGAGACAGAGTTTGGACCTATGTCCTGAGGATGGAGTTGGAAGGCGGCAAGTACATCCCGGAAAAACTTTGAACCGGGGGGTGTGAAGCCTCGAGCTATATGATCAAATAAAACAATGAACTCCCCCTCTCTGGGAGTAGGAGGGCATTCACCTTTCGAAGCCCGCCACTTTAAAACAGATCGAGGGCCTAAAGTGCCAACTGACACAGCTTTGGCTAAGTCTTCTTCCGTGACAATGGAAGGAGCCCAATCGCAAGACACAAATTGTTTGGCCATAATAGCAGAAGAGCAAATGCTGAAAAGATAAAGTGCAAAACCGGATTATGCGGGTACAACAGTATAAACCGGAAGATATATGCAAGGATTACGCAACGGTTTCAGCAAGGGGCTAATGATGTGGATAACCCGGCAATAACAGGGAGCTATGTTACTACCGGTTCACGACAGTAATACAGGGAGAGCTAAACCGTCGCGTTTGTCCTTAAGATTTTTTTTAGTGCCCGTGCATGACGGGTTAAACCGGAGTATACTTAGCAGATTTACAAAGGGAAAGAAACAGGTTTTTACAGACAACTAAGGCAGAACAGATCTGAGCATGCAAGAAAAAAAGAAAAATAAATACAAAGATGTACGGGAAGAATCACAAGGGTGATAGACGGAGCAGATGAATCTACAGGTTATGTAAAATGACGACATCTAAACCATGGAAGCAGCAGAATAAAGGTAGGATCTAAGGGCATGACGTAAAGTTCAAACTTTCTACGAACAAGGTGAAGTTGTCGTTAAGGCTCTAATGGCGGACGCGCAATGAAGAACCCTAGAAGATACTGATGGGCCTTGAACCCCTCGTTGGATTACCCCAAGTGGAAGGTGTAAGATGCAGTAAGTAGAAGTGTTTTCCCCTAGCAAAGATGCCAAGGATCGAATCCCCAGAGACTCCTAGGTTCAACAGGTAGGTGTCAACTGCTAACGGCGCAATTAGCAATCAACGTGGACCTGCACACAGATACAAATAACTTTGCTCCCAACGAGTACAGAGAGGTTGTCAATCTCTCCGGCCTTGTAGTTCACAAAGGGTTAAAAGCAATATGATAGTAGTGATAGATAATGTTTTGCAATAGTAAGTAAAATAGCGAAAAGTAAATAGTGTACGTGATCAATGATGGTAATAAGGACCGGAGTCACATGATGTTCACTAGTGATGTCTCTCTCCCAAAAGACGATAAAACGGCTATGTGAGGTAACAAATTATAGCTGGGCAATTGACAGGACCACAAACGCAAACCAATGCTGATTACATTGCAAGAAAGGTTGAGGTTCAAAGCATGAGCGGTACGCCAAAGTAAGTAGACCGAAATCCATCTGCATCTACTACTAATCATACACCTTGAGATATCTATCCAGAACATCTCGCTGGTATTAAGTTGCGAGTCCCACCCATAGTGTAAACTCAATGCAACAGACAACTGCATTAAAAGATCTTTGCGTAAAGTAAACAATCCTTGGACCCGCGGGCACAAGCACCGTTGTTTTGCCCCTTGTGGCAACAGCACATCCCCTAGACTCATGTTTCTGTCACTCAAGCTAGTCATCGAGGGGCATGAACCCACAATCGAGCATAACGTTCCCTCTTGGAGTCACTACCTACTACTTGGCCAAAGCAATAAATCACAACGGAGAACATGCAAGAATTACTTGTGAACTAAAATATAAAAGAGGTGAATCAAATATATTACTCAAGATCAATCTGAACATAATCTCATAATCCATCGGATCCCAGCAAACTCAACATAGCAACAACATAAGGATTACATAGGTGCCTCGATCATGTAGGGCAGCTCACGAGGACTAATTAGTGAAGCACATGAACGGGAGGAGAACATCACATAGCTACTGGTCATGGACTCATGTTCCAAGGGAGACTACTCACGAGTCATCCGGGAGGCGTCCATGGTGGTGGAGAAGCTCCCAGTGGTGATCCTCCCCTCCGGCAGGGTGCCGGGAAGAGTTCTCCTGGTGCTCCCGATCTTCGAAGCGGCGGCGGCGGCGGAACAGAGATGGGATCGTGAAAAGAAGTCTTGTTTCAAGGGTTACGGGGGACCCTTTAAATAGCTGCCAAAGTAGGGCATCGGGGGGCTCTCGGGGGGCCGAGGCGCCCCCCCCGGCGCAGCCCAGGGGGGGCGCCCACAGGGCGCCTGGGGCCCCTGTGGCCCCCCCAGGCTCCCCTTCGGAAGCAGTGTCGTTCCCGGAACGCTGATTTTTTATATATATTTTCTGTATTTTTCTGGGCAGTTCTCGAAACGTGAAAACCTGAAATACAAAAACAGCTGAAAACAGAAACTGGCACTGGGGTGCACTGGATTAGTAAGTTAGTCCAAATATGATAAAAAAGTGTATGGAAGTGTATGAATATCATAGCAATATCACCCAAAAGTAGCATGGAGCAAGCAGAAATTATAGATACGTTTTGGACGTATCAACATCCCCAAGCTTAATTCCTGCTCGTCCTCGAGTAGGTAAATGATAACAAGAATAATTTCTGTGGTGACATGCTATTAACCATACTGGACTTTCTCGAAGTCATATGACAAAAGCTTACTGAGACAATGATTCTAAAGTAATTAAGTTGTCTCAAGAGAAAATCACAAATGACTGAAAGTTTTACAATATGAAACTGAAACAACAAAAAGATTTGCAATGAACATGATGTGCAAATATGATCAAGTGATATCTAGCTTGCCCCTTTTAGTGATGCAAAACATAAATGCAAGGGCACCTTCAAGGTTTAAGTGATGACTAGATACAATCATTTCAGAATAAACGATATCATAATCATGCAAAAGACAATGCTACTTTGGGACAATGCACATTACACCCAGAATGACAATCATGCTCTCAGTAGTTGGTGCTTAAAGTGCTAGAGCTTTTTATTATGAAACATGGAAGCAATTGTGTCAACGGTAGTAGTACTTCATATGTGTCATGTATAAAACATCTTATAAGTTGCAAGCCTCATGCATCGAATACCAATAGTGCTCGCTCCTTGTCCTAATTAGCTCGGATCCCCATGGGTTATCATTGCATTGCATATGTTTTTACCAAGTGTCACAAAGGGGTACCTCTATGCCACCTGTACAAAGGTCCAAGGAGATAGATCGCATTTGATTTCTCGTTTTTGATAAATCTCAACTTGAGGACATCCATACCGGGACAACATAGAAAATAGATGATGGACTCCTCTTTAATGCATAAGCATATTCTCATGAGAGATTGAGGATTAAGGTCCAAGCTAAAACTTCCACCATGAGGCATGGCTTTGGTTGGCGGCCCAATGTTCTTCTCTAACAATATGCATATTAATTCAACCCACGATAAATCACCCTTACTTCAGGCAAGACGAACATGCATAGCAACTCACATGATATTCAACAAAAGTGTGACAGTTGATGGCGTCCCCAGAAACATGGTTACCGCTCAGCAAGCAACTCATAAGAAATAAGATACATAAGCAACATATTCTTTACCACAATAGTTTTTAGGCTACTTTCCCATGAGCTATGTATTGCATGGTTAATTTTCTTAGTGCAGGTGGAGGTTAGCAAAAGACTGGGAGCGACCAACTAAGAGAGCAATGACGGTCATAATCATGAATAGCGACAAAGCAATATTGAATCAGGCATGGTAGTTATATCGCTACTTAGAAACAAAAGATCATCAAGGCTTGACAGACTTTCTTTACAGTCTTGAATATGCGTGAGCATACGCCAAGTCAATCAAAATAAACTCTCGAAGGAAGATATTACTAAACCATACCACATCATAGGCAAACAAACCAAGTTGGTACTCCAATGACACATTGGGAACCCCCCAGCTATCTGAGATTAACCATAAGAAAACCTGAACTACTAAGCACCATCATGAAAGTAGCATATTTATCATAGACACATTAACCCATGAAACGGAAGCAAACTCTCTTAATAAGGTGAGCATGGTAATTAAAGAGAGTTCAAGCAACCAACCAAATAAAAGCTCTTTGAAAAGATAAGCATGAATACTAAGAGCAAAGCACGATAGTAGCTATTAAAAGATAAAGAACACACACAGCATAGATAAACATGAAAATTCTATGTAATGTTCTAGGTAGAGGTGGAGCGTGTTTCTCTCCCACATAAAGGAATGCTGGGTTCCGACTCGTTATGAAAAACTAAAAAGAAACTAAAAGCAAGACGCTCCAAGCATAAGACATAACACATGAAGTGATAAAAATATAGCGGAACGAAAGACGAACTGATAATGTTGATGGAGAAGGGGATGCACGGGGGGCATCCCCAAGCTTAGAAGCTTGAGTCTCCTTGAATATTTCTTGGGGGTGCACGGGGGCATCCCCAAGCTTGAGCGCTTGACACTACTGAATCTTTTTATCATCTTCCCTCGCACACTTGAAAACTCCCTTCATACATAACTCATTCATAATCTGATTAGCGAGGTTAGTACCCTTAATAAAATAAT
Organism: Secale cereale; assembly: GCA_902687465.1. NCBI lineage: Eukaryota > Viridiplantae > Streptophyta > Magnoliopsida > Poales > Poaceae > Secale > Secale cereale. Next base: position 550,699,292 of record LR738710.1, read on the forward strand.
TATACCTTGCTGGAAATAAGGATATTCTTGAAGTTCTACTGTTTCTCAAGATTGCCAAAAGGTTTTCGCAAAGAAAAAAACAAGTTCTTAATTTGCAAAGTGAAGGTAAGGCAAAACAGGACAGAATCTGTGAAAAACAGAACAGCAGGCAGTAATTGACATGTTCGGGATACTTCTGCAACTCAAATCAAAAAACTCAGAACTGACACACAAAAGACAATTATATAGAGAACGCTGTCGAAAAAATTCAGACCAAAAAGATTATCTGGTGATCTTATACGAATTTTTCTATCCAAGGACAGAATCTGTTTCCTGGACAGCACCTCACAACTTTTGAACTTACTAGCAATCAGAGGTTATACTTGGCACAAATATGAAAAGCAAAGATACAATGATGATGCTACAGCAGTAAACAACATCAAGACACAACAAAAGAAAAAAAATTATTCATGTGGGCTGCCTCCCAAAAGCGCTTTCTTTTATGCCTTTAAGCTAGGCATAATGCATAGATCAAGTTTTATCAAGAGTAAAAGAATAGCTAGCCCGTACAACGGACTCAAACGGTAACTTGACCTTCTTACGAGGGAAGTGTTCCATCCCTTTCTTGAGAGGAAACTGAAATTTAATATTACCCTCTTTCATGTAAATGACAGCACCAACGGTGCGCAAAAAGGGATGTCCCAAAATAATTGGACATGAAGGATCACATTCAATATCCATAATAGTGAAATCAACAGGCACATAATTATCATTGACAACAATAAGAACATCGTTGATCCTCCCCAAAGGTTTCTTTATGGAAGAATCAACGAGACGAACACCAAAAGAACAAGAATCATAAGGTTTCAATTTAAGCATATCATATATCCTTTTGGGCATAACAGAGGTACTAGCACCAACATCACATAATGCATAACAAGAGAAGTCATTCAAATAAATTTTTATCATAGGATCCCAACCATCCTCTAGCTTTCTAGGTATGGAGGCTTCTACTCTAAGTTTCTCCTCCCTAGCTTTGATGAGAGCATTAGTGATATGCTCTGTGAAGGCAAGGTTAAGCGTGCTAGTGCGGGGATCTCTAGACATTTTGTGAAGGAAATCAATAACTTCGGTAAGAGTGCAATTATCAAAATCAAGGTCACGAGCATCAAGTAAGGTAGTAGTGGTGTCCTTAAGGCTCACCTGTTTGGTAGTTGACATAGCATCACCATTAATAGGTCCATTGGGACCAGGAGTACATTGGGTGCTAAGAGTGTGAACATTCTCAATAACTTGGATAGTAGCAACAGTGTGGTGGGTAGGAAGGCTCTTAATTCTTTCCTCTTCCTCCCTTTCTCTAGCCCATCTCTCTTTAAGCTTAGCCATCATCCTAATATTTTCATTGATTTGCACTTGAGTAGCATTAATAGGGATGACTTCCTTCTCCTTAAGAGAAGAAGTTTCAATTTTTAGCAATTTTAACTCATTGGCTAAGTGGTCTACCTTAAAAGAAAGATCATCTAGTTTATGTAGTCTCTCCTCTACATTCCTATTAAAGGCTTTTTGGGTAGTGATGAAATCTCTAAGCATGTTCTCTAGTTCAGTGTTGGAGTTCTTGGTACTAGGATAAGCATTGTTGTTCCCATAAGAGTTAGAGGGGAACGGTCTAGAATTGTTACCAAAGTTACTCCTATAAGCATTGTTGTTGAAATTGTTTCTAGAGATAAAGTTAACATCTACTTGTTCTTGAGCAATCAAAGAATTGAAAGGAACATCACGAGGATCAACAGTAGATTGCTTCGAAAGTAGAGACATGATCAAGTCAACTTTTTCATTGAGGGAGGAAATCTCCTCCACAGAGTTTACCTTCCTACCTGTTGGAGCGCGTTCGGTGTGCCATTGGGAATAGTTGGTCATCATCTCATCGAGAAGCTTTGTGGCAGCACCAAGTGTAGTTGACATAAAGGTTCCTCCCGCGGCTGAATCTAACAAGTTCCGCGAGGTAAAGTTCAAGCCTGCATAAAAAGTTTGGATAACCATCCAAGTAGTCAAACCGTGAGTAGGGCAGTTCTTGATAAGAGACTTCATACGTTCCCAAGCTTGGGCAACATGTTCATTATCCAATTGTTTAAAATTCATGATGTTACTTCTAAGTTGGATAATTTTAGCAGGTGGATAGTATTTTCCAATAAAAGCATCTTTGCACTTGTCCCATGAATCTATGCTATTTCTAGGCAAAGACTGAAACCAAATTTTAGCTCCTCCTCTCAAAGAGAAAGGAAAAAGCTTAAGCTTAACAATATTACCATCTATTTCTTGGTACTTTTGCATATCACAAAGTTCTACAAAGTTGTTCAAGTGTAAAGCAGCATCATCTCCAGCACCGGAGAATTGTTCTCTCATAACTAAGTTAAGTAAAGCAGGTTTAATTTCATATGAAGGTGCTGAAGTGGCAGGTGTAGTGATAGGTGTGCTGATAAAGTCATCGTTGTTGTGACTAGTGAAGTCACACAACTTGGTGTTCTCGGTGGAACCCATAGTAGCAACCAAGCAAGATAACTATTTTTGTGATTTTCGATAAAAGGAACTAAAGCAAATATGAAAGGGAAACTAACAAGACTAATAAGCAAAGGTAAAAGATAGCATGCAACTCCCCTATCCTGAAGAGTGGAGTCCCCAGCAACGGCGCCAGAAAATACTCCTTGATGGGCCTCGAACCCCTCGTTGGATTACCCCAAGTGGAAGGTGTAAGATGCAGTAAGTAGAAGTGTTTTCCCCTAGCAAAGATGCCAAGGATCGAATCCCCAGAGACTCCTAGGTTCAACAGGTAGGTGTCAACTGCTAACGGCGCAATTAGCAATCAACGTGGACCTGCACACAGATACAAATAACTTTGCTCCCAACGAGTACAGAGAGGTTGTCAATCTCTCCGGCCTTGTAGTTCATAAAGGGTTAAAAGCAATATGATAGTAGTGATAGATAATGTTTTGCAATAGTAAGTAAAATAGCGAAAAGTAAATAGTGTATGTGATCAATGATGGTAATAAGGACCGGAGTCACATGATGTTCATTAGTGATGTCTCTCTCCCAAAAGACGATAAAACGGCTATGTGAGGTAACAAATTACAGCTGGGCAATTGACAGGACCACGAACGCAAACCAATGCTGGTTACATTGCAAGAAAGGTTGAGGTTCAAAGCATGAGCGGTACTCCAAAGTAAGTAGACCGAAATCCATCTGCATCTACTACTAATCATCCACCTTGAGATATCTATCCAGAACATCTTGCTGGTATTAAGTTGCGAGTCTCACCCATAGTGTAAACTCAATGCAACAGACAACTGCATTAAAAGAACTTTGCGTAAAGTAAACAATCCTTGCACCCGCGGGCACAAGCACCGTTGTTTTCCCCCTTGTGGCAATAGCACATCCCCTAGACTCATGTTTCTGTCACTCAAGCTAGTCATCGAGGGGCATGAACCCACAATCGAGCATAACGTTCCCTCTTGGAGTCACTACCTACTACTTGGCCAAAGCAATAAATAACAACGGAGAACATGCAAGAATTACTTATGAACTAAAATATAAAAGAGGTGAATCAAATATATTACTCAAGATCAATCTGAACATAATCTCATAATCCATCGGATCCCAGCAAACTCAACATAGCAACAGCATAAGGATTACATAGGTGCCACGATCATGTAGGGCAGCTCACGAGGACTAATTAGTGAAGCACAAGAACGGGAGGAGAACATCACATAGCTACTGGTCATGGACTCATGGTCCAAGGGAGACTACTCACGAGTCATCCGGGAGGCGTCCATGGTGGTGGAGAAGCTCCCGGTGGTGATCCTCCCCTCCGGCAGGGTGCCGGGAAGAGTTCTCCTGGTGCTCCCAATCTTGGAAGCGGCGGCGGCGGCGGAACAGAGATGTGATCGCGAAAAGAAGTCTTGTTTCAAGGGTTACGGGGGGCCCTTTAAATATCTGCCAAAGTAGGGCATCGGGGGGCTCTCGGGGGGCCGAGGCGCCCCCCGGCGCGGCCCAGGGGGGGCGCGCCCACAGGGCGCCTGGGGCCCCTGTGCCCCCCAGGCTCCCCTTCGGAAGCAGTGTCGTTCCCGGAACGCTGATTTTTTATATATTTTTTCTGTATTTTTCTGGGCAGTTCTCGAAACGTGAAAACCTGAAATACAAAAACAGCCGAAAACAGAAACTGGCACTAGGGTGCACTGGATTAGTAAGTTAGTCCAAATATGATCACAAGTGTATGGAAGTGTATGAATATCATAGCAATATCACCCAAAAGTGGCATGGAGCAAGCAGAAATTATAGATACGATTTGGACGTATCAGATACAGATCGACAATGAAGAAGAAAGACGTACCTGGAACGACAAGGATCAGCGGCGGAGGTTTTCTGGACAAAAGTCAGGTTGATGCAGCGGCCAGGGAGGTCTCGGACTCGGCGGTCGACGGCGGCGATTCGAGCTCGGGTGTCAATGGCGTCTTGAAGCTCGGGCGACGGACGAAGGAAGAAGATGCGAGAAGAGAATAACAGATGGGGACAGCGGTATTTATAAGGAAAACTCAGATCCGAAGCGACAGGTGCGGGATTCGAGGGAGTAAAGGATCGGATAAAGATCCTTTGACGCCTCGATTTTCGGGATAACCATTAAACAAAGCTACAGTACAGCTCACGGCGTTAAATGCGGAAATGATGTCACGGTCAGATTCCGTGATTCTCGAGGATGATGTCAGGGCCGGTTTACAAAAAATGAGAAGACACAGAAGAAAATTATACAAGACAAGGGAGATTGATGTGAACAAGTTCAAACCGTTCTGGGGCCTAATATCAGGGATATGACTAGCAGGTATGAACCGGCTAGTATAAACCGGATTATTATAATATGTTTTGTTGTAATATTTAGTTAAGGCTACGGCCCATGAGATCTTAGGGCCCATGTATAGAGTTACGATTTGTAAACCACCCGATGATGTAACTTGAGGAATAAGGAAGAAAGAACAGAGACCGAGGCGGACACAAGTATGAGCCGGCCTCGGGACTCTGTAAACCGGACTGGGCGTCGCCTCTCTATATAAAGGGACGACCCGGCGACGGTTCAGGGACAAGCAAGAATCAATCCGTCGAGACTGCAGGCAAGCGATCCGCTCCCTGTAATCCGACGCCCAGGCAATACCAAACCAACTAGACATAGGCTTTTACCTTCATTGAAGGGGCCGAACTAGTATAAACCCTCGGTCTCCTTTGTGTGCTATGAACCCCTTCAAGCTAACCCGTGCGATGGTTCCATCATCATGTCCGTTAAACCGGACATCTGCCGTGTTAATTCCACGACAGGTAGACAGTCATAGAGCCTTGCTTCAGGTTGCGGAATTGCTCACGCATACCCTCGATGACACTTGTTGGAATGTGGTGAGAGAGAAAGTCCTTGCAGAAATCATCCCAAGAGATCACACGCCCTTCTCTAGAGTCTTTGTACTGCTGCCACCAGTTAGCTGCTTGGTCCTTGAGTTGGAAGGCTGCAAATTTCACATAGTCCTCTTCCCTTACGTTACTGCACTCAAAATGCTTCTTGATATCGGTTATCCAATCTTCAGCATTGAGAGGGTCGACACAATAACTGAAAGCCTTTGGTTGATTAGCCAAGAACTAATTGAGCATAGCATGGTGCTGTTGGTTGAAGAAATTGCCTTGGTTCCCTGGAGTACCCTGATTTGCCTGATTTGCTTGCATTTGCTGCATCATCTGCATCAACATCTGGGTGTTCTGATTTGTAGTTTGCATAATCGTTCTCCAAGCCTCAGACGGAGGAGGAGGGGAAGGAGGACGATCTAGAACCTCTTCACCCTCTGGGTTAGCGTTGGGAACCCGTTTCGGAGCCATCCTGAAAGAGATGACCACGAATCAGCAATTTGATTGACAGAAGGTATAAGCTGAAACAACGGATTGAAATGCAACATAGTCTTCACAAGAATCATTCGAACAAGAGGAACGAATGAAATTATCAGTTTAATGATAACAACAATCTTCACGAGAAGCCACATAGGGGACAAAAGGTAAATAAGAAAAAACACAAGGTACGGATGGAACAAACACAAGATAGGAGCTTCGTTCTGACATCTTTGTGTTGTAAGCTTATGAACACGTTACGAAAGGGTTTTGCAATCCCCGGATCAGCATAGCCAAGGACCCTTAAGATGCAACTCCCGATCGGAACATCAGCCATAAAACCACTTCACTCAATGTAGAACCCCGAACTCGCTAACCTGCATTCGTTGGAAGAATGCCTACGATCTACTGGATAAACCCACCTATTAATTTCCGAAAGTTTCCAGTTATGCAATCAGGTGTTGGGGATACAGGGGAAGCACCACGCAATCAACTCTAAACCTACATCCAGCTGTATCCATCCTTCAACACATAACCAGTCGTTTTCGGAAACCGTCTACCTCGGACCTTCAAAAAGCATCCACTATACAAAGCTATGGCAATACTCCCGAACTACCTCCCCAGTACTGGGTGATGTCGGGGTTATCTTGCCACTAACCGTATAGGAGAGTTTTCGATGTCGGCCGTCTTAAGTATTCTAGTACTGTCGCGATATGCTAGTGACGACAATACCCCGAAGCTGAACTCCCCGGGACACTGCCACAACCCCTAATGTCAGGAGGCATCGAGAACAATACTCTCGTCACAAGGACATCGAAACAATCCAACAATACTCGCGAGATTCCTAAAAAAATTGGTGCAATTTTTGAAAGTAGAAGAGGCAAGAGTAGTCGTCAGGAGTCCTCACCAGAGATAAAGGGAATGAGGAGCAAAGAAATCCTACTCTCCGATATAAATATAGGACTCAAAACTTTTTCAGTGTGTGCCTAGACTCGACCGTCAATGATTCGATCAAATAGTGGGGGCTTCTAGGTCGGAGAAGGCTCTGATACCAACTTGTAATGCCTAGGATGGGACTATATCTCCTACGTGTCGAGGCACGACTTAAAGATATAAGCCCATTCTGGAATGATCGCAAGTTTGGTACCTTTGCACATCTCATGTAAAAATAGGGATGGAAAACTAAAAAGATAGTTGGCTTACACTCGCCACGTCACACAAATTCATTACATGTCCAAACATCATTCAATTAAACATCACATCCCATCTAAGGGTAAAGATCCAAATGACAAGATACCAAACATAACATTAAGCCACAGGTCTAGATCGAATCCTAGTAGAAGCTCTACTGATCAACCGGATAGTTCACGTAGTAACGGCTACGCTCCTCGTCGTACTCCCAGTCTAGCTCAATGCCATCACCTGTGTAGTTCACCATCGTACATGCATCTGGGGTGTTGAAGTAACTGTGAGCCACAGAGGACTCAGCAATCCCGTTCCCGGGTAACACGACTATTTAAGCCTTGGGTGTGGAACAAGGCTGAAGAAAGAATAAGAGTCTGCAGCAGCACTAGCCTAGCTTACGTAAAAGAGAGCGAGAAGAGAAGGTGCCTCGGTCGAGAGATGATCACGAAGTGATCCTAACTAAAGCAAGTCAAACATAACCCCACCGTGTTCACTTCCCGAATCCCTTTTCGGAAAATGACCGTCACGGTACACACGCTGGTAGTGTATTGGAACATTGTGTCAAGTTTTCTACAACCGGATATTAACAAGCTCCCATCTGCCACATAACCGCGGGCACGGCTTTCGAAAGTTCATAACCCTGCAGGGGTGTTCCAACTTGGCCCATGACAAGCCCACGATCCGCGGAGTCGCAACTCCAAGGTGGGAAGACCCGAGTATTCTCGGAATCCCGTGTTCAAGATACTCCGAACTAAGGTAAGGCTAATCCAGCAAATCCTCCCGGCGTGCCGACACCCTGACAATAGCCGCGCGTATCTAGTCTCCGGCCACGACCGGATGGGCGATGCTACAGGTGTATACCAATCCTCGAGTTTCCTCGTGGTGGCCCCACAGGACCCCCGTTTCGGACCAACACTCATGTGGAGCACTGGCCCGGGGTTGTTGATTAAGAACTCGGGTTTGCAAGACCCTATGCAAGTTTTTATTAGTTATTAGGCAAATAGTACCAATGTTGGGACTTGCTGGAAAAGAATTAGCACTTAGCGGTTTATCGACGGGGTCCCATAACCCCAACCGTGTGAGGAACGCATAATCAAGGAACATAACACCGGTTTATACGGTTCCTAGCGGCATGAGTGGAACAAAACACCAAGCAAAAGGCTTAGCCTTCCACCCATTGCCAATATATAGATGATTTAATTTAATAATTAACATAGTGTGATATTCCAACAAGCTTGAACAAGAAGCAAGAATCTTCAATCTTCACCTACAACTAACAACGCTATAAGAGGGGCTGAGCGAAGCCTACGTATAGCCAATCAATGGTTTGCATAGGTAGGGTGGTTAGACAGGATCATGGTTACAATAGGAGGCTGACAGGAAAAAACATGGGCATCGAGGCAAAACTATAGATCGAGACTTCTAGTAATAGGAAAAGATAGTAATGCTATCGGGGTTCGGTCATCTTGCCTGAAGAGTTGTCGATGGGATCGTAAGAGGGGTCCTCGTTCTCAACCTCGGTAGTAACCTCATGCTCGTACTCGTACTCGGTCTCAGCTCCCGGCTCTACTCAAACACAAGAACACAAGGCAACAAATCAAACAAGATGCAATGTGCACACAAAAATACTGGATGCATGGCTGATGCACTACGGAAGCAAAACAGATGCACTATGGAAGCACATAAAGTCTACTTAGGAAGCACAGTGTTATAGCACAACAATATGCATCAAGCAAAAAGCTTCAAGACATGATAAAAATAGGATAATATGAATCTACATGCAAAAACAATCAAGTTACATATTGAAATTGCTCAAAACGGAGCAACGGGCTAGAAGTTACACCCGAAACAATAAACATGCACAAGCTGAAAATAACAGCCACATAGCAACTTCGGAGCAATAGATAAATAAGCTACAGCACTCAAACATCATGGCAATGAGCATGGACATAAACTAGACATATCCTACAGCAAACAAATTCATTGGAGCACCCCCCAAAGGAGCCATGGATCAATAGCAACAAGCTATGACATATTGAACTTGACAACAAAATCCTGACAGCAGTAATTTGTTGCAACTTGGGAGCAAGATTTAAATATGGTACAGCCACTCAAATAAGCATGTGAGAGCATGAATGGATAGCCAACAGTATATACAACAAGGAATCATCAAGAGTCACCCCAAAACTATCATGGATTGGCCTAGAACAACAAGCAAACATGGCATCTGAAAATAACAGATTCCAGACTTAGTGAAATTTCACTAAGTGTTAAAACAGCAGTTTCATCATGGCATCTTTGAGAGCAAGTTTAAGTCACCTCAAAGCTAAACATGGCAAGTGGTAAGCACCACAGCAAAGTACACATGATGGTGAATCCAAAACACCTAAGCATGCATCAAGGGGACAAACACAACGATAGCAACGAGTTCCTCTACGAGGCATCTCGTAACAAGTTTAATGACAAAACAGCCACATAGCACTTTGCAAAGGGGATAAGCATGGAAAGATGAAATCTATCATGCAAGCTAAAGCAATCAACATGTAGAGCATTTCATGGCGAACACGTGGGCATATCATTTGCATCATTTGGACAAACATGCACCAAGTTATCACATTGCAAAGATGGCATGAAAACAACTACTAACAGCAGTTTATAACAAGTTGCACTCTTCCCACAGATATTTAAGCATCTAGATTACCTCAAACATGCATGGCACAATGGAATGAAATGTAGTACAAGTCTCCAGGAACATTTTGACATATCATTCACTCAAAACGGACCATCACACAAAAAGTTATCCACGTTTTAAAACAGCACCAGACAACAGAATTCTGGGGACTTAGAGAAAATTGAGGGCTACCTCCGGGTCAACAGAAGTCAACGCGGGCTCGGATCTGCGGATCGGGCCGAAGGACTCGCGGATCGGATAACGGATCGAAGCGGGCGGCGGCCCACCGCCCCGTTAGGGATCTCAGATCCGATCGGGCGAGGAGGAGGGACTGGATCGAGGACTCCTCCCCCGATCGATCTGGTCGCGGCGGCGGCTGGCTGGGCCTCGGCCTAGCTCGCGCGGGAGGCGGAGGAGGCCCGGAGGGCGCGTTGCTGGGCCTGGGGTTCGGACTCTGCTGATCGGCCCAGGGAGGCGCTCGAGCGGACCGGCCCACTAGGGCACCTAACAAGGCGGCGGCGGTTCGATCGGGGCCTGGCTGCCCCGATCCGATCTGGACGGCGGTGACACTGGCCTCCGATGGCCCCTGCGGGCGCGACGGAAGGAGGGGACGGCGGGGCCGGCGGTGCCCGGCCGGGGCGGTGGCGGTGCCCGGCCGGCGCGGCGGCGGCGGCGGTGGCCGGAGGCGGAGCGGGAGAAAAATCCGACGGCGGGGCGAGCTCCTCCGGCGAGGATTCCGGCGAGCGGTGGGGAACTCCGGAGAGGTGGCGCAGATTCCGGTGGCTAGAGGTAGGAGATGATGGAGGAAGGAGGCACTAGGGTTTCTAGGGCAAAAATTGGGGAAGTTGGACAAATATATAGGCACAAGGAGCTAGGGTTGTCCAAATGAGGTGTAGTTTTCGGCCACGCGATCAGAATTGGATGGCCTAGATGAAGAGAGGGGTTTGGGTTGGTTTGGTGGGCTGTTGGAGGGGTGTCTTGGGCCTCAAAGTGGAGGTACTTTCAGCCCACGAGAATAACTGTTGGGGTAGCAAACGAACTCCAAACGCGACGAGATTCGACAGGCGGGTTACACACACCAAAACGACAACACACGACAAGTCTCACGCCAAACTGGAAACATTACATGGCCAAACACTAAAGTAGGCCTCGAGATGCCATGGACACGTGAGGGAGCTCCGGAACGCGAAACGGACAACGGAAAGGAACGAGTGGGACCGGATGCAAAAGACAACACAAATGCAATGCGATGCACATGACTACATGATATGAATGAATGCCACACACGCAACACGACAAAACGACGAAAACCCGAAAAGACAAAGAACCCGAAAAATGGAATAGATGAAGCCAGAGATATATATATTGCCCAAAAGGGAAAGTATACATCCGGGGCATTACAACTGGACCCCGTGGTATAGTAGCTAGAGGCCGTTGCCGATGGATGAGCAGGACCCCGATCGAGCCGGTTGGGGGTGGATGAACAGTGGCTGATGGAGGGGTGGCCGAACAGTAGCCGGTGAAGGGCTGGATGAACAGTAGCCGGTGGAGGGGTGGTTGAACAGTAGTCGGTGTAGGCTGGATGAACAGGAGCTGATAGAGGCAGGAGGGAGATGTCGTGGATGAACAGTCGCAGGTGGAGCCTAGAGGAGGTTGACGGTGGATGAACAGTAGCCCATGGAGGCTAGAGCGAGGCAATAGACGATGGATGAACAGTAGCCCGTGGAGTCCCGTTTTGCGGTACGCCACACCTCTCCCGATGAACAGGACCCCCGTTTTGACCGTAGGAGGTCGAAGAGAAGTTCGTTTCTTCTTTTTTGTGGTACACCACACCCCTCGAGATCAATTGGACCCCGTTTCGACCATAGGAGGTCGAACACAAGTCCGTTTCCTCTGTTTTGCGGTACGCCAGACCCTTCCTGATGAACAAGACACCATTTCCACCGTACGCGTATAAACAGAAGGTCGTTCCTCCGTTCTACGGTACGCCAGACCCTTCCCGATGAACAGGACCATGTTTCGACCATACGCGGTCGAACAGAAGGCCCGTTTCCTCCGTTGCGGGATATGCTGGACCTCATTTCGGTTGTTCCGTCCAAGCCGGTTGGCTCCTGATGAACACGACGTATTCCGTTGCCTCCCGATGAACACGACGTATTATGTTGCCTCCTGATCGAGACCCCGCCTGTATGTACATATGTGGCCGTATTTTTTGGCATGTGGCTTTATGTATGTGAACACGGTTTTGACTGAACTGATGAACTGCTATCGCTCCTTACTCGGCCACGGTTCATCGTGGTAGACAAACCGATCGACCGGTATGTACATAGTCAACACTATGTACGCTTCGACTAGGTGGGTCCCAGCTATCAGGGAGGATAAGGACGCACTTCCTTGCGTGCGAAGATATAGCTAGTGGGTCCCAGCCGTCAGGGGGGAGAATCATTTTTTTGCCCGTAATAAGGACGCACTTCCTTGCGTGCGAAGATGTAGCTGGTGGGTCCCAACTATGAGGGGAAGAAAACATTATTTTTAGGGTAAAAAGTATGTAGTTGCATGCATGTGTCCATGGGCGTGGTGCGTTCCCACTATTAGCCTCTTCACAGATAGTCATCTTCCGATGACTCTCGTTTGTTGACCATGTTGACCACACCGTGCAGAGCGCACCAAGTCGGTGGACGACAGTGAGGCCCCAGTCTAGAACGCCCCAGAGATGGGGAAGACGCGGCAGTGGAGTCGCAGACAGAGAGGAGTGGGAAACTTGACTGGTTCGGGTGCGGGGTGGGCCTACACTCGGTAGAGAATAATAGGAGGTGCGGAGGAGTGGAGGGATGGTCTAGCCGTCGGCGGGGTAGAGTTTTGATGTGAGTCACACAAAACATCGATGTTGGACGCCGTAGGCTGGAGTAGGTGGTCCTGGCAGCGCTGGGGGAAGAAGACGAGAGATTGATGAAGAATGTCGGCCGTTGGATGTGAATCCAACGCCTTGCTTAGGCTTCGACCTTTGTATTATTATTTTTTTGCGAAAGTGCTTAGGCTTCGACCTACTGGCCCACATGTCAGCCGGTCCATTTGGTGGGCTGGGTGAAACAATGATGTAGTAACTATGCATCCCGTTTATATATTATGGTAGAATTTTAGGCCCATTTGCATTTTTCTCGAAACCCGCGGACTTGCTGGGCTGGGTGAAATTATCATGTTAGGCTGGACGGATAAATGTTCTAAAAACATAAACACATGATTGCACATCTATTACTGCATTGGTAAGTAAAATCTTTGCAAGCTTATGTACGCAATCACTAGGAGTTAACTTGCCAAGTTATATGTAAACAATTATTATTATTATTTTGTAAGAAATTTCGGTTTACGAAATAAAATATCATTTTAATTTGATGAGTTGATACGACGTGGGGTATTATTATTTTTTAGGCTAGACGTGGGATAGTTGAGTTGGTTCTAGGGAAATGTACTGGGAGAAAACTCAGATTACATTGGAAAAAAAAGTGGGGGGAAATTCTGATATAGGATTAATGAAAACAAAAAATAAAGGAAGTGGGAAGGCCTATAAAATGGTTGGGCAAATGATAGGTTTAACGTAACCTTATGTTGTTTCTATTATATATATGTAATAAAATAAGATACGAATATAAATATATATACTATTATAGAAGGGAAAACATAGGTTCAGTTTTGCATTCTTATAGAAAAATAGAACTGAGCTATGTGTCATCTTGAAAAAACAAACATAACTTGGGCTGCTGATGTTATAGACAAGCTAGGCTGGGAGGCCTAGAGGCCACTTGATACTTGCTAGATCCAAAAAAACCTGAAACATGTCATGGGCTGCCCATGTTAAACAACAAAACCTAGGCTATGGACCGTGTGGGCCCGGGACTGTCAGCCTATCGACGAACAGGCGTCTCCCAATTCCTCTTGTTTTGCTAACCATGTTGGGAACGACAGACGGCGGCGCCGTGGCGAGAGCACCAAGGCAGAGGACGACGGCGAGACCTCGAACGGAACGAACCGGAGCGGGGGAAGACCCAGGCGGAGGAGAGTAAGAGGGTTGACTTGTTCAAGTGTAGGGTGGGCCGGTGGAGCTGCTGCCGCCGGATAATGTGTCGGAGTAGAAGGATGGCCTTGCCAACACCATAGGCTATGATGGGTCACCAAGTCGTGCGCGGCAGCACCGCCAGCCTCTATATAGGAAGAGGACGAAAGATTGAACAAAATAAAGAAATACAAATGGATAGGTGGTTGGTCCCAGATGTCTGTGTACGAGACCTGCTGGATCCACCTGAGAAGGGGAATATGTTGGGAGGAAGGAGATTCAAAGCATGACAACCGAGTGAACTTAGTTACATTACATATACATAAGCAAATAGCCACTAAAAAAGAAAACAGGTTAGTGGGTTCTTAGAAGAAATATTTCGGACAAAACTGATAATTACGACACATAGGCTAATGCATGAAACACTCACATGATAAAGGTTCTTAAACAGATAAAGTACAACATCTAGACCTTCCTGGCATGCTTGATCATGACGATGCGGCAGTCTGTGTACTCGTCGGTTACGGGAAGCAGACACACACTCATGTCCAAGATCCGGCTATACATGTCGCAGCATGCGTATGCGTCCTTGGCCGCGTAGGTTATGTAGGCTAGATTCATAGGTACCTCCCACGTGTTTAGGTCCTTGGTATCGTTGTCTTCTTTCATTTGGCATAGCAGGGGTCGATGATAGTCTCGGCGAGGTCAACCATAGAGGCCTTCTCGTGCCCGTTGCCTATGATCTTGTATTGCTTCTGGATGTCGACAAGCTTGTTGCACGAGATGGTCGAATCGTCAAGTTCTTCGTTCTCTCCGCCGTAGCGAAGGTGCAGTTGGTGCTGCCGATGAAACGACCGAATGCTCCAGAACCTCTGATGGACCTAATAGCCTAGCATATGTTGCTTGCTTATTTATTTCCTTGTTGTCTTATTTATTTGTTTGCTTGTAGACAGTGCCGTTCTTTTCCCGCAGCTTTCTAGTGGCCGCAGTAACCTATTTCTTAAAACTAGGCCACAATAACCATGGGCCACATGCGGACCGTTGTCACCATGGCCTTCTATGGGCTGTAGAATCAATGGGCCTTTTACGGGCCGTATGGTCGATTGGCCAAACATGGGCCAATAACGGACTGCATTATGGGCTGTAAACGGGCTAGACTTGCAGCCGTCCGTTCATGGGCCGACCATAACGGGGCTTTAAGAGGCCGACAAGTATAACATGCTTAATTCCATCGATAGACATAACAGGTCGTTAATGGGCCGTATTTGATGACGCTATGAAAACGACCCAATGGGTCTACGGGCCACAAACGGGCAGACTTTAACCACGGGATGAATTTGACCCACAAGCGGAAAAGGACAGTAACAAACCGTAAGCCACCGAAAGATGCAAATCAGCCCAAGAATAAATAGTCCCTTAAAAGTCTGAAAGATAACACGAGCTGGGAGCGGCCCAATGGAGTAATGGGTCGTTAATGGGTATGAAGCGATATACTATTCATTATGGGCCAGTTTCACTACTGGCCGTTAATAGCCCAAGAGTTATAAAAGGCCTCATATGGACCGAAATACGTCATGGGCCGTACATGGGCCAGAAGTTTCAATGGGCTGGAATCATATTGGATGGCCCATATGAAGCTAGTGGGCAAAAATTGTATAGGCCATGATGGTCCGTGAGTTATCGGGCCCGAATGGGCTATATGCGAGCAGGCCGTTAGCAGGCTTTCGATGGGCCGACCCGTTATCCCTTGACCAGGTCAATCGGGCTGGCCTTTTGACCTGAATGGACCACTATTGGGCCGCGCCATGTGTTGACGTATCATTGGAGCCTCCTGTCCAGTGGTTGGTTGACATCTATCCGCACATGGAGCCGACATGTGGTCCCTTCGACCAATGAGAATTCTACACATGGAAAATTCCCATTGGTCCTTGTTGTTAGCGGGTTATTGGATCCAAAACCGGACCTGATAGCTTAACGGCGACACGTTACGGTGGATGCCACATGTCGGTTACCCTTGACGAAAGCACTTCCATGACGCACCATTTATTGTCATGGATGTGGACACTTCCGTGATGATAGTTTGGGTAATGTCACGGAACACTTCTACGACAGCACAGGTATGACTAACTTGATTCTGTCATAAAATCGTCATGGATGTACATGCATGACAAAAAATGTGACCTACTGTGACAAACACGTATCATCACTGTCAGGGATATGGTTAATAGGTATAAACCGGATATTGTAAACCGGCTTAGTTATATCGTATTTGGTTTATTATTTTAGTAGAGATTACGGCCCATGAGATTTCAAGGCCCATGTATAGAAATACGGTTTGTAAACCGCCAAAGAGATGTAACTTGAGGGATAAGAAAGAAAGGGCAGAGACCGAGGCGGACACGATTATGAGCCGGCCTCGGGACTCTGTAAATCGGACCAGGCGTCACCTCTATATAAAGGGACGACCCGGCACCGGTTTAGGGACAAGCAACAATCGATCCGTCGAGACGCAGGCAAGCGATTCCGCTCCCTGTAATCCGACGCCCAAGCAATACCAAACCAACTAGACGTAGGCTTTTACCTTCTCGAAGGGGCCGAACTAGTATAAAATCCTTTGTGTCCTTTGTGTGCCATGAACCCGTTCAAGCTAACCCGTGCGATGGTTCCATCATCAAGTCCGCTAAACCGGACATCTGCCGTGTTAATTCCACGACAGTTGGCGCCCACCGTGGGACCTGCGCACGATGGTTTCGAGTTCTTGGAAGGCGGCCTCAAGGGGTTAAAGGGTTACGCAGTCGGCCGGATGACCAAGAGTCGTCGCGGCCGGATCTACATCGACGACGCGGGTTGGGGACCGGAGGCCGATTCGATTGAATACGGGTACCGGGTCCCCTTCGGCAGCATCCAAGTCTTCATCGGCAAAATCGGTGAACCGGGACCTGAGCCGGACACCTTCCCCAACATCGTCGAGCCGGCTCAGCGTGCGAGGTCGACCCGGATTCAACCTGCCATGAAGCATGTGTTCGTTGGAGCAATTCACGGAGGACAAGCTGAGGACGGGTCGGAATCTGATGGTGCAACCGTCGTCTATTCAGATGACGAATCTTCGTCCGGGGAAACTGAATCTCTGTATCAGTTGCGGGACGGCCGGTCTGAGGGTAAGTCCGATGGAAACAGTATTCCGGGCCCCTCCGACCCGCCAAATCGGGTGGCGGTTTTCATGGCCGGTTCACAACCCCCGACGAACGGAACAACAGCGGAGGCTGGCGCAGGGGGAAGCGGTTCAAATCCCTCCGTTACTGCGGTTCTATCCACCTTGATGGAGGAGTTCGCCGCTAAGGCAGTAGAGGTCGTAGCTCCAGCAGACAAGGCGCAACATGATGCAGTGCTTCTTCAGTTGAAGGCCCGGATCGATCAACTAAAGGAGGATTTAAAGGCAGAAGGAGAGATGCTGGCCATAAGACAAGCAGAGTTGGATGAACAAGCTTTCCACTTAAGGATGGAACAGGCTTCCATGGAAGGGGTAAGAGGACGAAAATATCGATCCCGACTACCGCCGGGTTATGAGTCTGCGAATTTGTTCAGAACACCGGGGGCTGGGGCCAGCAACAATCCGATCTTAAACCGGAGAAGCCCACCGGCTCGAGAGGAACCGGTTCAGCAACCCGCCGCAGAGCGGGAGCGACGGATCACATCGGCGCCTTATGTTCCGGTCCCCCCGGGGCACTATTCAAACCCTGTGGATAATATCGCTGCAGCGGCAGCACGGTTGGCCGCTTTACCTGTGGAAGAAACATCCCCTGTAGCGATAGAGGCGCGCAGGGCCCAGAGATTACTCAATACGGTGTTAATACAGCAGCAAGCGTACTCTCATAGCAGGGAAAGGTTGCATTCAACACCACGTCCCAACCGAAGTTACTCCAGACATTGGGAGGAGCCCGAAGTGTCTAGCAGTGAACGGAGGAGACATCAGCACAGGCAAGATAATCCGGCAAGGGCAGAGATGCCAGCCCCGGATCGAAACCGGCCTAGATCGGAGGCCAGGGAGGAGATCCGCCAGTCGACGCCGGTTCACACCGGCCCTGCGGGGGCAGGAGCGACAGCGAGCGGTTTTGGGATACAGTGTCTTGTCCCGGCCCTGCGGAGCGTTAAGTTGCCCAAGGATTTCAAAGGACCTCGCAAGGTGCCTAATTACACAGCCGATTTACCGCCCGAGGCTTGGGTGGAAAGTTACGAGATGGCCATGGAGATGCTGGACGTGGATGAATCGGCTTGTGCCAAATATTTCACTATGATGCTTGAAGGAACGGCCCGGACTTGGCTAAAGGGACTTCCTCCGAATTCCATCGGATCATGGGGGGAGCTACGCAGTCAGTTCATCAAAAATTTTAAGGATACGTGCAAGCAACCTATGTCGGTGATAGATTTAGCAGCGTGCGTGCAAGGAGAGCAGGAGTCTACAGCAGCTTGGGTACGCAGAGTGGCAGAGATCTTGCACTCCTCAAACGGCATTAATCCGAGCACAACAATTGTAACATTGGAGAACAATTGCCGGTTTCAATCTTTGAAATTAAAACTAGGACGGCTCAAACGGGAGTGCAATGACATGGGGACTTTGATGAGCGCCTTGGTGAAGTACGGAGACTCAGATAATACCAAGTACCCAGAGCCAGAAGGAGATAAAGCGGGAAAGACCAGCAAGACTGGCAAACCGGCGACAGCTAATCCGATTACTTCAGGTCTTTTGGGCAAACGGAAACCGGACAGCAGCTCCGATTTTGTGGCTAATACACAGGTTCAAGGCGGTTTTCAGGGTAATCAGCAAGGTCCCACTCGCCAAGCCGGTGGAGGAAATCCGGGTTGGGAGCAGGATTTGGATCAACCCTGTATAAAGCATAGCGGGAGAAAGGGGCCTGCACGGCACACTGCAAGAGAATGTCTAAACCCCATGATAGCAGGGAACGGCCGTTTTAATCCTCATAGCCGGCCCCCGAATGGCGGTTCAGGGCTCGAGTTTTATGGCCCGGGTTACCAAGGGAACAATTCCGGTTCAGGATATAGGGGCAACAGCGGTTATCAAGGGAACAACGGTGGTTATCAATCCCGGCCAGGCGGCCAAGGTGGTCAAGGAAACTATAATGGTCAAGGAAGCCAATCACATTATCAAGGTGGTTATCAGAGTCAGGGAAATCAGTCGTATCATCAAGGTGGTTACAACAATCAGAATAATCAGCAGCAGGGCCAAGGGAGTCACAATAACCAAGGAAATCAGCAGCAGCAGCGTCCGCAGCAACAACAGCAATCCGGGTACCAGAGTAATCCAAAGGAGTTGAGCAGCGGTCAATATCATGTTTTCACCACAAGTTTATGCAAGAGAGACCAGAAGGTTTTAAAGCGGACTGTTAATGCGGTAGAACCGGCGACGCCGCAGTTTCTACGATGGTCAGAGCAGCCCATTGTTTGGAGCAGGGAAGACCACCCGTTACGGGTAGATAATCCGGGACACTTAGCCTTGGTGGTGGCACCTCAGGTGGGAGGATACAGGTTCACTAAAGTCCTCATGGATGGAGGTAGCAGTATCAATATATTATATTACGAGACTTTCCGTCGTATGGGTCTGACAGATAAACAGTTAAGGACATCAAACACAGTGTTTCACGGTGTGGTCCCAGGTAAGTCAGCTTATCCAGTTGGTAAGATTGATTTAGAAGTTACCTTTGGGGATGAGCATGATTCTAGATCGGAGATGATCACCTTTGAAGTTGTCAAAATCAAAAGTCCGTATCATGCTTTGTTTGGGAGGACGGTTTATGCTAAATTTATGGCTAGGCCATGTTATGTTTATCTGCAGCTTAAGATGCCGGGTCATAAAGGCACGATTACGGTGCACGGCAGTCGTAAGATAGCAGTGGAATGTGAAGAAGGTGATGCAGCTTATGCAGAAGCGGTATGTGCCGCGAAAGAGTTAAAATTTTATAAGGATAATGTTGATCCGGCAGACATGACTCCGCTGAAGAAGCCAACCACTGAGCATGATCCGGCTTTGAAGTTCAAATCAGCGGAAGAGACTAAGCAGGTCGATTTTGTGCCCGGAGATTCATCTAAGCAATTCACCATCAGTGCTAACTTGGATCCTAAATAGGAAAGCGCGCTCATCGAGTTCATCCGTGAGAACCGGGATATCTTTGCATGGAAGCCCTCTGACATGCCAGGTATACCGAGGGAACTCGCTGAGCACAAGTTAAATATTGATCCGAAGTTTAAACCGGTAAAGCAGTATCTGCGCCGCTTCAACGAAGAGAGGCGCAAGGCTATAGGAGAAGAAGTGGCTAGGCTTTTGGCAGCAGGGTTCGTAGTAGAAGTGTTTCATCCGGAATGGTTGGCTAATCCGGTGCTAGTTCTAAAGAAGAATGGGAAGTGGAGGATGTGTGTGGACTACACAGATCTCAATAAAGCTTGCCCAACTGATCCTTTTGCTCTACCTCGCATTGATCAGATTATTGATGCTACAGCAGGGTGTGAGCGGCTGAGCTTTCTGGATGCATACTCAGGCTATCACCAGATCAAAATGGCAGTTGAAGACCAAGAGAAGACGGCATTCATAACCCCTTTTGGTGCTTTTTGCTATGTGTCTATGCCTTTTGGGCTCAAGTGTGCGCAGGCAACTTATCAGCGTTGTGTTCAGAATTGTTTGAAAGGACAGATAGGAAGGAACGTACATGCTTACGTGGATGACATTGTGGTTAAGTCAAAGGAGGAGAGGACAATGATAGAAGATCTCAGAGAAACCTTTGATAATCTTCGGGCTTACAGGATGATGCTCAATCCGGAGAAATGTGCCTTTGGTGTCCCGGCTGGTAAACTTTTGGGATTCCTGGTTTCAAACCGGGGAATAGAAGCCAACCCGGAGAAGATCAAGGCCATCACATCTTTGACGAAACCGGCTTGCATTAGTGATGTTCAGCGCATAGCTGGCCGGATCACGGCGTTGAGCCGGTTCATCAGTCGCTTGGGAGAAAAAGCGATCCCGCTTTATCAAATGTTGAAGAAAACGGACCGGTTCATTTGGAGTGATGAAGCGAATACAGCGTTTGAGAATCTGAAACAGCAACTAGCGAAGCCACCGGTTTTAGCTGCCCCTATCGACAAGGAGCCTTTGCTACTATATGTTGCTGCAAACACACGGGCAGTTAGCGTTGCAATTGTGGTTGAGCGCAAGGAAGCAGGGAAAGAACATCCGGTTCAGCGTCCGGTTTACTATGTGAGTGAAGTACTCATCGAGTCCAAGCAAAGATACCCTCATTGGCAGAAATTGGTGTATGGGGTGTTCATGGCGAACCGGAAGTTGAAGCATTATTTCCAAGGGCATCCGATAACTGTGGTTAGCTCAGCTCCGTTGGGAGATATAATCCAGAATAGAGAAGCAACAGGCAGAATAGCCAAGTGGGCCATTGAGCTCAGTCCGCATGAATTGAAATATGTGCCACGTACTGCTATCAAATCTCAGGCATTGGTGGACTTCATCAACGACTGGACAGAATTACAGACCCCGGAGGAGAAGCCGGATCTCACTTATTGGACGATTCACTTCGACGGTTCGAAGCAGTTGGAGGGCTCAGGGGCCGGAGTGGTTTTAACTTCCCCCAGAGGTGATAAATTTTGTTATGTCCTCCGGTTGTTATTTCCTTGTACTAATAATGCAGCAGAATATGAAGCACTACTTCATGGTTTGCGGTTGGCAAAGGAGATGAATTTAAGCCGGGTTAAGTGCCTGGGCGACTCAGACCTAGTGGCACAGCAAGTTTCGGGCAAGTGGGATTCAAGGGATCCCCTCATGGCGGCTTATCGGCGAGAGGTTGAAGCGGTGGCAGGTTACTTCAAAGGGTATCAGGTGGAACATATAGACCGGCGGAAGAATGAAGCAGCTGACGCTTTAAGCCGGCTAGGGTCACAACGAAAACCGGTACCACCGAACACCTTTTTGGATGAGTTGCACAATCCTTCGGTTCAAGTACCTTCAGAGGACGATCTGGCTATTCCGGACCCAGAGGCACAGTTGGTTGCGGCAACCCATGTTATTCCGGACTGGACGTTACCTTATTTGCTATATTTAAGCCGGGGAGAATTGCCAGAGGACGAAGATGAAGCACGGCAGATAATCCGGCGTTCCAAGTCTATGACAATTGCCAATGGGGAGCTGCATCATCGTAGCACCTCTGGAGTATTTCAACGGTGTGTTTCAGCTGAGGAAGGGTGTGAGATTCTAAGGGAGATTCATGAAGGGGATTGCGGTCATCATGCCGGATCAAAATCTTTAGTGGCTAAGGCTTTCCGACATGGCTTTTATTGGTTAACCGCACATGCAGATGCAGCAGACCTGGTCCGCAAGTGTGACGCTTGTCAGAAGTTCTCAAGACGTGCCCTTGTTCCGGCACAAGAACTCCGGATGATACCAATAACTTGGCCTTTTGCAACTTGGGGGCTTGACATGGTGGGTCCTTTCAAGAGATCCCAAGATCAGAAAACTCATCTACTGGTGGCAGTGGATAAGTTTACAAAGTGGGTTGAAGCGGAACCTATAAGCAAGTGTGATGCGGCAACGGCGGTTAAGTTCATCAAAAAAGTAATATTCCGGTTTGGTTTTCCACACAGCATCATCACAGATAACGGCACCAATTTATCTCAGGGTGAGATGGAAGAATTCTGTCAACGAGAGCATATTCGTTTGGATGTATCTTCTGTGGCTCACCCCCAATCCAATGGTCAAGCAGAAAGGGAAAATCAGGAGATTTTGCGAGGAATCAAGCCCCGGCTTATGACACCTCTGCAGAGAACCCCAGGATGTTGGGTTGAGGAATTACCGTCTGTCCTTTGGAGCATCAACACTACACCCAACCGGTCTACAGGTTATACACCTTTTTTCATGGTCTACGGGGCAGAAGCAGTTCTTCCAAGTGACATACGTCATGATTCACCAAGGGTGGCGGCATATGTAGAAGCCATCAATAAGGAGTCAAGACAAGACAGTTTGGATCGGTTGGATGAAGAGCGTGACATAGCTGCAGCACGGTCAGCGATTTATCAGCAAGATCTGCGCAGATATCACAGTCGCCGGATCAGAACCAGGACATTCCAGGAGGGTGACTTGGTACTCCGGCTTATCCAAGATCAAACCGATATGCACAAGCTATCCCCGCCATGGGAAGGGCCCTTTGTGATTAGCAAAAATTTACACAACGGGTCGTACTATTTGGTGGATATTCGAGAGCACAAAGATTCACGGACGTCAGAAGAGGAGACGAAAAGGCCATGGAACATTGCTCATCTACGGCCATATTACACTTGAGCCATAGGCTCCCATGTATCCTATGTATATATTATGAATAATGAATAAACCGGCACCCTCGGTAAACCGGGGGCTCAGCCTTTTTTACATAAAATTTGCGGCAAATATCCATGTCAGTTGTTATCAAAGAATCATATTTCAAGGTTAACTGGTTTTTAGAAACTAATCTTTGCAGGGTGTGTGAAAGAGCGGTAGAATTCTCAGGAACAAGAGATTACATCCGGTTCAAGAAGAGAAAAACCCCATAAAAAGGAAAAAGCCTGCAGAGTCAGCGGCCCCTGGGGACAGTGGTTCGCCCACACCCCCTTGAATGGCTATGTTACAAGTATTTGGGTTCCCTGAACAGTGGGTACGCCCACATTCAAATGATGGCCCGGCCCCTGGGGACAGTGGTTCGCCCACACCCCCTTGAATGGCTATGTTACAAATATATGGGTTCCCTGAACAGTGGGTACGCCCACATTCAAATGATGGCCCGGCCCCTGGGGACAGTGGTTCGCCCACACCCCCTTGAATGGCTATGTTATGAATTTTTTGGGTTCCCTGAACAGTGGGGACGCCCACGTTCAAATGGCAGTTGAAGCGGAATAGTTAAGTCATTGCACCAGTCTACATCGTTTCCGGTTTATGACATGACGATCTAAACCGGAGCATACTTAGCGGATCTATTGAAGAGGAAAACAGGTTTTCAACGCATTGCTAAGGAGGAATAGATCTGAGCATAATGAGATAAAGAAACGAAAATTACATGGGAAATCTACAGAGGTCCAATTCAGAGCAGATGAGCTTACAGGATGTGCATAAAAATGAGACCTAAAGCAGGCAACAGCAGAAATAAAAACAGCAAGATCTAAAGTACCTAACGCATCTACAGCAGAATAGAAATGGAAGAAGATCAGAAAGGTAAAAATACTACGGAGTTGCAGGTTTCAGAGAAAGAACATTATGAAGCTCGCGGAGAACTCTAATGGCGGAACGAATAAAACTATAAGGTCACTATGACGAAGATCTAAATCTGATGCTAAGCGAGAGACCTACGGACTAAGGGTTTAAAGGTTACTAAATTTTTATGAGAGAGGTATCTACAAAGAGACGAAGCTTCATCAGAAGCCCTAATGGCGGAAGAACACCAGCAAGGCAATGGCGGATACAGATCTATAATGAGGAGAATAAACATACCAAGGACAGCAGGAATCGGTGGCGGAGAGAATCTGGACGAGTCAGGTTGATGCAGCGGCCTGAGGAGCTCTTGATCCGACGAGACGATGGCGGCGCTCCGAGCTCGGGATCTAATGGAGTTCTTGCGGGTCAGGAAGCGGAAGGAGGAAGAAGACGCGAGAAGGAAGAATGAGGAGGGGCGGTATTATTTATAGGCAGAGAGGCAGACGCGAAGCGACAGGTGCGGTAATCAAGGGAGAAAAATCGGATAAAGATCCTTTAAACGCCTCGATTCTCGGGATAACCATTAAAAACAAACTACAGTACAGCTCGCGGCGTTAAATGCGGAGATGATGTCATTGTCAGACTTTAATGATTTCGGAGGATGACGTCAGAGCCGGTTTACAAAAGATGAAGACAGAAGAGAAATTGCAGGGGACGATGGAGACTGATATGAACAAGTTCAAATCATTCTGGGGCCTAATGTCGGGGATATGGTTAATAGGTATAAACCGGATATTGTAAACCGGCTTAGTTATATCGTATTTGGTTTATTATTTTAGTAGAGATTACGGCCCATGAGATTTCAAGGCCCATGTATAGAAATACGGTTTGTAAACCGCCAAAGAGATGTAACTTGAGGGATAAGAAAGAAAGGGCAGAGACCGAGGCGGACACGATTATGAGCCGGCCTCGGGACTCTGTAAATCGGACCAGGCGTCACCTCTATATAAAGGGACGACCCGGCACCGGTTTAGGGACAAGCAACAATCGATCCGTCGAGACGCAGGCAAGCGATTCCGCTCCCTGTAATCCGACGCCCAAGCAATACCAAACCAACTAGACGTAGGCTTTTACCTTCTCGAAGGGGCCGAACTAGTATAAAATCCTTTGTGTCCTTTGTGTGCCATGAACCCTTTCAAGCTAACCCGTGCGATGGTTCCATCATCAAGTCCGCTAAACCGGACATCTGCCGTGTTAATTCCACGACAATCACGGAAGTGTATTTTTTGGTAGTGACTCTTGCTGGACAACATCAATTTTGAGCATCCAACACAAGTTCGACTACATGATCAAGATCAACACCACAACCCAAGGTATGTCATTCCACCTTAGAGAAGCTTTTCTCCAAGTCATGAGATAAAACAACTCAACAAGGTGAGAATACATCAAAATGCTTAAACAAAAAATTATAACCCCATTTTGAGCTTAAACGATGGGTATGACCTATGATCAAGTGATCCCACTTGACTCCTAAGTCAAAATACTCTAACATAGGTGACTTTGTTACCGACTCTCTCTAGGTGAAGTTCTCTAAGTGTTCTTTTTTCTCACTTGGTTTCTTTTTCGTTCGTATGCTTTTCTTGTCTTTATGTCTCCCTAAAAACAACAATAAAAAAACTTCACCTATATCTCTTTTCTTATTTCTGTTTTTCTCTGTAAATTCTGTATTTAATTCATTGCAAATTCTTCTTCTAATTCCTTGGAAATCCTTGTGAGATTTTATTTGCCAAGCAAGCTGAGTTGACAATTTTTTATGTTGTGGTTAACTCGGTCCCTCCGATTCACACCTATTGGCTCGACCGAACTACGAGGACTTCTTCAAAAATGTTCATCAGTACAACCGATATGGACTGCTTCGGTCTCACCGATCGGGAATATTAGTGACTCTGGAATCTCGGTGCCACCGACGGAAAACAATTGGCGTCACCGGTTTCAACTCTGAGAAAATGTTTTGCCATTTATTCTGCCTATTCTTTTCAGCTCCACTCAATGATTCTTCCCTCTATCAACATCATACACTACATCTTGATTTGTAGTGTTTCTCAAGGACCACACCTACTTGACTCATGCTCCAAAAGACCCTTCTTGGAAATTGGTGTCAAAGGGGGAGAGAGAGACATCAAAGCTTATCATATGTGAGAGACATCAAAGCGTATCATATGATTCACAGATGCGTGTCATCAAATAGGAGAGAAGTCACTTGTCTTTAAGACGGGAAATACATGTCAATGCATTTGATCTAAGCTATTGCTATATTTGCTTTTTCCTCTGATTTTATCTCACCCTATCTTCTCCCATTATCCAATATCAGATTCAGGGGGGAAATTGTTCATGTCTAAGGGGAGAAAAATCCTTGGAATTCATTGCATATCTTTAAATCTTTGGGGACATGTCTATATCTTAATGAAGTACTCGGTACTCACTCATTACATGTCATCCCAGTATTGGTATTCTAGTGGTTCTTTAACTTGCTTTATCAAGAATGTTCACGTGTTATCTAACCCTGTTTTCTCAAGTCCATTCTTCTACAAGCCAGCTCAAGACCACAAGGTAAGTATATGCATCACACTCATGTGTATAATCATCTCTTGTTGATGTACATATTGTTTGCAAGAGGGATTCATGAACATGAAGGTACATTTCTAAATCACATCATTTGTTCTGATGCATATAGCCAAGATACATGTAACTCTCTGCTTACTTTGTCATGATTATGCATTCACATGGTAGTATATTCTATCTTCACATGATTGCATACATGTAGGGGGAGCTCATGCATGTTACATGTCCTTCCAAAGCTTTACCTATTACTTCAAATCTTCTATCTAAATCTTTGATGTATGTTGTCATCAATTACCAAAAAGGGGGAGATTGAAAGCACAAGTGCTCCCTGGGTGATTTTGGTAATTGATGTCAACATATCTCTTGTTGGATTAATGCTTTTATCTAGTGAATTTTAGATAAGCTCAAAATGGCATGGGAAGGACAACAGGATGTGGAACCCCTTCAAAATGCTAAGGACACATATTGCCAAAAGCTCAAGACTCTTCATTTATATTTTAGTGATCCAAGATCACATTGAGTCCATAGGAAAGCCAATACTATTAAAAGGGGATGATGTCTTGCTTAATGGTCTACTTGCGCAAGTGCTTAGTGATATTGCTCCAAAAACCTTAGCCACTTTCTCATTTCCAAATATGTCCAAAACCCTAATAGTTCGGTCACACTGATATGGATCTTGGTCTTACCAAGATGGCCCTGCAAACTCTCTGTGATTCATTTGCAACATTTCGGTCTCACCGAAATGAGCAATCGGTCACACCGAGTTTGCCTCACCAACTCTCTGTTTGCTCTTTACTGAAATCAGTCTCACCGAGTTCAAGAAATCGGCGTCACCGAGATGAGGTTTTGCCCTAGCCCTAGCACATCGGTCCTACCGAGTTGTTGCAGTTGGTCCCACCAAAATTCCTAACGTTCACATTTTGAACTGAATCGGTCTCACCAAATTCTTCTATTCGGTCTAACCAAGTTGGGTCAAATGTGTGTAACGGTTGGATATTGTGTGGAAGCTACATATATCCCTCCAACCCCTTCTCCATTTGTGAGAGAGCCATCAGAACGTGCCTACACTTCCAGCATACATTTTCTGAGAGAGAACCACGTACTCATGTGTTGAGACCAAGATATACCAATCCTACCACAATTTTTTTGATCTCTAGCCTTCCCCAAGTTGCTTTCCACTCAAATCATCTTTCCGCCATATCCAAATCTTAGAGAGAGAGTTGATTGATGGGGAGACTACCATTTGAAGCACAAGAGCAAGGAGTTCATCATCAACACACCATCTATTACCTTTTGGAGAGTGGTGTCTCCTAGATTGGTTAGGTGTCGCTTGGGAGCCTCTAACAAGATTGTGGAGTTGAACGAAGAAGTTTGTAAGGGCAAGGAGATTTCCTACTTCGTGAAGATCTACCCGAGTGAGGCAAGTCCTTTGTGGGCGATGGCCATGGTGGGATAGACAAGGTTGCTTCTTCGTGGACCCTTCGTGGGTGGAGCCCTCCATGGACTCGCGCAGCTGTTACCCTTCGTGAGTTGAAGTCTCCATCAATGTGGATGTACGACAGCACCACCTATCGGAACCACTCCAAAAATCTCCGTGTCTTCATTGCATTTGCACACTCCAATCCCATCCCTTTACTTTCTTGCAATTAGCATGCTTTAATCTTTCCACTACTCAAACTCTTGCCATGCATGGTTGACATCTATTGTGAATGCGTAAACTTGTGCAAAAATACCACCTTAACTTGAAGAACTTAAAATGCTAATTTTATTTCTTAAGGGTCTAATCCTCCTCCAGACCCCTCTTCTCATCCTTCAAGACCGCGTCTAGGACTCAAGACAACCGGTCAAACAAATGAACTAAGTCTGATCTAAGGAGAGGGGGTGGTTTTGACCCTACCTTGGGAAAACAAGCAGCGCTTGCCTTCCTAAAGCAAATGCCATATCTATGCCCATCTAAAGGGTTGGAACATCCATCACTGCTCAAAAGTCAGACACCTCTCTCCCTCCAGACCTGAAGGAGATAAAAGATTGACAAGATAGTAGCTAAATCTATGTCTGATGACCAATGCTACTCTATCCTCAGAGAAATGGAATTGGCTAAAGATGAAAACTGCTTGAGACCCACAAGTATAGGTAATTAATTGTAGTCCTTTCCATAAGTAAGAGCATCGAACCCAATGAGGAGCATAAAGAAATGACAACCGGTTTTCAGCAATGTATTTTCTGCAAGCACTGAAATTATCGGTAATAGATAGTTTGATAGCAAGGTAATTTGTAATGAGAAATAAGCAGTAATTGTAACAAAGGTGCAGCAAGGTAGCCCAATCCTTTTGTAGCAAAGTACAGGATGAAATGGTCCCATATAATAATCAAAGCGTTCTTGAGGACACACGGGAATTTCATCTAGTCACCTTCATCATGTTTGTTTGATTTGTGTTCGCTACTTTGATAATTTGATATGTGGGTGGACCGGTGCTTAGGTATTGTTCTTACTTGAACAAGCCTCCCAATTATGATTACCCCCTCTCACAAGCATCTGCAACCACAAAATATAGATCTAACGATAGCATGAAACATATGGATCCAAATAAGCCCCTTACGGAATTGCCCATAAATTAGGGGTTAAACTTCTGCCACTCTAGCAACCCATCATCTAATTACTACTCCCCAATGCCTTCCCTTAGGCCCAA
The DNA here is from genome assembly GCA_902687465.1 of Secale cereale. NCBI lineage: Eukaryota > Viridiplantae > Streptophyta > Magnoliopsida > Poales > Poaceae > Secale > Secale cereale. The sequence goes on from LR738710.1 coordinate 550,728,628, forward strand.
ATATGGTGAAGTTTCATGTAGTCGACGTTCACATGACACCACTGATACGTCTGCAACGTATCTACTTTTCCAAACACTTTTGCCCTTGTTTTGGACTCTAACTTGCATGATTTGAATGGAACTAACCCGGACTGACGCTGTTTTCAGCAGAACTGCCATGGTGTTATTTTTGTGCAGAAATAAAAGTTATTGGAATGACCTGAAACTCAATGGGAAATTATTTTGGAATATATAAAAAATATCTACGGAAAGAACCAGACCAGGGGGCCCACACCCTGTCCACGAGGGTGGGGGTGTGCCCCCCTGGGCGCGCCCCTGCCTCGTGGGCCCCCTGTTGCTCCACCGATGTCTTCCCTGACTCCATATATTCACTTTCGGGGAGAAAAATTCAGAGAGAAGGAATTATTACGTTTTACGATACGGAGCCGCCGCCAAGCCCTACTCTCTCTCGGGAGGGTTAATCTGGAGTCCGTTCGGGGCTCCGGAGAGTGGAGATCGTCGCCGTCGTGATCATCAACCTTCCTCCATCACCAATTCCATGATGCTACTCACCGTGCATGAGTAATCCCATCATAGACTTGCTGGAAGGTGATGGGTTGGATGAGATTTACCATGTAATCCAGTTAGTATTGTTAGGGTTTGATCCCTAGTATCCACTATGTTCTAAGATTGATGTTGCTATGACTTTGCCATGCTTAATGCTTCTCACTAGGGCCCGAGTGCCATGATTTCAGATCTGAACCTATTATGTTTTCATGAATATATGTGTGTTCTTGATCCTATCTTGCAAGTCAATAGTCACCTACTATGTGTTATGATCCGGCAACCCCGAAGTGATAATAATCGGGACCACTCCCGGTGATCACCGTAGTTTGAGGAGTTCATGTATTCACTATGTGTTAATGCTTTGGTCTGGTACTCTATTAAAAGGAGGCCTTAATATCCCTTAGTTTCCACTAGGACCCCGCTGCCACGGGAGGGTAAGACAAAAGATTTCATGCAAGTTCTTTTCCATAAGCACGTATGACTATATTCGGAATGCATGCCTACATTACATTGATGAATTGGAGTTAGATTTGTGTCACCCTATGTTATAACTATTACATGAGGAATTGCATCCGACATAATTATCCATCACTGATCCAATTCCTACGAGCTTTTCACATATTGCTTGTTGCTTATTTACTTTCCCGCTGCTACTGTTACAATCACTACAAAAACACCATCGCTACTTTTGCTACCGTTACCGTTACTTCCATATTACCTTGCTACTAAACTACCTTGCTGCAGATACTAAGTTTCCAGGTGTAGGTGAATTGACAAATCAACTGCTAATAATGAAGAGTATTCTTTGGCTCCCCTTGTGTCGAATCAATAAATTTGGGTTGAATACTTTACCCTCAAAAACTGTTGCTATCCCCTACACTTGTGGGTTATCAAGACTATTTTCTGGCGCCGTTGCTGGGGAGCATAGCTATATTCTTTAAGTCACTTGGGATTTATATTTGTTGATCATTATGAAGAACTTGAAAGACTCAACAACCAAGATTTATCCCTCAACTACGAGGGGAGGTAAGGAACTGCCATCTAGCTCTGCACTTGATTCACCCTCTGTTATGAGTAAACTTGCGACACCTACTCCTGCTATTGAATCTGATATGTCGCATGTTCTTGATGATGCCACTTCTGCTATATATGATGAAACTACTTCTATGCTTGATAATACTGTGCCACTAGGTGAATTCCTAGATGAACAAATTGCTAAGGTTAGGGAGAATGCAAATATTGAAACTGATAATATTGATGAAAGTGATGATGAAGATTCTCCCCCTAGATATAAATTGCCTGTTATTCGTGAGGATTATGTTATGGATGAAGAAACTGTTAGAGACTTTCTTGCTTGCAACGATAGATATGATCTTAAGAAATTATTAGCTAAGCTGAAAGAAAAGTCTTTGAATGCTAGAATGAAATATGACCCTGCTTTTGCTACTTCACCTATCTTTGTTACTGATAAGGATTATGATTTCTCCATTGATCCTGAGTTAATTATTTTGGTTGAATCTAATCCTTTCCATGGCTATGAATCTGAAACTGTTGTGGCACATCTTACTAAGTTGAATGATATAGCTACCCTGTTCACCAACGAGGAAAATATTCGTTATTACTATATCCTTAAGTTATTTCTGTTCTCGTTAAAGGGTGATGCTAAGACTTGGTTTAATTCTCTTGATCCTGGTTGTGTGCGTAGTCCCCAGTATATGATTTATTAATTCTTTGCTAAATATTTTCCCGCTCATAAGAAACAAGCTGCCTTCCGGGAAATATATAATTTTGTGCAAATTGAAGAAGAGAGTCTCCCACAAGCTTGGGGGAGGCTTCTCCAATTACTTAATGATTTGCCTGATCGTCCTCTTCAGAGGAATGAAATACTTGATGTCTTATATAATGGACTAACCGATGCTTCCAGAGACCACCTGGATAGTTGTGCTGGTTGTGTTTGTAGGGAAAGAACAATCGATCAAGCTGAATTACTATTGAATAATATGTTGACCAATGAAAATAATTGTACACTTCATGAACCAGCCCCTAAGCCAACTCTGAATAAAAGAGGTGTTCTGTTTCTCAGTCCCAAAGATATGCAAGAGGCAAAGAAATCTATGAAAGAAAAAGGTGTTAAAGCTGAAGATGATAAGAATTTACCGCCTATTGAAGAAATACATGGTCTCGATAACCCGACATAGGTAGTAAAGGTAAATTCTCTTTATAGATTTGATGAAGATGATATTCCTCGTTATAAGTCTGCTAGCCAATACTTAGATGAGTTTGACAATTTTATTGTGAAGCAAGAAAACTTCAATGCTTATGTTGGTAGACAATTGCAAAATAATGCTTATATGATTTAACGCTTGAGTAATTATATGTCTAGAGTTAAAGGTGAATTGAAACTCATTAGTATACATGCTTCTATGGTTACCACTCAAGTAGAACAAGTACTTAAAGCACAAAATGATTTGCTCAATGAATTAAATAGTAAGAAAAATGATAACGTTGTTAGAGTTATGAATAGAGGTGGTAAAATGACTCAGGAACCTCTGTATCCTGAAGGCCACCCTAAGAGAATTGAGCAAGATTCTCAGAGAGCTAATTTAGATGCACCTAGTTCTTCTAAGAATAAGAAAAAGAAAAATGATAGGACTTTGCATGCTTCTAGTGAACCTGTAGCTGACATACTTGAGAATCCCAATGATATCTCTGTTTCTGATGCTGAGACACAATCTGGTAATGAACGTGAACCTAGTGATAATGTTAATGATGATGTTCATGATGATGCTCAACCTAGCAATGATAATGATGTAGAGATTGAACCTGATGTTGATCTTGATAACCCACAATCAAAGAATCAACGTTATGATAAGAGAGACTTTGTTGCTAGGAAGCACGGAAAGGAAAGAGAACCATGGGTTCACAAACCCATGCCTTTTCCTCCTAAACCATCCAAGAAAAAGGATGATGAGGATTTTGAGCGTTTTGCTGAAATGATTAGACCTATCTTTTTGCGTATGCGTTTGACTGATATGCTTAAAACAAATCCTTATGCTAAGTTTACGAAAGATATTATTACCAACAAAAGAAAGATACCCGAAGTTGAAATTTCCACCATGCTTGCCAATTACACTTTTAAGGGTGGAATACCTAAGAAACTAGGAGATCCAGGAGTACCTACTATACCTTGCTCCATCAAAAGAAACTATGTTAAAATTGCCTTATGTGATCTTGGAGCCGGTGTTAGTGTTATGCCTCTCTCTTTATATCGTAGACTTGACTTGAGTAAGTTGACTCCTACTGAAATATCTTTTCAAATGGCCAATAAATCAACTACTATACTTGTCGGTATTTGTGAGGATGTGCCTGTTGTGGTTGCAAATGTTACTATTCTAACAGACTTTGTTATCCTTGATATTCCCGAGGACGATAATATGTCTATTATCCTTGGTAGACCCTTTTTGAATACTGCAGGGGCTGTTATTGATTACAACAAAGGCAATGTCACTTTTCATGTCAATGGTAATGAGCATACGATGCACTTCCCGAGGAAACAACCTCAGGTCCACAGTATCCATTCTATTGGAAAATTTTCAACGATTACTATTGGAGGTTTTGAATTTCCTCTTCCTACTATCAATAAGAAATATGATATTCTTATTGTTGGGGACATGCATATCCCCATTGAGGTAACCTAGTGTTATTCGAAAATTCTCCGGTTTCATGTCATTCGGAAAGAGTTTATTAGCAAGACTTGATCAACCTTGTTAATGGATTCCTTTTGATGAGCATGAGATGGATGAATTTAGATAGCACAACTTTCTGTATCCTCCTTTTACTTTGTGTTAATTAGATTAAATAAAGAAAAAAAAATGGTATTTTATGTTTGTTTCGAGAGTTAGCCGTGCAAAAAAAGTACTCCAAAAATAAAAGTTCTCCAAATGCCCCGAAAATGAAATATGATTTTTTTTCTAGAATATTTCAGAATACTTGACACTGAGAACAGAGCAGGGGGAGCCAGCACCTAGCCACGAGGGTCCAGGGCGCGCCCACCCCCTGGGCGCGCCCCCTGCCTCGTGGGCCCCACATGCCCCCCTCCACTTATTCTTGCACCCACACACTCCGTCTTCCTCCCGAAAAAATCACTATCCAGCTCAAGCACGAGTTCTAGCTCATCTTGCTGCCATTTTCGATCTCCTTGCTCAAAGCTCCATTCACAAAACTGTTTGGGGAGATTGTTCCTTGGTATGTGACTCCTCCTTTGGTCCAATTAGTTTTTGTTCTAGTGCTTTATTTATTGCAAATTTTTGCTGCTTAGGTGACCCTATTCTTGAGCTTGCATGTCAAATTTATGTGGTTCCAAATAGTTCTAATGTATGATATAGTCTCTAGGCACTTGTAGGAGTAGTTGCTATCAATCTTATTGAGTTTGGTTCCATTTTATTTTGAGTCTCTAAAATTTTGGAAATTTTCAGAGGAGGAGAATGGCGAGGAGATTGTTGAGAGGCTCCTCCAGTCAAAGTTCAAAGGATAAGCAGAAGGAAGAGAATAAGAAGCCCAAATACAATCTTCCTTGCACTGCGGAAGTTCGGCCGTGTGAATGGCCTTGCAATGAGTTTTTAGAAGCCGTTAGGATTTATGAAGACTTTTATTATTTGGCAGAGAATGCAGGCCTTGCCGACTTCCTCCACGACCAGCGTGAACAATATCTCTTGCTCACTAATATTTTCACGCAAAACTTTCATTTTCATGCTAAGAAATCACCACCTTCAGTGGAGTTTCATTTATATGATGAGGAAAAGGAGATGTCGTTCTATGAATTTTGTCAAGTATGTAAGATACACTTTGTTGGTAGTCTTGAGGAACCACATCGCAAAGATGTTGAGGGGTTTATTGATATGATAGCTGTAGGGGAAACGAGGCAAGTTTCAGGGGCAAGAATTACTAGTATACATTTTCCTGCTATACACTATTTTGCTCTCTTCATTGGTAGGTGCATTAACGGTAAAGATGAAGCTTGCCACATGTGTGTACCAGATCTTAGTGTCCTCAAAAGTGCGATATTAGGTGATAGACAATATAATTTGGGGGCCATTATTGCACGTAGGCTACATCATAATGGTTTAAATGGCGATCTGTTTGGTGGAATTTACGCAACTCCCTTAGCCAATTATCTTCATATACCCATACACGAGAATGATGTGGAGTTGCCTCATGCTTATTTATATTATAATGCCATGATTCGCCATCAATTTATTGAGAGGGATGAAAAGTCCATCCAGTATCGACTAATCTTTGACAGGCGTCGCACTGTCGATATTGCTCTCCCTGCGCCTACCTTCTTTGACTTTCAGGCAAAAGGGAAATATAGTATAACCAGGGAAGAGGCAAAGGAGTTTCAGGATACGACGGGGGCAGCTCGTCTCCATGCTGCAGCTCAGCACGCAATAGCTGCTGCATCTCAGTACAAACCCAACTACGACTTCGGATAGCCGTCAGGCCAGTACTGGCCATAGAACAACTTAGGCCAAAATCCTAAGCTTGGGTGAGTACGTATTTCTCACCGACATTACATTCATGTTCGCACACTTATTCCAGTAGTCGGTGCTCACACTCTTTCATTCTACTATCCATGCTAGTTTTAATTCTTTTCTTAGTCTTTTTCTTGTGTGTTAGAAAAACCTTAAAAAACAAAAAAATAGTTGTAGCTTTTAGCTAGTTTACTTTCCATGCATGTAGTAGGAGTAACTAAAAGAAAACCCAAAAAGATTTCCCGTTCTTCTTTTGCTTGTTGGGAGTTTTCCCGTGTAAATAGTTTCTTTTCTTTTCTTTGGGGGTCAAGAGGAGAAGACCATGATGAAAATGTTTAGTGGCTCTCATATGCTTTATTGTTGATTTAACCATGAGCCATATTACGTTGTCTTCTCTCTTGTATTAAATGCTTGCAGATTCCAGCTTAGTCCAATGCACGTGCACTATTATTATTATCTACACCGTTAGGTCATGCGAGTGAAAGGCAATAATGACAATATATGATGAATTGACTGAGATGAGAAAAGTTGGTATGAACTCGACCTCTCTTATTTTTGTAAATATGATAGTAAATCGTTCCTGATTTAGCGTATTATGAATTAAACATGCTTGCAATGACAATTTGGAGATCATAGCTGCTCATGCCATGCTTAATTAGCTCAGAGTTTATAATGGTCTATCTTGCGTGCCAACATGATATTAAAATGGTTGTGATGTGGTGATAGGGTGGTATCCTCCTTTGAACGATTCAAGTGTATGACTTGGCACATGTTCACGCATGTAGTTGAAACAAATTAACATAGCCTCCACGATATTTATGTTCATGGTGATTTATATCCTACTCATGCTTGCATTCATTGTTGATTAATTTTAATGCATGCTCATGACTGTTGTCGCTCTCTAGCTGGTCGCTTCCCAGACTCTTTCTAGCCTTCACCTGTACTAAGCGGGAACACTGCTTGTGCATCCACTTCCATAAACCCCAAAGTTATTCCATATGAGTCCACCATACCTTCCTATATGCGGTATCTACCTGCCGTTCCAAGTAAATTTGTATGTGCCAAACTCTAAACATTCAAATGAAATTCTGTTTTGTATGCTCGAACAGCTCATGTATCAACTAGGGTTGTCTATATCTTCCATGCTAGGTGGGTTATTCTCACGATGAGTGGACTCCGCTCATCATTCATGAGAAAATGGCTGGTAACCGGGATGCCAAGACCCATTCTCAAATCATAATAATTAAACAAAACTCCCCTAGGGCTGTTGCTTGTTTGGACGGTACCTGTTGTTTCGGGCTAGCCACGGAGTGTGCTTGTTGGTGGTTGCGGGAGTATAAACGTTACCATTCTGTTTGGGAACCGCCTATAATGTGTGTAGCATGGAAGATATCGAGATTCTTGGTTGCTATGTTGACAATGAGAGTATACCGCTCAAAATGTTATTCATCTCTATTTCAAAATTGAGTTCTGGCACCTCTACAAATCCCTGCTTCCCTCTGTGAAGGGCGTATCTATTTACTTTGATGTTGAGTCATCATCCTCTTATTAAAGAGCATCAGTTGGAGAGCACCGCTGTCATTTGCATGTATTGCTATTAATTTACATTGAGTATGATTGTGACTGGATCGCTTTTACCATGAATTACAATGTCTAGTCAGTTCTTGATTTTAAAGGTGATCTGCATTTATGTTTTGCGGTCTCAAAAAGGGCTAGCGAGATAACATCTTGTAATATCATATTATGATTGTTTTGAGAAAGTGTTGTCATCCGAGGTTTATTATTATTGCTCGCTAGTTAATTATGCCATTGATATGAGTAGAGATGAGACCTGAAAGTTATTGTGAATGTGGTTAGTTCATGATCTTTGTTGAAAACTTGAATGCTGGCTTTACATATTTACAACAACAAGAGCAAACAGAGTTTGTCAAAGTTTTTCTTTATCACTTTCAGTTTATCAACAGAATTTATTGAGGACAAGAAAAGGTTTAAGCTTGGGGGGGTTGATACGTCTCCAACGTATCTACTTTTCCAAACACTTTTGTCCGTGTTTTGAACTCTAACTTGCATGATTTGAATGGAACTGACCCGGACTGACGTTGTTTTCAGCAGAACTGCCATGGTGTTATTTTTGTGCAGAAATAAAAGTTCTCGGAATGACCTAAAATTCAATGGAGAATTATTTTGGAATATATATAAAATATCTGCGGAAAGAACCAGACCAGGGGGCCCACACACTGTCCACGAGGGTGGGGGCACCTCCCTGGGCGCACCCCCTGCCTCATGGGCCCCCTGTTGAACCACCGATGTCTTCCCCGACTCCATATGTTCACTTTCGGGGAGAAATTTTTTAGAGAGAAGGAATTATCACATTTTACGATACGGAGCCGCTGCCAAGCCCTAATCTCTCTCGGGAGGGCTGATCTGGAGTCCGTTCGGACTCCGGAGAGTGGAGATCGTCGCCGTCGTCATCATCAACCTTCGTCCATCACCAATTCCATGATGCTCACCGCCATGCGTGACTAATCTCATCGTAGGCTTGCTGGACAGTGATGGGTTGGATGAGATTTACGATGTAATCGAGTTAGTTTTGTTAAGGTTTCATCCCTAGTATCCACTATGTTCTAAGATTGATGTTGTTATGACTTTGCCATGCTTAATGCTTCTCACTAGGGCCCGAGTGCCATGATTTCAGATCTGAACCTATTATGTTTTCATGAATATATGTGTGTTCTTGATCCTATCTTGCAAGTCAATAGTCACCTACTATGTGTTATGATCCGGCAACCCCGAAGTGACAATAATCGGGACCACTCCCGGCGATGACCGTAGTTTGAGGAGTTCATGTATTCACTATGTGTTAATGCTTTGGTCCGGTACTCTATTAAAAGGAGGCCTTAATATCCCTTAGTTTCCACTAGAACCCCGCTGCCACGGGAGGGTAGGACAAAAGATGTCATGCAAGTTCTTTTCCATAAGCACGTATGACTATATTCGGAATACATGCCTACATTACATTGATGAATTCGAGCTAGTTCTGTGTCACCCTATGTTATAATTATTACATGAGGAATCGCATCCGACATAATTATCCATCACTGATCCAATGCCTATGAGCTTTTCACATATTGCTTGTTGCTTATTTACTTTCCCGCTACTACTATTACAATCACTACAAAAACACCATCGCTACTTTTGCTACCGTTACCGTTACTTTCATATTACCTTGCTACTAAACTACCTTGCTGTAGATACTAAGTTTGCAGGTGTGGTTGAATTGACAACTCAACTACTAATACTTAAGAGTATTCTTTGGCTCCCCTTGTGTCAAATCAATAAATTTGGGTTGAATACTTTACCCACGAAAACTGTTGCGATCCCCTACACTTGTGGGTTATCAACCACTAAGGGAATCACAACATACATATCATCAAAATATCCAACGAATACCAAATTCACATGATTACTTATGACAAAACTTCTCCCCTGTCCTCAAGAACAAAAGTAACTACTCATAAATCATATTCATATCCAAGATCAGAGAGGTATTGAATAGCATCAAAGATCTATACATATAATCTTTCACCAAATAAACAAACTAGCGTCAACTACAAGATGTAATCAACACTACTAGCAACCCACAGGTACCTACCTGAGGTTTTGAGACAAAGATTGAATACAATAGATGAACTAGGGTTTGATATGAGATGGTGCTCATGAATATGTCGATGAATATTGGTCCTCCCACGATGAGAGGGTTGTTGGTGATGACGATGTCTTCGATTTCCCCCTCCAAGAGGGAAGTTTCCTTGGTAGAATCTCTTCGCCGGAGAGCAAAAGTGCTCCTGCCTAGGTTCCGCCTCGAGACGGCGGCACTTCTTCCAGAAAATCCTCTCTTTATTTTTCTAGGGAGAATGGGATCATATACCAGAATATGGGCCACAGAGGATGACCAGGGGCCACACTGGCCACCAGGGCGCGCACATGGGGTGGGCATGCCCTGGTGTCCAGTGGGCACCTGGTGGTCCCCCTCTGGTACTTTCTTCCAGTATTTTTATATATTCCAAAATAATTCTTCGTGAAATTTCAGCTCATTTGGATTGTGCAGAATAGGTATCTCCGACATAGCTTTTTCAGGTCCAGAATTCGAGCTGCCGGCAATCTCCCTCTTCATGTGTGACGCCCGAAGACCGACGTCCCAGAAGATTCCAGAAGATTCCACATGTTCCGGGTTCTCCCGTGTGTTTCTTTTGTGCTTGCTTTATTTATTTTGCATTGCATCATGTCATCATGCCATCATGCCATTAATCTTTGCATCTCAACCTAAATAAATTGTGTGGACCTTCGGTCCATTTAAATCGAGGGAAGTGTGACTTCTCTTTATAACATATACTCCCAATATTTTAGGGAGCTATTATATTAATATTCCATTGCTTCGGAATAACCCAACACACTTGCATATTTTTTCCCCATGCATTTTCTTCTCAATTCCTTGCCTTAAACCTTCCTTATTTTTTTCTTTTCTCGTTTATCGAGGTTCCTCCAAAATCCTCAACATTTTTGGACACTTCATAAATCAAGTATTAGTTCAAACCCATTTGAATTAAATTCAAATATGTTTGAATTATATCTCCATCATGCCTTTTTCTATTTTCTCGGACCGTGCTCATTTTTATGAGCCCGAGAAAATTAGTCCCATGTGCTAACTATTTTCCTAACCCCCCTCCTCATTCTTTTCTTTATTTGGCTTCTGCTAAAATCAGTCAGAGGAAGAACCAGCCGCAGCTGGCCCAACCGCCACTCCTCCAGGCCTCTGTTTTTCCCATCTCCCCACCTGGCCTTAGGCCCAGCCTTTTGGCCCAAGGCCCGACTCCCTCGCTAACCCTAACCGTCCCGCAGCTCTTCCCTAGCCCGATCGCTCTCTCCCCCCGACCCCTCGCTCCTCCCTCGACCCCTCAGCGTCGTCACTCTCTCGCAGCCCGACCGCATCCCATCGATCTGCCCGAGCACCCCAAGCCACCGCCCCGCGTCGAGGCCGCCATCGCCGCTCGAGGCGCTCGAAACGCCGGCCGCCAGCGACGACCAGCGACGCTCCCTCGCCTCCATGCCCGCGCCCCTCGTCGGCCCTCCTCCTCCCGCTCGCGTCCTCCGTCCTCGGCCCTCCGTCGCCAGGGCCGCGGCCCCGACCGTCCTAGGCCTCTTCCCTACCGCAGAGCGCCGGCCGCCTATTCCCCAGCGCCATGGTCGCCCCCTCCCGAGCGCCAACCTCCGACCATGGAGCCCCAGGGCCGCAGCCGGCGCCCTCCTTCCCCGTCCCTGCTGCCTCGCCTCCATGGCGCCGCGGCCACCTGCTCCGACGCCGCGCCGTCCGCCGCCAAGATCCAGCGCATGCCTTCCTCCCTGCAGCCTCCAGCGCCAAGCACCGCAGCGGCCATGCCCCTCCTCTCCTCCGGTCGTCAACTCCAGCGCCTCCAGCGCGTCGCGACGCTCGTGCCTCTCTTCCTCGCTGCACGGAGAGGAGCTCCCTGCTGCATCCCCGCCATGGCCGCCCCAAGACCTGCTACTGTTGTGCTTTTTCCGTCGGCTTCGTCTTGTTTTGTTTTGGGTCCAGCAAGTATCCATGGACGCAAGTACCCCGATGACCGGGTCTTCGGAATTTCCAAGTACCACGACATGACGGCATGAACATCTACAAAACGTGTACCACGACGAACGTTTTGAAGCGCCAAGTACCGCGACGCGTGGAGCACTCAAGACCGACAAGTACCCCGACAACATGTGTACCACTACCGTCGACCCGTGAACAACTACTTCCACTACCGCCACGTGAATGGCTACTTCCTCTCCGAACGTGAACAACTACTTCCTCTTCGGAAACTTGATCCACTACTTCCTCTACGACCCGCGAGAACGCCTACTTCCACTACGTCCCTCGACGACTTGAACCCCTCTGAGAACGATTGTCCCGAAGGTATAACCCCGAGACGATGACCCGTGGAATGTTGTGTTGTATGAAATGTTACCCGTGTGTGCATCGTGCCCGTTGTGCCCTTCTTTTGTCGTGCTCCTCGGTTGCCTCGTCGCCGACCCGTGGGAACCCGGTGACGGGATCACCCCACCTTTCATCTTGTTTGACTTGCTCACGTCGATTCTTCTTTTGCACCGGACTCTTAGCGAGTACCGGAACCGAGATGTCGCCGTGCATCATTTTTGGATCATTGCCGTGGAACCCTTTCTTTCCACCACGGTGACATATACTCCTTATCATGTTCATGTTAACTTTTAATAAAATTGCATAAACTTGTTCATGTCATCCGCATCATGTTAACAACATTAAAATGTGTGAATTGTTGTTTGCTTAAAATTGCTATACATGCTCATGAGGATTTTCCGGAATTGTTGTTATTTTCCGGCCTCGTTTAAATTGCCTAAATAGGTAGTTTGTTTTTTCTTCACCTCTTGCCATGTTAACAAACATTTAATCTTGTCTTGTAAATAAACGAGAGTCAATTAAATAAATAAGTGTGGTGTTTCGTCAATATGCAACTCGTTGCATATTGAGCCCCACTTAACTTGTAGTCTTGTTTGTGCACTTTACCATGCCATGCATAATTAAACCGGACATGCATCATACTTGGATGTGCATCATATGCCATGTTTATGATTGTGTGTTTACCGTGTTGTTTGCTTCTTTCCGGTTGCTTCTTTTGTTAGCTTCGGTTTTGTTCCGGAGTTGTGAGGATTCGCTCGACTTTGTTGCTCCGTCTACTTCATGGATCCGTTCTTCTCCCTTGTGGAATCCCAGGCAAGATGATCATACCCTTGGATACCTTTACTACCATTGCCATGCTTAGTTGTCTCGATGCTATCGTTACATGTCGCGCTACCCATCTTGTATGTCAGCCTCTCCTTGTTGCCATGAAACCTCTAACCTTGAAACCTTCCTAGCAAAACCACTGTTTGGCTATGTTACCCGCTTGCTCAGCCCCTCTTATAGCGTTGTTAGTTGCAGGTGAAGATGAAGTTCGTTCCAGGAGGGAACTTGTTGTTGGAATATCACAATATCTATTATTATTATTAACACACCTATATACTGGGCATGGGTGGAAGGCTTGGCCTTTTGCTCGGTGTTTTGTTCCACTCATGCCACCTTAGGCGCCGATAAACCGGCATTATGTTCCTTGATTTTGCGTTCCTTACACGATGGGTGGATGGGGACCCCTTGACAGTTCGACTTTGAATAAAACTCCTCCAGCAAGGCCCAACATTGGTTTTAATTTGCTCATAATAATAACTTATTTAATTAATTAAATTTGTATAGGGGGTCGCGTCCCCGGGTTCTTAATTCTACATAGCAGGGGGGCCAGTGCTGATGGTGTTGGTCCCAAACGGGCAACCTGCGGGGCCACCTTGGGGAAACTCGAGGTTTGGTTTTTACTCGTAGCTTTTCCCATCCGGACGTGGCCTGAGATGAGATACGCGCGGCTACTATCAGGGCGTCGGCACGCCGGGAGGTCTTGCTGGACTTGTTTTACCATTGTCGAAATGTCTTGTGCACCGGGATGCCGAGCCTGATCGGTTTTCCCTAAGATAAGGGGTGATGATATTATATTTATCACTTCAGCTAATCGTGAGAGCTTGTGATGGGCTAAGTTGGAACACCCCTGTAGGGTTATGATCTTTCGAAAGCCGTGCCCGCGGTTATGTGGCAGATTGGAATTTGTTAATGTCCGGTTGTAGAAAACTTGGCAGAGGATCCGAAGTAAAAGACACAACTGTGTGAGTAACCGTGACTGTCTCTTTTCACTTTGAGAAGAGAACACGGTGGGGTTATGTTTGACTCGTATGTAGTTCAGGATCTTTAGCGATCACTACTTTTGCGACCGTTTGCGTAGATGCTCATCTTACTCTTGTACTCGTAAGTTAGCCACCATATTATGCTTAGCCGCTGCTGCAACCTCACCACTTTACCTCTTCCTACACACAAAGCTTTGCTAGTCTTGATACCCATGGTTATGGGATTGCTGAGTCCTCGTGGCTCACAGATACTACAACACCAGATGCAGGTTCAGCCGAGATTGATGCAGGAGCTAGTTCAAGTACTTCACTGGGAGCTCGATGAAGAGAGTGGCCGTATGCTTGTGACGTTTTCGACGATCAGTAGTGGTTTCTACTAGGGGCGATTCTGACCTGTGGCTTTATGTTGTTTTGGTATCTTTCTTTGGATCTTCACCCGTAGTCGGGTTGTGATGTTTTGAATGATGTTTTGCTTATGTAATGTATTGTGTGAAGTGGCGAGTGTAAGCCAACTATCTTCTTTTGCAATTTAATCCCTCTTTTACATGAGTCGTGCAAAGATACCAAACTTGCGATCATTCCAGAATGGGCTTATATCTTTAAGTCGTGCCTCGACACATAGGAGATATAGTCCCATCCTGGGCATTACAAGTTGGTATTCAGAGCCTTCTCCGACCTAGAAGCCCCACTGATTGATCGAATCGTTGACGGTTGAGTCTAGGCACACACTGAAAATGTTTTGAGTCCTATATTTATATCGGAGAGTAGGATTTCTTTTGCTCCTCATCTCTTTTCACTCTGGTGAGGACTCCTGACGATTACTTTTATCTCTTCTACTCTCAAAATTGCACCAAATTTTTTTTAGGATCTCGCGAGTATTGTTTGGATTGTTCCGATGTCTTTGTGACGAGAACATTGTTCTCGATGCCTCCTGTCATTTAGGGGTTGTGGCAGTGTCCCGAGGAGTTGAGCTCCGAGGTGTTGTCGTCACAAATCCATCGCGGCAATACTAGAATACTTAATACAGCCGACATCGAAAACTCTCCTATGCGGTTAGTGGCAAGATAACCCCGACATCACCCAGTACTGGGAGGTAGTTCGGGAGTATTGCCATAGCTTGTATAGTGGATGCGTTTCGAAGGTCCGAGGTAAACGGTTTCCGGAGATAACTGGTTATGTGTTGAAGGATGGATACAGCTGGATGTAGGATTAGAGTTGAGAGTGCGATGCTTCCCCTGTATCCCCAACACCTGATTGCATAACTAGAAACTTTCGGAAATTAATAGGTGGGTTCATCTAGTAGTTCTAGGCATTCTTCCAACGAATGCATGATATGAAGTTCGGGGTTCTACATTGAGTGAAGTGGTTTTATGGGCTTGTTACGATCGGGAGTTGCATCTTAAAGGGTCCTTGGCTATGCTGATCTGGGGATTGCAAAACCCTTTTGTAACACGTTCCATGAGCTTTCAGCACAAAGATGACGAATGAAACTTCTATCTTGTATTTGTTCCATCTGCGCCTTGTTGTTTTTATTTATCTTTTGTTCTCCCAAGTGGCTTCTCGGCAAGTTGATGTACCTACGGAATTCATTCGTTCAATTCTCTGTTCGGATAGATATGTTGCAACATAATCTTCTTCATAAACATATCTATCCTTTATTTCGTTTTGATTCTGGTATTCGAGTTGCTTCGATGTCAAGTGTTGATTTCATACCTTTCCTAATCGGTGTTCTCATATTTCTATGGGAGTGCTAATTCTTCTTGACCATCGAGATTTTCATGTTAATCCTTTTCAACCGGTGTGCCTTCTCTTCAAGTTATTCCATACGGACGCCGTTGAGAAATCTGACGATTTGTCTGTTTCATTCATCCCAAGTTGTCTTTGTTTTTCCCCACCCTCCCACCCTTCTTCTTCTTGGACCAGAAATTCTCAGATCAATATCCATTTTATTCATGTGATGTTCTTCATTCTTTTCCTTCAATGTTCTTATCCGGTGATTTATCGTGAAGATGCTAAAGAGCTTCAAGTTCATCATTCTTTTGTTCCCAAATTCTGCCGGTGGATGTAATTCAAGATTTCGGTGTTGATCTTATCCTTTTCCTCATTTCACAATGCTTTCTTATTCCGGTGAACCAATTAATCATTCTCCTCTTGCTATTCATATCCGGAGTGCTGAAAATTCATAATTCCATTCTTAATCTGTTCAAGCTATTTTGAGGAATGTCATCTTATTCAAGCCATTTAATTCAACCGGTGCAATATATCTATTAAGCAATCTTTTTCAACGGTGATTCTTTGAGTGGGCCCTAACCCACAGGTCTTTTCCCAGGATCTTACTTGACTCTTCTAATTTTTTCTGGAGTTATACTCAAATTCTTTTCAAAGTGTGACGCAAGAATGATTCCCATCAGTCACATGCCTTCTCCAAGATCGCTTTCAAATTCTTGTTCATCGTTGGTTCAACCTTTTTAATTCTTCATTCCGGAGTGCTCAATAATTCTTATGTCATTTCTCGTCTTCATTCTCAACATTTGAAGACCGGAGAAGAGTTTCTCTTAAATCTTGGCCCGTTCTCTTGAAGATTCGTGGTTCTAGCTTCTTGCCATCCTCATTATTGTTCAGATTGTGAGGAATTCTTTTATGCCATCCGAAGCATTTCATGAATTCTTTCCGTTGTGATCCTCCGAAGACCATCATTTCAGAAGATTTCTTCGTTCTCAGTTTTCAACTTCGTCCTCCAAATATTCTTCATTGATGTCTCTTCGTTCGTCTCCATATTTTTACGGTGGTTCTTTCAAGATTACCCTTCCGTTGTTATCGTTCTAATTCATTTGTTCTTTTCACAATCCTACCGGTGCTTTGTTGAAGATTTACCAAGCTTGTGCGAGATCTCTCGTAATCCCGTCCAACGAGAATAAGTAGTATGCCAAATCCGTTGCTTGTCATCAATTTAAATTGGTGAAGGATATGCATGCCATAATTCTTATTCTTATTCCTTCAAGGTGATTTAATTCTTTTGTCTGGAGCTTGTTCATCATATCATATTCTCAGTTCTAAGTTGTTCGTCTTGTTCCCCGGTGTTCTAAGCTCTCTCAATTATCTTGTCACGGAGCTCCATCTAATTCATCGCAGGCCTTGAGTCTTATTCTTTTCATCTTTCACTTCTCAGGCTTTCATTACCGGAGTTCTCTTGGTGGTTCATCATGTTTTATTTCATCCTCGAAGTCTTCATCAAGATTCTTGTTGGAGCTCAAGCATTCTTCATCATGTTTTCCAATTGCAATCAGCTCTACCTTATCTTTTCAGATGGTGTTATGTCATTTCGACAATTCCTTCATGTTTCATGAGTCATGAGTTATCAAGAATGAGATATTTAAAACCATCATTTCTTCTCTTAGGAGATCCTTTCAACCCCTCATTTTTATCCCTTGGAGTTATCTTGGGTTGTATTTCACCTAAAAGCTTTTCCCTAAGGATTTTGCTATTATGGTGCTTATTAATGACCCAAGTTCTTCATTATCATTCCGGTGAAATAAGTTTATCGTCTCCTTGTTGATCTCAATTGAATCAAATGTTTTCGTCAGTGGCTGGTTGTCACCTCATAATTTTGAGATGTTTTCCATAAGCCCACATGAGCTTATTCTTCTCGTTGTTGAATTTCCAACAACTCCGTTCAACCCTTCTTCGTAAGGATGCTCTTTCAAATTCAATTTTGTGAGAAGTTGTCATTTTTTCTTCTTCGTTCTTTTCTTTCCAACGATCTAGCATATATTCTTTCATTCCGGAGGCTTTGTGATGTTGCTCTCTCTTTGACCATCATCTCGTTTTGTCAAGATCATGTTCTTTTCCTTGTTTATCTATTTAACTGGAGTGTTGTGCCATCAATTCAAGTTCCGTCATCTTATCTAGCCTTTCCTCTCTTTTCAACCGAGTGCTGTCTGAATCTTTCTTAACCCTTGTGCCATTCTTTTAATTGTTTCGTAGGCAATGTGTTGTTGATTTCATCAACTATCACTCCATCTCCTCAAGCTCATGTTAATTCCTTCCATTTCCAGACGGAGTGCTGTCCAAATTCTGTCATTCTTATTCCTTGGCTATACCGTTGCGGTTTCATATTCTTTTGGTTCGTAAGCTCTTGTTGCTTGTCTTTCAACCACAAGGTTCTCATAATGCTCCTTGTTCGTCTTTTCTAACGGAGTGTTTCATCTTCGTTCATCTCCGTTGCATTCTTCTTTCATTTGTTCAACCTCTCAAGGTTCTTTGGTTTTCACTCGTTTGTCAAAGAAGCAACTTTGTTTTACCTCTTCTTTTTCGTTTTCTATCCGGTGCCATCTCTAGGATCTCGGGTCAAGATCCTCTGTTAGTGTGGGAGAGTTGTGACGCCCGAAGACCGACGTCCCAGAAGATTCCAGAAGATTCCAGATGTTCCGGGTTCTCCCGTGTGTTTCTTTTGTGCTTGCTTTATTTATTTTGCATTGCATCATGTCATCATGCCATCATGCCATTAATCTTTGCATCTCAACCTAAATAAATTGTGTGGACCTTCGGTCCATTTAAATCGAGGGAAGTGTGACTTCTCTTTATAACATATACTCCCAAATTTTTGGGAGCTATTATATTAATATTCCATTGCTTCGGAATAACCCAACACACTTGCATATTTTTTTCCCATGCCTTTTCTTCTCAATTCCTTGCCTTAAACCTTCCCTATTTTTTTCTTTTCTCGTTTATCGAGGTTCCTCCAAAAACCTCAACATTTTTGGACACTTCATAAATCAAGTCTTAGTTCAAACCCATTTGAATTAAATTCAAATATGTTTGAATTATATCTCGATCATGCCTTTTTCTATTTTCTCGGACCGTGCTCATTTTTATGAACCCGAGAAAATTAGTCCCATGTGCTAACTATTTTCCTAACCTCCCTCCTCATTCTTTTCTTTATTTGGCTTCTGCTAAAATCAGTCAGAGGAAGAACCAGCCGCAGCTGGCCCAACCGCCACTCCTCCAGGCCTCTGTTTTTCCCATCTCCCCACCTGGCCTTAGGCCCAGCCTTTTGGCCCAAGGCCCGACTCCCTCGCTAACCCTAACCGTCCCGCAGCTCTTCCCTAGCCCGATCGCTCTCTCCCCCCGACCCCTCGCTCCTCCCTCGACCCCTCAGCGCCATCACTCTCTCGCAGCCTGACCGCATCCCCATCGATCTGCCCGAGCAACCCAAGCCGCCGCCCCGCGTCGAGGCCGCCATCGCCGCTCGAGGCGCTCGAAACGCCGGCCGCCAGCGACGACCAGCGATGCGCCCTCGCCTCCATGCCCGCGCCCCTCGTCGGCCCTCCTCCCCCCGCTCGCGTCCTCCGTCCTCGGCCCTCCGTCGCCAGGGCCGCGGCCCCGACCGCCCCAGGCCTCTTCCCTACCGCAGCGCGCCGGCCGCCTCTTCCCCAGCGCCATGGTCGCCCCCTCCCGAGCGCCAACCTCCGACCATGGAGCCCCAGGGCCGCAGTCGGCGCCCTCCTTCCCCGTCCCTGCTGCCTCGCCTCCATGGCGCCACGGCCACCTGCTCCGACGCCTCGCCGTCCGCCGCCAAGATCCAGCGCGTGCCTTCCTCCCTGCAGCCTCCAGCGCCAAGCACCGCAGCGGCCATGCTCCTCCACTCCTCCGGTCGTCAACTCCAGCGCCTCCAGCGCGTTGCGATGCCCGTGCCTCACTTCCTCGCTGCAGGGAGAGGAGCTCCCTACTGCATCCCCGCCATGGCCGCCCCAAGACCTGCTACTGCTGTGCTTTTTCCGTCGGCTTCGTCTTGTTTTGTTTTGGGTCCAGCAAGTATCCATGGACGCAAGTACCCCGACGACCGGGTCTTCGGAATCGCCAAGTACCACGACATGACGGCATGAACATCTACAAACGTGTACCGAGACGAACGTTTTGAAGCGCCAAGTACCGCGATGCCCGGAGCACTCGAGACCGACAAGTACCCCGACAACATGTGTACCACTACCGTCGACCCGTGAACAACTAGTTCCACTACCGCCACGTGAACGGCTACTTCCTCTCCGAACGTGAACAACTACTTCCTCTTCGGAAACGTGATCCACTACTTCCTCTACGACCCGCGAGAACGCCTACTTCCACTACGTCCCTCGACGACTTGAACCCCTCCGAGAACGATTGTCCCGAAGGTATAACCCCGAGACGATGACCCATGGAATGTTGTGTTTAATGAAATGTTACCCGTGTGTGCATCGTGCCCGTTGTGCCCTTCTTTTGTCGTGCTCCTCGGTTGCCTCGTCGCCGACCCGTGGGAACCCGGTGACGGGATCACCCCACCTTTCATCTTGTTTGACTTGCTCACGTCGATTCTTCTTTTGCACCGGACTCTTAGCGAGTACCGGAACCGAGATGTTGCCGTGGATCATTTTTGGATCATTGCCGTGGAACCCTTTCTTTCCACCACGGTGACATATACTCCTTATCATGTTCATGTTAACTTTTAATAAAATTGCATAAACTTGTTCATGTCATCCGCATCATGTTAACAACATTAAAATGTGTGAATTGTTGTTTGCTTAAAATTGCTATACATGCTCATGAGGATTTTCCGGAATTGTTGTTATTTTCCGGCCTCGTTTAAATTGCCTAAATAGGTAGTTTGTTTTTTCTTCACCTCTTGCCATGTTAACAAACATTTAATCTTGTCTTGTAAATAAACGAGAGTCAATTAAATAAATAAGTGTGGTGTTTCGTCAATATGCAACTCGTTGCATATTGAGCCCCACTTAACTTGTAGTCTTGTTTGTGCACTTTACCATGCCATGCATAATTAAACCGGACATGCATCATACTTGGATGTGCATCGTATGCCATGTTTATGATTGTGTGTTTACCGTGTTGTTTGCTTCTTTCCGGTTGCTTCTTTTGTTAGCTTCGGTTTCGTTCCGGAGTTGTGAGGATTCGCTCGACTTTGTTGCTCCGTCTACTTCATGGATCCGTTCTTCTCCCTTGTGGAATCCCAGGCAAGATGATCATACCCTTGGATACCTTTACTACCATTGCCATGCTTAGTTGTCTCGATGCTATCGTTACATGTCGCGCTACCCATCTTTTATGTCAGCCTCTCCTTGTTGCCATGAAACCTCTAACCTTGAAACCTTCCTAGCAAAACCACTGTTTGGCTATGTTACCCGCTTGCTCAGCCCCTCTTATAGCGTTGTTAGTTGCAGGTGAAGATGAAGTTCGTTCCAGGAGGGAACTTGTTGTTGGAATATCACAATATCTATTATTATTATTAACACACCTATATACTGGGCATGGGTGGAAGGCTTGGCCTTTTGCTCGGTGTTTTGTTCCACTCGTGCCACCTTAGGCGCCGATAAACCGGCATTATGTTCCTTGATTTTGCGTTCCTTACACGATGGGTGGATGGGGACCCCTTGACAGTTCGACTTTGAATAAAACTCCTCCAGCAAGGCCCAACATTGGTTTTAATTTGCTCATAATAATAACTTATTTAAATAATTAAATTTGCATAGGGGGTCGCGTCCCCGGGTTCTTAATTCTACATAGCAGGGGGGCCAGTGCTGATGGTGTTGGTCCCAAACGGGTAACCTGCGGGGCCACCTTGGGGAAACTCGAGGTTTGGTTTTTACTCGTAGCTTTTCCCATCCGGACGTGGCCTGAGACGAGATACGCGCGGCTACTATCAGGGCGTCGGCACGCCGGGAGGTCTTGCTGGACTTGTTTTACCATTGTCGAAATGTCTTGTGCACCGGGATGCCGAGCCTGATCGGTTTTCCCTAAGATAAGGGGTGATGATATTATATTTATCACTTCAGCTAATCGTGAGAGCTTGTGATGGGCTAAGTTGGAACACCCCTGCAGGGTTATGATCTTTCGAAAGCCGTGCCCGCGGTTATGTGGCAGGTTGGAATTTGTTAATGTCCGGTTGTAGAAAACTTGGCAGAGGATCCGAAGTAAAAGACACAACTGTGTGAGTAACCGTGACTGTCTCTTTTCACTTTGAGAAGAGAACACGGTGGGGTTATGTTTGACTCGTATGTAGTTCAGGATCTTTAGCGATCACTACTTTTGCGACCGTTTGCGTAGATGCTCATCTTACTCTTGTACTCGTAAGTTAGCCACCATATTATGCTTAGCCGCTGCTCCAACCTCACCACTTTACCTCTTCCTACCCACAAAGCTTTGCTAGTCTTGATACCCATGGTTATGGGATTGCTGAGTCCTCGTGGCTCACAGATACTACAACACCAGATGCAGGTTCAGCCGAGATTGATGCAGGAGCTGGTTCAAGTACTTCACTGGGAGCTCGATGAAGAGAGTGGCCGTATGCTTGTGACGTTTTCGACGATCAGTAGTGGTTTCTACTAGGGGCGATTCTGACCTGTGGCTTTATGTTGTTTTGGTATCTTTCTTTGGATCTTCACCCGTAGTCGGGTTGTGATGTTTTGAATGATGTTTTGCTTATGTAATGTATTGTGTGAAGTGGCGAGTGTAAGCCAACTATCTTCTTTTGCAATTTAATCCCTCTTTTACATGAGTCGTGCAAAGATACCAAACTTGCGATCATTCCAGAATGGGCTTATATCTTTAAGTCGTGCCTCGACACGTAGGAGATATAGTCCCATCCTGGGCATTACATCATGTAAATCTTGCAAATTAGGAGAGAAAAGGCATTAGAATGGCACCATAAAGTATTATATTGATTAGAAACATCATAAATAACAGTAGGAAAACATGATGCAAAATGGACATATCAACTCCCCCAAGCTTAGACCTCGCTTGTCCTCAAGCAAAAGATGGCATCAATAATCATATCCAAATGTTTAGAGAGAGGTGTTGATAAAAACAGAATACAAACATATTAGCATCATGATCAATATCATAGCAGCAATACATTATCATCATAGAACTTCTCATGCCAAAGTGACAATTCATCACAACAACGAAGTATAAATCATAAACTACCCTGAAAACTAACAAACTATGTTCTCACTCAACAAGGCAATAGCAATTCATTATCTTTTCAGGAAGATCTCATGTTAGATCTTTTTTAGCAAGTACACATACTAAACTATCATTTAGTATTCTATGATGGCTGACACTCTCAACATATATATGGAGCAAAAGTTCTAGTTAGACACATAGAAAGATAGGGGCTTATAATTTCACCTCCCAACTCATTCACCTCAAGGGTAATGTCAACATTAATAACTCATGATCACTCACTTCCAACTGGATATATATGCCTAGATCATTCCCCACCAAATGATGCTTACAAAAGAGAAAAATAAAAAGGAATAGAGGACAACACTATTGACTCTAGCATAAAAAGTAAATACATAAAAGGTAAAAGATAGGCCCTTCGCATAGGGAAGTAGAGGTTGTCATGCGCTTTTTGTTTCTGGATGGGCAAGCTCTTAATGCAAAGGAACGTCACTTTATATTGACCCTTGTGATTGCAACCTTTATTATGTAGTCTGTCGCTTTTATTTATTTACCATCACAAGATGGTGCGAAGCTTATTTTCCCTTACAAGAAAAGATCATACATATTCAGAAGCATTTTATTGCTTTATGCACCAGTGAAAACTTACTTGAATGACCTTATTCGATCCATAGGGAGATATAGTGGATTCTCAAGACATGAAACTGGGTTTAAGGGTTTTTGGATGCACAAGTAGTATCTCTACTTGGTGCAGAATTTTGGCTAGCAAAGATATTGAGCAAGCACCACATGTTGGAGGATCTATAACAATATAACTTCTATGTGAATATAAGCAAACATAACTCATTACGTTGTCTTCCTTGTCCAACGTCAGCAATTTGACATAGAATAATTAATGGGGGCTCAGAGTCATAAAAGATGTCCAAGATAGTATATTTATATGTGAATCTTCTTTTCCATTATTAATTCTTTCATGAATTGCATCACTGACCAATGCTATGTTTGTTAACTTTCAATAATTTTTGCCAATTATACTTTTGTTTATGTAATGTCATTACTTTCCACAAGATCCGCATATGATATTTTCCATTATTTTCATTACTAAAATTGAAACATAATAGTAAAGAAGCAAACACTCAAGCTACTCTTTATTATATAACTCTCAACTCGATTACATAGATAGATAGATCACGAAACCAACACTCGAAAATAGACCATGCTAAACTTTTACTCAACTAAATCACGAAATAACTAAGGATCAAACTAAGATAGGTAAAGATAATGAAAGTGATGTGACATGATACCAGGGCACCTCCCGCAAGCTTGGCACAAGCTAAGGAGAGTGCCCATACCCTTGTACTCAAGTTTGTTTCTTCAGTGATGATGGTGATGATGAAGTAGTAGGCTTGTCATCCATCTTCCATTGCATAGGTTCCCCATATAAAAGGATGAACGAGTCTTCAGGTTCCTGGAACTTGTAGCTAAACCCATAACTTTAAACCTTGCCTCATACACAAAATTTTGATTTTGGAGATCATAGATTTGGGCCTGTAGGTAGTCAATCTGATCATTGAGCTTGAAGACGGTGTCACCAATCTCCTGGCCATCCACCATATGCTCATGGGTGAATACCGTGATCATGGAGTGGTTGGCGTTGAGTCCGTGTTCCACTATCCCTTTGCACTCGAAGATCTCCTACTCCACGTCTTCGAGCCTGGCCTCCATGCTTCCGGTCTTCTTGGGCCCTTGAACATCCCGGATGTGAAGCACCCCCTCACGCATCTCAATTGCTTGAGGGTGTTTCATCACCTTCGGTAGGTAGGGGTTGATGACCTTCTCGTAGAACTTGTCCTTGGAAGAGCTTGGTGGGGCCATGGCGATCTAGATCCGTCAGAAAAATAGCATGAAACAAGAAAAGAGGATATCTCTGTGATAAGGTGGTCAAAACATGTGGGAGTATATACAAAAAAATTATCTTGCGAAACAAGTATACTAGAGGAAAATGGAGTCGACAAGGCACACGAGGGGCCCACAAGCCACCAGGGCGTGCCCAGGTGCCTTGTGGGCGCCTGGCATGCCCCCTCGGTTGTTTCTTATTTTGGTGTTTTTTTCTAATATTCCAAAATGGACATAAAGTATTTTTATGAAATTTTCGGAGTCGGTTTACTTACCATATCACATAACTATTCCTTTTTAGGGTTCTGGAGTGTTCTAGAAGGTCTCTCTTATGTGTTCCTCCCGTGTCATAGTTTGAATAATGTTGGTTTCAACATTAATGGGTGTACCAGAGATACAATGTTTAATTGTTTGCCCATTAACCACCTTCAGATTAGTGCCTTCGGAGTTGTTGATCTTGATAGCTCTGAATGATAAACTTCTTTGATGATATACAGTCCTTCCCGTATAGAGAGAAGTTTTCGTGAAAATAATATGAAATGAGAGTTGTACAATAGAACATACTCACCCACTCTGAATTCCCGTTTTTGAATTCTTTTATCATGCCATCTTTTACCTTTTTATTTAAATAACTTTGCATTTTCATATGCTTGGGTTCTCCACTCATCTAACAAGCTAATATCAAATAACCTCTTCTCACCAGCAAGTTTGAAATCATAATTAAGTTCTTTAATTTCCCAATATGGCTTATGTTCTAGCCCAAGAGGTAACTGACATGCTTTTCATAAACCATTTTATACGGAGACATACCCATAGGATTCTTATAAGCGGTTCCATAAGCCCATAATGCATCATCAAGTTTCTTAGACCAATTCTTTCTAGATCTATTAACAGTCTTTTGCAAAATTAATTTTATTTCTCTATTGCTCAATTCAGCTTGACCACTAGATTGTGGATGATAAGGAGATGAAATTCTATGGTTAACATTATATTTAACAAGGAGTTTACACAAAGCACCATGAATAAAATGTGAACCAACATCGGTCATTAAATATCTAGGGACTCCAAACCTCGGGAAAATAACTTCTTTGAGCATTTTAATAGAAGTGTTATGATCAACACTGCTAGTAGGAATAGCTTCTACCCACCTAGTAACGTAATCAACAACAACTAAAGTATGTGTATACCCACTAGAGGAAGGAAAAGGTCCCATATAATCAAATCCCGAAACATCAAAAGGTTCAATAACAAGTGAATAATTCATAGGCATTTCCCGACGTCTACCAATATGACCAATTCTTTGACATTCACCACAAGATAAAACAAATTTATGTGCATCCTTGAAGAGAGTAGGCCAATAAAAACCGCATTATAATACCTTTTGTGCAGTTCTATTTCCGGCATGGTGACCTTCGTATTCCTCGGAGTGACACTTTCGTAGGATTTTTTTCTTGTTCATGCTCACGTACACAACGTCTAATAACAATGTCTACTCATTCTTTATAAAGATGTGGGTCATCCCAGAAGTAATGTATTAAATCAAAGAAGAACTTCTTTTTGTTGATATGTGAAACTAGGTGGTTTTATTTAGCAACAATGTAATTAGCGTAGTCTGCATACCAAGGAGTATTACAAGAAGCATTTATGACATCTAATTGGTCATTAGGAAAACTATCATCAATAGGCAGCGGATCATCAAGAACATTTTCCATTCTATACAAATTACTAGTTGTCGGATTCTCAGCTCCCTTTCTATCAATAATATGCAAGTCAAATTCTTGTAGCAACAGAACCCACCTAATAAGTCTAGGTTTAGCATCTTTCTTGACCATAACATATTTGATAGCAGCTTGATGGGTGTAAACAATAACTTTAGAATCAACAATGTAAGATCTGAATTTATTGCATGCAAACACAACTGCTAGAAATTCTTTCTTAGTAGTAGCATAATTGTTTTAAGCATTGTCCGGAGTTTTACTAGCATAATGGATAACATTTAATTTCTTACCGATTCTTTGTCCTAGAACAACACCGAAATCATAATCACTAGCATCACAGATAATTTCAAAAGGCAAGTTCCAATCAGGTGGTTGAACAATAGGTACATAGATTAAGGCTTTCTTAAGTATTTCAAAGGCTTCTACACAATCATCATCAAAAACAAATGGAACATCTTTTGCAAGAGATTAGTAAGAGGCCTAGAAAGGTTAGAGAAGTCTTTATTAAATCTCCTATGTAAACAAACATGACCAAGGAAGCTCATTATGCCTTTAATATCTTTAGGACATGGCATTTTCTCAATTGCGTCAACTTTAGCTTTATCTACTTCAACACCTTATTCAGAAATTTTATGACCCAAGACAATGTGCCAAACTGGACATAATTGGAAATGATGAAGCTGTGCTCACATAGTTGATTGGGTTGAGCTGA
The DNA here is from genome assembly GCA_902687465.1 of Secale cereale. NCBI lineage: Eukaryota > Viridiplantae > Streptophyta > Magnoliopsida > Poales > Poaceae > Secale > Secale cereale. The sequence continues at coordinate 550,755,780 of LR738710.1, forward strand.
AATTTTGGGGAAGATGAGTCATTTGGGCATATGAAGACACAGGAAAAGTTTCATACCATCTGGACATACCAAAATGGTACTTGCTTGACAATGCTTCATTTTGGACAGTATTTTGAGAAAATTCTTGAGAGAAATTTGCAAAACAATATGAACCAAAATTTTGTGGAGATAGGTTATATAGGTAGGAGAAAGTCCTGGTAATTTTTCAGCAATTATGAAGCAATATAATATATAGTTGCTTCACAGTGTGAAAATATACCGGAAACAAAGATTGGATGTTGAGCTCACATTGAAGATTGAATGATACTCAAATCTTGTGTAGAGTGGTAGTTTGAGCGTATTGAGATCATGGCAAAATTTCAACCCATATGGATACTCCTTGCTAGTACCTCCTTCACAAAGTTTCTTTCCGGACATAAACTTTGAAAATCAGTTGAGAAATATTTACTGGGCAAATGAAGTTGAATTTTGGCATGTGGCAATGATATGGATATGAAAGAGTGTCCAAAAAGTTTTAGGGTAATCAAATAAAGTTAAATGACACTTCCTTCACAAAGTGCCATTTAGGGCAGAATAGAAAAAGGCATATCCTTGAATTATTATTGGACTAGGGAAGGATGCGTTTTGACATATTTGTGGAAGATATGACCGAAATTGTTTTTGAGAATTATTTGGGAATTTTCGGAGTGACAGAAATATAGGTTGCTTCGCAACCTAGGGCAAATAGGGTTAATCCTTTAATAGTAAAAAGGGATATTCCCAAGAAAATGAATTCGGGTTTGGGCTAAGATGGAAAATGACCTGATCTTGGGATTGTTTTGAGGATTACAAGCCACTTTGAAGACTAGGAAGAGATGATATTCCCAAGTTTCCAGACCACAGAGCCATAGAAAAAGAAATCCAAAGCAAAATCCAAAGAAAATCAAAAGGAAAAGAAAGGGCCAAAATCCAGGTGTTACAAACCTCCCCCCCCCCCCTTAAAGAAATATCATCCTCGAGATTTGGTTGTTCAAGGAACGAGTATAAATATTCTGCCTTAAAGAAACCGTTTCCAACTTAGGAATCCTTTTTCTTGTATATATACCGTCACTTCTCTGTCTGACCAGAGGTGATGTTAGGAGCAATAGTCTAGCAATCATACCCTATCCTTGTTCATGTCCCGGTTCATAGAATATATACCAGGTTCGCATGTCCTGACACGAGGCTCGTTGTTGTTGGCAACCATGAATGACAGTGACAAAGGTTAATAATATTACTTTGTCGGGTGTGCGAAACTGGCCTTGATAATCAGTGCTAAGAATGTTGCCCCATGTTGTCTCACTTCATAGTTTGTCGGTCCTTCCATCACCCACTGAGATGAATAACTGGCTTTTCTTCCTTTTGCATAACTGGTGAGGTTGTCAGATTCTTACCGTGATTTCATCATCATACGTGTGACTTGCAAGAATTTGGCAGCATGCTCACAATATATAAAAGTATATTTCGAGGTAGACTTGTGCTCCCACTAATTCTTGCTTCTGACCAAACTACCGCGGATCTTATTCTTGGGATGCACTGCCATATGCTGCCATCTCTCTGTGCAATATCTTGCACCAGTGTCGTACCGAGGAAGCTTGTGCTACAAGCCATCAAGAGTATCATGTTGAGGAAGACGGAATGGCTTGTGCTCAAGCTTTTGTCAAGTAGATTGTTGAATAAGTCAGGGTATCATACTTCAGAAGCTTCCCCCTTAGTGGGTTGCTGGGGAAGACTCGGTACCTTATGCCAGAAGTTTTTGTAGTAGTTTACTGAAGAAGCCTGAGTACCTTGCATGGGAAGTAATTCACTTATCTTACTGATAAAGATTGAGGAGTCTTGCATTGTAAGCTTCTCTGGTTGCTTGCGGATGAAGACTTGAGTGCTTGCACTCGAAGCTACACTCTGTGATATGTTGACTGAATATTATATATATCCTTTAATGTTCTTGCTGCCATATACTTGTATGAAAAGTTTGTTCACCTATCCTTCTTGCCGAGTACTAGATTCATAGCATATTCTAGCTTGCTTCCGGGGTGTAGCATGTTTCAAGTTTTACTCATAACAGAACTAAACCTTGTAGATGAATTGTACCTTTTGACTGATAATATACTGTTGGTCTTGCACACCATTTGTCTTCCAGTTGATTTCATCATTATTGCTGTGAAGATTGCACACTGATGTGGACTTGATGCTGATAATCAACGCCAGGATATCATTTGCATTCACACCAAATATTCCCAATGCAATGTAGTCGACTAAGAATTCCATAGTGCTTAGCTGAGCTTCCAATTATTTAAACTCCTTGCCGATTCTTTGAGTCCGGTGTCATTTTACGAGCAACTTCCATAAGGGGAAATAATACAACACCATGGGCCCAAAGAAAGAAGCAAAATAAACGAATAATACAAAAGCACACAAGGCAATCAAAATCAGATGCAAATGACATCACAATTTATTTCTACACACAACAAGATGCATGCATACTTAAGCACACAAATCTCATGAAAACTCTGGTTCTGCGATCTAATATGCTGTGGCGGTGTGCCCGAAAGTGAATCCACGTGTGGAAGGAGTTGGTGTAAACAAAGCTATACCAAGCGTTGGCTCAACACTGGTTGTATCTGGACGGGCACGAAGATGAGGATGGACTTGGTGATCCTGTAGCGGAACACAAATGTCACGACCACATCATCATCAAGCAGATGAAAAGGGATTGTACACGTTCAAAGACAGGACAGGATAGGGTAAGACAACGGTGGAAATAGGGCTTGCGGGCATTTCCCTTTTCTGATAACAAAGATTAGTAAGGGTTGCCAAGGTGGCCAGTTGGAGGGCACGATTCGGAATAGAAACATGTCTATAACAAAAACAATAGGGATGGCTGACGGAAAGATATTGGTGAGATACTTGAGCATAACTCCTACAAGTGTTTGATACCACTTGGTACATCGGCATCACTTCGCTGGGACATAGCTGACACCAAACACTGAAAAGCAGGTATGCAAAGCTGGAAGGTGCAGGTAGTAGATCAAAATAGATGCCACCTACACTCACAAGATTAACTATTAGAGGCAAACTACTAAGTCTATATGCATGCTATGCGACAAACAAATGCAAAACCAAATGCATCAAACCGGCTAGACTCCATACTACCATTTTCTAACGTCCACGCGGACTAGGGAGTCCTATAACCATACCTTCTATGGTACCAACCATCGTGGCACCCCGGCTAAGAGAGACCAGAACACCTCGTATTCCAGCCCAGAAATAAAGTCTTCTAGAATACGTTACTGCCTGGCATAAAACAAATCAGCTCTTATTACTAGTAGTACAGATACAAGGGTTCCGATATAACAGGGAATTACATCGGCATGATGACATTTTGCCTGCTCAGGTAGTTCTATGCTAGCAGCAGAATAACTTGAATCAGCGGAATAAATTCTAGCAGCAGAATATCTTCTAGCAGCGGAACAACGACACCAGTGATGGACTCCACTTCGCATTGACTTTGGCTGGAACGCGTATCCTAGATCGCAAACTCAAGATCCTCGACAAGCAAGCAATCACGGCATGACACGCGAGGTGAGTACTTTGAATGTACTCGCAATCTCACAGCAACCAAAAGCAATCAAGACAAAAAACAACATGGCATTTACAGATTAATCATCCATGATGAGCATGATACTACTAGAACAACACAAGATGAGCATAGCATGAACATGTTACTCAGGATGTGAACAATGATGATACTAGCATGCAACATGTTTGAAATACCATGGACCAACTTATTCTGTTTGGAGGTTACCTCGTAACCACCATTTGCTTCGACTTACCATCAAGGATATCACACGATCACCTCATGATCAACCAAGCTTGGTATTAACAATACCATACTGATCATCACATAACCACAAGGAGCTTGATCTTTACCCAGGATCATCACATGACACTACAACCAACTTCAGTATCCACGATACCCTCGTGATCCTCTCACGATCACATAAAGATCAACCAACATCTTTCCTCAACGAACTAGGGTTGTTCAATAGTCAGGTTTTTATTACCATTGACCCATAGTGTGACTACTACAAACTGGGCCCATATCCGCGGGTGCGGCTATCGATAGATTATACACTCTACACAGGTTAGTACATTGTACCCACACCACGAAACCCAAGGCCCTGTGCTCCCATTTGGGTGGACCAACGGTGTTCCGACAAAACCGAGCTATTGCATGACACTCTCCCGGCCACTCCAACCAACTTCCCTTTGGGCTAAGTCATGTGTGGCCCCGGATGCCACTCTCGACATCAAATGGCCACCGTCGTGGCAAAAAGGGTCCCAAACAGGGACAAAAGGGCCCTATAATAACTATGGTCACACAACGTTATCATCGCCTACCGGGCCAGGATAGCGCGCGCATAACCTTCCCTATTTGGAGGCACCATCAAGAGGCATGACAATAGACCGAATTAGGGCCTTTCCAAACAGGCAAGTGTGGTTGCACACGTCAGCTCGACTCGATGGCACTATGACTCAGCCAACAGATGTTCAAGTTCAATTCATGTCCGGTATAACTTGAATGCTGATGAGCTTAGTCATAACAATAAATAGCATGATGGAACAACAATGCATATGAACAGGATATCAACATGAACATGGATGAGCAACATAACTATTTAACATATCAAAAGTAATAAATCATTTATGCAAATGAGCATGGTATAATGCCGAGCATGTATATCACAAGTATAACACTACACCTAAACATAGCATGACCACTAGCATTGGAAATAAATACCAGAAAAGAACATGATAATAATACTAGCAGGTAATCGTTTAACCAACAGATGCAAAACGATCATATCATAAACGTAAGCATGGATTCATGAGCATATAAATCATTCACGGAAATATTAACATGCACAAAATTTATTAAATATTCAAGTAGAAAACCGTGGCTACTTCAAGACCATCATTGAAGTGGATGTCGTGGCTTCCCTTGGGATGAAAAATACACCGGGAGGAAGTGCGATGAACTCATGGAAAGATTCGTTGGAAATGTTTCTCTCTCGGAGGAGGCTGATTAGGGGCAAGGACAAAATGGCCTTTTCACTATGTGCAAACATAGTGAAAATGGTACCAACAGAATGGGCTCGACGAGATGGGATGTGGGCTTTGGATTCACCTGATTCAGAGCTACGGTCGCGAAGATACGGACGATTGAACACCAGGGACTAGTCTGTAAAAAGAATATTGGCAAAGAGGTCCTTGGTTGATAAAACGGAAAACACCTTTCTCTCAAATACGCCTTCCGCACAGGAAAGAGCACTCTCAGCCGTAGTTGACAAAAACGCGCTTGCACTAAACAAAAACATATTCGATGAAATACGCCTTCATTTGCCACGTCAGCGGGCCCGCGGGGTCAACACGGACAGACTTACCGACGAGGCCCACTCACCTCTCTCTTCTCCCGCTCCTAGTCATCTTCTAGCTCTCGACCAAAAGCAGAGAAGGGGCAGGGGAGGGGCGCTGCCGGCGTCAGCCCCTACGACTCTGGACGCTTCTTGCCGGGGCGAGCGCATCGATGGACTCGGGGGAAGACGCCGCACTCGTTCAGACGCAGGGCACGCGCCGGGGAGGGCTCCAGCCACGGTGGCTTGCGGAGGCAGACAGCGGGGGCGGCGGCCAACCTTGGGGGTGCCGTCACCAGGGCTCCGACACGAGCAGAGGGGACGTGGAGGGTCGCCGGTTGTCGGGGATATACCCCGCGGTATGACCCGGCCGGACTTGGCGACTCACTAGAGACCCTGCTGGAGCTTGGCGACTCAACTGGCGATCCACCCGAACATGGCGGTTTACAGGCAACCCGCTTGGATATTGTAACTCACTGGTGACCCGATGGGCGGGTCAAACGTACGACAAGGCCCAAGGCCCAGCAGGCCAGCTTATACTCTGGTGGGCCGGCTTAAGATGGAAGGCGAGAGGAATACTTATTTACAAGGAAGTAAGACCCGGACTTGTATCCCGTTTTGTAATAGAAGTCCTAATCCTACTAGGACTCCATATGTAACCCGCTCCTTCAACATATATAAGGAGGGGCAGGGCTCTCCAAGGGGGACAAGTTTTCACAAGAAAGAAACAATCTCTATGGGCTAGACACAATAAGGAGAGCCGGCTTATGCGGCGACTCCATGAGGATAATAATGAGACCTAGCCTCAAACAGCAAGTGGGGATATTACCGGATGATGTTTCCCGGGGCCCGAAGTTGTATAAATCCTTGTCTTGTGTGTTGCATCTCTCGATTCCGCTCAACCCCTCTCAAGCTACCACATATATGTGTTGGCCTCATGACTAAGTCCTTACCTAAGGACATCTGCCGTGACAATTCCATGATAGTTGGCGCCCACCGTGGGGCTCGCGCACGATGGTGATGAGTTCTTGGAAGGATCTCCCCAGGGATTGAGGAGTTTGCAATTTTTTGATGAAAATTTTACAATCCACGAGGTTGAGAAGAGGTTTTTATGGTTACGCGCTATGCGACCGCCGCACAAACAGTGGAGATTCGCCGAGTCCGAGTCAAAAAGAAATTTCCACTGCGTCGCTACAAGTTCCAAGAAGTTCCACAGCGGCGATGGCAGACAAAACCAAAAGTGTTTCGTTGTTGTTTCTTTTTATGGGAAGACAAGGTTGAACCATCCGATGAGAAGGAAGTGCTAGTCCAGTGAAAGCAACAACTACCCAGAGAAAGACGGGGGCTCGGATTAGTCGATTTGACTGGGCTCTGATGTTCTGCATCATAGAAAGAGCTACACTAAATACATGCAATGCACCATAAGGAGTACTACTTTGATTCGAGTATGGATCAAATCAACATGACCCGGAAGCAAAGCCAGCCACGATCTGGACTTCTGTGTCTGCCTTGGTGAGGCCTAGCGAGCCACCGCGCTGCATCTAGGGCCTCGGGCTACCTCCACTTGCCGTTTGTGAACCACCATACGCCGCGTCATATCAATCCACAGGTTGGCGTTTGTGAGCCGTCGTATGCCCAGAGTACTTGTTCCACGGGAAGTCACCTAGATTTCTGTTCTGCTTCCGGTACATCCACATCCTAAGCTATCAGGTGCTGTTTACCCTATTTATTTTTAAGCACATATTAAATCATCCGAGCAAAACTACTTTGCCCTGCTATATTTTATGTGTAGGACAATTGTTCTTTACAAAGTGATATTATACCGCGGAGATGGAGGCACGCCAACATCATTTAGCACCGATGGTTGTCGTTACTCAACGGACTCCCGCGTCGGCTTATGACACTGTGGCCGTCTCTCGTGACCGCACCGGCTTATAGCGCTGTGGCTCTCTCTCGCGACCGCATCGGCTTACAACAAGGAGCACAGCTTGCCCGTCCGCATCGGCTTATAATGCCACGGCCGACTCATCTACCTGTCCGGGCGAATCAGGTGATATCCATCTAAAGTTTGTTTCATTATTACATATTATTTTTTATCAAGGAACAGTTTATCTTTGCCTTGGCCTGCAGTACTTGTTTATGCAGGACAAGTTGTCATCTACCGTGTCATGCACCTCCGTCGACATTTCATCTTAGCGGCAAGCAGCCATACCACTACTTCTGAGCCGCTGCAGCCGTTTACTGGCCGAGAGCCGCCCGGTGCCGCACTTTAAGCCGCCACCTGTGCCATCGTGACGGCAACCCTGCGGATGATAAATCTAGATAAAACATATCAGGACAAGTGTTCACTGTAAGAGCCAGCAAAATTTACCGTTGGGAGATCAGAATTATGGATTAAGCCTGTGGAGTCGGTAGATATGATATTCATAGAGATTTTGGATTTGTGTGCGGCGCCTAACGAGTCGCACGACGGCCCGCTGAAATTCAGGCACGGGTCTTTTTTTCCGCTACAGGCAAGACCGGACGAGAATCTGATTCAACGTCATCAAGTAGTCAGGTTGAGGTTTGGTTTTAAACAGCTACCGCAAATCGCTGGATTTGATATGAGTTTTTTCTGCTGCAAGTACATTTTCCAAATTAGATTGCTGCTCCACTTCGCGTCCACATCAGTATGGATGAAGGCCGGTGATGATTGTTTAATCCAGCCGCCGAAAACCAAGGAATAAAGAAGCAGTTATGGCATGGCGGAGTTCCCGAGGATCAATGGAAAACTACTCTCATTTAGGAATCAGGAAATACTATTACAATACTGCTCCGTTGCTACTTCAGGTGCAAAGTGCTCAAGCAAAAAGAAGAAAAAGATACAAGTCCATGTGCACATGTATGGATTGCTATTAAGGGATCAAGAGGTTCATAATTTTTCGGATTAAGAAAGACCGATTTGAAAGGATCTACATCAGCTTTAAGTTTATCTGTCCAAGATTGCAGTCTGTAAAATTGGGGTTGTGGAGAAACTACAGTTGTGCGTGAACGTGGGCCGGCGAGCCATCGTATTTAAAGACGAGTTGATATTCGTTTTAAACGGACGCCCTACAAACTGAGGCGGAGATCTGCTTTGGCGAAGTCACCAATATCAGTATTTTGGAGGATTATTTATTGGTGTGACTGAAGATTGTCGAACCGCTGCAGTATTTTGGAGGACTATTTATCGGTGTGACTGAAGATTGTCTCACCGCTGCAGTATTTTGGAGGATTATTTGTCGGTGTGACTGAAGATTGTCTCACCGCTGTAGTATTTTGGAGGATTAATTATCGGTGTGACTGAAGATTGTCTCACCGTTGCAGTATTTTGGAGAATTATTTATCGTTGTGACTGAAGATTGTCTCACCGTTGCAGTATTTTGGATAATTATTTATCGGTGTGATATTTGTTCTACTACATGTTAAAGATTGGAGCATGTCTTTCACCAATGTCTGCGGGAGAGCCGCCGCCGCTGAGCCACCCGCCACTGAGCCGCCCTTGTTGACTGGCACTCTGCTACAAGCCGCCGTTCTGCAGACCTGTTTACATCAACATGATCTGGGTAACTTGCCCGTCCACCTGGCTTACAGCGCCTGCAGTTGACTCGCCCGTCCGCCCGGCTTACAGCGCCTGCGGTTGACTCGCCCGTCCACCCGGCTTACAGCCCCTGCGATTGACTCGCCCTTCCACCCAGCTTATAGCGCCGGTGATTTATTCATCCGTCCGTGTCGGCTTACAGCGCCGCGGCCGGCTCATCGGTCTGTACCACCTCTGATGTTACAATCATCTTTACCGTTCATCTCTTGCGGCCTGGTCTACATAAAAACACCGAGCCACACCTGTCTGCATGAGTTGTTTATTGAGTATAAAGCCAGTCACTGCTTGGGTAGCCCAGTTTTCTTCCAACAACTCTAGAGCAAATTGTCATGTATTATCAGCCACCGTCTGCATTAGATGACTCAATGGGTAGGCGCACAAGTCACCGCCACTACAGTTTGGTTAACTTCAAATAGCCAATTGGAAGGAACCATTGGCCGAGTTGCTGACACGGCTCATACGGATCATTTATAAACCGCTGCGGTCACCTCAACTTTCTATGGATTCATATCGCGCTATCAACAACAGTGATGGACACCTTATGCTATCGTCAAATATTGAGAGTCTCAAGCCAACTCCTCGAGTAGTCTCAAGACTCGGGGGCTACAATGATATGACTCAGCAAAGTCTTGCCAGTTTCAGCAAATTCAAGAACCCCAGTACAATGAAGGGAAAAAATAACCCGGCCCCGGAGCCAACTGCCCTGTTGGTGAAAATTTCAAAACCGTCAGAAAATTTTCCTGCTCAAAATGAAGATTCTGGCTCAATATTTGGTTTCCAAATTCGGCTCAAGGAAAAACTGCCTTTCAACAAAGCATTGAAGCTCTCAGTATCCAGTTCAAAATCCGGCTCAATGGAAATCTGTCTCTCACAAAGCTCTGAACTCTCAAATCTGGTGTAAAATTCCGGCTCAAGAAGAATATCCATCTCTCGCAAGTATGTCAATTGGGGGCTTCCTGTTCAAACATAGGTGTATTTGACCAAAGAAAACACAACGTTACTACCCATTTGACCGGGTTATTCTCAAACATAGGCGTATTCGACCAAAGAGGACATAACCTGTGGATCATCCTACATGTACCCAGCTGCTTTAACTCCATCAGGTCATCCTGACTGACCCGACGAACTCTTGGCGATCAGTCTTATATGGCGTATTCGACCAAGACCTAAGCTTCCTAAAGTTCAAATGACTGGACGTCATGTGAGAGCACGGTTTACAGATAGTCAGGATAGATCCAGGCTCCCAAGTCGCCTTCCTTTAAACTTGGTTAAACCTGCCTATTTGCTTGATGCAACTCTGGCCCCGCGTACCTCGATAAGTCATATCGGAACTTATCCAGGTTCAAATGTCGATTGGGTATCTGTGAGAGACGGCTACAGAAAGCAAGGATACTCCAGTGGCTCCGGCTAGTTTCATTGAAGTTTCTTATTATTGTACACATACATGATCATACATGCATCATCATTTGCATCATGCATTGTATCATACGCATACATCATCATATATTGCATCATCATAACATGCATCATATGTGCATAGATATACTGATTTGTATTGCAGGAACCGGTTTTCAAATCAGGTCATATTGATTCAAATCTTTAATAGCCAAACATGGCTGGATTTTTATGGTTATCAATAACCAGTACTACGATTGAGGTTTTCAAAGTCGCTTTCACGCAATGGATATTATCTTATCAATGGATATGGTTTATTCTACAATGGAGAGAATAGTCCCGAGTCGCTGCAGGCTTACGACCCGGCACTGGGGGGCTACATTATTCAAATTGAGATTACATCAAATATGCAAGCCCCATGTCACTGCCGACATGCACCATGGCACTTGGGGGGCTAATGCAAAGTCATTTTTGCTCACCTTATTGAAGACCCGACTCATCACATTATAATGAGCCGGCCCTTGGGGGCTACCAATTGCTCCTCTCAACAATTCGAGGTACACAAGTCTTAATCCACTATATTGAAGGATTCACTGCTCAGTTGGTAAAACACAAAGCTCTTAACCTTGTGGACATGGGTTCAAGCCCCATGATGGGGGTTACATCATATGATGTTCTTTTCAAAGAAGTATATATAAAGTCCCAGCTCAATATTGTCTTACTGAGCCTGCCCTTGGGGGCTACACATTGCTGTTCAAGTCTACATGATCATATTTGTGAAGTCCCTGCTCATTATTGTATAATGACCCGGCCCTTGGGGGCTACTTTGGTTGAAGTTTTTATCAGCATAAGGCAATTACAAGTCCCAGGTTGCTGCAAGCATGACAACCCGACACTTGGGGCTACATATGTGGAATATTCAGTTTTGACTAGTGACTGAGATGAACAACCTGGATTTCTTCGAAGTGGTAGTATTCATATTAAAGGAAGTCTTAAGTCATGGCTATGCTCTGCTCAAGACTTGGGGGCTACAAGTAATATGAATATAATGGAGGAACATCTTGAAATTGCCAATTTTGAGCAAACCAGGAGGATCAGTTGTGTGACCCGGCGGTGGTAATAATCATGACCCGGTGTGTATAACAGTTATAACCCGGAATCATCAGTTTTTATGACCCGACAATTTTGGTAAGGATAAACCGGCAGGTTCTACATCTTCAAACTGGCTGAATATCAGATGAGTATTTCAAGGACAAATGTTTTTTGTTAAGCACTGGAAGTCGACTCAGGTGGATTTTTCTGTACAATATTTCTCTGCGAGAAACCAACGTCGGCAAAATTGATTATGAAGCTGGTCTATTGACCCGGATTTTTCAGAAGAAGTGCACTGGTTTTTTGCATTGGTAATGTTTGAACAATATCTGCTAAGGAGATTTGCTATGAGATCATGGATACATATTAAGGAGGAAATGACAAAGATTTAAAGATGATCAGGTGCCGGCTTACAAGAATGTTTTAACCCGGAGCACAACCTGTCAAATTTCTTCTTGTGTTTATGTTGTTGCAGGAAGGATCAAGTTTAACATGGATAAATCCAAATTAAACTGGGGGCTAATGTCGGGGATTACCCTGCGGTATGACCCGGCTAGAGATATGACCCGGCCGGACTTGGCGACTCACCAGAGACCCTGCTGCAGCTTGGCGACTCAACTGGTGATCCGCCCGGACATGGCGGTTTAGAGGCAACCTGCTTGGATATTGTAACTCACTGGTGACCCGATGGGTAGGTTAGACGGACAACAAGGCCCAGCAGGCCGGCTTATACTCTGGTGGGCCGGCTTAAGATGGAAGGCGAGAGGAATAATTATTGTACAAGGAAGCAAGACCCGGACTTGTATCCCATTTTGTAATAGAAGCCCTAATCTTACTAAGACTCCATATGTGAAATGACCCTTCAACATATATAAGGAGGGGTAGGGCTCCCCAAGGGGGACAAGTTTTCACAAGACAGAAACAATCTCTAGGGCTAGACACAATAAGGAGAGCCGGCTTATGCGGCGACTCCATGAGGATCATAATGAGACCTAGCCTCAAACAACATGTAGGGCTATTACCGGATGATGTTTCCCGAGGCTTGAAGTTGTATAAATCATTGTCTTGTGTGTTGTGTCTCTCGATTCCGCTCAACCCCTCTCAAGCTACCACATAGATGCGTTGGCCTCATGACTAAGTCCTTACCTAAGGACATCTGCCGTGGCAATTCCACGACACCGGTGATTAGGGGATCTAGTGGTGAGATCAAGAGGGAGAAAGGAGGGTGTGGCTCCAATTCGAGCGAGCTCCGACGATGGCCCCGGTGGATGGGGGAGGGTTGGGCGGCTCTGGTGGGCTAGGAGGGGGTTGAGAGGGCGATGAGGAGCAGAGGGACTCGGGGCATCTACCTATAGCCAAGAGAGGACTTGAGAGAGCTCGAGAGCAACGCAAGCAACCGAACAATGGAGGAACAGAGGACGTAGGTCATGGGCGCAGCCAATTGTGACTCGTCAGGCGAGCTAGACAGGGGGCAACTTGGTCGGGAGTAAGGGCGAGGACAAGACAGAGATCCAGGACACAGCGAGGCTTCGAGAGGAGGAGGAAATAGACGAGGCCGAGGGCTCCACTTGATAAAGCGCGCTCTCAGGCATACCGACCACGTAGTCATCGCGTGAACAGGCGCACGCGATGCACTCTGGCCGGCATAACCTTGTCAGAATGATTGGCCATTCATCATTGAATGCCAATGAGCAAATGAACAAGCATATGAACTCATGATGTGACCACATAGAGGTTGAAGACAATAGAACAACAATGTGTTTGTAGTGTATAGGGGAATACATGCTTGTATATAAAGGATGATATTTGATAGGGTGTGATCATACACTAAGATGACCATCTATGCAAATTTGCAGCTCATTTGGATGAAGATAACGAGCACTTGCTTCACAATCATCGTAAAAAACAAATGGAATGTCTTTTTACAAGAGATTAGTAAGAGGCCTAGAAATGTTAGACAAGTCTTTAATAAATCTCTTATACAAACCCGCATGGCCAAGGAAGCTTATTATACCTTTAATATCTTTAGGACATGGCATTTTCTCAATTGCGTCAACTTTATCTTTATCTACTTCAACACCCCGTTCAGAAATTTTATGACCCAAGACAATGTGCCAAACTGGACATAATTCGAAATGATGAAACTGTGCTGACATAGTTGATTGGGTTGAGCTGAAATTTTTGGGAAGATGAGTTATTTGGGCATATGAAAACACTGTAAAAGTTTCATACCATTTTGGACATACCAAAATGGTACTTGCTTCACAATGCTTCATTTCGGACAGTATTTTGGGAACATTCTTGAGACAAATTGGCTAAACAAAATGATCCCAATTTTTCTGGATATGGCTTATATAGATAGGAGAAAGCCCTGGTAAATATTCAGCAATTATGAAGCAATATAAAATATAGTTGCTTCACAATGTTAAAATATGACCCGAAACAAATATTGGATGTTGAGCTCACATGGATGATGGAATGATGCTCAAATTTTGTGTCGAGTGATAATTTGAGCATATTGAGATCATGCCAAAATTTCAACTCATTTGGAAACTCCTAGCTAGTACCTCCTTCGCAAAGTTTCTTTTTGGATAGAAACTTTGTAAATCGGTTGAGAAATATTTACTAGGCAAATTAAGTTGAATTTTGGCATGTGGCAATGATGTTGATAGGAAAGAGTGTCCAAAAAGTTTGAGGGAAATCAAGCAAAGATAAATGACACTTTCTTCACAAAGTGCCATTTAGGGAAGAATAGGAAAATGAATATCCTTTAATTATTTTTGGACTAGGCAAGGATGGGTTTTAACATATTTGGGGACGATATGACCCAAAAAAATTATGAGAATTATTTGGTAATTTTGGGAGTGAGAGGAATATATGTTGCTTCACAACCTAGGCCAAATAGGGTTATTCCTTTAATAGAAAAAGGAATATTCTCATGAAAATGAATTTGGGTTTGGGTTGAGATGGAAAATGACCAAATCTTGGGATGGTTTTGAAGATGACAAGCCACTTTGGAGACTAGGACGAGGTGATCTTCCCAAGTTTCCAGACCACAGAGCCACAGAAAAAGAAATCCAAAGCAGAATCCAAAGAAAATCAAAATCAAAAGAAAGGGCTAAACTCCATGGTGTTACAAACCTCCCCCCTTAAAGAAATCTCGTCCTTGAGATTTGGTTACTCAGGGAACGAGGATAAACATTCTGACTTAAGGAAACCGTTTCCAGCTCGCGTATCCTTTTTCCTGTATATATGCTATTGTTCCCACTGAATTTCATATGAGTGACTGCCTTGCTCTGGGGTGGTTTTGCTTTACTGCATCCTCTATCTGACAGGTCCTACCATTTTATGTTACCCTGACTCCAATTTTCTTTCATATCTATTAGCTTAGCTGGGGTGTGATAGATCATCATGACTGACATATGTGTCCTTCTCGCAAGTCTGAGTGTGATCTCTGATGGATGTGTGATCGAACACTTACAACATTCCATAGAGTTGTGAACAAATTTCCTCGATGGACACGAAACCTTTTACTCCTTGCATTACTCAAATTGATGCACGTCTTCCGGGTTCAAAACAATGATATGAATCATAACCGTTCTCCTGGCGGAATCTGACTTATCGTAGGGGTTCCTAAATCATCTTGGCTAGCTCCACTGTCTTGAGTATCAAATTCGTACCAAAGATTTGACTATCACCTGTCATGATCAGCATAAAGGTTTACTACCTTATAATGATAGTATCCACAGACTTGACTGACGGTGGTTTCGGTAGCAGATTCTGGTTCCTGAGGGCTATCCTTCAACTGATTTCCGTATGTGAGGGTACATGCTTCAAGATTGTTGTCAACATTCTGATTACTCATTCTATCGGTATATCCATGTGAATTGTAGGCCATGTGATACTTTAACATGGTCGTTCAAGTCAAACTGCTGAGTTGGTCTTTAATTTGACGTGACAGACTTGGATATACCATACTGACAATTCTGAGCATATACAGCTGGACAAATGGGTTACCTTGATATGAGGTCCTTACAACAAAGTAGACCGCTGATATGTCTGCAACGTATCTATAATTTATGAAGTATTCATGCCATGTTTACAACAATTTTGTATGATATTGGTATGATTTCGATGGAACTAACCCGTACTGACGCTATTTTCAGCAGAACTACAGTGGTGTTGTTTTTTGTGCAGAAATGGAAGTTCTCCAAATGAGCTGAAAATTTTGGATGATTTTTTTGGAACAAAAGAGACCACCAAAGATTCGTGGGAGGTCCAGAAGATCCACGAGGAGGGCACAACCCACCAGGGCACGCCTGGTGGGCCTGGCTCGCCCCGACGGGTTGTGCTCACCTCGAGGACCATTCGGACGTGCGACCGATGCCAAAAATTCATATAAATAGAGAAACCATCAGAAATAGACCTAGATCAGAAGTTCCACCGCCGCAACGCTCTGTAGTCCACGAAACACCAATTTAGACCCATTCCGGCACTCTGCCGGAGGGGGAAATCATCACCGGTGGCCATCTTCATCATCCCGGCGGCCACCATGATGAGGAGGGAGTAGTCCACCCTCAGGGTTGAGGGTTTGTACCAATAGCTATGTGGTTAATCTCTCTCTCTCTCTCTCTCTCTCTCTCTCTCTCTCTCTCTCGTGTTCTTGAGATGCACAATCTTGATGTATCGTGGGCTTTGTTAATATAGTCGGATCATATGGTGTTTTCCCCTCTCTATCTTCTGATGAATTGAGTTTTCCCTTTGAGATTTCTCTGGATTGAATACTTTTATGGATTTGAGAACACTTGATGCATGTCTTGCAATTGAATACTCGTGGTGTCAATGGGGTATCATATTGATTCACTTGATATGTGTTTTGGTACTCAACTTGCGGATTCCCATGATGACATTGGGGTAATCTTTGCATAGGGGTTGATGCACTTTCTTGTCTTTATTTCTCTAGTAGAAATCTTGGGGTACTCTTTGAGGTTCTTTGTGTTGGATTGAGTATTATGAATCTGAATTTGTTTTGGTGATTATTCTAGTACAAACTCTTGATAGATCGATCGGAAAGAATAACTTGTGTTATTTTAGTACGAACTCTTGATAGATCGATCTGAAAGAATACCTTGTGTAATTTTAGTACAAACTCTTGGATAGATCAATTGAAAAGAATAACAGCAAACAATTACTTCTTATGTTCTCCGCTAGATAGGAACTTTGGAGTGATCCTTCATCGCAAATTGAGGGATGGTTATGTGATCCAATTATATTAGCATTATTGAGAGATTGCACTAGCGAAAGTACGGACCCTAGGCCTTGTTTCTAAGCATTGCAATACCATTTGTGCTCCATTTTATCACTTGATACCTTGCTATTTTTTATTGTTACTATTACAAAAATCAATATCTACTATCCATATTACACTTGTATCGCCATCTCTTCGCCGAACTAGTGCACCTATACAATTTCCCATTGTATTTGGTGTGTTGGGGACACAAGAGACTTTTTATTATTTGGTTGCAGGGTTGTTTGAGAGAGACCACCTTCATCCTACACCTGCCACAGATTAATAAACCTTAGGTCATCCACTTGAGAGAAATTTGCTACTGTCCTACAAAACTCTGTGCTTGGAGGCCCAACACGAGTCTACAAGAACAAGTTGTGTAGTATACACCAAGCTCTTTTCTGGCGCCATTGCCGGGGAGGTGAGTGCTTGACGGTATATCTTTAGATCTTGCAACCGAATCTTTTAGTTTCTTGTTTTATCACTAGTTTGGTTTTGTAAAAGAAAACTATAAAAAATGGAATTGAGGTTGCATCATATTCTTGATCATCTTTATAATATCTTTCTTGAAAATGATGGATCAGAAAATTGTGCTCAATTGTTAGAAGAAGAAGTCAATAAAATGCTTGGCACAAAATATTTGAATGATGAGCATGATTTCAATGATGTTAGTATGAATTCTTTAAATATCCATGATGCTAACGATATGCAAAGCCATAAGCTTGGGGATGCTATGTTTGATGAAGATGATATTTTTAGCCCCCCCCCCCCAATTTTGATGTGGAAATTTGTTATAATGAAAGCATGCCTCCTATTTATGATGATTATATTGATGAAAGTTGATTTGGAGAGGTCATGACTTTATTTAGTGATGAATCCACTACTTTGGAGGATGTTTCAATTGACTGTGATAACAACGTTGCTATCTATGATGATTATGGTGATGACATGTATGCTATATTGAATAATGATAACCATGAAACTTGTCATCATGACATTAATTTTCAATCTCATGATAGTTATTTTGTTGAGTTTGCTCCCACCGCTATTCATGAGAATAAATTTGCTTATGTGGAGAGTAGCAAAATTTCTATGCTTTTGCACATGAGAAGAATGCTTTATGTGATGGCTACATTGTTGAGTTCATTCATGATGCCACTGAAAATTACTATGAGAGAGGAACATATGCTTGCAGGTATTGCAATAATATCAAGTTTCCTCTCTATGTGTTGGAAAATTTGAAGTCATGCTTGTTTTGCCTTCCTATCCTAGTTGATTCTTGCTCCCATAAATTATTTTCTCACAAAATCCCTATGCATAGGAAGTGGGTTAGGCTTAAATGTGCTTGCCATGTGATTCATGATGCTCTCTTTCATGTTACAATCCTTACCTTTTATGCGAGCATCATTGAAATCAGCATGCCTAGCTAAAAGGCATTAAACAAAAGTGCTTGTTGGGAGACAACCCAACACTTATACCTACTGTTTTTGTGTGTTCACATGATTATGCTATTGTAGTAATCATGTTTTATAACTTTTTTCAATAAAGTGCCAAGCAAAGCCTTAGGATCATGTTGGGCGATAGTAGATTTGATCTTGCCGAAATACAGAAACGTTTGCGCTCACGAGAAAGTTCTCATTTTTAACAAAGGAGTGATTTTAAGTTGATTCTTTTTGCAGAAGATTAATATACAAATTGTTCACATGGTCATATTTGTTTCAATATTTTTAGAGTTGCAGAAGTATGGTCAATGTTCAGATCATTACAGACTGTTCTGTTTTTGACAGATTCTGTTTTCAATGCATCGTTTGCTTGTTTTCTAGTTTCTATGGCTTATATTGATCAATATAAATTGTAGAAATGATATTCTACAGTAGGCGTTGTGTGAGAACAATTATGTATCTTGTCTTTGACAATACCCATAGTGAATGATTTGTTTTATCATACTAACCCATCTCACAAAGTTTTGTTGAGTTTTGTGTGATTGAAGTTTTCA
The DNA here is from genome assembly GCA_902687465.1 of Secale cereale. Lineage (NCBI taxonomy): Eukaryota > Viridiplantae > Streptophyta > Magnoliopsida > Poales > Poaceae > Secale > Secale cereale. The sequence goes on from LR738710.1 coordinate 550,774,601, forward strand.
AGTTTTGGGTGAGATATCGATATGAGGAGAATAAGGAGTAGCAAGACCCTAATCTTGGTGATTCCCAAGGCACCCCAAGGTAATATTCAAGGAATACCCAAGCCTCTAAGCTTGGGGATGCCCCGGAAGGCATCCCCTCTTCCGTCTCCAACATTATCGGTAACCTCACTTGAAACTATATTTTTATTCGTCACATGATATGAGTTTTGCTTGGAGCTTCATTTTATTCTGTTAGGATTTGCTTGATGGTATTCAGAATAATGTTTTTTATCTTTTATTTCAATAAAAGTGTCAATGATAGCCTTTACCATGATTATTTTGCAAGTCTACTGTTTCAAAACAGAAAGTTTGTCGCTGTTGTAAAAATTCCCGAGAAAAGTCAGAATGTGATAAAAGGTTGAAACTTTTTGCACAGCAAGATTTGATAAATTTCATATAGCATGTCGAATTTTCTAAAAAAATGAGTCAGGGAAGTATGGATCCTCTTGCATTCTTTACAGACTGTACTGTTTTGACAGATTGTTGTTATGTTTGCATTGTTTCCATATGTTTGCGTGTTTGATGATTCTATTTGAGGATAGGAGTATTAAATATGCAGAGGCATTTAGTATGCAATGTTGAATAATAATTTTAGTGATTTGCTACATTAGAGGATGATAAGGTTTTGCATTGGTTTATACTAACTTATCTCACGAGTTCTTGTTGAGTTTTGTGTGGATGAAGTTTTTGAGATTTAGGAAAACCGTGATATGAGAAGAATTAATGAGACACAAAAGCTCAAGCTTGGGGATGCCCAAGGCATCCCAAGATAACATTTCAAGAAGTCTCAAGCATCTAATCTTGGGGATGCCCGGTAGGCATCCCAGCTTTCTTCATCAACAATTATCGGTTAGTATCGGTTGATCCTAAGTTTTTGCTTCTTCACATGAGATGTGCTATTCTTGAAATGCCATTTTATTTTGTTTGCTTGTTATTTTAATAAAATACTTAGATATGAAAGTTTTTTAAATAAAATAGAGCCCCCAAATAGTTGTCGGAAAGGCTAGATAAGCGGTATTCACTTCCCGTCAACGAAGCTCTTTTCTGGCGTCGTTGCTCTCGTGCTTCACTTATATTTGTTAGAGCATGATTTTTGTAGAAAGCATTAAACTCTCATTCTTCACTTATATCTATTTAGAGAGTCAACCAGAATTGGTCAACTGCATGGTTAGTCATAAAATCCTACATAAAACTTATGGATCACTGAATATGATATGTTTGATTCCTTGCAATAGTTTTGCAATATAGAGATGATAATATGTGGGAGGTACTAGTGGATGATCGTGTTTAGTAAGATATTTGTGTTAAGGTTTCAGATTCCCGAAGCATGCACGTATAGTTTCTCGTTATGCCGGGAAGTTGGAGCACAATTTATCCTTGATTGTCCTATCTTTGTGTGAAGGTCGCGGGCGCGCGATGGTTAACTCCTACCAACCTCCCCCCTAGGAGCATGCGTAGTATTACTTTGCTTCGAGGGCTAATAAACTTTTGCAATAAGTACATGAGTTCTTTATGACTAATGTGAGTCCATGGATTATACGCACTCTCACCATTTCATAATTGCTAGCCTCTCTCATGTCGCGCAACTTTCGCCGGTGCATAAAATTTATTATACCTTCCTCAAAACAGCCACCATACCTGCCTATTATGGCATTTCCATAGACATCCGAGTTTTATTGCCATGAACTTCCATCATATAGTTGACTTGAACATTCATTTTCATCATATAGAGTCATACTATGTTATATGTATCGAGTTGTAATTTTTATTTCTTTTGAGTTATAAGTAAAAGAAGTGTGATGATCACCATTATCCATTATTAGAGCATGTCCTAGTGAGGAAAGGATGATGGAGACTATGATTCCCCCACAAGTCGGGATGAGACTCCGGACAATGAGAGAGAAAAAAGGGGAAAGAAGAAAAAAAGAAAATGAAAGAAAGAGAAAAAAAGGAAAAGAAAAAAGAAATAGAGAGAGAAGGGGCATGCTAGTTCTACACTTGTGCTTCAAAGTAGCACCATGCTTTTCATATGGAGAGTCTCCTATGTTGTCACTTCGATATACTAGTGAGAATTTTCATTATAGGATTAGATGCATACCCACTTAGTTTCATATTGAGATTTCATACACTTATAGCTTTTAGTGCATCCGTTGCATGGCAATCCTTACTCCTCACATTGATATCGATTGATGGAAATCTCCATAGTCCATTAGTTTGCCTAGTTGATGTGAGACTTTCTTCCCTTCTTTTGTCTACTACCAACGCATTCTATTCCACCTATATTGCTATATCCATGGCTTGCGCTCATGTATTGCGTGAGAGTTGAAAATGCTGAAGCGCGTTAAAAAGTATGAACCAATTTCTTGGCTGACACCGGGGTAGTACATGATTTATACTTTGAGCTGGGAAGACCGAGCATGACAAGACTAAATGATTTTATAGGGATAACGTTCTTTAGCATTTGATATTCTGAAAGACACGATTGTTTGTTGGCATGCTTGAGTATTGATGTCTTTATGTCAAATTATAGACTATTGCTTTGAATCACTCATGTCTTAATATTCATGCCATGACTAGATATATGATCAATTTTATGATAGGTAGCATTCCACATAAAAAATTTCATTTGCTACTTTATCATGATGAGATTTATGAGAAAGAGTTGCTCTTATGATGCTAGGAAAAGTGATTGAAATTATCATTGATCAAACTTATGCACTTTGCTAGTATTCACACTTCATAAATTATTATTTTTATCATTTACCTACTCGAGGACGAGTATGAATTAAGCTTGAAGATGCTGATACGTCTGCAACGTATCTATAATTTATGAAGTATTCATGCCATGTTTACTACAATTTTATATGATTTTGGTATGATTTGGATGGAACTAACCCGGACTGATGCTGTTTTCAGCAGAACTACCATGGTGTTGTTTTTTGTGCAGAAATGAAAGTTCTCCAAATGAGCTGAAACTTTTTTATGACTTTTTTGTCACAAAAGAGACCCCCGAAGCTTCGTGGGAGGGCCAGAAGTGCCACGATGAGGACACTGGCTCGCACCCGTGGGTTGTGCTCACCTCGAGGCCCATCCGAACGTCAGGCCGACGCCAAAATTTCCTATAAATAGAGAAACCATAAGAAATAGACCTAGATGAGAAGTTCCACCGCTGCAAGGCTCTGTAGTCAACGAAAAACCAATCTAGACCCATTCCGGCACTCTGCCGGAGGGGGAAATCATCCCCGGTGGCCATCTTCATCATCTCGGCGGCTACCATGATGAGGAGGGAGTAGTGCACCCTCGGGGCTGAGGGTTTGTACCAGTAGCTATGTGTTTAATATATATATATATCTCTCTCTCGTGTTCTTGAGATGCACAATCTTGATGTATCGCGGGCTTTGTTAATATAGTCGGATCATATGTGTTTTCCTCTCTCCATCTTGTGATCAATTGAGTTTTCTTGGATTGAATACTATTATGGATTTGAGAACACTTGATGCATGTCTTGCAATTGAATACTCGTGGTGACAATGGGGTATCATATTGATTCACTTGATATGTGTTTTAGTACTCAACTTGCGAATTCCCGCGGTGACATTGGGGTAATCTTTTCATAGGGGTTGATGCACGTTCTTGTCTTTGTTTCTCCGATAGAAATCTTGGGGAACTCTTTGAGATTCTTTTTGTTGGATTGAGTATTATGAATCTGAATTTGTTTTGGTGATTATTCTAGTATGAACTCTTGATAGATTGATCGGAAAGAATAAATTGTGTTATTTTAGTATGAACTCTTGATAGATCGATCGGAAAGAATACCTTGTGTTATTTTAGTACAAACTCTTGGATAGATCGATCGGAAAGAATAGCAACAAACAATTCCTTCTTATGTTCTCCGCTAGATAGGAACTTTGGAGTGATTCTTCATCGCATGTTGAGGGATGGCTATGTGATCCAATTATATTAGCATTGTTGAGAGATTGCACTAGCGAAAGTACGAACCCTAGGACTTGTTTCTAAGCATTGCAATACCGTTTGTGACCCATTTTATCACTTGCTACCTTGCTGTTTTTTATTGTTACTATTACAAAAATCAATATCTACTATCCATATTACACTTGTATCACCATCTCTTCGCCAAACTAGTGCACCTATACAATTTCCCGTTGTATTTGGTGTGTTGGGGAAACAAGAGACTTTTTATTATTTGGTTGAAGGGTTGTTTGAGAGAGACCATCTTCATCCTACACCTCCCACGGATTGATAAACCTTAGGTCATCCACTTGAGGGACATTTGCTACTGTCCTATAAAACTCTGCACTTGGAGGCCCAACACGAGTCTACAAGAACAAGGTGTGTAGTAGACATTAACCCCTTGGGTGTATATTCATGGTGATCGATACTGAATCAGGTTGTCTTGAGTATCTCCACCATGTTGTTCATGCAACAATTATCATCTCGGTATTGTCGGTCTTGTTCCTTCAATATTGTTTTCTTTGTCTAGATCTTTTTGCCAAAGAACTTGGCCACATATATGTACTGTCACTTCTCTATGTGACCGTAAGTGCTATTAGGAGCAATAGTCTGGCAATCATACTTTATCCTTGTTCACGTCTCGGTTCATATAATATATACTAGGTTCACATGTGCTGATACGTGGCTCGTCATTGTTGGCAATCATGCAAGACAGTGACAAAGGTTAGTAATATTACCTTGTCGGGCGTGAGGAAACTGGCCTTGATAATCAATGCTAAGAATGTTTCCCCATGTTTTTTCACTTCATAGTTTGTTGGTCCTTGCATCACCCACTGAGTTGTATAACTCACGTTTCTTCATTTTGCATAACATGTGAGGTTGTCAGATTCTTAACATGATTTCATCATCGTACAAGTGACTTGAAAGAATTTGGCAGCATGCTCACAATATATAGAAGTATTAGCTTCCCGAGGCAGACTTGTGCTCTGACTCATTATTGCTTCCGACCAAATTGTCGCGGATCTGATTCTTGGGATGCACTGCCATATGTTGCCATCTCTCTGAATCTTGCACCAGTGTTGTACTGAGGAAGCCTGTGCTGCAAGCCATCGAGAGCATCGTGCTGAGGAAGACAGAATGGCTTGTGCTCGAAGCTTTCGTTAGACAGCTTACTGTATAAGTCTGGGTATTGTACTTTTGAAGCTCCCCCCTTAGTGACTTGCTTGGAAGACTCGGTACCTTATGCCGGAATTTTTTGCAGTAGTTTACTGAAGAAGCATGAGTACCTTGCATGGGAATTCATCCACATATCTTATCGATGAAGATTGAGAAGTCTTGCATTGTAAGCTTCTTTGGTTGCTTGCGAATGAAGACTGGAGTGCTTGCACCAGAAGCTACACTTTGTAATATGCAGACTGAGTATTATATATATATATATATCCTTTAATATCCCTGCTACCGGATACTTGTATGAAAAGGTTGTTCGGCTATCATTCCTGCTAAGTATTGGATTCATAGCATATTCTAGCTTGCTTTCGGGGCGCAGCATGTTTCAAGTTTTACTCATAATAGAACTAAACCTTGTAGATGAACTGTACCTTTTGATTGATAATATATTGTTGGTCTTGCACACAATTTCTCTTCCAACTGATTTCGTCATTACTGTTGTGAAGATTACACACTCATGTGGACTTGATGTTCATAATCAAGCCAGGATATCATTTGCATTCAGACCAGATATTCCCAATGTAATGCAGTCGACTGAGAATTCCATAGTGCTTAGCTGAGCTTCCAATTATTTAAACTCCTTGCTGATTCTTTGAGTCTGGTGTCGGTTAACGAGCAACTTCCATAAGAAGAAATAAGGGAACACCAAGGGCCCAAAGAAATAAGCAAAAGAAACAAACTATACAAAAGCACACAAGGAAATCAAAATCACATACAAATCACATCACATTTTATTGCTATATATACACAACAAGATACATGCATACTTAAGCACACAAATATCACGAAAACTCCGGTTCTACGATCTAATATGTTGTGGCGATGTGCACAAAAGTGAATCCACATGTGAAAGGAGTTGGTGTAAACAAAGCTACACAAAGCGCTGGCTCAACATTGGTTGTATCTAGACGGGCACGGAGATGAGGATGAACTTGGTGATCATGTAGCGGAACACGAATGTCATGACCCCATCATCATCAAGCGGACGGAAAGGGACCGTACACGTCCAAATACATGGTAGGATAGGGTAAGACAACGATGAAAAACATGGATTGCAGGCATTGCCCTTTTCTTATAACAAAGATAAGTAAGCGTTGCCAAGGCGGCGAGTCAGAGGGCACGATTCGGGATAGAAACATGTCTATCACCGAAACAATAGGGATGGCTAACGGAATGATATTGGTGAGATACCTTAGCATAACTCCTGCAAGTGTTCGATACTACTTGGTACATCGGAATCACTCCGTTGGGATAGAGCTGACACCAAACACCAAAAAGCAGGTATGCAAAGCTGGAAGGTGCAGGTAGTGGATCAAAATCGATGCCACCTACACTCACAAGATTATCTGTTAAAGGCAAACTAATAAGTCTATATGCATGCTATGCGACAAACAAATGCAAAACCAAATGCAGCAAACCAGCTAGACTCTATAATATCGTTTTCTAATGTAAGCGAGGACAAGTGTGTCCTACAACCATACCTGCTCTGATACCAACCATTGTGGCAGCTTAGCTCAGAGAGATCGGAATACCCGTATTCCAGCGAAGAAATCAAGTTTTATGGAATACGGCACTGCTTGGCATAGAACAAATCAGCTCTTATTAGAAATGATATTGATACAATGGTTCCGATTTAACAGGGAACTACATTGGCACGGGGACACTTCGCCTGCTCAGGTAGTTCTATGCTAGCAGCAGAACAACTCGAAGAAGCAGAATAACTTCTAGCAGCGGAACTACGACGACATCGATGGACTCCACTTCCTAGGGACTTTGGCTGGAACGTGTATCCTAGCTCGAAAACTTGGGATCCCGAACAAGCAACCAATCACGGCATGACCCGCAAACTGGCATGACACGCCAGGTGAGTACTTTGAATGTACTCGCAAGCTCACAGCAATAAAAAGCAATCAAGACAAACAACAACATGGCATTTACAGATTTATCATCCATGATGAGCATGATACTACTAGAACAACACAAGATGAGCATAGCGTGAACATGTTACTCAGGATGTGAACAATGATGATACTAGCATGCAACATGTTTAAAATACCATGTACCAACCTACTCTGTTCGGAGGTTACCTCGTAACCACCATATGCTTCAACTTACCATCAAGGACATCACATGATCACCTCAGGATCAACCAAGCTTGGTATCAACAGTACCGCAGTGATCATCACATAACCACGAGGAGCTTGATCTTTACCTGGGATCATCACATGACACTATAAGCAACTTTGGTATCCATAATACCCTTGTGATCCTCTCACGATCACATAAAGATCAACCAACCTCTTTCCTCATCGAACCAGGGTTGTTTAATATTCAGGTTTTTATTACCTTGACCCATAGTGTGACCTAGTATGAACTGGGCCCATATCTATGGGCGCGGCTATCGATAGATAATGCACTCTTTAGAGGTTAGTACTCTGTACCCACACCACGGAACCCAAGGCATCGTTCTCCCATTTGGGTGGACCAATGGTATTCCGACAAAATCGAGCTATTGCATGGCACTCTCCCAGCCAGTCCGACCAACTCCCCTTTGGGCTAACTCATGGGTGGCCCCGGATGCCACTCTGCATATCAAACCGACACCGTCTGGGCAAAACAAAAATGCTCCCAAATGGGGACAAAAGGGCCCTACAATAACTATGGGCACACAAGGTTATCGCTGCCCACCAGCCAGGATAGAGCACGCATAACCTTCCCTAGTTGTAGGCACCAGTGAGAGGCATGACAATAGACCGAATTAGGGCCTTCCCAAACAGGCAAGAGTGGCTGCACTCGTCAGCTCGACTCGATGGCACTATGAGTCAGCCAACAGATGTTCAAGTTCAATTAATGTCCGGTTTAACTTGAATGGTGATGAGCTGAGTCATAACAATGAAATAGCATGATGAAACAACAATGCGTGTGAACAGGATATCAACATGAACATGGATGGGCAACATAACTATCTAACATATCAACAATAATAAATTATTTATGCAAATGAGCATGGCATAATGACGAGCATGAATATCACAAGTATAACACTACACCTAAGCATAGCATGACCACTAGCATCGGAAATAAATACCAAAAAAGAACATGATAATAATACTAGCAAGTAATCATTTAACCAACAGATGCAAAATGATCATATCATAAAGGTAAGCATGGATTCACAAGAATATAAATCATTCATGAAAATATTAACATTCACAAATTAATTAAATATTCACGTAGAAAACCATGGCTACTACAAGATAATCATGCAAGTAGCTGTCGTGGTTTGCCTTGGGATGAAGAATACACTGGGAGGAAGTGCAATGAACTCGCGAAAAGATTTACCGGAAACATTTCTCTCTCGGAGGGGGCTGGTTAGGGGCAAGGGAAAATGGTCATTTTCAGCATGTGCCAACATAGTGAAAATGGTACCAACAGAACGGTCTCGACGAGACGAGAACGTGGGCTTTGGATGCACACGGTTGAACAACAAGGACTATTCTGTAAAAAGAATATTCAAATACAGATCCTTGGCTGATAAAACAGAAAACGCCTTTCTCTGGAATACGCCTTCTGCATAGGAAAGCGCACTCTCAGCCACAGTAGACAAAACACGCTTTCACTATACGAAAATGTATTCCCTGAAATACACCTACAGTTGCCACGTCAGCTGGCCCACGGGGTTAACATAGAGAGCCTTAAGGCGGGGCCCACTCACCTCTCTCTCCTCCTGTTCCCGGTCGTCTTCTAGCTCTCGACTAGAAACAGAGAAGGAGCAGGGGAGGGGCGCTGCCAGCAACACCGGTCGGGGCGAGGGCACTGGCGGAATCGGGGGAAGACACCGCACTCGTTCGGATGCAGGACGCGCGCCGGCGAGGGCTCCACCCATGGTAGCTTACGGAGGCAGAGAGCGGGGGAGGCGTCCAACCTCAGGGGGTGGCCACCATGGCTCTGGCGACGAGCAGAGGGGAGGGGGATCGCTGGCAATCATGGGATCTAGTGGTGAGGTTAGGAGGGAGAGAGGAGGCCAGTGTGGCTCGAATTCGAGCGAGCTCCGACGATGGTTGTGGCAGATGGAGGAGGGATGGCATGGCTCCGATGGGCTAGGAAGGGATGGAGAGGGTGATGAGTAGCAAAGGGACTCGTGGCATCTACTTATAGACGAGGGAGGACTCGAGGGAGCTCGAGAGCGACACATGCCACCAAACAATGGAGGAGCAAAGGAGGCATGTCATGGGTGTTGCTGACTGCGACTCGTCGGGCGAGCTAGACAAGGGGCAACTTGGTTGGGAGCAAGGGCGAGGACAAGTCAGAGCACCAGGACACTACGAGGCTTCGAGAGGAGGAGGAAAAAATGAGGCCAAGGGGTCCACTTGCCATAGCGCGCTCTCAGGCATGCCGGACATGTTGTCACCGTGTGAACAGGCGCACGCGGTGCGCTCTGGCTGGTCTAACCTTGTCATAATGATTGGTCATTCATCATAGAATGCCAATGAGAAAATGAACACACATAGGAACTCATAATGTGACCACAGATAGGTTGAAGACAACTAAACAAAAATGTGTTTGTAGTGTACTGGGGAACACATACTTGGAGATAAAGGATGATATTTGGATATACCAAAATGGTACTTGCTTCACGATGCTTCATTTTGGACAGTATTTTGCCAAAATTCTTCAGAGAAATTGGCCAAACAAAAAGAGCCAAATTTTGTGGCGATGGGTTATAGGTAGGAGAAAGCCCTTGTAATTTTTTAACAATTATGAAGGAATATAAAATATAGTTGCTTCACAATGTGAAAATATGACCAGAAACAAAGATTGGATCTTGAGCTCACATGGATGATGGAATGATGCTCAAATCTTGTTTAGAGTGATAGTTTGAGCATATTGAGATCATGGCAAATTTCAACTCATTTGGATACTCCTAACTAGTACCTCCTTCACAAAGTTTCTTTCTGGACAGAAACTTTGAAAATCAGTTGAGAAATATTTACTAGGCAAATGAAGTTGAATTTTGGCATGTAGCAATGTTATTTATAGGAAATAATGTCCAAAAAGTTTTAGGGCAATCCAGCAAAGATAAATGACACTTCCTTCACAAAGTGCCATTTAGGGCACAATAGGAAAAGGAATATACTTGAATTATTTTTGCACTACGCAAGGATGGTTTTTGACATATTTGTGGAAGATATGACCCAAAAAATTTATGAGAATTATTTAGGAATTTTGGGAGTGACATAAATATAGGTTGCTTCACAACCTAGGGCAAATAGGGTTATTCCTTTAATAGAAAAAAGGAATGTTCCCAAGAAAATGAATTCCGGTTTGGTCTAAGATGGAAAATGACCCAATCTTGGGATGGTTTTTAGGATGACAAGCCACTTTGGAGACTAGGAAGAGATGATCTTGCCAAGTTTCCAGACCAGAGAGCCACAGAAAAAGAAATCCAAAGAAAAATCCAAAGAAAATCGAAATAAAAAGAAAGGACCAAAATCTAGGGTGTTACACTAAGGCCCCTGAGGCATGTGTGATGTGCGAGGTGCCTTCTGCATGTTCGGTCCTGGAGGCAACTGCACCTGGACAATTGAGCACCAAGGACCTTGGTGAGGTGGTGTGTGCGTGGATAGGCCCGCAAGCCAGAGCTTGATCGCTTGGGTTTCTCGATGCTGCAGGTGAAGGACCTGAGCACAGGCGTCATGCCGTAGTCCGTGCTCACGGGATGGTCAAGAGAAAGGTCGCGAGGGCGTGGTGCAAAAAATGGTGACGCGGCACCGAACACAGGATTAAGCAAACATCATAATTCTTTGAAGGATAACTGATTTTGCTACATGACCAAAAGTAGACGGCCGCAGGGACAGACCATGGCCATCTTGAGGATAATGCTGCCCGCAAGGTGCCCTCAACTTAAACAAACCAAAAAGTCACCTGGCAACATGCTTCTGTGGGAGTGTCAAGCTGCTTGACGAAGCATGCCGCAGAGGTTCGCCCTTCAGGGGCCGATGGGCTCCCAAGGCCTTGGGGTCTCATGAAGGGTGGGGCACCCGCGAGACTCCATCGTGAGCCGCACCAGCGTTTGCTAGGCCAAAAGGCATGGATGTGTAGTTGGTGGCGGGGCCCTGCTCAGTCCGACGTGCGATGGCCAAAATAGGTCCTAGGAGCATACCCTGCTTAGTCCCGCGAAGTCGACGCACATGTGCACCCTGCCGCTCTCCTATGGAATGGCGACTGAGTGGACGAGGCGTGTAGGGCGACGCTCGCCTCGGATGGTGCACGCCTCTCGTAGCTTGTAAGTCTCCTGGGTGATGAACTCTTGTGCCTCTGGAGCCCGGCGCCATTCTCCTTGCTTGATGAGGGGCGCGCTAAGGCACTCCTCCTCATGGTGCCGAAGCACCTCCCTTGGCACATGGGCCAGGTCAGACGCTTTCCAGATGGAAGCCCCCGAGCCTACCCGAAGGGAGGTGCCGGGCGCACCTTCCTATCGGGTGGAGGGCATGACCTGACGACATGTGCAGGAGCCACGACGTCGGTCACAACTGCGGCCTTCTTCGCCTTGGGGGGCCTTGGGAGGGAAGCAACTGCTTATTTCTTGTGGGCACGGCCTCAGGAAGACCAGCACCGCCCTCATCAACTGTGTGCTTGGCCGCAACAGCCTTGCAGGCGCGCTCGAGGGAGCAGACAAAATCCTTCTCTTGGCAAGCGATAGTGATGACACCGCTGCAGCCAGGCATCTTGCAAACATTGTAGCCGTGGAGGGTTGCCGCCATGAACTTGGTGAGTGGAGGGTACCCCAGGATGGCATTGTAGGGCAGGCCAATATGCGCCATGTCGAAGTTGATGAGCTCGGTGTGGTAGTTGTCGCGGGTACCGAAGGTGACTGGGAGGCGCACTTGCCCAGGGGGGTGGTAGATCCATATGTCACCCTGCAGAAAGTCTTGCTCGGCATCAGCTGTTCATAGGGCAACTGGAGCGTATCGAAGGTCTCAATGGAGAGATGTTGAGGACAGCGCCCCATCAATGAGGGTCTTGGTGACCGCCACATTGCTGATGGTGGGGGTGCAGATCATGGGAAGTGCGCCAGTGACGGTCGTGGTCTTGTGGAGGTCCTTGGAGTCGAATGTAATGGCGTACTGCGACCACTTGAGGGGCCGCGCAACCTAAGGCCTCTAGAGGGCAACATTCACCTCAAGAGAGAACTGCTTGAAGAGACGATTGGACGCGTGGGCCTAGGCTTCGCTGAGGATGCAAGCTACCACGAGGCTCTTGGTAGCCCCCAGCCCCTCGTCTGGCGGGTTGACGTCGTTCCTGCGGGGCGGGGGTGGCAGTGGTGGAAGGGCAGCATTGGCGTGAGGACGCACCTTGCGAGGCTGATAAGGCTAGGCACCCTCGCGAGGCTGGTCGCACTAGGCCTCCTCGTGAGGCTGGTCACGCCAACGCTGGCGGGGGTTGTCGCTGCGGTTATCCCAGAGGCCGCCGCCGCGGCCCCCTCCGCTGTCCTTGCAGTCTTCACAATGACCAAGGTACTCGTCGGGGAGTGACTTGAGCTCTTGACAGTCCTCGGTGTTGTGGGTGCACATGTGGTCATAGACGTAGAATGAGTGGTAGTCCTTCTCGGGTTCATCACGATCGTGGCCGCGCCTCTGTTCAGGCTCCGCGGAGAGCACATCAGGGCCCTTGTTCTTGGCCTCCTCGGCCTTAGCCTTGATGTTCTCAAGCACGGTGTCAGTGTCATTGTGGATAAAGAGCCGGCCTTTCTCGGCCTTGGCGCACTTGTCGGCGAGGGTAAACAGCTCTAGCGCCGAGCTCAAATCGTCGTTGATGGTGAGCTTCTCGCGCATCCTGACGTCCATGACGCCGTTGGAGAACGCCAAGATGATGGTTGTGGCGCACTTGGCTGAAACGCTGGATGTACTTGTCGAGGCTCTTGCCAGGACGCTGCTTTACATGTCGCTCGTCGTTGACGGTGAAGGAACGGTCGTGCGTGCATTTGAAGTAAGCGACAGACTGGTCGCAGAGCTCGCTCCACGAAGAGATCTATTCCTTGGGCAGGTTCATGAGCCAGGAGCACGCGCCATCCTTGAGCACCATGGGGAACCAGTTCGCCATGACCTTGTCGTTGTCTATCGTAGTCCTCTCGATAAGTAAGAATGTCAAACCAAACGAGGACCAGAAGGAAATGAAAAGCAGTTTTTAGCAATGTATTCTCTGCAAGCACTAAAATTACCAGTAACAGATAGTTGTGTGATAAGATAATTCGTAACGGGTAACAAGTAACAAAAGTAACTAAGGTATAGCAAGATGGCCCAATCCTTTTTGTAGCAAAGGACAAGCCTGAATGAACTCTTATACAAAGCAAAGTGCTCCCGAGGACACATGGGAATTGCTGTCAAGTTAGTTTTCATCATGCTCATATGATTCACGTTTGTTACTTTGATAATTTGATATGTGGGTAGACCGGCGCTTGGGTGCTACCCTTCCTTGGATAAGCCTCCCACTTATGATTAACCTCTCTCGCAAGCATCCACAACTACGAAAGAATGATTAAGATAAATCTAACCATAGCATGAAACATATGGATCCAAATCAGCCCCTTACAACGCAACACATAAACTAGGATTTAAGCTTCTGTCACTCTAGCAACTGATACGTCCAAAACGTATCTATAATTTCTGCTTGCTCCATGCCTCTTTTGGGTGATATTGCTATGATATTTATACACTTCCATACACTTTTGATCATATTTGGACTAACCTATTAACTTAGTGCACCCCAGTGCAGTTTCTGTTTTCTGCTGTTTTTGTATTTCAGGTTTTCCCATTACGAGAACTGCCAGAAAAATCCCGGAAAAATTATATAAAAAATCAGCATTCCAGAAGCTTCCCGGCTGCCAAAATACAGCCGGAGGGGGGCCACCAGGGCTCCAGGCGCCCTGGTGGCGCGGCCCCCCTGGCCGCGACGGGGGGGGCGCCTGGGCCCCTCGAGCCTTCGCTGATGCCCCCCTTTGGCATATATTTATATCGTTTCCCGAAACCCTCGAGACGGGAACCCTTTTTCACGATCTCATCTCTGTTCCGCCGCCGCCGCCGCTTCCAAGATCGGGAGCACCAGGAGAACTCTTCCCGGCACCCTGCCGGAGGGGAGGATCACCACCGGGAGCTTCTCCACCACCATGGACGCCTCCCGGATGAGTTGTGAGTAGTCTCCCTTGGACCATGGGTCCATGACCAGTAGCTATGTGATGTTCTCCTCCCGTTCTTGTGCTTCACTAATTAGTCCTCGTGAGCTGCCCTACATGATCGAGGCACATATGTAATCCTTATGCTGTTGCTATGTTGAGTTTGCTGGGATCCGATGGATTGTGAGATTATGTTCAGATTGTGTTTGAGTAATATATTTGATCTACCTCTTTTATATTTATGTTCGTAAGTAATTCTTGCATGTTCTCCGTTGTTATTTATTGCTTTGGCCAAGTAGTAGGTAGTGACTCCAAGAGGGAACGTTATGCTTGATTGTGGGTTCATGCCCCTCGATGACTAGCTTGAGTGACAGAAACATGAGTCTAGGGGATGTGTTGTTGCCACAAGGGGAAAAACAACGGTGCTTGTGCCCGCGGGTGCAAGGATTGTTTACTTTACGCAAAGTTCTTTTAATGCAGTTGTCTGTTGCTTTGAGTTTACACTATGGGTGGGACTCCCAACTTAATACCAGCAAGATGTTCTGGATAGATATCTCAAGGTGGATGATTAGTAGTAGATGCAGATGGATTTCGGTCTACTTGACTTGGCGTACCGCCCATGCTTTGAACCTCTACCTTTATTGTAACATAGTTAGCATTGGTTTGCGCACATAATTATTTCAATTGCCCAGCTGTAATTCGTTTACCTCACATAGCTGTTTTATCGTTTTTTGGGAGAGAGACATCACTAGTGAACATCATGGGACCCCGGTCCATATTACCATCATTGATCACATCCGCTATTTACTTTCCGCTTTTACTTACTATTGCCGCATTACCTATCACTATTATCACTTGCGTTTGATCCTTTGTAAACTACAAGGCCAGAGAGATTGACAACCTCTCTGTACTCGTTGGGAGCAAAGTTATTTGTATCTGTGTGCAGGTCCACGTTGATTGCTAATATATCTGGCGCCGTTAGCAGTTGACACCTTCTTGTTGAAACTGGGAGTCTCAAGGGAAATCGATCCTTGGTATCTTTGCCAAGGGAAAACTTCCGCTACACTGCATCTCAAACCTTCCACTTGGGGTAACCAACGAGGGGCGAGAAGCCATCAAGCAAAGTTTTCTGGCGCCGTTGCCGGCGAATCCACTCTTCAGGATAGGGGAGTTGCACGCTATCTTTTACCTTTGCTTTTTAGTCTTGTTAGTTTACCTTTCAGTTTTTTGCTTTAGTATCTTTTATCGAAAATCACAAAAATAGTTATCTTGCTTGCTTGCTACTATGGGTTCCACCGAGAACACCAAGTTGTGTGACTTCACTAGTCACAACAACGATGACTTTATCTGCACACCTATCACTACACCTGCCACTTCAGCACCTTCCTATGAAATTAAACCTGCTTTACTGAATCTAGTTATGAAAGATCAATTCTCCGGTGCTGGAGATGATGCTGCTTTACACTTAAACAATTTTGTTGAACTTTGTGATATGCAAAAGTACCAAGAAATAGATGGTAATATTGTTAAGCTTAAGCTTTTTCCTTTCTCCTTGAGAGGAGGAGCTAAAATTTGGTTTCAGTCTTTGCCTAGAAATAGCATAGATTCTTGGGACAAGTGCAAAGATGCTTTTATTGGAAAATACTATCCACCTGCTAAAATTATCCAACTAAGAAGTAACATAATGAATTTTAAACAATTGGATAATGAACACGTTGCCCAAGCTTGGGAACGTATGAAATCTCTTATCAAGAACTACCCTACTCACGGTTTGACTACTTGGATGGTTATCCAAACTTTTTATGCAGGCTTGAACTTTACCTCGCGGAACTTGTTAGATTCGGCCGCGGGAGGAACTTTTATGTCAACTACACTTGGTGCTGCCACGAAGCTTCTCGATGAGATGATGACCAACTATTCCCAATGGCACACCGAACGTGCTCCAACAGGTAGGAACGTAAACTCTGTCGAGGAGATTTCCTCCCTAAATGAAAAAGTTGACTTGATTATGTCTCTACTTTCGAAGCAATCTTCTGTTGATCCCCGTGATGTTCCTTTAAATTCTTTGATTGCTCAAGAATAAGTAGATGTGAACTTTATCTCTAGAAACAATTTCAACAACAATGCTTATAGGAGTAATTTTGGTAGCAATCCTAGACCGTTCCCCTCTAATTCTTATGGGAACAACAATGCTTATCCTAGCACCAAGAACTCCACTACTGAACTAGAGATTATGCTTAAAGATTTCATCACTACTCAAAAAGCCTTTAATAAGAGTGTAGGAGAAAAACTAAACAAACTAGATGATCTCTCTTTGAAGGTAGACAATTTAGCCAATGAGGTAGAATTGCTTAAAATTAAAACTTCTACTCTTGAGGAGAGGAAGCTCACTCCTATGAATGCTATTCAAGTGCAAATTAATGAAAATATTAGGATGATGGCTAAACTTAAAGAGAGATGGGCTAGAGAAAGGGAGGGAGAAGATAGAATTAAGAACCTTCCTACCCACCACACTGTTGCTACTATCCAAGTTGTTGAGGATATTCAAACTCTTAGCACCCAATGCACTCTTGGTCCCATTGGACCTATTAATGGTGATGCTATGACTATAGAAACTACCAAACAAGTGAACCTAAAGGACACTACTACCACCTTACTTGATAGTAGTGACCTTGATTTTGACAATTGCACTCTTACCGAAGTTATTGATTTCCTTCACAAGATGTCTAGAGATCCCCGCACTAGCACGCTTAACCTTGCCTTCACAGAGCATATCACTAATGCTCTCATCAAAGCTAGGGAGGAGAAACTTAGAGTAGAAGCCTCCATACCTAGAAAGCTAGAAGATGGTTGGGATCCTATGATTAAAATTAAGTTGAATAACTTCTCTTGCTATGCTTTATGTGATGTTGGTGCTAGTACCTCTGTTATGCCCAAAAGAATATATGATATGCTTAAATTGAAACCTTTTGATTCTTGTTCTTTTGGTGTTCGTCTCGTTGATTCTTCCATAAAGAAACCTTTGGGGAGGATCGATGATGTTCTTACCATTGTCAATGACAACTACGTTCCCGTTGATTTTACTATTATGGACATTGAATGTGAACCTTCTTGTCCAATTATTTTGGGACGTCCTTTTCTACGCACCGTTGGTGCTATCATTGACATGAAAGAGGGGAATATAAAATTCTAGTTTCCTCTCAAGAAAGGGATGGAACACTTCCCTCGAAAGAAGATTAAGTTACCTTTTGAGTCCGTTGTACGGGCTAGCTATTCTTTTACTCTTGATAAAATCTCTTTGCATTATGCCTAGCTTAAAGGCATAAAAGAAAGCGCTTTTGGGAGGCATCCCACATGAATAAAATTTTATTTTGCTTTTTGTTGTGTCATGATGTTGTTTACTACAGTAGCATCATCATTGTATCTTTGCTTTTCAACTTTGTGCCAAGTGTAGCCTCTGATTGCAAGAAAGTTCAAAAGTTGTGATGTGCTGTCCAGGAAACAGATTCTGTCCTTGGATAGAAAACTTCGTATAAAATCACCAGATCATCTTTTTGGTCTGAATTTTTTCGACAGCGTGCTCCATACAATTATCTTTCGTGCGTCTGTTTTGAGTTTTTTGATTAGAGTTGCATAAGTGCCCCGAAAAAATCATTTACTACCTGTTGTTCTGTTTTTCACAGATTCTGTCCTATTTTGCCTTTCCTTCATTTTGCAAACCTAGAGCTTGCTTTTTCTTTGCAAAAACCTTTTGGCAATCTTGAGAAACAGTAGACCTTCAAGAATATCTTTATTTACAGCAAGGAACAATTATTTTATTAAGGGTACTAACCTCGCTAATCAGATTATGATGAGTTATGTATGAAGGGAGTTTTCAAGTGTGCGAGGGAAGATGATAAAAAGATTCAGGAGTGTCAAACGCTCAAGCTTGGGGATGCCCCCATGCACCCCCAAGAAATATTCAAGGAGACTCAAGCGTCTAAGCTTGGGGATGCCCCCGTGCATCCCCTTCTCCATCAACATTATCAGTTCGTCTTTCGTTCCACTATATTTTTATCACTTCATGTGTTATGTGCTATGCTTGGAGCGTCTTGCTTTTAGTTTTCCTTTTTAGTTTTCTTTAGCTTTTCATAATGAGTCGGAACTCAGCTTTGTTTATGTGGGAGAGAAACATGCTCCACTTCTACCTAGAACACAACATAGAATTTTCATGTATATCTTGTTGTGTGTGTTCTTTGTCTTTCAATAGCTACTATCATGCTTAACTTTTAGTTTTCATGCTTATCTTTTTAAAGAGCTTTTGTTTAGTTGGTTGCTTGAACTCTCTTTATTTATCATGATTATCTTATTAAGAGAGTTTGCTTCTGTTGCATTGGTTGATATGTCTATGATAAAAATGCTACGTGCATAATGGTGCTTAGTAGTTCATGTTTTCTTATGGTTAGTCTCAAATAGCTGGGGGGTTTCCAATGTGTTATTGGAGTACCAACATGATTTGTTTGCCTATGATGTGGTATGGTTTAGTAATATCTTCCTTCAAGAATTTATTTTGATTGACTTGGCGTATGCTCACGCATATTTAAGACTGTTAAGAAAGTCTGTCAAGCCTTGATGATCTTTTGTTTCTGAGTAGCGATATAACTACCATGCCTGATTCAATGTTGCTTTGTCGCTCTGCATGATTATGACCGTCATTGCTCTCTTAGTTGGTCGCTCCCAGTCTTTTGCTAACCTCCACCTGTACTAAGCGGACTGACTGCTTGTGCATCCAAATTCCTTTAAACCAGTTATGCCATATGAGTCCGCCATACCTTCCTACATGGTATTTACCTGCCATTCCTAACGAATACTTGCATGTACCATCTCGAAATTATTCAAAAAGAAAAAATGCATTCCTATTTTGTGCCTCTGTTTTAAGTCCATGAGGAAGTAGTAGTTAATTCATGATCTTTTTAAGTTGGACAAGCTTCACCCCGGGATTGCATGTATAATGTGCAAACCCATAACACGAGAAGGAACTGGCATTGAGTGCGCCCGGCTCAAAATTAATATAACAAACAAACCCTCCTTCACGCTTTGTTCATGAGAAATCAGAAAACTTTGGCAGTGATAAACAAAGGAGATTAAGAGGATGTGATCGTCCTCATTCGGGAGCCGTTCCTCGAAACTTGTCCATCTCAAGAAGTGATTGAGTTATCTGCTAGCATTCGTTGACGAAACATGCATGATCTAAGAAAAAATTTATTACTTCTGTTTTTAAAACCAAGAGCTCTGGTACATGTTTTGTCTTTGTTTCCGACTACGGTTTTTCAACCTTGCCAACAAAAGCCACGGTTCGAGAGTCTCCACCTTCTTTTAAGGCACCAACTACTGAGAGCATGATTGTCATTCTGAGTGTAATGTGCATTGTCCCAAAGTAGCATTGTCTTTTGCATGATTATGATATCGTTTATTTTGAAATCATTGTATCTAGTCATCACTTAAACCTTGGAGGTGCCCCTGCATTTATATTTTTCTTCACTAAAGGGGTCAAGCGAGATTTCACTTTATTATATTTGCACACCATGCTCATTACAAATCTATTTGATGTTTCAATACCATATTGTAAAACTTTCAATTCTTTGTGATTTTCTCATGAGGCAACTTAATTACTACAGATTCATTGTCTTGGTAAGCTTTTTTCATATGACTATAAAGAGTCCTATATGGTTAATAGCATGTCACCACAGAAATTATTCTTGTTATCATTTACCTACTCGAGGTCGAGCAGGAATTAAGCTTGGGGATGTTGATACTTCCAAAACGTATCTATAATTTCTGCTTGCTCCATGCCTCTTTTGGGTGATATTGCTATGATATTTATACACTTCCATACACTTTTGATCATATTTGGACTAACCTATTAACTTAGTGCACCCCAGTGCCAGTTTCTGTTTTCTGCTGTTTTTGTATTTCAGGTTTTCCCATTACGAGAACTGCCAGAAAAATCCTGGAAAAATTATATAAAAAATCAGCGTTCCAGAAGCTTCTCGGCTGCCAAAATACAGCCGGAGGGGGGCCACCAGGGCTCCAGGCGCCCTGGTGGCGCGGGCCCCCCCCTGGCCGCGCCGGGGGGGCGCCTGGGCCCCCCGAGCCTCCACTGATGCCCCCCTTTGGCATATATTTATATCGTTTCCCGAAACCCTCGAGACGGGAACCCTTTTTCGCGATCTCATCTCTGTTCCACCGCCGCCGCCGCTTCCAAGATCGGGAGCACTAGGAGAACTCTTCCCGGCACCCTGCCGGAGGGGAGGATCACCACCGGGAGCTTCTCCACCACCATGGACGCCTCCCGGATGAGTTGTGAGTAGTCTCCCTTGGACCATGGGTCCATGACCAGTAGCTATGTGATGTTCTCCTCCCGTTCTTGTGCTTCACTAATTAGTCCTCGTGAGCTGCCCTACATGATCGAGGCACATATGTAATCCTTATGCTGTTGCTATGTTGAGTTTGCTGGGATCCGATGGATTGTGAGATTATGTTCAGATTGTGTTTGAGTAATATATTTGATCTACCTCTTTTATATTTATGTTCGTAAGTAATTCTTGCATGTTCTCCGTTGTTATTTATTGCTTTGGCCAAGTAGTAGGTAGTGACTCCAAGAGGGAACGTTATGCTTAATTGTGGGTTCATGCCCCTCGATGACTAGCTTGAGTGACAGAAACATGAGTCTAGGGGATGTGCTGTTGCCACAAGGGGGAAAACAACGGTGCTTGTGCCCGCGGGTGCAAGGATTGTTTACTTTACGCAAAGTTCTTTTAATGCAGTTGTCTGTTGCTTTGAGTTTACACTATGGGTGGGACTCGCAACTTAAAACCAACGAGATGTTCTGGATAGATATCTCAAGGTGGATGATTAGTACTAGATGCAGATGGGTTTCGGTCTACTTGCCTTGGCGTACCGCCCATGCTTTGAACCTCTACCTTTCTTGTAACATAGTTAGCATTGGTTTGCGCACATAATTCTGTCAATTGCCCAGCTGTAATTCGTTTACCTCACATAGCTGTTTTATCGTCTTTTGGGAGAGAGACATTACTAGTGAACATCATGGGACCCCGGTCCATATTACCATCATTGATCACATCCTCTATTTACTTTCCGCTTTTACTTACTATTGCAGCATTACCTATCACTATTATCACTTGCGTTTGATCCTTTGTAAACTACAAGGTCGGAGAGATTGACAACCTCTCTGTACTCGTTGGGAGAAAAGTTATTTGTATCTGTGTGTAGGTCCACGTTGATTGCTAATATATCTGGCGCCGTTAGCAGTTGACACCTTCTTGTTGAAACTGGGAGTCTCAGGGGAAATCGATCCTTGGTATCTTTGCCAAGGGAAAACTTCCGCTACACTGCATCTCAAACCTTCCACTTGGGGTAACCAACGAGGGGCGAGAAGCCATCAGCAACCCATCATCTACTTATTACTTCCGAATGCCTTCCCCTAGGCCCAAATAATGATGAAGTGTCATTTAGTCGATGTTCACATAACACCACTGGAGGAAAGACAACATACATCTCATCGAAATATTGAATGAATACCAAATTCACATGATTACTTATAACAAGACTTCTCCCATGTCCTCAGGAACAAACATAACTACTAACAAATCATATTAATGTTCTTAATCAGAGGGGTAGTGAATAGCATTAAGGATCTGAACATATGATCTTCCACCGAATAAACCAACTAGCATCAACTACAAGGAGTAATCAACACTACTAGCAACCCACGGGAAACCAATCTGAGGTTTTGAGACAAAGATCGGATACAAGTGATGAACAAGGGTTTTAGAGGAAATGGTGCTGGTGAAGATGTTGATGGAGATTGACCCCCTCTCTATGAGAGGATCGTTGGTGATGACGATGGCTTCGATTTCCCCTCCCCGTGGGAAGTGTCCCCCGCAGAATAGCCCTGCCGGAGCCCTAGATTGGTTTCACCCATGTTCCGCCTCGAGATGGCGACGCTTCATCCCAAAAACCTCCTTATGATTTTTTCCAGGTCAAAACACGTGATATAGCAGAAGATGGGCTTCGGGGGCCTGCCAGGCTGCCCACAAGGTAGGGGGCTCCCAGGGGGTAGGGCACACCCCTCACCCTTGTGGATGGCAGGTGGCCCCCCTCCGGTGCTTTCTTCGCCCAATATTTTTTATATTTTCCAAAATAATTCTGCATGAAGTTTCAGGACTTTTGGAGCTGTGCATAATAGGTCTCTAAGATTTGCTCCTTATCCAGTCCAGAATTCCAGCTGCCTGCAATCCCCCTCTTCATGCAAACCTTGTAAAATAAGAGAGAAAAGGCATAAGTATTGTGCCATAGTGTGTAATAACAACCCATAATGCAATAATTAATTATATAAAAACATGATGCGAAATGGACGTATCATTCTCCACCTCGATGCTTAGGGTGTAGAGCTGAAGGAAATCCGTAGGGTCAGGGATGTCATCGTAGCATGGTGGCAGCTCTGGCTTGAACCTGACGGGCCACACCACTCGACACAGCTCGCGGGTAAAAGCCCGGCACCCCACACTTCTTGAAGCAATGCCACACATGAGGGCACCATGGTTATGGCGCTCGATTGCCATGACTTCCTGGATGATTCGGTCTTGGCGCTGGCACTGCTGCTCGAGGAGCACGCATGCGTTGGGCGGCGTGCGATGGACGATCTGGCAGCTAGCCTCATCCCGGGCCGGTGCAGGCGCTCCACGCGGCGGGTTGCATTTGCGCGCGTCGCGCTGGGGCTCGGCGAGCTTGTTGCGCTGGGGAGGAGGCGGGGGTGTGTCGTGCGCCACGTCCCCAGCACGAGATGGCGAGGCGAAGCGAATGGGAGTGGGAGAGCACCGAGGCTTCTCCGGTGACGTTGCTGAGCTCGGTGATGTCACCAAGCCAGGCATCATAGCCAGCGTCGGCAGGGCGGCAGCAAAGGAGCTCTCGCACCATGAGGAGCGCGGCCTGCATGTTCAGCGGCCCGTGATGGGTGTGGGAGGACGACACCATGGCCGACCGGCCGTCGGCCCTCACAAAAGGGTGCAGGGAGGAGTCCTGCTGCTCATGGGCATTCGGGTCGGTGGCGGCAACTGCTGTGGCTCCGGCCGCATGGTGGTGGTTGCCATGGCCGGCGGGCTACGTATGGGCGAGGCGGGCGGCCCGACACTCGGCACGCACACGGCGAGCATCAACAATGGAGTCGGCAGAGCGAGGGATGAAGCGGGGTGGAAGAACAGCGGAAGAACAACTGCGCACCCCTACCCGACGCGCAAAATGTGGGAATCGGGGCTCGGGTGACCCAAGAGGTTCGAACACCGGTGTGCGCTTGTTCTCCTACCGCTCTACCCTACACCCCCAGTTCCACGACGACGATGCGGCGAGCACGAGCTAAGGAAGAAGGAAACAAACATGACAATATACCCAGGTTCGGGCCACCTCGCAGTGTAAGACCCAACTCTTGCTTGGTCGTTTTATGGCCTCACGATGGAGGAGGACATGTGTTGGAAATATGCCCTAGAGGCAATAGTAAAGTGGTTATTATTATATTTCCTTAATCATGATAAATATTCATTATTCATGTGTAAGGGAATATTTCTCCCTAAGTGGTTTTGGTTATTGATGACAATGCATTTACGGACTAGTCGTGTGCATTGAGCATTTCAGATATCTCATGCCTAGAAACAAGACGATTCGGTGCCCCTCGGAGCCTATTGAAGATGGCGTTTCTCTATGTTTCTTTTCGGTGGAATTGAGTCATAGGAAAGCCGTACTATTAAGAGGGGTCCGCTTCGGAAAGGTTAGAGTGGAATCAACACGTACACATCTGTTCCTTCGCACCACCTTTCCATCTCTTCATTGGAGCACTGGTTGTTTCCCTTGTCATTGCGAAGATGAAGGCTTCCAAGTGCTACTATTTTGTAGCGTGCGGTAGTACTGCTCAAGGGAGAAGTAGTACCGTAGCGGCCCACGATAGTACCGCCCATGGCTGCGGTAGTACCGCATATTGCGGTAGTACCATTCCTAGAACGCGGTAGTACCGTGGCCTCTAGGCTAGAACGGTGGCATGCGCGGAAGTAGGAGTGGAAGCAATTTTTTACTTTTACACCCTACGCGGTAGTACCGCTCCCTGTGAGCATTCGTACCGTGCCAGATTTTTGCACTGACCATAGCTCAGCGGAAGTAGCCACAGACGTATTTTTATTAGTCTGTGCCTTCCCAGCCTAGTCAAACCCTGCCTACCGCAAGGACGCGCGATAGTACCGCTCCAGTAGTTCTACCGCTTGGTGCTAAACGCAACAGTGCCTCGTCTGGCCCCTGCCGCGTGAGCGATAGTACCGCACTGCCTAGCGGTAGTACCGCATGGCTATGCGGTAGTACCATGGGCATGTGCAGTAGTACCGCATGTCGCGGGCTGAGTAAGTGGTTAACGGTTGGAACTTTCCTCTCACTATATAAGGGGGTCTTCTTCCCCAAGTTGACTACATCTCCCCTCCCTAAGCTCCATTGTTGCTCAAAGCTCCATTTTCTCCCGATCTCTCTCCCTAGCCAATCAGACTTGTTGATTTCCTAGGGATTGGTTTAGAAGTCCCCGATCTACACTTCCAACAAGAGAAATTTGATTCCCCCCACTAATCCCTTGCGGATCTTGTTACTCTTGGGTGTTTGAGCACCCTAGAAGGTTGAGGTCACTTCAAAGCCATATTCCATTATGGTGAAGCTTCGTGGTGTCGTTGGGAGCCTCCAATTCAGTTGTCAAGATAGTCCCAACCATGTTTGTAAAGGTTCGGTCGCCGCCTTCAAGGGCACCAATAGTGGAATCACGGCATCTCGCATTGTGTGAGGGCGTGAGGAGAATATGATGGCCTTAGTGGCATCTTGGGGAGCATTGTGCCTCCACACCGCTCTAATGGAGACGTACTTCCTCTCAAAGGGAAGGAATGTTGGTAACACATCCTTGTATCCACCAGTTCCACTAGTGGTCATCTCTAACCTTTACTTGTGCAAGCTTTTATTGTGTTGTATCTCTTGCTTGCTTGTGTGCTTGTTGTTGTTGCATCATATAGGTTGCCCACCTAGTTGCATATCTAGACAACCTATTTTGATGCTAAGTTTAATTTGGTAAAGAAAAGCTAAAAATTATTAGTTGCCTATTCACCCCCGTCTAGTCAACCATATCGATCATTTCAATTGGTATCAGAGCCTTGTCTCTTTATTAAGGACTTTACCGTCCAAAGAGTATGGGTGACATCGTAGTCGAGGGGGAGGAGCACTCCGGTGTGAATCCATCCTTGTCTACGGCCGATGGGGGATCCTCGGTCTCTCGTGAGGAGTTCAATGCGGCTTTGGACATATTGAAAACCTCTATGACGACACAGGTCGAAGGCATGTTCAAATAATTTCTCGATGGGCTTAAATTATCCACCGCACCGTTGGAAGTGGCTAGTCCCACTAACAAGGTGGCGGATGCTCATCCCGATAAGGGGGAAGCTAGCAGTGACCAAACTCATTTGCCTAAAAGAAGGAGTGGCATCTTTGCCCATGTTGAACCTCCCATTACTTATGGAGGACCCGTTCCCTCCACGCATCTAAATCATGTTGGTCCTCCCCTGGAGTATGTGAAAAATGCAGATTTTGCTACTTGGGTTTTTGGCTTTAAACATCTTTTAAATCATTGTTCTACTAATCTTTGGAGAATTATTGAGCAAGGTTTATATCCGCATGGTCCATACAAATTCACTCCCAGAGAAGCCGTGGATCATCAATTCAACAAGTCCGTTCTCTGCATTCTCCAAGATGCTATCCATCCCGGAGATATTGCTCATCTCCGACCCTTCTCTGTGGCAAAGGAAGCATGGGAACATGTGGTCTCCTTGTACAAGGGAAGTGCAAGAATTCAACGCTCAAATTATGAAATGGGGCAAGATGAGACCGATGAGTTTGCCATGCTCGAAGATGAAGAACCTCGTGAACTTTATCGAAGATTAACCACTCTTGCGGTCTCACTCCGATATCATGGGAGCAAGGATACAAATGACAATTGGATCAAGCGCAAGTTTCTCAAGGCCATGATGCTTATCACAAGGCCATGTACTCCGTCAACCGTTAAAGGCTGGACTTCCACACCTTGTCCTCAAGTGAAGTGTTGGATGAGTTTGTTGCTATGAGGATCTTGGACAAGACCGCCGACAATGCAGTGTTGAGGTCTCAATGATCATAGAAACCCAACCTTGCTCTGAAGGCCAAGGCTTGTGTGGAATAGAGGATGAAGTGGAAGAAGAGGAGTGTTGCCCCGAAGACACCAAATATGCATATCATGAGCACATGGCTCTTGCTTCACGGCAATTTTCGGGCAACAAGAACTCAAGACCCAACTTCAACAAGAACAACTCAAGTGGCTCCAAGGGCAAGCAACAAGCGAGGACGTGCTACAATTGTGGCAATGTGAGTCATTTTGTTGTGGATTGCCCATATGATAAAAGGTAAGACAATGGAGGCAAGCTTATACGAAAAGACAAGGCCAAGTCTGTCCCCAACAAGAACCACTTCACCAAGAATAATCCTCCCAAAGGGTTGGTAGCACAAGAAGAGTATGATGAGGATGATGATGATGATGAAGATGACGAGACAGTTACCATGGCCACCGTTGCCATTGCAACAACTCCATTGGTATCCCTGTTCGATTCACCCAACAAGAACATCACCGCCAAGTGCCTCATGGCTAAAGCCACCAACAAGGTAACCCCCAACATCAAGTCTACCATTACTACTAATCCTTCGTTGACGGATTGCATTGATGAAAGTGAGGGGGCGAAGGAGGAGGAAAATGAATTTGAGTCTTTATGAGTAAACTCAAGGTAAATCCAAGAAGCACTTCGTCGCTGTCTTGGAACAACTTGGTGAAGCCAATGACATGATCGAGGCTCACGAAGAGACCATCTCTAAGATGGAAGGACATAGTCGTGACTATATCGATGAGATATCAGATCTCTCTAATGTGCTTGAGGAAGAGCGTGGTCATTGTTTGGCTCTTCAGGAGTCATACAACGATGATCATGATAAATTAAAGAAAAATCTTGATCATGCTCTTGTTGTCTCTCGTGTGCTCAATTCTGAGAAGGCCAAACTTGGGGTTGACCATGCTAGACTCAAGTAGGAGTTTGATACACTTGACAAGGCCCGCAAGGTCTTGAAGAGTGTTCATGCTAGCCTCAAGGCGTCTCATGATCAACTCCAAGTATCGCTAACCAAGGAGAAATCCACTTTTCCTCATATGTTTTTAATTGATAATGCAAATGCTACTAACCCATGTTGTGAGCATGTGCATCTTGTGGAGCACAATGCCAAGTTGAATAAGCAACTTGAGAAGGTCTTGTGTCTTGCATACAAGGTGAGAAAAACCTCAATGACCTTTTGAGCAATCAAAAGGAAGTTGTGGCCAAGGAGGGAATTGGGTTTGCACCCAAGTCCAAGAAGAAGAAGAATGAAAAGACCAAGCAACCTCTTCCTCTCAAGAAAACATTTGTGAAGTATGGAGAGGGCACTTCAAAGGAGAAGAAGAACAATGCGAATGGTGGTGGTGTCAAGAAGGGCAAAGCCACTCCTTCCAACAAAACCGGTGACTTTAACCCATGTTATGTGTTATGTCGTGCTAGTGATGGGCATGTTTATGGAAAATTTGTTGGTTCTTCTTATGAGTACATTGGATGGTCTATTTGGGTTCCTAAGACCCTTGTTGCTAACATCAAAGGACCCATTACAAAATGGGTAAATAAAACCAAGCATTGATCTCTTGTAGGAGTTTGCTTCCGGTGGGGGATCATGGTTGCTCGATAGTGGAGCCACAAATCATATGACTGGAAGCAAAGACTTGGTGGTGGACGTGCACAAAGTCGCATCTATGCCCACCAATGTCGAATGGGGTGATGCATAATCTTCTAAGGTATTGGGTCTTGTCAAGGTTGTCGTTTCTCATGATCTCACGATAGAGAAAGTCATGCTTGTTGAGTCCCTTGCATAAAATTTACCTTCTGATCGTCAACTTTCACTCATGGGTTTTGCTACTTTCTTTGATATTGATTTTGTGGCCCTCTTGTGGAGCAAGACTCTTAAAGTAGCTTTTTTGGGCATGTCGAGAATGGTCTCTATGTGGATAACTTCTTGGAGCGACCCACTAAGACCGCGGCGTACCTATTGGCTAAATTTGACGTGGGGTGGCTTTGGCATCACCGTCTAGCCCATGTCAATATGAGATCTTTGCAAAGTCTTATCAAGGGGGACCATGTCCGTGGACTAACAAATGTTAGTTTTGCCAAAGATCGTGCTTGCAGTGCTTGTATCGAAGGAAAGCTACATGAGAAATCTCACCCTCCCACGACTATCATTTATTTGACGAGGCCTTTGGAGCTCCTTCACATGGATCTCTTTGGGCCTCCATCCTTTGATAGTCTTGGGGGTAGAAAGTATTGCTTGGTGATTGTGGTTGATTATTCAAGATACACTTTGGTATATTTCTTAAAGAGGAAGAGTGAGACCCAACAAACCGTCATCAACTTTGCAAATGAAGCTCAACGTCAACATGATGCAAAGATTTTGGTGATAAGAAGTGACAATGGCACCGAGTTCAAGAACTACACCTTGGATGAGGTTCTCAGTGATGAGGGGATCAAGCATCAATATGCCGCACCTTATACCCCTCGACAAAATGGTGTGGCGGAGAGGAAGAACCGGACATTGATGGCGCGGCAAGGACCATGATGGCGGAATTCAAGTCTCCGTACAACTTTTGGGCCGAAGCCATCAACACCGCTTGTCATGCATCCAATTGGCTCTATCTCCGCAAAGGCTTGATCAAGACTCTGTATGAGATACTTACAGGCAACAAGCCCAACCTCAAGTACTTCCGGGTGTTCGGTTGTAAATGTTTCATACTCAAGAAAGGTATTCGTTTGTCTAAATTTGAGGCTAGAGCTCATGAGGGCATATTTTTTGGTTATGCTACAAACTCTCATGCTTACCGTGTCCTCAAAAAGTCCACCAGACTCATTGAGGAGACATGTAACGTGGAGTTTGATGAGAATAATGGCTCCCAAGTGGCGCAAAGTGGTACTTGTGATGTAGGTGATGAAATTCCTCCCCATGCCATAAGAAGAATGGGTGTTGGTCATATCCTACCCATTGAGGAACCCCTTGTGGCCGAAGGAGAAAGATTGTGTTCTACTCAAGTGGAACCATCACCAACCCAGGACACACACGCTTCCGAAGAACAAAGTGAAGGCCCTCATCCCAAACAAAGCCAAGTGCAAGATCAACCGCAAGATGGTGATGATCCACCAAGTGATGCACAAGGCCAAGTTCCTTCTACCGAGCAAGTTCAAGATCAAGAGCAATCTCAAGATCAAGAACAAGCTCAAGATGACGCTCATGATGATCAAGTTACCGCTCCTCAACTCTCTCTTGAGGAGCAATTGGAGCGTCATGCCACCAAAGTTGCTTCCAGGCTCGCTTGTAGAGAGCATCACATGGAGAATATCCTTGGAAGCATCACAAAGGGGGTAAGCACTCATAGACAATTAGCAAAATATTGTGCTCCTCATGCGTTTGTATCTTGTGTTGAACCCCAAAAGGTCTATGAGGCGCTCGAAGATCCGGATTGGCTCAATGCCATGCATGAAGAACTCCATAACTTTGAACGCAACAAGGTGTGGCGGTTGGTGCCAAGGCCAGAGGAGAACCACAATGTCATTGGAACCAAATGGATATTCAAGAACAAGCAAGATACTCACGGGATTATCATCTACAACAAGGCTCGCTTTGTGGCACAAGGCTACTCCCAAGTCGAAGGTATCGACTACGGTGAAACATTTTCTCTCGTTGCTCGCCTTGAATCTATTCGTTTGTTGCTTGCCTATGCTTCACATCATAACTTTAAGTTGCAACAAATGGATGTGAAGAGTGCTTTTCTTAATGGTCCTCTTAGTGAGTTGGTGTATGTCAAACAACCCCTAGGGTTTGAGGATCCTAAGTTCCCCAATCATGTGTATCAACTCGATAAGTCGCACTATGGCCTTAAACAAGCCCCACGTGCATGGTATGAGCACCTTACTGAGTTGTTGCAAGATCGTGGGTTTGAAATTGGGAAAATCGACCCCCACTCTTTTTACTAAGAAGGTTAAAGGGGAGTTGTTTGTATGCCAACTATATGTTGATGATATTATTTTTGGTTCTCCTAACAAAGCTTTCAATGATGAGTTTGCCGCACTCATGACCGTGGAGTTTGAGATGTCCATGATGGGAGACTTGAAGTTCTTCCTCGGGTTCGACATCAAACAAATACAAGAAGGAACATTCATCAACCAAGCCAAATATACTCAAGACATGCTCAAGAGATTCAATCTAAGTGATGTCAAGCCGACTTCTACTCCAATGCCTACCAAATGCCAACTTGACATTGATCCCAATGGTAAAGCGGTGGATCAAAAGGTATATCGTTCTATGATTGGATCCTTGCTTTACCTTTGTGCATCTAGACCGGATATCATGTTGAGTGTGGGAATTTGTGCACGATTTCAAGCCTCACCTAAGGAAAGCCACTTTGTGGCAGTCAAGCGAATCTTTCGATATTTGGCTCATACCCCAAACATTGGCTTATGGTACCCAAGAGGAGCAAACTATAGGATTCTCAGATTCAGATTGGGAGGGTGACAAAGTGGATAAGAAGTCACCTTCCGGAGGGTGCCAATTCCTTGGTTGCTCTTTGGTGAGTTGGTCTTCCAAAAAGCAAAGTTGTGTATGTCTCTCATCCATCGAAGCCGAGTATGTGGCCGCCGGCAGTTTTTGTGCTAAACTTTTATGGATGAGGCAAACTTTAAAGGATTAGGGTGTCATTTGTGACAAAGTGCCTCTTTGGTGTGACAATGAAAGTGCCATAAAGATTTCTCTCAACCCGGTGCAACACTTCAAGACGAAGCATATTGAGATTCGGTATCACTTCATCCGGGAGCACATTAGGCGAGGGGAGATTGATCTTCATTTTGTCAACACTCATGACAACCTTGCATATATCTTCACAAAGCCTTTGGATGAAGCAAGATTTCGCGAGTTAAGGCATGAGCTAAATATCATCAATTTGAGCAATTTGGCTTGAACCCATGCACACCCCACCTCACTCATCATGTTGTCTTGTTTAGGTGTAGCATGAACATAGGGGGAGTTTTGTTCTCTCAGTGATCTCTACCTCCCCCCCATTATGCATAAATTGATCAACTCTTCCACATTAGCCATTTTTACGGTACTTGTGCTTCAAAGACGAGTTTTGATCATGGGTCCAAGGATAATTCTTCCAGGTGCCATACCAATTGACTCAAACATAGGTGGCTCCGGCCACCGCCCTCTCTTTGGAGAGGTTGTGTTTTGTGTTTGGTCCTTGTTGTCTTTTGCCTTCCCTTTGAGCCGTGTTTGTGTTTGAGTTGCCTCATGTGTGTGCTCTTTTGCGTGTCCCGTTGCTTGAAGGTTGCATTGCAAAGGTCGTGTTCTTCCTCTTTTCGTCGAAACTATCAATTTCTTGGGTTACGGTACTACCGTGGCAAGCCACGGTACTACCGCATGAGTTGGGTTGCCCTGTGCATGCACAGCTGCATCCCAAGCACGGTACTACCGCTTCCATTGAGGTAGTAAATTTTTACTGCCGCTGGAGGAGCGGTACTACCGCCCTTTGTGCGCTACTTCCGCCAGGGCGGTACTACCGCGATAACCCATGGTACTATTGCGTGGTCGCGAGCGGGTGGGGGTTAAGAGCGGGCAGGGGGCGTTTCAACTCCCCCATACCCATTCATCTCTTCCCCCCACCTCGTCTCTCTCTCTCTCTCATGTCCAAGAACGGCGCCGGAGGCCCTCGCCGGATCTCCATCTCCGGCCGCTCTCCTCGCATTCCGTCCGGCGGGATCGTTCCCCACCTCGCCCTCTTGCCATGGACCCCGGTATCTCCCCTAGTCCCTTTCTTTTTGCTCTGTTTTTTGTGCTTCTAGGTCTTGGGGAGATACATGTGTAGTTCTTGTGATTTTCGGCTAAATCTTTGCAAGAGGAGATTGTAGGAGTACTAGTGCAGTAGAAATGCTATTTGGTGTGATGCAACAGTGTATTTTTGATCACCGGTAGTACAGATCTACTTTTTGCGGATGTTTCTAGATCCGTAGATGGTGTTCTCGCGCGATTTAAATCCGTGCGGTAATACCGCTCCTCCTGGAGCGGTACTACCGCTCGCTTACCCGAGATCCGCCCCGTGCGGTACTACTGCTCCGCTGGAGCGGTACTACCGCTAGGGGTGCAGAAGTAAAATTTTACTTCCGCTCGAGGCGCGGTACTACCGTGCCAACCCCGGCACAGTACTACCGCGGTTAGAGCGGCTGTAAAATTTTACATCCGTACCCTGGTCCGGTACTACCGTAGAGTTACAAAATTATGTTGTTTCATCCTCCCAATCTCATTTACACTTGTTTCATTTGGTTTTGGCCCTAGTCTGTGCAATAACCCTTCTTTATTTTCTCGTGTTTGTGTTGTGTGTCATAGGTGGTGGCTCCGGTTCCAATGTCTGGCACTCAAATCCCAGCCTTGACACAAGCTCCAAGCGGCTTTGCAACCAAGAAGCTCTAGAGGGGTCCAATGCCACACAACATCACGTCAAGACCACAACTGGCAAGTTCAAGGAGCCAAATATGGGCATGGATGAGATGCCTCTAGCCGAGTTTGTCACTCGAAGAAGCATCAACCCATATGTGAAGCCTCGTGAGAATGTCAGAGGCAATGAATTGTTCTGGACCAAGCAGCAAAATCTCATCTACCTCGATGTGATCAAGTCCAAGCAGGACATCTTTGTTCCTATTCAGCGGATTGATATGAATCATCCAAAGAAGGAACATGTATACTTTGGTGAGCCATTGGACTTGGTGGAGCAGTTTGGCATTGATGAGTTTATCACGTTCCAGATGGACTTTGACCCAGAGATCGTGGCTCATTTCTTTGCGTCCGTCCACTTCCACACGGATGGGGAGCGGACTATGACATGGATGACCAATGGGAAGAGGATGTCTGCTAAGTGGAAAGATTTCATGGAGCTGCTGCACGTTCATGATGAGGGGCTAAGTGTGCCCATTGGTGTCCGCCCTCATGGCAACCCTGAGTCCACCAACAAGAACAAGCTTCAACCATACCTTGTGGAGAAGAAGTTAGCCAATGGCAAGTCGTCTTGGGTGCTCAACCCTTTCCTTGACATCATGCACCGGATCTTCCGCAACACCATTTTTCCGCGCACTTGGGACAAGGACAAGGTACATGCTTATCTCGTGGATATGATGCTTCTTTGTGAGGAGGAGCGTTGTCAAGTTCCTGGACCACTTGATGTCTCTCATATCATGTGAGTAGAGCTCCAGTTTGTGGTCTTCAATTGCGAAGTTCCCATCTATGGACCGTACCTGTACCTCTTGATCTCGAAGACTTGGGATAAGATCTTTCTGGGAGAAGAGTTACTTTCTCCAGACTGGGTTCGCCATGAGCCTATCAGACTGCGTCAGAAGAACAAGTGGGCTAATACCACTACTCGGGCTGAGGCTGCGACGATGGATGTTGATGAGGAAGAGTTTGAGGAGGAGGAGGTTGATGACAGTTTTGCAGGATACGCTCCTCCCTCTACTGAGCCCTCTTGGGATAAGAAGTTGAAGACCAAGATGAAGGCTTTGTTCTGCATGCAGGCCAAGGGGTATTACAAGACCCATGTTGCTCAGAAGGAGAGTCGCTAGCGCGACAAGAGGATCTTGAGGACGTTCGGCGAGCACGTGTCGAGCGGGTCAGAGAAGAACATCACTCCCGAGGCTGTCTGGATGGCGAAACAGGGCTATCAGTGGACCGAGTCAGAGGAGGAGTCCATTCCCACTGCCGAGACCGATGAGGAGATTGTTGGGTGATCAGTGCAGAGGGAGCTACCACCTGTGTCGTAGGTGTCCTCTCTGCCTTTTTGGTGTCTCGGTGCCAAAGGGGGAGAGAGAGTGTAGGATTTGTTAGTCTTGTGTCGAGTCTTGTATCACTTTGCTTTCGTTGAACTCTCGTTGCTTTGGTTTGTTGGTTTGTGTTGTGTTCGTGTGAGAACAGGAGACTATCATATGGTGTGAGACATATGCACTCTAGCCTATCTTATTGTCTAGTATGTTTAGTAGATTGTGAGCTTATGCTATCTTTTGCCCTTTAATCCATGCTCACATACTTTACCTTGCATCCATGCTTAGTGTCATTCATTTTGTTGCAAGGATTGCATTGTTTATAAAATATAGGAGGAGTGTTGATCCTAGTATGTGTGCCATGCAGTCCAAAGCACTTCTCTAAGAGTGCACACATCTCGGGTGAGCCTGTCTATATTTTATAAATGTTGGGTTTGCTTATGTTCTTTTTCATCCCTTTGTGCAAATCCCGTATTGTCATCAATCCACCAAAAAGGGGGAGACTGTAAGGGCATATTTCTCCCTAAGTCATTTTGGTGATTGATGGCAATGCATTTGCGGACTAATCGTGTGCATTGAGCATTTCAGATATCTCATGTCTAGGCACAAGACGATTTGGTGCCCCTCAGAGCCTATCGAAGACGACATTTCTCTATGTTTCTTTTTGGTGGAATTGAGTCGTAGGAAAGCCATACTATTAAGAGGGGTTCCGCTTCGGAAAGGTTAGAGTGGAATCAACACGTACACATCTGTTCCTTCGCACCACATTTCCTTCGCTTCATTGGAGCACCGGTCGTTTCCCTTGTCGTTGCGAAGACGAAGGCTTCCAAGTGCTATTGTTCTGTGGCGTGCGATAGTACTTCTCAAGGGAGCAGTAGTACCGCAGTGGCCCATGGTTGTACCTGTGACGCCCGAGACCGACGTCCCAGAAGATTCTCGAAGTTCCAGATGTTCCGGGTTGCCCGTGTGTTTCTTTTGAGCTTGTGTTATTTATTTTTTTGCATTGCATCATGTCATCATGCCATCATGTCATATTTATTTTGCATCTCAAACTAAATAAACCGTGTGGACCTTCGGTCCATTTAAATCGAGGGAAGGTGACGTCTCTTTAAAACATATAAAAGCCTCTCAATATTATTAGGGAGCTATATAATAAATATTCCATTGCTTCGGAATCACCGTAACACACATGCATTTTCCCCATGCTTTCCTACTTCGAGTTTCTCCTTCAAAATCCTTGCCTATAATTTCTTTCCGTTGTTTCGAGGTTCTTCCAAAAACCCTCCTTCTATTTTATTTAAATTCCTGACATTTTTTTTGTGAGTCCAAGGATTTTACCCCTTGCCCTAAGCCTTTCCTAACTCCTCTTTTCTTTCTTTTCCTCTTTTGTTTTTCTGTTTTATTTGGAAAAAAACAACAGCAGTTTTAATATAAAGAGAGCCCGGCAGCCCAGCCTTTTGTTTTCCCTCCTGGCCTTTTCTTCCCTCCAGCCACTTCCTAGGCGCGGCCCATCTCTAGGCCTCAAGGCCCAGCCCGCATCCCCCTGAAACCCTAGCGCTAGCTGAGCCAGCGCTCCTCTCCCTCTTTCCCTCGCTGCGCCGCCAGCCTCTCCCCATCGCTCCTCCCGACCGCTCGCCCCCTTTCTCTCGATCGCTCCCGCAACCCCTCGCTCGTCCCGATCCCCTTCCCTCTGCCCCTTCGATCTCGCCTCCAGGAGCCGCCCGTCCGCCGCCTTCTGGCCGCGGTGCCCGTCCCTCGAGCGGCCTCTCCCTCCTTCGCCCTGGCCCCGAGCCAGCGCCAGGGAGGCCGGCCCGCGCCGTCCCTCCGCCGTGCTAGGCCGCAGCGCCGCGGTTAGAGGCCAGTCCCTCGCCCGCCGTCCTCGAGCAGCCACCGCTCTCCTCCATGCGTCCTCACGTCGCCCGGCCACCGAGGCCTCCCCTCCGTCCTCGCCTGTCCTGAGCCTCGCCTGGCTGCCCCGCGAGGCGGCCGCCCCTTCCTCCAGCAGCCGCCGGTCGCCGCGGGAGTCCCCTCCGGCCAGGCCGCGGCCTCCCTCCTCCGTGCATCCCAGGCCGAGCGCCATGGGCCTGGAGCCGAGCTCCCTTCGCGTCCGCGCCTTCACCTCCAGCAGATCCTTCGAGCCTCCGAGCCTCCTCTTCTCCAGCGCCCAGCGGACGACGCCTCTGCCTCGGGTAGCAGCTCGCGGAGCTGCAGCCACGCCCGCCGCATTGCCAGCGCCAAGACCTCTCCGCGTCGGCCTCTCCAGCTCCAGCACCGGGGTCTTCCTCTCCGCTCCAAGCCGTGGTCCTCCCCGTGCTGCCTCCTGCGCATCCCGGGGCTCCATCCCGTCGACCTTCAGCAACTGCAACCACCTCGCCAAGTTGCCGCTGCCGTGTTGTTGTTTGTGATCTGTGCTGTTGTTTTGCCAAGGGCCAGTGTACGGTTTCAGGTTTTCGCCAAGTACCTCTACACGTGACGTTGAACGGCTACGAGCTCGAGAACGACTACATGAACGCCTACACGACGACCGACTCGACAAGTACCCCTACTACCACTACCGTCGCCGGAAGCGCCAAGTACCACGACTACTCGGAGACCCCAAGTACCCCTACCGTCGCCCGTGTACCTCTACGGAACGTCTTCGACCAAGTACCCCGACGTCGCAAGTACCACGACACGAACGTGAACAACTACCGTCGCCGGAACAACTACTTCCCACTACGGAACGAGTTCCACTACCGTCGCCCGAGTACAACTACCGCTACGAGAACGACTACCTTCGGTGAAGAAATGAGAACGTCTACTTCCTCTCCGATCGGAACATCTACTTCCACTACACCTCGTGAACGACTACTTCCTCTACGAACCGTGTTCCACTACTTCCACTACGAACTCGAACCGTCCCGAAACGCACGCTTCAAAGGTATAACGAGACGACCCCGTGGATGACCCGTGAGATGCATGCTTGTGTTGTATGAAATGTTGTCTCCCTTGTGTGCATCGTGCCGTTTCGTCCGTTTGACTTGTTCCTCGGTTGCCTCGTCACCGACTCGTGGGAACCCGGTGACGGGATCACCCCACCTTTCATCTCGTTTGACTCGCTCACGCCATCTTACCTTTTGCATCGGTCTCGCAACGAGTTACCGGAACCGATATGTTGCGTGGCATCATTTTCGGATCGTTGCCGTGGCACCCTTTTCTTTCCACCACGGTGACGAATACCTCATATCATCTCTCTTGTCAACCTTTTAATAAAACTTGCATAAAACTTAATCATGTCATCCGCATCATGATAACAACATGAGAATGTGTGAATTGTTGTTGCTTTATAATTATTAAACATGCTCATGGGGATTTTCCGGATATGTTGTTGTTATTTCCGGCCTCATTTAAAATGCCTAAATAGTGTAGTTTCTTTATGCTTCACCTCGTGCCATGTTAAAAACATTTAATCTTGTCTTGTAATAACCGAGAGTCAATTAAATAATTAATTGTGGTGTTTTGTCAATATGCAACTCGTTGCATATTGAGCTCCACTTAACTTGTAGTATTGTTTGTGCACTTTGCCATGCCATGCATATTTAAACCGGACATGCATCATACTTGGATGTGCATCGTATGCCTTGTTTAAGCTTGTGTGTTTACCGTGTTGTTTCCTTCTTTCCGGTTGCTTCTCTTGTTAGCTTCGGTTTCGTTCCGGAGTTGTGAGGTTTCTCTCGACTGTGTTGCTCCGTCTACTTCATGGATCCGTTCTTCTCCCTTGTGGAATTCCAGGCAAGATGATCATACCCTTGGATACCTTTACTACCATTGCCATGCTTAGTTGTCTCGATGCTATCGTTACATGTCGCGATACCCATCTTTTATGTCAGCCTCTCCTTGTTGCCATGAAACCTCTAACCTTGACACCTTCCTAGCAAAACCACTGTTTGGCTATGTTACCCGCTTGCTCAGCCTCGCTTGCTCAGTCCTTCTTATAGCGTTGTTAGTTGCAGGTGAAGATGAAGTTCGTTCCAGGAGGGAACTTGTTGTTGGTATATCACAATATCTATAATTATTATTAACACACCTATATACTGGGCATGGGTGGAAGGCTTGGCCTTTTGCTCGGTGTTTTGTTCTACTCATGCCACCTTAGGCGCCGATAAACCGGCATTATGTTCCTTGATTTTGCGTTCCTAACACGATGGGTGTAATGGGGACCCCTTGACAGTTCGACTTTGAATAAAACTCCTCCAGCAAGGCCCAACATTGGTTTTAATTTGCTCATAATAACAACTTAATCAATTAACTAAATTTGCATAGGGAGTTAGCGCTACCCGAGGATTCTTAATTCTACATAGCAGGGGGGCCAGTGCTGATGGTGTTGGTCCCAAACGGGGAGCCTGCGGGGCCGCCTTGGGGAAACCCGAGGTATCTGGTATAACCCGTAGCTTCGCCCATCCGGTAGTGTCCTGAGACGAGATACGCGCGGCTACTATCAGGGTGTCGACACACCGGGAGGTCTTGCTGGACTTGTTTTACCATTGTCGAAATGACTTGTGCTACCGGGATTCCGAGCCTGATCGGATTTTCCCTAAGATAAGGGGTGATGATATTATATTTATCACTTCAGCTAATCGTGAGAGCTTGTGATGGGCTAAGTTGGAACACCCCTGCAGGGTTATGATCTTTCGAAAGCCGTGCCCGCGGTTATGTGGCAGATTGGAATTTGTTAATGTCCGGTTGTAGAAAACTTGACAGAGGATCCGAAGTAAAACACACAACTGTGTGAGTAACCGTGACTGTCTCTTTTCACTTTGAGAAGAGAACACGGTGGGGTTATGTTTGACCGTATGTAGTTAGGATCTTTAGCGATCACTACTTTTGCGACCGTTTGCGTAGCTTCTCATCTTATTCTGGTACTCATAAGTTAGCCACCATATTATGCTTAGCCGCTGCTGCAGCCTGACCACTTTACCTCTTCCTACCCTTAAAGCTTTGCTAGTCTTGTTACCCATGGTTATGGGATTGCTGAGTCCTCGTGGCTCACAGATACTACAACACGAGATGCAGGTTCAGCCGAGTTTGAAGCAGGTGCTGGTTCAAGTTCTTCATTGGGAGCTCGATGAAGAGAGTGGCCGTTTGCTTGTGACGTTTCGACGATCAGTAGTGGTTTCTACTAGGATTCGATCCTGACCTGTGGCTTTATGTTGTTTTGGTATCTTTCTTTTGGATCTTCACCCGTAGTCGGGTTGTGATGTTTTGAATGATGTTTTGCTTATGTAATGTATTGTGTGAAGTGGCGAGTGTAAGCCAACTATCTCCTTTTGCAATTTAATCCCTCTTTTACATGAGTTGTGCAAAGATACCAAACTTGAGATCATTCTAGGATGGGCTTATACCTTTAAGTCGTGCCTCGACACGTAGGAGGTATAGTCCCATCCTGGGCATTACAAGTTGGTATTCAGAGCCTTCTCCGACCTAGAAGCCCCCACTGATTGATCGAATCGTTGACGGTTGAGTCTAGGCACACACTGAAAATGTTTTTAGTCCTATATTTATATCGGAGAGTAGGATTTCTTTGCTTCTCATCCCCTTTCTCTCTGGTGAGGACTCCTGACGATTACTCTTATCTCTTCTATTTTCAAAAATTGTACCAAATTTTTTTTTAGGGTCCCACGAGTATTCTGGGATTGTTTCGATGTTCTTGTGACAAGGATATTGTTCTCGATGCCTCCTGTTACCGAGGAGTTGAGCTTCAGGGTATCATTGTCGCAAGCATATCGCGGCAGTACTAAATACTTAAGACGGCCGACATCGAAAATCTCTCCTATACGGCCAGTGGCAAGATAACCCCGACATCACCCAGTACTGGGGAGGTAGTTCGAGAGTATTGCCATAGCTTGTTATAGTGGATGCTTTTCGAAGGTCCGAGGTAAACAGTTTCCGAGAAAGACTGGTTATGTGTTGAAGGATGGATACACCTGGATGTAGGTTTAGAGTTGATTGCGCGGTGCTTCCCGTGTATCCCCAACACCTGATTGCATAACTGGAATCTTTCGGAAATCTATAGGTGGGTTCATCTAGTAGTTCTAGGCATTCTTCAAACGGATGCATGATATGAAGTTTGGGGTTCTACATCGAGTGAAGTGGTTTTATGGACTTGTTCTGATCGGGAGTTGCATCATAAAGGGTCCTTGGCTATGCTGATCCGGGGATTGCAAAACCCTTTTGTAACACGTTCCATGAGCTTTCAGCACGAACATGTCGGACGAAGCTTCTATCTTGTATTTGTTCTATCTGTTCCTTGTTCCTTTTATTTTCATTTTGCTCTCCAAGTGGCTTCTCGTCGAGTTGATGTACATGCGGAATTCATTCGTTCAATTCTCTGTTCGGATGATATTGTGAAGATCATGCTGCATATCTACCCTTTGTTTCATTTTGATTCTGGTATTCGAGTTGCTTCGATGTCAAATGTTGATTCCATACCTTTCTTAGTCGGTGTTCTCATATTTCTATGGGAGTGCTAATCCTTCTTGATCATCAAGATGGTCATGTTAAATTCTTTTAAACCGGTGTCCATTTTGTTCATCCCAAGTTGTCTTTGTTTTCCCCACCCTCCCACCCTTCTTCTTCTTGGAGTCAGAAATTCTCAAATGAAGTATCCATTTTATTCATGTGATATTTCTTCATTCTTTTCCTTTAATGTTCTTATCCGGTGCTTTATCGTGAAGATGCTCAAGAGCTTCAAGTTCATCATTCTTTGTTTTCATAATCCTACCGGTGGTTGTAATTCAAGAATTCGGTGTTGATCTTATCCTTTTCCTCATTTCATAATGCTTTTATTCCGGTGCACCAATTAATCATTCTCCTCTTGCTATTCATATCCGGAGAGCTCAAGATATCTCAGAAGATTCATAATTCCATTCTTAATCCATTCAAGCTATTTGAGATTGCTATCTTACTCAAGTCATTTAATTCAACCGGTGCAATATCTCTTAAGCAATCTTTTCCAACGGTGATTTCTTTGAGTGGGCCCTAACCCACAGGTCTTTTCCAGGATCTTACCTGACTCTTCTTTTTCCGGAGAATTCTTTTTCCTGACTCTTCTAATTTTTCTGGAGTTATACTCAAATTCTTGTCAAAGTGTGACGTAAGAATGATTTCCATCAGTCACATGCCTTCTCCAAGATCGCTTTCAAATTCTTCTCATCGTTGGTTCAACCTTTTTAATTATTCATTCCGGAGTGCTCAACAATTCTCATGGCATTTCCGTCTTCATTCTCAACATTTGAAGACCGGAGAAGTGTTTCTCTTAAATCTTGGCCCGTCTTCTTGAAGATTCGTGGTTCTACCTTCATGCCTTCCTCATTATTGTTTCGATTGTGAGGAATTCTTTTATACCCATCCGAAGCATTCTTGAATTCTTTTCTTTGTGATCCTCCGAAGGCCATCATTTCAGAATATTTCTTCGTTCTCAGTTTTCAACTTCGCCATCCCAATATTCTTCACTGTTGTCTCTTCGTTCGTCTCCATATTTTACGGTGGTTCTTTCAAGTTTACTCTTCCGTTGTTATCGTTTTAATTCATTTGTTCTTTTCATAATCCTACCGGTGGTTCGTTGAAGATTTACTCAACCTTGTGCTAGATCTCTCTTTAATTCTTTCCAACGAGAATAAGTAGTATGCCGAATCCTTGGTTGTCATCAATTTAAATTGGTGGAGGAGATGGATGACATAATTCTTATTCTTATTCCTTCAAGGTGATTTAATTCTTTTGTCTGGAGCTGTTCATCATATCATATTCTCGGTTCTAAGTTATTCATCTTGTTTTCCGGAGCTCCAAGTTATTTCAATTATATCATTTCAAAGCTCCATCTGATTCATCGCAGGCCTTGAATCTTATTCTTTTCATCTTTCACTTCTCATGCTTTCATTACCGGAGTTCTTCATGGTGGTTCATCATGTTTTAATTCATCCTCGAAGTCTTCATCAAGATTCTTGTTGGAGCTCAAGCATTCTTCATCATGCTTTCCAAGTGCAATTCCCCCCCCCCCCTTATCTTTTCAGATGGGGTTATGTCATTTTGACAATTCCTTCATGTTT
Organism: Secale cereale; assembly: GCA_902687465.1. NCBI lineage: Eukaryota > Viridiplantae > Streptophyta > Magnoliopsida > Poales > Poaceae > Secale > Secale cereale. Next base: position 550,817,107 of record LR738710.1, read on the forward strand.
TATGATTCACGAGTTGTCAAGAATGAGATAATTAAAACCATCATTTCTTTCTCTTTAGGAGATCCTTTCAACCCCTCCTTTTATCTCTTGGAGTTATCTTGGGTTGTATTTCACCTAAAAGCTTTCCTTGAGAATTGTTGCTATTATGGTGCTTATAAATGACCCAAGTTCTTCATTTATACTCCCGGTGAAATAAGTTTTTTCATCTCCTTGTTGATCTCAATTCAATTAAATGTTTTCGTAAGTGGCTGGTTGTCACCTCTTAATCTTGAGATGTTTTCCATAAGCCCACATAAAGCTTATTCGTTTCGTTGTTGATTTTTCCATCAACTCCGTTCAACCCTTCTTCGTAAGGATGCTCTTTCAAATTCAATTTTGAGAGAAGTTGTCTTTTTCTTCTCCGTTCTTTCTTCCCAACGATCTTGCATCTATTCTTTCGTTCCGGAGGTTTTGTGATGTTGCTCTCTCCAAACCATCATATCATTTTATCGAGATCATATTCTCCCTTGCCTATCTTTTAACCGGAGTGTTGTATTCTTCATTCTAGTTCTCTCATCTTATCTAGCTTTTCCTCTCTTTTAACCGGAGTGCTGTCTGAATCTTTCTTACCCCTTGTGCCATTCTTTTAATTGTTTCGGAGGCAATATGTTGTTGTTTTCATTAAGTATCACTCCATCTCCTTAAGTTCTTGTTAATTCCTTCCAGTTTCAGACGGAATGCTGTCCAAATTCTGTCATTCTTATTCCTTGGCTATACCATTGCGGTTTCTTATTCTTTTGGTTCGTAAGCTCTTGTTCATGTCCTTCAACCTACAAGGTTCTCTTTGTGTTCCTTGTTCCTCCTTTTACCGGAGTGCTCTTAACTTCGTTCATCCCCGTTGTATTCTTCTTTCAACTTGTTTAACCTCTCAAGGTTCTTTGGTTTCACTCGTCTGTCAAAGAAGCAACTTTGTTTTACCTCTTCCTCTTCCATTTTTTTACCCGGTGATATCTCTAGGATCTCGGGTCGAGATCCTCTGTTAGTGTGGGAGAGTTGTGACGCCCGAGACCGACGTCCCAGAAGATTCTCGAAGTTCCAGATGTTCCGGGTTGCCCGTGTGTTTCTTTTGAGCTTGTGTTATTTATTTTTTTGCATTGCATCATGTCATCATGCCATCATGTCATATTTATTTTGCATCTCAAACTAAATAAACCGTGTGGACCTTCGGTCCATTTAAATCGAGGGAAGGTGACGTCTCTTTAAAACATATAAAAGCCTCTCAATATTATTAGGGAGCTATATAATAAATATTCCATTGCTTCGGAATCACCGTAACACACATGCATTTTCCCCATGCTTTCCTACTTCGAGTTTCTCCTTCAAAATCCTTGCCTATAATTTCTTTCCGTTGTTTCGAGGTTCTTCCAAAAACCCTCCTTCTATTTTATTTAAATTCCTGACATTTTTTTTGTGAGTCCAGGGATTTTACCCCTTGCCCTAAGCCTTTCCTAACTCCTCTTTTCTTTCTTTTCCTCTTTTGTTTTTCTGTTTTATTTGGAAAAAAACAACATCAGTTTTAATATAAAGAGAGCCCAGCAGCCCAGCCTTTTGTTTTCCCTCCTGGCCTTTTCTTCCCTCCAGCCACTTCCTAGGCGCGGCCCATCTCTAGGCCTCAAGGCCCAGCCCGCATCCCCCTGAAACCCTAGCGCTAGCTGAGCCAGCGCTCCTCTCCCTCTTTCCCTCGCTGCGCCGCCAGCCTCTCCCCATCGCTCCTCCCGACCGCTCGCCCCCTTTCTCTCGATCGCTCCCGCAACCCCTCGCTCGTCCCGATCCCCTTCCCTCTGCCCCTTCGATCTCGCCTCCAGGAGCCGCCCGTCCGCCGCCTTCTGGCCGCGGCGCCCGTCCCTCGAGCGGCCTCTCCCTCCTTCGCCCTGGCCCCGAGCCAGCGCCAGGGAGGCCGGCCCGCGCCGTCCCTCCGCCGTGCTAGGCCGCAGCGCCGCGGTTGGAGGCCAGTCCCTCGCCCGCTGTCCTCGAGCAGCCACCGCTCTCCTCCAAGCGTCCTCACGTCGCCCGGCCACCGAGGCCTCCCCTCCGTCCTCGCCTGTCCTGAGCCTCGCCTGGCTGCCCCGTGAGCCGGCCGCCCCTTCCTCCAGCAGCCGCCAGTCGCCGCGGGAGTCCCCTCCGGCCAGGCCGCGGCCTCCCTCCTCCGTGCATCCCCAGGCCGAGCGCCATGGGCCTGGAGCCGAGCTCCCTTCGCGTCCGCGCCTTCACCTCCAGCAGATCCTTCGAGCCTCCGAGCCTCCTCTTCTCCAGCGCCCAGCGGACGACGCCTCTGCCTCGGGTAGCAGCTCGCGGAGCTGCAGCCACGCCCGCCGCATTTCCAGCGCCAAGACCTCTCCGCGTCGGCCTCTCCAGCTCCAGCACCGGGGTCTTCCTCTCCGCGCCAAGCCGTGGTCCTCCCCGTGCTGCCTCCTGCGCATCCCGGGGCTCCATCCCGTCGACCTTCAGCAACTGCAACCACCTCGCCAAGTTGCCGCTGCCGTGTTGTTGTTTGTGATCTGTGCTGTTGTTTTGCCAAGGGCCAGTGTACGGTTTCAGGTTTTCGCCAAGTACCTCTACACGTGACGTTGAACGGCTACGAGCTCGAGAATGACTACATGAACGCCTACACGACGACCGACTCGACAAGTACCCCTACTACCACTACCGTCGCCGGAAGCGCCAAGTACCACGACTACTCGGAGACCCCAAGTACCCCTACCGTCGCCCGTGTACCCCTACGGAACGTCTTCGACCAAGTACCCCGACGTCGCAAGTACCACGACACGAACGTGAACAACTACCGTCGCCGGAACAACTACTTCCCACTACGGAACGAGTTCCACTACCGTCGCCCGAGTACAACTACCACTACGAGAACGACTACCTTCAGTGAAGAAATGAGAACGTCTACTTCCTCTTCGATCGGAACATCTACTTCCACTACACCTCGTGAACGACTACTTCCTCTACGAACCGTGTTCCACTACTTCCACTACGAACTCGAACCGTCCCGAAACGCACGCTTCAAAGGTATAACGAGACGACCCCGTGGATGACCCGTGAGATGCATGCTTGTGTTGTATGAAATGTTGTCTCCCTTGTGTGCATCGTGCCGTTTCGTCCGTTTGACTTGTTCCTCGGTTGCCTCGTCACCGACTCGTGGGAACCCGGTGACGGGATCACCCCACCTTTCATCTCGTTTGACTCGCTCACGCCATCTTACCTTTTGCACCGGTCTCGCAACGAGTTACCGGAACCGATATGTTGCGTGGCATCATTTTCGGATCGTTGCCGTGGCACCCTTTTCTTTCCACCACGGTGACGAATACCTCATATCATCTCTCTTGTCAACCTTTTAATAAAACTTGCATAAAACTTAATCATGTCATCCGCATCATGATAACAACATGAGAATGTGTGAATTGTTGTTGCTTTATAATTATTAAACATGCTCATGGGGATTTTCCGGATATGTTGTTGTTATTTCCGGCCTCATTTAAAATGCCTAAATAGTGTAGTTTCTTTATGCTTCACCTCGTGCCATGTTAAAAACATTTAATCTTGTCTTGTAATAACCGAGAGTCAATTAAATAATTAATTGTGGTGTTTTGTCAATATGCAACTCGTTGCATATTGAGCTCCACTTAACTTGTAGTATTGTTTGTGCACTTTGCCATGCCATGCATATTTAAACCGAACATGCATCATACTTGGATGTGCATCGTATGCCTTGTTTAAGCTTGTGTGTTTACCGTGTTGTTTCCTTCTTTCCGGTTGCTTCTCTTGTTAGCTTCGGTTTCGTTCCGGAGTTGTGAGGTTTCTCTCGACTGTGTTGCTCCGTCTACTTCATGGATCCGTTCTTCTCCCTTGTGGAATTCCAGGCAAGATGATCATACCCTTGGATACCTTTACTACCATTGCCATGCTTAGTTGTCTCGATGCTATCGTTACATGTCGCGATACCCATCTTTTATGTCAGCCTCTCCTTGTTGCCATGAAACCTCTAACCTTGACACCTTCCTAGCAAAACCACTGTTTGGCTATGTTACCCGCTTGCTCAGCCTCGCTTGCTCAGTCCTTCTTATAGCGTTGTTAGTTGCAGGTGAAGATGAAGTTCGTTCCAGGAGGGAACTTGTTGTTGGTATATCACAATATCTATAATTATTATTAACACACCTATATACTGGGCATGGGTGGAAGGCTTGGCCTTTTGCTCGGTGTTTTGTTCCACTCATGCCACCTTAGGCGCCGATAAACCGGCATTATGTTCCTTGATTTTGCGTTCCTAACACGATGGGTGTAATGGGGACCCCTTGACAGTTCGACTTTGAATAAAACTCCTCCAGCAAGGCCCAACATTGGTTTTAATTTGCTCATAATAACAACTTAATCAATTAACTAAATTTGCATAGGGAGTTAGCGCTACCCGAGGATTCTTAATTCTACATAGCAGGGGGGGCCAGTGCTGATGGTGTTGGTCCCAAACGGGGAGCCTGCGGGGCCGCCTTGGGGAAACCCGAGGTATCTGGTATAACCCGTAGCTTCGCCCATCCGGTAGTGTCCTGAGACGAGATACGCGCGGCTACTATCAGGGTGTCGACACACCGGGAGGTCTTGCTGGACTTGTTTTACCATTGTCGAAATGACTTGTGCTACCGGGATTCCGAGCCTGATCGGATTTTCCCTAAGATAAGGGGTGATGATATTATATTTATCACTTCAGCTAATCGTGAGAGCTTGTGATGGGCTAAGTTGGAACACCCCTGCAGGGTTATGATCTTTCGAAAGCCGTGCCCGCGGTTATGTGGCAGATTGGAATTTGTTAATGTCCGGTTGTAGAAAACTTGACAGAGGATCCGAAGTAAAACACACAAGTGTGTGAGTAACCATGACTGTCTCTTTTCACTTTGAGAAGAGAACACGGTGGGGTTATGTTTGACCGTATGTAGTTAGGATCTTTAGCGATCACTACTTTTGCGACCGTTTGCGTAGCTTCTCATCTTATTCTGGTACTCGTAAGTTAGCCACCATATTATGCTTAGCCGCTGCTGCAGCCTCACCACTTTACCTCTTCCTACCCTTAAAGCTTTGCTAGTCTTGTTACCCATGGTTATGGGATTGCTGAGTCCTCGTGGCTCACAGATACTACAACACCAGATGCAGGTTCAGCCGAGTTTGAAGCAGGTGCTGGTTCAAGTTCTTCATTGGGAGCTCGATGAAGAGAGTGGTCGTTTGCTTGTGACGTTTCGACGATCAGTAGTGGTTTCTACTAGGATTCGATCCTGACCTGTGGCTTTATGTTGTTTTGGTATCTTTCTTTTGGATCTTCACCCGTAGTCGGGTTGTGATGTTTTGAATGATGTTTTGCTTATGTAATGTATTGTGTGAAGTGGCGAGTGTAAGCCAACTATCTCCTTTTGCAATTTAATCCCTCTTTTACATGAACTGTGCAAACATACCAAACTTGAGATCATTCTAGGATGGGCTTATACCTTTAAGTCGTGCCTCGACACGTAGGAGGTATAGTCCCATCCTGGGCATTACAGTACCGCCCATGGTTGTGGTAGTACCGCTCCTAGCACGCGGTAGTACCATGGCATCTAGCCCAGAATGGTGGCATGCGCGGAATTCGGAGCGGAAGTAATTTTTTACTTCTGCACCCTACGCGGTAATACCGCTCCCTGTGAGCGGTAGTACCGTGCCAGAGTTTTGCACTGACCAAAGCTCAGCGGAAGTAGCCACGGATGTAATTTTATTAGTCCGTGCCTTCCCAGCCTAATCGAACCCTGCCTTGCAGTAGTACCACAAGGACGCGCGATAGTACCGCTCCAACGGTTCTACCGCTCGGTGCTAAACGCAACAGGTCCTCGTCTGGCCCCTCCCGCGCGAGCGGTAGTACCACATGGCTATGCAGTAGTACCGTGAGCATGTGCGGTAGTACCGCATGTCGCGGGCTGAGTAAGTGGGTAATGGTTGGATCTTTCCTCTCACTATATAAGGGGGGTCTTCTTCCCCAAGTTGACTACCTCTTCCCTCCCTAAGCTCCATTGTTTCTCAAAGCTCCATTTTTGCCCGATCTCTCTCCCTAGCCAATCAAACTTGTTGATTTCCTAGGGATTGGTTGAGAAGGCCCCGATCTACACTTCCACCAAGATAAATTTGATTCCCCCCACTGATCCCTTGCGAATCTTGTTACTCTTGGGTGTTTGAGCACCCTAGACGGTTGAGGTCACCTCGAAGCCATATTCCATTATGGTGAAGCTTCGTGGTGTCGTTGGGAGCCTCCAATTAAGTTGTGGAGATAGCCCCAACCTTGTTTGTAAAGGTTCGGTCGCCGCCTTCAAGGGCACCAATAGTGGAATCACGGCATCTCGCATTGTGTGAGGGCGTGAGGAGAATACGATGGCCTTAGTGGCATCTTGCTACTTCTCGAGCTTGTGTTGTTTTACCTCGAAGAGGAAAGGGTGATGCAGCACAATAGCGTAAGTATTTCCCTCAATTTTTGAGAACCAAGGTATCAATCCAATAGGAGACCATGCGCGAGTCCATCGTACATGCACAAACAAATAAGAACATTGCAGCCAACGCGATAAAAGGGGTTGTTAATCCCTTCTCGGTCACTTACAAAAGTGAGATCTGATAGATATGATAAGATAATATTTTTGGTATATTCGATATATATATATTGAAAGTAAAGAATGTAACATAAAAGTAAAGTAAAGATAAATAGTTGATGGAAGATTAATATGATGAAGATAGACCCGGGGGCCATAGGTTTCACTAGTGGCTTCTCTCATGATAGCAGATTTCTACGTTGGGTGAACAAATTACTGTCGAGCAATTGAGAGAAAAGCGCATAGTTATGAGAATATCTAGGCATGATCATTGTATATAGGCATCACGTCCGTGACAAGTATACCGAAACGATTCTGCATCTACTAATATTACTCCACACATCGACCGCTATCCAACATGCATCTAGAGTATTAAGTTCATAAGAACAGAGTAACGCCTTAGGCAAGATGACATGATGTAGAGGGATAAACACAAACAATATGATATAAACCCCATCTTTTATCCTTGATGGAAACAATACAATATGTGCCTTGCTGCCCCTGCTGTCACTGGGAAAGGACACCGCAAGATTGAACCCAAAGCTAAGCACTTCTCCCATTGCAAGAACTATATATCTACTAGGCCAAACCAAACCGATAATTCGAAGAGACTTGCAAGGATAGTTGAATCATGCATAAAAGATTTCATAAAAGAATCCAATATTGTTCATAGATAATCTTGATCATAAACCCACAATTCATCGGATCTCGACAAACACACCGCAAAAAGAATTACATCGAATAGATCTCCTCAAAGATCGAGGAGAACTTTGTATTGATATCCAAAGAGGGAGAAGAAGCCATCTAGCTAGTAACTATGGACCCGAAGGTCTGTGGTAAACTACTCACAACTCATCGGAGGGGCTATGGTGTTGATTTAGAAGCCCTCCATGATCGATGCCCCCTCCGGTGGAGCTCCGGAACAGGCCCCAAGATGGGATCTCACGGGTACAGAAGGTTGCGGTGGTGGAATTAGGGTTTATATCGTTCACCCCTGCCCTCGTGGCCACCTCCTTCGCTTCCTAGCGTGTACTCCAAGTCTTATGTGTTGATATCGTTCCAAAAATAACTCTCCCGAAGGTTTCATTCTGTTTGGACTCTTTTTGATATTCCTTTTCTGCGAAACACTGAAATAGGCAAAAAATAACAATTTGCACTGGGCCTTGGGTTAGTAGGTTAGTCCCAAAAATAATATAAAAGTGTATAATAAAGCCCATTAAACATCTAAAACAGAATATATAATAGCATGGAACAATTAAAAATTACAGATACGTTGGAGACGTATCACATCTTGGGGAGCATTGTGCCTCCACACCGCTCTAACGGAGACGTACTTCCTCTCAAAGGGAAGGAACTTCGGTAACACATCCTCGTCTGCACCGGTTCCACTAGTGGTCATCTATAACCTTTACTTGTGCAAGCTTTTATTGTGTTGTATCTCTTGCTTGCTTGTGTGCTTGTTGTTGTTGCATCATATAGGTTGCCCACCTAGTTGTATATCTAGACAACCTATTTTGATGCTAATTTTAATTTGGTAAAGAAAATCTAAAAATTGTTAGTTGCATATTCATCCCCCCTCTAGTCAACCATATCGATCCTTTCATCATGTTATAATTGTATTGATTGAAAACTTAAATACATGTGTGAATACATAAACAAATACCAAGTCCCTAGTAAGCCTCTACTAGACTAACTCGTTGATCAAAGATGGTTGAGGTTTCCTAACCATACACATGAGTTGTCATTTGTTAATGGGATCACATCATTAGGAGAACGATGTGATGCACAAGACCCATCCGTTAGCATAGCATATGATCATTCAGTTTATTGCTACTGCTTTCTTAATGTAAAATACATATTCATTCGACCATGAGATCATGCAACTACTGAACTCCGTAGGAATACCTTGTGTGTATCGAACGTCACTTCGTAACTGGGTGATCATAAATATGCTCTACAGGTATCTCCGAAGGTATCTGTTGAGTTGGGTGAATCGAAACTGGGATTTGTCACTTCGTATGACGGAGATCTCACGGCCCTCTTGGTAATATAGTACCGCAAGAAGCTTGCAAGCAAAGTGACTAAGTAGTTAGTTGCAGGATGATGTATTACATAACGAGTAAAGAGACTTGCTAGTAATGAGACTGAACTAGGTATGAGATACCGATGATCGAATCTCGGGCAAGTAACATACCGACGGACAAAAAGAACTATGTATGTTGTCATAAAGGTTCAACCAATAAATGTCTACGTAGAATATGTAGGAACCAATATGGGCATCCAGGTTCCGCTATTGGTTATTGACCGGAGAAGCGTCCCAGTCATGTCTACATTATTCTCGAACCCATAGGGTCCGCATGCTTAACATTCATTGACGATATAATATTATATGAGTTATGTGAGTTGGTGACCGAATGTTGTTCGGAGTCTCGGATGTGATGACGGACATGACGAGGAGCTTCGGAATGGTCCACAGGTAAAGATTGATATATAGGATGGTAGTATTTGGTCTTCGAAAAGGTTTCAGAATGCATCGGAGTATTATCGGATCACCGGAAGGAGTTCTGAGAGGCCACATGAGCATATTGGGCCAAACGGGCCAACGAGTGAGAGCACACCAACCCACATGGGGCTGGCGCACCCCACCTCATGGAAGCCGGCCCTAGGGAAGGTAGGAAGATGGCTAACCCCCTCTTTCCTTCTCTTCCACATGCTGGGAAAGGAAAGGGGGGACGCCTCCGCTCCCGCCTCCCCCCAACCGCTAAGAAGGAAAGGGGGGCGCGTCTAGGGCAGGCGCCTAGGGTAGCCGCCGCCCCCCTTGGGGCACGCCCTAGGTAGCCTTGCCTCCCCCTCCATCTATATATATGAGAGGAGGGGAGGGGGCAACACACACCACGATTACAAGCCATGTGCGGCGCCCCCTCTTCCTCTAGCTCGTCCTCCTTTCAAAAACCGATGTGATTGGCCCCGCGGAATAGCTTCACTAGCTCCTTCATCATGCCTTCGTGCTACCGGAACTCATCTACTACTTCACCCCTCTTGCTGGATCAAGAAATCGAGGACGTCATCAACCTGAATGTGTGCTGAACACGGAGGTGCCGTATGTTCGGTGCTTGATTTGAACGGATTGTGAAGTCGTATGACTACATCAACCGCGTTGATGAACGCTTCCGCCTAGAGATCTACAAGGGTATGTAGATGCTCTCCCCCTCTCGTAGCTATGCATCTCCATGGATAGATCTTGCATGTGCATAGATTTTTTTTGTTTTCCATGCAACGTTCCCCAACAGTGCCATCAAGAGACAGGTCTATGCATAGGTGATATGCACGAGTGGAACACAAAGGAGTTGTGGGCGGTGATGTTCATATTGCTTACCCCCAATCTCTTATTTTGATTCGACGGTATTGTGGGATGAAGCGGCTCAGACCAACCTTACATGTCCACGTACATGAGACCGGTTCCATCGATTGACATGCAACTTGTTTAGCATAAATGTGGTTGGCGGGTGTCTGTTTCTCATACTTTAGTTGAATCTTATTTGACTACGGCGTTCCTTGCAGAAGGTTAAATAGCAACTTGATAATCACCGTTGTGGTTTTGCGTAGGTAAGAACGGTTCTTGCTAGTTGCCTGTAGTAGCCACGTAAAACTTGCAATAACAAAGTAGAGGATGTCTAACTTGTTTTTGTAGGGTATGTTATGATGTGATATGGTCAAGACGTGATATGATATATGTTGATGTATGGTATGATCATGTTTTGTAATAAGTTCATGACTTGCATGTCGATGAGTTCGACAATCGGAAGGAGCCTTAGGGTTGTCTTTAATTATTGTATGACATGTGTGTCAATCAGTAAGCACCATGTAATTGATTTACTTTACCGCTATGCGTTAGTAATAGTTGTAGAAGCAATAGTTGGTGATACGACCTCGATGCAACTATGGAGATCAAGGTGTCGCGCCGGTGACGATGGAGATCATGTCGTTGCTTTGGAGATGGAGATCAAAAGCACAAGATGATGATGGCCATATCATGTCACATATTTTGATTGCATGTGATGTTTATCCTTTGTGCATCTTATTTTGCTTAGAACAACGGTAGCATTATAAGATGGTCCCTTCACTGAATTTCAAGATAAAAGTGTTCTCCTCGAGTATGCACCAATGCTAAAGTTCATCGTTTCGAAGCACCTCGTGATGATCGGGTGTGATAGACTCTACGTTCACATACAATGGGTGTAAGCCAGTTTTGCACACGCAGAATACTTAGGTTAAACTTGACGAGCCTAGCATGTACAGATATGGTCTCAGAACACTTGAGACCTAAAGGTCGAACATGAGTCATATAGTAGATATCATCAACATGGAGATGTTCACCAATGAAGACTACCCCATCTCACGTGATGATCAGACATGGGTTAGTTGATTTGGATCGTGTATCACTGATGACCCACAAGTGTAGGGGATCTATCGTAGTCCTTTCGATAAGTAAGAGTGTCGAACCCAACGAGGAGCAGAAGGAAATGATAGGCAGTTTTCAGTAAGTATTCTCTGCAAGCACTGTAATTATCGGTAACAGGTAGTTTTGTGATAAGGTAATTTGTAACGAGTAACAAGTGATAAAAGTAAATAAGGTACAGCAAGATGGCCCAATCCTTTTTGTAGCAAAGGATAAGCCTAGACAAACTCTTATATAAAGGAAAGCGCTCCCGAGAACACATGAGAATTATCGTCAAGCTAGTTTTCATCACGTTCATATGATTCACGTACGTTACTTTGATAATTTGGTATGGAAAAAGATCTATAATGATTTGTATTTTCCTTAGTTTCTCTTCCTCTTAGTTGCCACTTGATTGCTATGTGAGCATCCAACTGGAAAAACCGCAGTTTATTTTTTCATCTTTACCCTCATTCCAGGGGAGACTCGTTTGTTCAGAATCTTGGTTTAATTTATCAATATGGAGCCGGGGACGTGATCCCTTTCCTTCTAAAAAAAATTCATTTATGGCAGGGGCGCTAGAGCAACTTCAAAGTTATTGTTGGATTCGATGTTTCCAACCAACGGGCCGCCCTGAATTCATACCTGTCAATGGGGAATGTATTAACCTACTAGTATTAAATTGAAATGTTTCCACCATGACACTAGTACAAAAATAAACAACCTTTTCTCTAAACTAGGTCTCGTGTTAAATGCACGGCATCACCAACAGCCATGCGTGTTCTTGTATTTCTTCTAGAAAAGTTTTTTTTAGGAAAGCCTCACAAGTTTCTTGATCACAAACAAAACTCTTCCTTACACTCTTCAATATATATTTCTCCTTTTATACGAAAAGACTCTAGTGTCATTATCTTTTTGTTGCGATCCTAATACATACATACAAAAAGGGAAGAAAAGCAGGAATAAAGAAATAAGTTTAGTTCAAAACCACTAAACTCTAAGTCAGGTGACAAATGTTTGTGCGTGCACGCAAACATGCTCTTCTGTCTTTGAGCTAGCAAAATAACTGGTTCAGAGTAGTGATTGGAAAAGGTTTGGAAAATTAATTTACTGCAATTAATTTGATTTATGACGGGAGCGGTAGAATATCTTCAAATTTATTATTGGATTCTCACTAACATGGCGCTATCAATTCATTCCTATCAAGGGAAACACATTAACCTACTCATGAAGGTACCCTCGTATCAAAACAAATGTTATGAATAATACGAAAAGAATCAACCTTTCTATGAGGTAGGATCTCACATGCCTTTATCTGAAAATACATGTCATCCATAGCAACCACACTTGTTCTTGTATTTCTTCTAGAAAAGTTATACTGGGAAGCCTCACAAGTTTCTCGGTCACAAAAGAAACCCTTCCTTATACTCTTCAATGTATATTTCTCCTTTCTACGAAAAGATTCTAGCAACTTTTTGTTGGGATGCTAATACCGGTGACGAAAGGAGAAGAAAGCAAAAATAAAAAAGAACAATGGCTCAAAGCTCCAAGTCAGGTGACAAGTGTTTGTACATGCACGAGCCATGCTCTCCTGTCTCTGAGCTGGAAGAAAATGGCTGATTAGTAACTGAAGAAAACCTTGGAAACTTTTGCGGAATTTATTTTCTTGAGAATAAACTTCTTTTTTATTTAAAAAAAAGTGTGGTTCAGACCTCCAAGTGAGGTGACACGGTTTTGTGCATGCATGAGCCATGCTTTTCTGTCTGTGAGCTGGAAAAATAAATAGTTCTAAATGCCGATTAGTAACTGAAAAAAAGCCTGGATGTTTTTTTTTAGAATGTAGATTTTGTTCTTTGAGAATAAGCTTTTGCTGATTCATAGTTAGTTAGCCCCTAATCCAGCACCCCAAAGAAAAGAAAAGAAAAGAAAAGGAAAGCCGCTTTGAGACGGGCGCACGGCCACACGAGGCGAGGCCTTGAAACCGTGCAAGGCGGCTCCTTGCCTCTAGTTTCGTGGCATTCGATGCATGGATGCTGCACTAACCTTGAGGCAAAACAGTAAAATGATAAGAGTCATCAAATCAAAGAAGAAGAAAAAAAATGACCAATCTTTTCTGGTACCACAGTCTACAGATCTCGGCCGTCCGTAGTTCATGCATTCATGCGGATCCGGCGCCCGGGCAGCTGGTGTGACACGTCACCCGGTGTACCAGAATGTTCGTATACTTCCTGGCACCCAAATACAATGTGCACCGAAAAAAGGAGAGATGGAGTGAGTGAGAAAAAGGAAGGAAACAACACCAAAACGAGAAGAAAAGAAATCCCGGAGATAGAGATGCCAAATCATTTCCATGCGGATCTCGCATTCGCAGCCCCTCCCTCGCGGTGCCCACCCGCTACTTAAGGCGAGTGAGTGAGGCCACCCCCTCCACCCCACTGCCAGTCTTGTAGCGAGCGACACACCCACAGAGCCACCACCACCACCACCACCCAACACCACCACAGAAGCAGGGCCGCGGGACGCCATGGGCGAGGTAAGGAAGGACGCTTGCTTGCTTGCTTGCTGCTGCTGCGGCGGCGGCGGCGACAGATTGAATCTTGACTGACTGACGCCCGTCGTGGTTTGGTCTTTTGGCTCGCAGGAGGAGAAGAAGCCCAAGGAGGAGGAGAAGCCCAAGGAGGAGGAGCCGAAGAAGGAGGAGAAGCCCAAGGAGGCGGAGGAGGACAAGCCCAAGGACGACAAGCCCAAGGAGGGGGAGGGCGAGGGGGAGAAGCCCAAGGAGGAGGAGGCGGCGCCCCCGCCGCCGCCGCCGCCGCCGGAGGAGGTCGTGATGCGCGTCTACATGCACTGCGAGGGCTGCGCCAGGAAGGTCAAGAAAATCCTCAAGAGATTCGATGGTAATGCGCCTCATCTATTCTAATCTAATTAATCCCTGCTCTGTAATTTCCTCTGCTTTGCTTTGCTGCATCAGGATTCGCCGGTCAGAGTAAATCTTTTCGTTTCCGTTTCGTTTTGAACTATGCTGTCACGTGGATTTTATTTCCTTAGTACAGGAACATTTTTACCGAGTTCGTTCGACATTTTCTTCGTGTGCGTTCTTAGGGCGTCCGTGTTTAGTGCATCTTGATTCACGAATCATCATGGTTAGTGGTAGACTTGTGTTCTCCTTGCGGTTATGGCAAGGAAGCTAAAAGTGAATCTGTTTGGTCATCAGATTTAGGAGACATGATGATGTGGTTGGCTTCCTCTAATCCTTTTTTTTAGCATTCCTCCTTATGTCCTTATATTAAAAAAAGGGTCCAGATTTTGTGTTTTTCTCTGTGCTGTTCTGATGTCCAATTAAGTGATACTGTATGGTTGGTATAAAAAAAGGATGATATTGTAAGGTTGCTCTGGATGGAATTCATAGTAGACCAGATCAGTAGGTGGGCTATGCTTTTAAATAATCAGATTCACCTAATTAATAGGATCCTCTTGTCTAAAAAATACAATAAAATTAATAAGATCCTCCCTTTCTCATGAGCCGCACATGAATCTAGGGGTTGCTTAATTGTGATGGGAATGACTTTTCACTCCAAAAGGTTGGAGTACATTCCAAGAGAATGACGGCCTTGAGTATACAATGCCCTTGAGGCCACATGTCCTCAAAAGTTAAGCTGATTCCTCAATCATCTCCAAATACTCCGCAAAATGTTCCGAGCATCTCTGCATATTCTCCATGCACTACTTGTTGCTATCAACGGAAAACTAAAGTTTCTTTTGGCTCAAAGATCCATTCTCTGTTCTACCTAGTACCACATCTGAAAACCTTTTTGTGTGGATTCAGGAGTAGAGGACGTCATTGCCGACTCTAAGGCGCACAAGGTGGTTGTGAAGGGAAAGAAGGCGGCCGCCGACCCGATGAAGGTGGTGGAGCGTGTTCAGAAGAAGACCGGCCGCAAGGTGGAGCTGCTCTCGCCATTACCACCGCCGCCGGAGGAGAAAAAGGAAGAGGAGAAGAAGGAGGAACCCGAGCCACCGAAACCTGAAGAGAAGAAGGAGGTGAAGGACCTTAACGAATGCACACAATGCAGTAGCTTGTATGGTACTTTTAGTTTTACTTCAGATTTGGCAAAACTGACTGAATGATATTTCGTTTTGAAGCCAACGGTGATCTCGGTGGTGCTGAAGGTGCACATGCACTGCGAGGCCTGCGCGCAGGCCATAAAGAAGAGGATCGAAAAGATGAAAGGTGCGTAATGGGCTGCTGTGGGATTGCTTGTCCTTTTTCATTTCTCTCTCGCGTCATTTTCATCAGGACAGAAACATCTATGGCCTTTCTCTTACTACTATTTATTTTCACTAGCTCCTCCTAGAATTAGTTTACTACCATGTCTCATGTTTAGAATCTACCTAGTGATTGAGCAAAGGTCAAGCAAATCTTTCCTCTGATGCAATGATGAAAAAGAGAGGGATTCCTCTTTAGGTCGATGGCTGAAACAAAGCCAAAATGTGGGCCTCGTACGTGTAGCTCCTTTTCTTGCAAAAGATGCACAACTGTGTGCAGATAAGATTCACTCCTTCACCTACCTGTCTGGCTATATACCGTGACAAGATTAATCTGGATTGTATAAGAATTTTCCTGACTAAAAATCATACTACCTGGAGCTCGGTGATACTTTTTGTGTAGTAGTATTGCTGAAGATTTTTGGTTGGAAATTATGCAGGAGTGCAATCAGCGGAGCCAGACCTGAAGGCGTCGGAAGTGACAGTGAAGGGCGTGTTTGAGGAGGGCAAGCTGGCTGAGTACGTGCACAAGCGCACCGGCAGGCATGCGGCCATTATCAAGTCTGAGCCGGCTGCCCCCGCCGAGAAAGCCGCCGACGGTGAAGCCAAGGATGAAAAGAAGGCAGCCGAAGGCGGCGAGGAGAAGAAGGACGACAAGGAGGAGAAGAAGGATGACAAGGATGGCGCCGCTGATGAGAAGAAAGAGGAGAAAGACAAGGAGGATGCCGGCGCCGGCGGCGAGGAGAAGGAGAAGGAGAAA
The DNA here is from genome assembly GCA_902687465.1 of Secale cereale. NCBI lineage: Eukaryota > Viridiplantae > Streptophyta > Magnoliopsida > Poales > Poaceae > Secale > Secale cereale. The sequence goes on from LR738710.1 coordinate 550,833,206, forward strand.
GACCCCGGCGCCATCACCGCAGCCAACCTCTACATGCATTACCCGCAGTTCGCGTTCCCGGGAGGGTACTACCCACCCAGGCCGGGATACGCCGCCTACCCTCCGCCGCCGGCCTACCCGCCTTACCCGCCGCAGATCTTCAGCGACGAGAACCCGAACGCCTGCTCCGTCATGTAAAAAGGTTAGAACCTTGGTGGTCTAGAGTGGAAAACAAATAAGAAGGGGAGAAGGGACTGCATGAGTTGAGGGGTGCCATGGCAGCAAAAAAGCCCTCGAGCAAAGCAAATGGCAGCAGCTTGAAGAAAGTACCAGGCTTTTTTGCGGTCAGGTTTTCCTTTTTTTTTTTTTTTGAACCTTTTATGTTTTTACCGTCTGGTATAAAGTAAGTGTGGACCTCCTTGTCTGTTGATGGATGTTTTCACCTTATGTAGATTTTCCTTTTTGCCTTGTACTGAACTTATGTAAAAACTGTTATTATAGTATAGTAATTCTCTCCATCTCCGTGTCTGTGTACTGGAGGCCTGGCTCTAGACATCTAGGACCCGGAAGAACAGTTGCTCTGTCAAACAACTGTGGTGGTGAAAGGGAGAAGTCACAAGGGGGTGGGGGTGGGGTAAATGAAATGGAATGGCAATGGTGAGATGCAAGAGGAGGTAGGAGACAAGTGGTTGTCATGTGCATGGGGCATGTGAGGTGGGTCCCACTTTTGCATGACACAAAATCCTAGGCGGATTGCAGCTTCAATTTGATGCGCCCACTTTTTTTACCCGGTAGCCCACTAGCTGATGATATCCAGGGGCTACAGACTTTGGAGTTTGCTGTGAATGTGAGGGAATACTTTCCCATCATCATCCTGTGACTTGAGGTTGCTTGCTTCCCTTGCAAAATATGATGGTTTTGCCTACGTACCTGCCTGCCCTGCGATTCCTTTCTACTCCTGCCGTGTGGCTTGTGATACTTTGTATTTTACCTATTATTTTAATGCGAAAATTACCGTAAAATCTCAAAAAATAAATGCAGGGGTCTGTTTGAAAGGTGTTAGTTTATTGAATTGAGTGCATCAGTTTTGCACATTTTTTTTAAATGAGCAGATCTATTATAAAAGTTTTTCGAAATGAAAAAAAAAAAGCTTTTTTTAACGCATACACCACATACAGTCAGCCCTATGAACGCACGCACGCACTCTAGTCGACGCGAACGTCTCCTGCCACCGAACGCACGTCGCCGGAAGGTCCGAAATAAATCCATGAACAACGAACGCACATCGCTGGAAGGTCCGAAATAAATCCATGAACAACTATTGGAATCACGTCTTCATTGATAGACATGATTCCAATAATTGTTGTTTCCAAAATTGCGAGGGGATATGGTATAGAATGGGGCTTGATGTGTCAGCTTAAGCTATTATTTGCCATATCTTCTCACCTATTTGAGTCTTAATCCATCCTACATGAAATAAATATATCAGAGGTCTAGACTCACGACTAACGATATCGCTCCGTCCATGTCCCTCCCGCGAGAGATCGGGCGAAACCCCAGGCATCGCCACCTCGCCGCCGCCGAACGAAGCCCAACTATGTATGGTCTACTGCGGTGCGGGTGTGATATCTACTCCCTCCGTTCCGATTTACTTGTCGTGGTTTTAGTTCAAATTTGAACTAAGACCACGACGTGTAAATCGGAACGGAGGGAGTAGGTAGGAACACCTCGCTTTGGCAGAGGGTGTGGCGGCTGCAGTCGTGCCGGCGGCGTGGTTGGGCAGCGGCTCAGTGATAGTTGGGTGGCGACGGTGATATTCCTCTCATTTTTCCGTCTGCGGCTCCTCCTTCCTCAATTCCTTGTGTGGACCCGACTAGCTGGGCTCCAGATCTGGCCGTCCCGATGGGCAGCTGCGCCCGCGTCGACTCATGGGGCCAGATGGTGCATCCTTTTGGATTCCACTCTATATGGCGGCTCATCTTCCTAGGAGGTCGTGGTCGTAGCCAGGGGGCAGCATCCGCCTCCTGCTCGTGCGGTGGCCAGGATGTCGCTAAGGTTGTTACCCGTGCTTGTCGTTGCGTGGTAGAAGAAGATAGGGATGGTTGCCCCAACAAGATTTGGTATCTGTTGACTGATTTGGGTTCACTGGTCGCCACCGCAGGTGGTGGCGACACCGACGTGGTGTGCACCTTCATCCATGTATGTCGTGGGACTAGAAAGCAGGATCCTTTCCTTCCCATCGCCGATGAGTGAGGTGTTCCAGGTTTGGAGTCAGTGTGCGAAATCGATGTTGGGAACTTGGAAGCCGGGGCAGTGACCTCGGGTGGCGGTCTGTCGGATTGGCTTTTCAACGGGCGTCTCGGCGGTGGTGATGGTTGCATATGTTTGTCATGTGGGCCGCGAAAGATTTAGCACTCAGTGATACTGGTGTCGGCGGCTATATCGTGCTCTGGATGTCTTTTTGGTAGCCGTGTGTCTTCCCTCGGGGTGGATTGGTGCTCGGGTGCCTTGGTGTGGTGCGAGTGAGAGGCCTACAAGCGAAAGCCTTGTGCTCTGGTGCGAACGGTGGTGATACTCGTGGGTATCGCGTCCCCCTTGGGAGCGCTGTTGTGGACCCTCTCGCTGAGCCAGGGCTATGGGGAAAACCCTTGTCCGTACCTCGGTCTCGATGGCAGTAATGCGTTGCGTTGTAATCCCCCCAAGGACATTGTCGTGGAGCCCAGGTTTCTTCCAGCGCACCGCTCCTTTCATCGGTGGACACTTTCGGATCCTGGCTTGAAGCTTCCTCGACTTTGTCGTGGGAGGTCGCACTCGCCTCCTTATCCTGTACATGGGGCCTTGTTGGCGCCACTACCAGTCATCGTTGTCTGCTGGCAGGCTTGGGCTCCACGATCCAGAGCGCAGGTCCGCCGGGGGGGGGGGGGGCTCCGGCAACAGCTTGATGTGAGCGGCAAAACAGATCTAATGATTCTTCCTTCACGGTAATCTATGCTGCTTTGTGGTGAGTGTGGGTTCACCTATATTATTGTTTTTGTTTGATCCGCTTTGTAAGCGGATCTTCTTATCATGATGTATTTGTTTGACCGTGTTGCTTTATATATAAAACGGGACATAAGCCTTTTCCTATTTTTTTTTAGAAAAGGGGGTATTCCCCGGCCTCTGCATCAAAGTGATGCATGCGACCATCTTATTGATAATCAAAGTCAAACACACAAGGTCTCCAAGTAAATGAATATATCTGTGATGACAAACTGCATTATAAGAAATGGAGGAATGTGTTGGTGCATGGGGCTGGTGAGGATGGAGACCTAGAAACAGCACAAGATCCTTCACCTTTTAATACAGAAGTAACCGGTTTGCCTTTCGAATATGCAACTAGAGGTCCATTCAGGAATGTGATATCCATGGTAACGACATCTTACAAGTTCTTGCGTGTGCCCGTAACATTTTCTTTTCATTTTTAGCTCAGAGCTACCCCAGCCCTCCATATCCAATCGGGCGACCGGGCATCGACCGAATGTGAATAGTGTGCGTGGCAGAAGATCCCAACCCCAAACAAACAGCAGGTAGTGAGATGTGGTGGGTGGTGATCGTGATGGAATGCCATAGACGACCGTTGGTTAGCACATTCACATCACCTGATCATAACCAACATTCTACATATTTGCATAAAGAGGAGATTAAATAAACACCAACTTGCTTTGTTCTCTGACAAGCTCAGGCTAAATAAGCCCATAATAAATCTATAGATTTGCATGAAGAGGAAACATATATGACTTACGATATTGGAGAAAACAAGCAAACCACTCCATTGAGCTCTGGGGATCCTAAGTTAAGTGAGCTATGGGGATCCTAAGTTAAGTGAGCTCTAGACTGACAACTTAATTAAACACTCTGAGAGTCTTGCTCAGCACATATGCATGGCCATGTGCAGATATGTGACTATGTCCTTTTCTTGTACTGGCAGGCCTGGGAATTCAATGTGGCATCACATGCCTGGTGAAGCAAGCAAATTAGCTAAGCCAGAAGAGAGTAAATCATGCCAGGGAATTGATTATTACTAGGAGTACAAAGGATTTTATAAGAATGGGAATATTCCAGGACCGGCAACATGTGTGGATTCAAAAATTGCAAGCTTGTTTCTTTGTTGGCATTTGGGAAAATGTATATGGTCCCAAAACCAAAGGTCCTCCTGTTCAGTTTGTAATGCCCACATGGTGGCCGTTTGACAGATTGTGGGGTTTGACAGATATGCATATTTTAGATCATTGAGCCAACTAAATCTAGAAATCACACTACCACACCCGCTCCAAAATAGACTACGCTTTAGCGCATATGCACCCGGATGAACAGTAGAAATAAAAAAAGTGTAGTCTTAGAAAAATACTTTTTTTGTGAGAAAATATCGAGGAGTGTTTAACATGTATGTGAAATTTCGTCATGAAATAATATTCATGGTGGACCGATTTTTGAAATCATTTTAGAGCATTGAATTTTTTTTGGCCACACATCCACGAATGTAATTTCATCACAAAAATTTGCACGCACGCCAAAAGCTAAGCAATGTTTATTCTCCAGAAAAATCAGAACCTTCTGAATTTCTTCTTATTTTTTAGATTTTTACTGTTCATGCATGTGCTTGTGAGCTTAGGACTAGAAGCACATATTCATGCCATAAAACTTCTTTATCTTTGACAAACTGTAATCAACAAAAAATGATTAGGTTGAGACAATACGTTGGACAATGGGTAGTCCTACTACGTAGAGACATGATTTCCTGCTCCGTCATGGAGTCCAATTCTTTTAGAAAAGTAAAAACTAATTGATATTTTTATGTTTGAAAAAATTCTGGCAAACATACACATGTACATAGATATGCATATTGCATTCCTGTAAATTTTCATGATGAAATATTTGTTGGTGTGAGCTTGACCAAAATAATAATAATAGTAATGGACTTTTGTAATTTATAGTACATGTGCTAGAAATACATGATTTCATCCTTCTTGTACAGCTCAGATAAATCATATTTCATCGCGAAAATTTACAGAAATGGGGTATACATCTCTATTTACTCCCTTTGTTTCTTTTTAGTCTGCATATAATATTTATGAAAAGTAAACTACATAGAGTTTGAACAATTTTGCAGAAAAAAATATCAACATTCACAATACAAAATCAATATCATTAGATGCATCATATAGTTAATTTTCATAACTTTGGTATTGTAGATATTGATGTATTTTAATATAAATTTGGTCAAACTTTGTGAAGTTTGACTTTAAATCATCTTATACGCGGAGTAAAAAGAAAGGGAGGGAGTATGTGTAACAAACTCCTGAGTTTTTTCAAACCTCAAAATATGAATCATGACTTTTTAAAAAATCCAGGTTCCATGAGCCTGGAATCTAAGGCATTTTAGTACGAAATATTTATCATCATATATATAAATATTTCGTACTAAAATGCCTTAGATGATATTGATTTTGTATATATGATGCATCTAATGATATTGATTTTGTATACCCAGTTATCACCGACGATGGGGACGAAGTGAGCTGCAATTGAACCAAATATTTATATATATGTATACCCGCGTATGTACATAATTGGGTATACACATACCCGTATATGTACTTTTTTGCATGGTACCCGCATATGTACATGATTTCGTTAGTTGATATATGCATACACGCGTATGTACATAATTTCGTTAGTAGGTATATTGAAAGCACAAGTGCTCCGTGGGTGATTTTGGTAATTAATGTCAACATGTCTGTTGTTGGACTAATACTTTTACCTAGTATATTTTAGATGAGTTCAACAGTGGAGTGGTATGGACAAGAGAATGTGGAACCCCTTCAAGATGCTAAGGACAGAATATTGGCGAAAGCTCAAAGCTCAGGACTCTACATTTTCCATTTCATTGATCCAAGATCACGTTGAGTCTATAGGAAAGCCAATACTATTAAAAGGGGATGAGGTGTTGCTTAATGGTTTGCTTGCTCAAAGTGCTTAGTGATATGCTCCAAAGCCCTCAACCACATTCTCACGTCCACATTTGTCCTAAACCTAAAGTCAAACTCGGCCCCACCGATTTGATCTATCCGGCGCCACCGAGTTTACTTGACATAGCCACTGCCAAAAACCTAATCACTTCGGTCTCACCGATAGGGATCTCGGTCTCACCGAGATGGGAATGCCAACTCTCTGTTTCCTATTTGAAACATTTTTCGGTCCAACCGAGATGTGAGAATCGGTCTCATCGAGTTAGCATTGCAAACTCTCTATTGCCTCTTCGTAACGTTTCGGTCTCACCGAAATGAGCGAATCGGTCCCACCGAGTTTGCCTGACCAACACTCTGTGTGCCTATTACAGAAATCGGTCACCCCAAGTTTATGTGATCGGTCTCACCGAGATTACGTTATGCCCTAACCCAAATTAAATCGGTCCCACCGAATTGACCAAGTCAGCCCCACCAAAAAGCCTAACGTTCACATTTTGAACAGAATCGGTCCCATCGAGTTTCATGCTTCAATCCCACCGAGTTTGGTGATTTGTGTGTAACGGTTAGATTTTGTGTGGAGACTATATATACCCCTCCACTCACTCTTCATTCTGGGAGAGAGCCATCAGAACAAGCTTACACTTCAATTACTCATTTTCTGAGAGAGAACCACCTACTCAAGTGTTGAGATCAAGATATTCCAATCCAACCACAAGAATCTTGTTCTCTAGCCTTCCCAAAGTTGCTTTCCACTCAATCTCTTCTTCCACCATATCCAAATCTGTGAGGTGCTGTTTGAGTGTTGGGGAGACTATCATTTGAAGCATTTCAACAAGGAGTTCGTTATCAACACACCGTCTATTACCTTTTGGAGAGTGGTGTCTCCTAGATTGGTTATGTGTCACTTGGGAGCCTCCGACATGCTGTGGAATTGAACCAAGGAGTTTGTAAGGGCAAGGAGATCGCCTACTTCGTGAAGATCTACCCTAGTGAGGCAAGTCCTTCGTAGGCGATGGCCATGGTGGGATAGACAAGGTTGCTTTTTCGTGGACCCTTCATGGGTAGAGCCCTCCGTGGACCCGCGCAGCCGTTACCCTTCGTGGGTTGAACTCTCTGCTACTTCTCGAGCTTGCGTTGTATTCCCTCGAAGAGGAAAGGATGATGCAACACAGTAGCGTAAGTATTTCCCTCAGTTTTTGAGAACCAAGGTATCAATCTAGTAGGAGACCACGCGCGAGTCCCTCACACCTGCACAAACAAATAAGAACTTTGCAGCCAACGCGATAAGGGGTTGTCAATCACTTTACGGTCACTTACGAAAGTGAGATCTGATAGATAGGATAGTTTGATATTTTTGGTATTTTTTGGATAAGAACAGAAAGTAAAAAACAACAAAGTAAAGTAGATTGTAGATTGATATGTTGAGAATAGACCCGGGGGCCATAGGTTTCACTAGTGGCTTCTCTCATGATAGCAGAATTCTATGGTGGGTGAACAAATTAGTGTCAAACAATTGATAGAAAAGTGAATAATTATGAGAATATCTAGGCATGATTATTATATATAGGCATCACGTCCGTGACAAGTAGACCGAAACGATTCTGCATCTACTACTATTACTCCACACATCGACCGCTATCCAGCATGCATATAGAGTATCAAGTTCATAAAAATAGAGTAATGCTTTAAGCAAGATGACATGATGTAGAGGGATAAACTCAAGCAATATGACATAAACCCCATCTTTTTATCCTCGATGGCAACAATACAATACGTGCCTTGCTGCCCCTGCTGTCACTAGGAAAGGACACCGCAAGATTGAACCCAAAGCCAAGCACTTCTCCCATTGCAAGAACTATAGATCTAGTAGGCCAAACCAAAGCGATAATTCGAAGAGACTTGCAAGGATATTATAATCATACATAAAAGAATTTAGAAAAGAACCAAATATTTCTCATAGATAATCTTGATCATAAACCCACAATTCATCGGATCTCGACAAACACACCGCAAAAAGATTACATCGAATAGATCTCCTCGAAGACCGAGGAGAACTTGGTATTGAGATCCAAAAAGAGAGAAGAAGCCATCTAGGTACTAACTATGGACCCGAAGGTCTGTGGTAAACTACTCACAACTCATGGTGAGGCGATGGTGTTGATGTAGAAGCACTCCGTGGAAGATTACCCCTCCGGCGGAGCTCCGGAATAGGCCCCAAGATGGGATCTGACGAGAACAGAAGGTTGCGGTGGTGGAATTAGGGTTTTCTCTGTTGCTTCGATGTTTTCAGGGTACATGGGTATATATAGGAGGAATGAGTACGTCGGTGGAGCAACATGGGACCCACGAGGCAGGGGGCGCGCCCAGGGGGAGGGGGTGCGCCCCCCACCGTCATGGGCACCACGTGACCCCTCTGCCTTGGTTCTCAAGTCTCTCGTGAAGATATCGTTCCAAAAATAACTCTCCCGAAGGTTTTATTCCGTTTGGACTTCGTTTGATATTCCTTTTCTACGAAACCCTGAAATAGGCAAAAAAACAACAATCTGGACTGGGCCTTTGGGTTAATAGGTTAGTCCCAAAAATAATATAAAAGTGTATAATAAAGCCCATTAAACATCCAAAACATCATATATAATACTCCCTCCGTCCCAAAATAAGTGTCTCAACTTTGTACTAGCTCTAGTGTAAATTTGTACTAAGCTCAAGACACTTATTTTGGGACATAGGGAGTAACATGGAACAATAAAAAATTATAGATACGTTGGAGACGTATCAAGCATCCCCAAGCTTAATTCCTACTCGTCCTTGAGTAGGTAAATGATAAAAATAGAATTTTTGATGTGGAATGCTAACCAACATAATTTTCAATGTAATTCTCTTTATTGTGGCATGAATGTTCAGATCCGAAAGATTCAAGACAAAAGTCTATATTGACATAAGAAATAATAATACTTCAAGCATACTAACAAAGCAATCATGTCTTCTCAAAATAACATGGCTACAGAAAGTTATCCCTACAAAATCATATAGTCTGGCTATGCTCCCTCTTCATCACACAAAATATTCATATCATGCACAACCCCGGTTTTAGCCAAGCACTTGTTTTCATACTCAATTTTTTCAAACCTTTCAACTTTCACGCAATACATGAGCGTGAGCCATGTATATAGCACTATGGGTGGAATAGAGTGGTGGTTGTGGAGAAGACAAAAAGGAGGAAGTTAGTGTGACGCCCGAAGACCGACGTCCCAGAAGATTCCAGAAGATTCCAGATGTTCCGGGTTCTCCCGTGTGTTTCTTTGTGCTTGTGTTATTTTATTTTGCATTGCATCATGTCATCATGCCATCATGTCATATTTATTTTGCATCTCACTTAAATAAATCGTGTGGACCTTCGGTCCATTTAAATCGAGGGAAGGTGACTTCTCTTTATAACATATAAAAGCCTCTCATTATTATTAGGGAGCTATATAATAATATTCCATTTGTTTGGAATTAACCAACACACGTGCATAATTTTCCCCATGCTTTTCCTACTTCGAGTTACACCTTCAAAACCTTGCCAATAATTCTTTTCCGTTGTTTCGAGGTTCCTCCGAAAATTCGAACATTTTTGGACACTTCAATAATCAAGTCTTAGTTCAAACCCATTTGAATTAAATTCAAATATGTTTGAATTATATCTCATTCTTGCCTTTTCTATTTTTCTCGGACCGTGCTCATTTTATGATGCCCGAGAAAAATAACCTCTTGTGTTTTTGCCCTAAACCCCCCCTCTTTCTTTCCTTTATTTGTTTTCTCTATTTTTTCTTGTCTTCTTCTTTTTCTCTTTTATTAGGAGAGGACCTAGTTCCAGCCCAGGCCTCCCTAAGGCCGAGGCCAGCAGCCTCTTGGCCCAGCCGCACCTCTCCTCAGCCTTCCCTCCCAGTCCCTGGGCCGCAGCCCGATTCCTTCTCCTAACCCTAGCGGTGCCCGACCGCATCGCTCCTCCCTCAGTCCCTCCGTTCCTTCTACCGCCGCCACCCCTCGAACCCTTCATCGAGCGCTCGCTCGCTCTGCCCGAACCCCATCGCCCCTTCTTCCCCCTCGCTCGTCTCCCTCGTTCCCTGCATCGACCGAGCGCCTCTCCTCCCTCCCTCCGACGCGCGCCTCGTCGCCGCCAAGGGCTCGTCCGCCACCAGGCGCCTGTGCCTCGCCCCGAGTGGCTCTCTCCAGCACCGAGCCGGCGCGCCCCGTCCGCTGGCCAGGCGCCCCTCCATCTCCAGCAGCGCGATGCCCGTGGCTCCTTCGTCTCCTCCGCGACGCAGCGCCAGGGCGCAGCTTCCTCCGCGCCTCGCACGCCGGCCCTGTCCCTCCGCGGCTCCCTCCTTCTGCTCCGTCCCCAGCTCGCCATGGCCGCCCCGCCGGCCGTCAGCTCCACCGCGGCCTCGTCCAACTCGTTACGCGCCGTGGCCAGCCACCTCGTCATCCTCGCCTCCTTGCTGCTGCAAGTCCGGCGAGCAGCCCCTGCCTCGTTGCCGCCCGAGGCCTCCATGCGCCTCCGCTTTCTGGTGTTGCCAAGTCCCGAGACCCATGCCCGGATCGCCAAGCTCCTTCTCTGGTGTTTTTCTCCATGGCCGAGACACCCCCGCGAGATGTTCCAGGGACACGCCAAGTACATCTACAGATGCACCGGACAACTATGACAAGTACATCTACGAACGGGAACAACTACACGATGAGTCGCCAAGTTCCACTACCGTCGCCCCGAAGATGTTGGGTTCATCAAGTCCCTCTCCGAAACGCGTCAAGTACCACTACTTCCACTACCGTCGCTCGTCGACCGCGAGTACCCCTACCGTCGCCCGGAAACGATGGATGCGCCAAGTACATCTACGAACTCGACGCCCGAACGTCTACCGTCGCCCCGTGTACCACTACTTCCCTCTACGGAACGACTACTCGTTGGCGACCTCGTGAACGGCTACTTCCTCCCCGAACATGAACGCCTTCTTCCTCTACGATCTCGAACCGCCCCGAATACGAACGCTTCGAAGGTATAACCCCGAGACGACCCCGTGTGATGCTTGTTGTGTTGTATGAGATGTATCCCTTGTTGCACCGTGTCCGTTGTGCCCTCTTTTGTCGCCGACCCGTGGGAACCCGGAAGCCGGGAGCACCCCATCATCTTGTTTCGCTCGCTCACGCCACTTTTCCTTTTGCACCAGTCTCTCAACGAGTTACCGGAACCGAGATGTTGCCGTTGCATCATTTTCGGATCGTTGCCGTGGCACCCTTTCCTTCCACCACGGTGACAAATGCTTCTTATCTTCTTCATGTCAACTTTTAATAAAAATTGCATAAACTTGATCATGTCATCTGCATCATTTAACAACATTAATATGTGTGAATTGTTGTTGCTTTAATAATTACTAAACATGCTCATGGGGATTTTCCGGAATTGTTGTTGTTATTTTCCGGCCTCATTTAAAATGCCTAAATAGTGTAGTTTGGTTTTGCTTCACCTCTTGCCATGTTAAAAACATTTAATCTTGCCTTGTAAATAAACGAGAGTCAATTAAATAATTATATGTGGTGTTTCGTCAATATGCAACTCGTTGCATATTGAGCTCCACTTAACTTGTAGTACTTGTTTGTGCACTTTGCCTTGCCATGCATATTTAAACCGGACATGCATCATACTTGGATGTGCATTGTATGCCATGTTTATGCTTGTGTGTTTACCGTGTTGTTTGCTTCTTTCCGGTTGCTTCTCCTGTTAGCTTCGGTTTTGTTCCGGAGTTGTGAGGATTCTCTCGTCTATGTTGCTTCGTCTACTTCATGGATCCGTTCTTCTCCATTGTGGAATTCCAGGCAAGATGATCATACCCTTGGATACCTTTACTACCATTGCCATGCTTAGTTGTCTCGATGCTATCGTTACATGTCGCGCTACCCATCTTTTATGTCAGCCTCTCCTTGTTGCCATGAAACCTCTAACCTTTGAAACCTTCCTTGCAAAACCACTGTTTGGCTATGTTACCCGCTTGCTCAGCCCCTCTTATAGCGTTGTTAGTTGCAGGTGAAGATGAAGATCGTTCCAGGTGGGAACTTGTTGTTGGCATATCACAATATCTATAATTATTAATAACACACCTATATACTGGGCATGGGTGGAAGGCTTGGCCTTTTGCTCGGTGTTTTGTTCCACTCATGCCACCTTAGGCGCCGATAAACCGGCATTATGTTCCTTGATTTTGCGTTCCTTACACGATGGGTGGATGGGGACCCCTTGACAGTTCGACTTTGAATAAAACTCCTCCAGCAAGGCCCAACATTGGTTTTAATTTGCTCATAATAACAACTTAATTAATTAATTAAATTTGCATAGGGAGTTAGCGCTACCCGAGGATTCTTTCTACATAGCAGGGGGGGCCAGTGCTGATGGTGTTGGTCCCAAACGGGGAGCCTGCGGGGCCACCACGGGGAAACTCGAGGATTGGCTCCCGTAGCATCGCCCATCCGGTCGTGGCCTGAGATGAGATACGCGCGGCTACTATCAGGGTGTCGACACACCGGGAGGTCTTGCTGGACTTGTTTTACCATTGTCGAAATGTCTTGTGCTACCGGGATGCCGAGCCTGATCGGATTTCCCTAAGATAAGGAGTGATGATATTATATTTATCACTTCAGCTAATCGTGAGAGCTTGTGATGGGCTAAGTTGAACACCCCTGCAGGGTTATGATCTTTCGAAAGCCGTGCCCGCGGTTATGTGGCAGATTGGAATTTGTTAATGTCCGGTTGTAGAAAACTTGACAGAGAATCCGAAGTAAAACACACAACTGTGTGAGTAACCGTGACTGTCTCTTTTCACTTTGAGAAGAGAACACGGTGGGGTTATGTTTGATTCGTATGTAGTTCAGGATCTTTAGCGATCACTACTTTTGCGACCGTTTGCGTAGATTCTCATCTTCTTCTTGTACTCGTATGTTAGCCACCATATATTGCTTAGCCGCTGCTGCAACCTCACCACTTTACCTCTTCCTACCCATAAAGCTTTGCTAGTCTTGATACCCATGGTTATGAGATTGCTGAGTCCTCGTGGCTCACAGATACTAGAACACCAGATGCAGGTTCAACCGAGTTTGATGCAGGAGCTGGTTCAAGTTCTTCACTGGGAGCTCGATGAAGAGTTTGGCCGTATGCTTGTGACGTTTCGACGATCAGTAGTGGTTTCTACTAGGATTCGATCCTGACCTGTGGCTTTATGTTGTTTTGGTATCTTTCTTTGGATCTTCACCCGTAGTCGGGTTGTGATGTTTTGAATGATGTTTTGCTTATGTAATGTATTGTGTGAAGTGGCGAGTGTAAGCCAACTATCTCCTTTTGCATTTTAATCCCTCTTTTACATGAGTCGTGCAAAGATACCAAACTTGAGATCATTCTAGGATGGGCTTATACCTTTAAGTCGTGCCTCGACACGTAGGAGGTATAGTCCCATCCTGGGCATTACAGTTAGTCTCACATCTACTAGGCATATCAACGGGCTATGGAGATGCCCATCAATAGATACCAATGTGAGTGAGTAGGGATTGCCATGCAACGGATGCACCAGAGCTAAAAATGTATGGAAGCTCAAAAGAAACTAAGTGGGTGTGCATCCAGCTTGCTTGCTCACGAAGACCTAGGGCATTTGAGGAAGCCCATCATTGGAATATACAAGCCAAGTTCTATAATGAAAATTCCCACTAGTATATGAAAGTGACTAAACACGAGATTCTCTATCATGAAGAACATGGTGCTACTTTGAAGCACAAGTGTGGAAAAAGGATAGTAGCATTTCCCTTCTCTCTTTCTCTCATTTTTTTGGAGGGGCTTTTTTTTCATTTAGCCCCTCTCTATATATTTTTTGGGCCATCTCTTTTTTTATTTGGCCTTTCCTGTTTAGAGATAGAGGTGTCGATAAAAATAAAATACAGACATGAGGGTGATACGTCTCCAACGCATCTATAATTTTTGATTGTTCCATGCTATTATTTATGATGTTTTGTATGTTTAATGGGCTTTGTTATACACTTTTAAATTATTTTTGGAACTAACCTATTAACCCAAAGGCCCAGTCCAGATTGTTGTTTTTTTTGCCTATTTCAGGGTTTTACAGAAAAGGAATATCAAACGGAGTCCAAACGGAATGAAACTTCAGGAGAGATATTTTTGCAGCAAAATACACACGGGAGACTTGAGAACCACGGAATAGGGCACACGTGGCGTCCACGAGGGTGGGGGTGCGGCCCCCTACAGGGCGCGCCCCCTGCCTCGTGGGCCCCACGTTTGGCCCCCGGTGCCCTACTTCTTCCTATATATATCTACATACCCCGAAACCATCAGAACAACAGAGAAAACCCTAGTTCCACAGCCGCAACCTTCTGTTCCCGTGAGATCCCATCTTGGGGCCTATTCCGGAGCTCCGCCAGATGGGGGATCTTCCACGGAGTGCTTGTACATCATCATCATCGCCTCACCATGAGTTGTGAGTAGTTTACCACAGACCTTCGGGTCCATAGCTAGTATCTAGATGGCTTCTTCTCTCTCTTTGGATCTGAATACCAAGTTCTCCTCGGTCTTCGAGGAGATATATTCGATGTAATCTCTTTTTGATGTGTGTTTGTCGAGATCCGATGAATTGTGGGTTTATGATCAAGATTATCAATGAGAAATATTTGGTTCTTTTCTGAACTCTTTATGTATGATTATAATATCCTTTCGAGTCTCTTAGAATTATTGGTTTGGTTTGGCCTACTAGATCTATAGTTCTTGCAATGGAAGAAGTGCTTGGCTTTGGGTTCAATCTTGCGGTGTCCTTTCCCAGTGACAGTAGGGGCAGCAAGGCACATATTGTATTGTTGCCATCGAGGATAAAAAGATGGGGTTTATATCACTTGTTTGAGTTTATCCCTCTACATCATGTCATTTTGCTTAAGGCGTTGCTCTATTCTTATGAACTTAATACTCTAGATGCATGCTGGATAGAGATCGATGTGTGGAGTAATAGTAGTAGATGCAGAATCGTTTCGGTCTACTTGTCTCGGACGTGATGCCTATATATATTATATAATGATCATGCCTAGAAAGTCTCATAATTATTCGCTTTTCTATCAATTGCTCGACAGTAATTTGTTTACCCGCCGTATAATATGGCTATCATGAGAGAAACCACTAGAGAAAACTATGGACCCCGGGTCTATTCTCAACATATAAATCTACAATCTACTTTACTTTTCCGTTTTTACTTTCTGTTCTTATATCCAAAAATATCAAACAATCATCTCTATCAGATCTCAATTTCGTAAGTGACTGTAAAGGGATTGACAACCCCTTATCGCGTTGGCTGCGAAGTTCTTATTTGTTTGTGCAGGTGCAAGGGACTCGCGCGTGGTCTCCTACTCGCGCGTGGTTCTCAAAAACTAAGGGAAATACTTACGCTACTATGCTGCATCACCCTTTCCTCTTCGATGGAAACGCAAGCTCGAGAAGTAGCAAGAAGAATTTCTAGCGCCGTTGCAGGGGAGGCTTACGCAAAAGTCATATACCAAGTACCTATCACAAACCCTTATCATTCGCATTACATTTTTTGCCTCTCATTTTCCTCTCCCCCACTTCACCCTTGCCGTTTTATTTGCCCTTCTTCTTCCATGTGTTTATCGTTCGCTTGCTACTTGTTTGCTTGTGTGTTGGATTGCTTGCTTATCACTATGGCTGAGAACAATACCAAATTGTGTGACTTCTCCAATAGCAACAATAATGATTTTATTAGCACTCCGATTGCTCCTATTACCGATCCTGAATCTTGTGAGATCAATGCTGCTCTGTTGAATCTTGTCATGAAAGATCAATTTTTCGGCCTTCCTAGTGAAGATGCCGCTACCCACAACTTTGTTGATTTGTGTGATATGCAAAAGAAAAGGGATACGGATAACGATATTGTTAAATTGAAGTTATTTCCGTTTTCACTTAGAGATTGTGCTCAAACTTGGTTTTCCTCTTTGCCTAGAAATAGTATTGATTCGTGGAATAAGTGCAAATATGCTTTTATCTCTACGTATTTCCCTCCTGCTAAGATCATCTCTCTTAGAAACGATATTATGAATTTTAAGCAACTAGATCATGAGCATGTTGCACAAGCTTGGGAGAGAATGAAATTAATGATACGTAATTTCCCTACACATGGTTTGAACTTATGGATGATTATTCAAAACTTTTAAGCTGGCTTGAATTTTGCTTCTACAAATCTTTTAGATTCG
Source organism: Secale cereale (assembly GCA_902687465.1). Classification (NCBI taxonomy): domain Eukaryota; kingdom Viridiplantae; phylum Streptophyta; class Magnoliopsida; order Poales; family Poaceae; genus Secale; species Secale cereale. The sequence continues at coordinate 550,849,474 of LR738710.1, forward strand.
GTCGCAGGAGGCACTTTCATGGAAACTACCTTAGGAGAAGCTACCAAACTCCTAGATAATATTATGGTTAATTATTCTCAATGGCACACTGAAAGATCTAATAGTAAAAAAGTGCATGCTATTGAAGAGATTAGTGTTTTGAGTGGAAAGATGGATGAACTTATGAAATTATTTGCTGCTAAGAGTATTTCTTATGCTACTAATGATATGCCTTTATCCACGTTGATTGAAAATAATAATGAATCTTTGGATGTGAATTTCGTTGGTAGGAATAATTTTGGTAACAATGCTTATAGAGGAAACTTTAATCCTAGGTCTTTTTCGAGTAATTCCTCTAATAATTATGGTAATTCCTACAACAACTCTTATGGAAAGATGCCTTCTGAGTTTGAAACATGTGTTATGGAGTTTATGAATTCGCAAAAGAATTTCAATGCTTTGCTTGAAGAAAAATTGCTTAAGATTGAAGAATTGGCTAGAAGTGTGGATAGAATTACCCTTGATGTTGATTCTTTGAAGCTTATATCTATCCCACCTAAGCATGATATCAATGAGTCTCTCAAAGCTATGAGAATTTCCATTGATGAATAAAAAGAAAGAACCGCTAGGATGCGTGCTAAAAGAGAGAATTATATAAAAGCATGTTCTTCTAGTTATCATGAAAATAAAGATGAAGATCTGAAAGTTTTTGATTTGTCTCCTATTAGATCCTTGTTTTCTAGTATGAATCTTGATAAAGATAGGATCTGAGATGAATCTACTTTAAGGCGTCCCAACGATTCGGAGTTTTTATATCTTGATGCTAAAATTGTTAAAAGTGGGAGTGAAGAGATTAAAACTTTGCATAGTGATGAACCCACTACTTTGGATTTCAAGGGATTCAATTATGATAACTGCTCTTTGATTGATTGTATTTCCTTGTTGCAATCCGTACTAAACTCTGAGCATGCTTATAGTCAAAATAAAGCTTTTACCAAACACATAGTTGATGCTTTGATGCAATCTTATGAAGAAAAACTTGAATTAAAAGTTTTTATCCCTAGAAAGCTTTATGATGAGTGGGAACCTACTATTAAAATTAAAATTAAAGATCATGAATGCTTTGCTTTGTGTGATTTGGGTGCAAGTGTTTTCACTATCCCAAAAACTTTGTGTGATTTGCTAGGGTTCCATGAGCTTGATGATTGTTCTTTAAACTTGCATCTTGCGGATTCCACTATTAAGAAACCTATGGGAAGGATTAATGATGTTATTATTGTTGCCAATAGGAATCATATGCCCTTAGATTTCATTGTTCTTGATATAGATTGCAATCCTTCATGTCCTATTATTCTTGGTAGACCTTTCCTTAGAACGATTGGTGCAATTATTGATATGAAGGAAGGAAATATTAGATTCCAATTTCCGTTAAGGAAAGTCATGGAACACTTTCCTAGAAAGAAAATCAAATTATCATATGAATCTATTATGAGAGCCACTTATGGATTGCCGTCCAAAGATGGCAATACCTAGATCTATCCTTGTATCGTGCCTAGCTAGGGGCGTAAAACGATAGCGCTTGTTGGGAGGCAACCCAATTTTATATTTTTTGTTTTTGCTTCTATTTAGGAATATAAATATTGAATCTAGCTTCTGTTTAGATGTGGTTTTGTGTTTTAATTAGTGTTTGTGCCAAGTAGAACCTTTGGGAAGACTTGTGTGAAGTTTATATGATCTTGCTGTGAAAAAAAGAATCGTTAGCGCTCGCTAGAATGGTCACCAGATTTTGCTGGAGTGTGCTATTTAGTTTATTATTTTTGCAGATGATTAATAGACAAATTCCTCACATTTACCAATTTATTTCAATTTTTTTGGAGTTACAGAAGTATGCGAAAGTTACAGATTACTACAGACTGTTCTGTTTTTGACAGATTCTGTTTTTCGTGTGTTGTTTGCTTATTTCAATGCATCTATGAGTAGTATTGGGAAGTATGAGTCATAGAGAAGTTGGAATACGGTAGGTTTAACACCAATATAAACAAAGAAGGAATTCATTGCAGTACCTTTGAGTAGTGGTTTGTTTTCTTATACTAACGGAGTTCACGAGATTTTTGTCTAAGTTTTGTGTTGTGAAGTTTTCAAGTTTTGAGTATTGCTTTGATGGACTATGGAACAAAGAGTGGCAAGAGCCTAAGCTTGGGGATGCCCAAGGCACCCCAAGGTAGAATTCATGGACAACCAAAAGCCTAAGCTTGGGGATGCCCCGGGAAGGCATCCCCTCTTTCGTCTTCATCAATTGGTAACTATACTCAGAGCTATATTTCTATTCACCACATGATATGAGTTTTACTTGGAGCGTCGTGTGTTATTTGAGTATTTTCTTGTTAGTTTGCCACAATTATCCTTGCTGGACAAACCTTTTTGAGAGAGATAAATATGGCCCAGGAATTGATAGAACACTCCATGTGCTTCACATATATATTTTGAGTTGAATAGTTTTTGCTCTAGTGCTTCACTTATATATTTTAGAGCACGGTGGTGATTATATTTTGTAGAAATTGTTGATCTCTCATTCTTCACTTATATCCTTTTGAGAGTCTATTAAAACAGCATGGTAATGTGCTTTGGCTATAAAACTAGCCTTCACATGATAGGCATCCAAAATCAATGTAGTAAAAACTTTCACACTAAGTGCATTGAATATGATGAGAAGTTGGGTGCTTGATAATTGTTTTGAGATATGAGGATAGTGATATTAGAGTCATGCTAGTGGATTTATTATGAAATTGAGAAATGCTTGTGTTAAAGTTAGTGATTCACGTAGCATGCACGAACCGCTATGTGACGAAGTTAGAGCATGATGTATTTGTAGAGTGTCATCCTTTGTGTGGAGGTCGGGGGCGCGCGATGGTTAACTCCTACCAACCTCCCCCTAGGAGCATGCGTTGATTGCTTTGTTTTGATGACTCGTAAATTTTTGCAATAAGTATATGAGTTCTTATGACTAATGTTGCGTCCATGGATATTACGCACTCTCACCCTTCCACCATTGCTAGCTTCTCTTGTACCGCGCAACTTCCGCCGGTACTGTACACCCACCATATATCCTTCCTCAAAACAGCCACCATATATCTTCCTCAAAACAACCACCATACCTACCTATCATGGCATTTCCATAGCCATTCTGAGATATATTGCCATGCAACTTTCCACCGTTCCGTTCATATGACACGCTTCATATTCTCATATTGCCATGCATGATCATGTAGTTGACATCGTATTTGTGGCTAGGCCGCCATGCATAATTTTTCATACATGCCACTCTTGATTCATTGCACATCCGAGTAGACCACCGGAGGCATTCACATAGAGTCATACTTTGTTCTAGTATCGAGTTATAATTCAATGAAAGTGTGATGATCATCATTATTAGAGCATTGTCCCATGTGAGGAAAGGCTAAATAAAGAAAGCCCCTCCAAAAAAAAAGAAAAAAAAGGAAAAAAAGAAAAGAAAGGCCAATGAAAAAAAAAGAAAGGCCCAAAAAAAAGATAAAGGGACAATTGCTACTATCTTTTTCCACACTTTTGCTTCAAAGTAGCACCATGTTCTTCAGGATAGAGAGTCTCATGTTTGGTCACTTTCATATACTAGTGGGAATTTTCATTATAGAACTTGGCTTGTATATTCCAACGATGGGCTTCCTCAAATGCCCTAGGTCTTCATGAGCAAGCAAGTTGGATGCACACCCACTTAGTTTCTTTTGTTGAGCTTTCATACATTCTTAGCCCTAGTGCATCCATTGCATGACAATCCCTACTCACTCACATTGATATCTATTGATGGGCATCTCCATAGCCCGTTGATACGCCTAGTTGATGTGAGACTATCTCCCTCCTTTTTGTCTGCTCCACAACCACCACTCTATTCAACATAGTGTTATGTCCATGGCTCACACTCATGTATTGCGTGAAAGTTGAATGGTTTGAAAAGATAGAGTATGAAAACAAGTGCTTGGCTGAAACCGGGGTTGTGCATGATATGAATATTTTGTGTGATGAAGAGGGAGCATAGACAGACTATATGATTTTGTAGGGATAACTTTCTCTAGCCATAGTATTTTGAGAAGACATGATTGCTTTGTTAGTATGCTTGAAGTATTATTATTTCTTACGTCAATATAGACTTTTGTCTTGAATCTTTCAGATCTGAACATTCATGCCACAATTAAGATAATTACATTGAAAACTATGTTGGTTAGCATTCCACATCAAAAATTCTGTTTTTATCATTTACCTACTCGAGTACGAGCGGGAATTAAGCTTGGGGATGCTTGATACGTCTCCAACGTATCTATAATTTTTGATTGTTCCATGCTATTATTTATGATGTTTTGGATGTTTAATGTGTCGGATTACGGGCTCCGCAAACCCAAGAAGTTCGAACACAAGGGTGTGAATGAAGATCTCTCCCACTCATGTATACCTAGCATCTCGCCCTCGTCTAGTGAAGAGATTCAAGCAAACAACAAGTGAAGCACGCAAGAGTTTACCCAGGTTCAGGCCACCTTGTGGTGTAAAACCCTACTTCCTGCTTTGGTGGATTGGCCTCAGGAGGGCTAGAATATGAACTAGTATAGTGGTTCCCGAGCTCAGGAGGAGAGCTCAGGAGGGTCGGGAGGCAAGAGTTCTTTCTCCTTTGCGTGGAGGCAGAGTTTATGGATCTGCTCCGTCCCCGTCCATAGTGGGGATCCTAGCTACTTATATAGGCGGCCAGGGTCCTCTTCCCCCGAAATGTTTAGGTGGGAAGGGATCCCACAACGGCCATTTCGAGCGGGAACAAAAGGACGTTCCTACCCCGACAACAACAATCTTCGCCTGCAAAAGGGTCAGGCGGTGACGCGGTGGTGGGCTCGGTGGTGACATCCTCCCTGTCGTCCTTGCGGTCTTCGGTCTTGTTGCATCAATGGAGAAACCTTTGTCCTGCTCCTCGGGAACCTGCGCCTGCGCTGTCCTCCTTGCACCGAAACGGCAACTGCGCCGCTGGCGTAGTGTGTCATTGCTTGCATCACTACCTTCTCCCGAGGCAAGGTTGGCCTTGGATACTCCGCCCCTCCAGAGCGACCTAGCCGAGGCCGCTCCTCAGGAGGTCTTGACGTCGTTCTCCTCGCGAGGTCTAGCCCCCTCGCGAGGGTCTTGAGCAGCTGGTCTATCAGCTGGGCCGTACCAGGTCGTGGTAGGAGCGCGTCGCGGCCCGCAGACAGGCAAGTCTGGGTACCCTGGTTCCCAGGACGCCGACAGTAGCCCCCGGGCCCAAGGCGCGCGCGGAGTTGGCTTCAAGGCGAAGCCTTAGTCGAGGACGAAGCGCCGCGGGCCCCAAAAGGCTGCGGGCCAGGCCGGCACGTGACGGTTGGATGGGACGTGGCGACTCCGCTCCACACGCAGTCTTGGTAATCGTGTGACTTGACAACTCCCCGACGCAGACGACGGGGCTGTTATGGCTGTGGTGCCAGTGACTGGCGGCTGGGCTCCTCCGCCCTATAAATGGGACTAGGGGTGAGCCCCCAAGCCATCTTCAAGCCAGCGCCGTCTTCCTCCTTGCTTGTTCCCCGCTCTCCCTCTTGCCGCGAGATCTCCATGGCGCCGCCGAGGAAGCCGTCCGCCGCGGAGAAAGGGAAGGCCCCAAAGGATCTGGCCCCGCCGCCACCGAAGAGGGGCCGCGGGCGTCCCCGCAAGCATGCCGCTGCGCCCGCAGCGACTCCTCGGGGGAGCGGGCGCGGCCTTCCGGGTCCTATCGCGGCCTCTGGTGAGAGGCACGGTGCGTCTTCCCGTGGTAAAGGTGGTCGTGGCCGTGGTGGGAGAGGAGGCGCGAGGCGGCGCATGGCGGTCGCGCGTCCTCCACGCCCGCAGCTCCACTCCTTCGATGTGTCGTCGGAGTTTGTGGTGTGGGCGGAGAAGTCTGGTGGCTCGTGGCTCCGGCTTCCCCGCTCGTTCAGCAACGTGCTACCGGCCGGAGGCCCCAGCGGCGTCTGGCTGCAGACCGACGGTTACTACAGTGGTGCATCCTGGGTGGAGGTTGATGTGGCTCCCTCGGGCGATGTGTTCCTGGAGCGCGGCTAGGAATCATTTGCACGCGCACGCTGGCTGCAGGGGAGGTGTACGCTCCACTTCAGGTACGATGGGGCCTTCACGCTGTTCGTCAGGGTCTTCTTGGAGGAAGGGAGGTGCCTTGGGTGCTGTCCCGAGGCCGATGACGAAGAGGACGGTGGGGACGGCGTCTGGAGGAGCATCTCCTCCTCCGAAGACGATCTTAGTCCTGGGGGGGTGCCGCGGGTCCCACTTCTGTGGTAGCAGCAGCTCCTCCAGCAGCGGTGGCTACAACGAGCCACCACGCCGCCGAGCTCAGCTCGGCGAGGGGATGGGGTTGCTGCGCCGCTGTGGCTCGGTGAAGCCGGAGGAACTGGGAGACTCTGACTGAGAGGGAGCGGCCTCTGCTTCTTCTCCTTCTTTTTTCTTCATGTCCTTCCTGTGTCAAAATTTTAAGTTGCCTCGAGAAGGCGTGTAATGGACTGTGATATATGTATGAAGCGAGAACTTGCTGTCATGTTTTTGGTCTTGGTGAGATTACTTAGCTTTATGCGTCGCGACGTCTTGAGGCAGAGTGCTCCTGACTCTTTGGCGTTATGAGCCCCCATCGGGTCGTGAGGACGGCCGGATCCAGAAAGCTCGTGTAGCCCCCGAGCATGGGTGAGCTGCTGAGAGCTGCTGAGAGTGCCGAGCGCGGGTTAAAGCACCAAAGCCTAAGCCGGCTCGGTAGGATAGATTGCGCGGACTGAGAAGCCCGACGCCAGAGCCTGAGCAGGCTTGGCCAGGCGAGGTCACGGGGCCATGGCAGAGGAAGGCCGGTGACCGACCGTGCCCCAGCCCCCACGCGCGAGGCGCGTGAAGGAGAGCGAGCGACGCAGCCCCTGCTTAACAAACTGAACTTAAAACGGGTGAGAAAGATCCCAATGAAGACTTCCAACCAAATGCAAGAAACGCGAGAAACACGAGAGCTTCATAGCACCGGGTAGAGGAAGGGCTGATAGCCAAGGAAGTAGAAAAGGATGACAGCCAAACATCAAGCCAAAAAGGAAAAAGGTCGCGTCCGACCCCTACACTACGTCTTCTTCCCAGTGTGGAGCTAAGGACTGCCACCGGGACGTGGGTGGGAGCCCTGTCTGAGGGCTCGTAGGCAACGCACATGAGACTCCGAGGCGTGTACAGCCCCAACTCATTATTATGTGAGAGTGTCACGAGCGGAGAACTTCACGGGCACGGAGCCTTGATTACGGATAGAACCTCCTGAGGTGTTCAATGTTCCAGGAATTCTAGATAGGCATCCCATCCTGCGTCTCCAGGTGCACAACACCGGGCCTAGAGACACGGGCAATTCTGAACGGGCCCTCCCGTATGGGCGAGATCTTGTGTAACCCCTCCCTGGAGAGGACCAGCCTCAGGACCAAGTCACCAACTTCAAGTGTTCTTGCGCGGACGATGCGACAGTGGTACCGCCGCAGCGCTTGCTGATATCGCGCTGCCCTAAGGGCAGCTCGGCGGCGGCCCTCCTCACCGAGCACGAGGTCCATCCGCCAGGCGGCGTCCTGTCATTCCTCATTGTAAGCCAAGACCCGTGGGGAGCGATGCTTGACCTCGTGAGGGAGGACCGCCTCCGCCTCGTAGACGAGAAAGAAAGGAGTTTCCCCCATGGGTTTGGTGGCAGTGGTTCAGATTGACCACAACACGGACTGGAGCTCGTCGATCCAGCCCCTGCTGCAAGCCTCAAGCTTCTTCTTAAAGCTGCGCGTCTTGAGGTCATGCAAGACTTCCGCGTTGGCGCGTTTGGCCTGACCGTTGCTCCTGGGGTGAGCCGCTGAGGCGTAGCTGATCTGTGTTCCAAGGTTAGCACAATATGACCTGAAGAGATTGCCTGTGAACTGCGAACCGTTATCCGTGATGATGCGGCTGGGGACCCCGAATCGCCTCACGAGGCTCTGGATGAACTTGATGGCCGACCCGGCTGGGATCGCGCGAACGGGCTCCACCTCTGCCCACTTGGTGAATTTGTCGATGGCGACGTACAGGAAGCGGTAGCCCCCCGCTGCCCGGGGAAATGGACCCAGGATGTCCAATCCCCAGACCGCGAAGGGCCAGGAGAGCGGGATCGTCTGGAGGCCCTGAGCCGGTTGGTGGATCTGCTTGGCGTGAAACTGACACGCCTCGCAAGCCCGCACAAGCGCTCCGTGGCGTCATTGAGCGCCGTGGGCTAGTAGAAGCCGTTGCGGAAGGCCTTGCCTACAAGGGCGCGGGACGACGAGTGATGACCGCAGTCTCCACCGTGGATGTCAGCCAGCAGCTTGCGCCCTTGCTTCTTCGAGATGCATTTTAGTGAGACGTCGTTGGGGCGCCTCCTGTAGAGTTCGCCGTCTTGGATGCAGTAAGCCGAGGTCTGTCGGACCACACGCTCTGCATCTTCTTCCTTGTCCGGCAGGGTGTCGTGTTGCAGGTACATCCTGAGCTCTTGGGTCCAGCAACCTTCCTCGGGCTCTGCGGCGAGCAGCAGGCGGGCTCCGGAGGTCGGTCCACAGGGCGGGGCACCGTCCGCAGACGCCGCAGGTAGCCCCTGCTAGGGGGACGCCAGCTCGAGAACGGGCGGTGTTGCCGATGGTTTGAGCAGTTGCTCCCCGAAGACGCCTGGCCTCTGAGGCTCTCGCCTGGAGGCTCGCTTGGCGATGTCATCCGCTTCCTTGTTGGCGCCTCTCGGTATGCACTGCATCTCCAGCCTTTGGAACCATTGCTCCATCTTGCGTACCTCCTCCAGAGATGCCTCCATGTGCTCGTCCTTGGGCGTGTATCTCATGTTGGAGAAGTTGACGAGGAGTTGTGAATCACCTCTGACGGTGAGACCCTGACCCCCAGTGCAGCAGCGGCCTTGAGCCCAGCAATTAGGCCCTCGTACTCTGCGATGTTGTTGGAGACCTTCTCGCCTTGCTATAGAAGCAAAGCTGCATAGCGTACTACAACTTGTCCTGAGTGGGAGACACTAACACGACGCCAGCCCCTGCGCCGAGGCGCGAGAAGGCGCCGTCGAAGTACACCACCCATCCGTCCAGGGCTCCACGGCGGGTACCTTGGAAGTTGGCGACGAAGCGCTCACGAAGCTCCCCCCAGGAGGAGGTGGATCCCTCGGGGAGGCTCAGGAGCCAGGAGCGTGCGTCATCCTTGAGAGCCATGGGGAACCCGTTCGCCATGACCTGCTTAGTGCTGTTGGACGCCTCGATGCTCAGATCGTAGAGTTGAAGGAACTCTGTGGGGTCGGTGGCGCTGTCGTAGCCTGGAGGCAGGTTCGGCTAGAACTTGTCGGGCCAGACAAGGCGCCATAGCTTAGGAGCGAAGGCACGCCATCCAACCACACTCATGATTGCAGGCGCCCCCGCGCCTGCGGTGCTGGTTGTTGGGATGCTGGCACCATCACCTACTGTGGCGTGCGGTCTTGGCGCTGCGGGCCAGGGGGTCCGCGAGCTCCTGCCTGGTAACACGGCATCTCCCGGCATCTCTCTCCGCCGGGCGCATGGGCCATGCGGGGCGGCTCGCGCCGCGAGGCCTTGTCCCTGACTTCCTGACCGGCGCCTTAGAGAGGAGGCGGAGCCGGGACACCGTAGCCCTGGCCCCCCGCCACGAGCGACGGGGGACGTGGGGAGTGAGCTGGTACGGGTACCTTCCCGGCGGCGCTGACGAGTTTGCTGATGCGACGGAGACAATCGCCGCATAGGTCATCTGCCGAGCGGTAGCGCAAGAGCTCCCGCGCCATCAACAGCGCAGGCTGCTGATGGACTGGCCCGCGGTAGACCAGCGAGGACGACGCCACGACCGGTAAGGGCGAAGGTGTCGTCGTGCGGCCATCGCGCCGCACGGACAGCGGCAGCGACGAGTCCTGCTACTTGTGGACGGCCGGGCCGGTGGCGGAGTTGGCGACCGGCGAGTTGGGGCGGGGCGGCGCACCATTACCCGCGGGCGCCGTCCAAGCGACGTTCGTGGCGCGGCGGGAGGCGTGAGCTCGGCGTGTGTCCACCATGGTTGTGGAGTGAAGTCGACGACGAGAACGGGATGAGGTCATTGGAGAGGCGACATCTTGACACGCCCCCTACCTGGCGCGCCAAATGTCGGATTGCGGGCTCCGCAAACCCAAGAAGTTCGAACACAGGGGCATGAACAAAGATCTCTCCCACTCACGTCTACCTAGCATCTCGCCCTCGTCTAGTGAAGAGATTCAAGCAAACATCAAGTGAAGCACGCAAGAGTTTACCCAGGTTCAGGCCACCTTGTGGTGTAAAACCCTACTTCCTGCTTTGGTGGATTGGCCTCAGGAGGGCTAGAATATGAACTAGTACAGTGGTTCCCGAGCTCAGGGGGGAGCTCAGGAGGGTCGGGAGGCAAGAGTTCTTGCTCATTTGCGTGGAGGTAGAGTTTCTGGATCTGCTCCATCCCCGTCCATAGTGGAGATCCTAGCTACTTATACAGGCGACCAGGGTCCTCTTCCCTCGAAATTTTTAAGCGGGAAGGGATCCCACAACGGCCATTTCGAGCGGGAACACTAGGACATTCCTACCCCGACAAAAGCAGTCTTCACCTGCAAAAGGGTCAGGCGGTAATGCGGTGGTGGGCTCGATGGTGACATCCTCCCTATCGTCCTTGCGGTCTTCGGTCTTGTTGCACCAACGGAGAAACCTTTGTCTTGCTCCTCAGGAACCTGCGCCTGCGCTGTCCTCCTTGCACCGAAACGGCAACTGCACCGCTGGCACGCGCTCGCACCCGCTGGCGCAGTGTGTCATTGCTTGCGTCACTGCCTCCTCCTGAGGCAGGCTTGGCCTTGGATTCTCCGCCCCTCTAGAGCGACCTAGCCGAGGCCGCTACTGAGGAGGTCTTGACGTTGTTCTCCTCGTGAGGTCTAGCCCCCTCGCGAGGGTGTTGAGCAGCTGGTCGATCAGCTGGGCCGTACCAGGCCGTGGTAGGATGTAGCGACCAGACCTCAAACAGTCTGATCTCTGTGCATCAGTGTCATCCCTGGATCAGTAATGCTGACACGCACAGTACTTGAAGGATTTATAACAGAGTAGCAATCACACACTTATTACATCGATAGTCCAACGATGAACTTAATACAATAAATATGGCTGAAGGCCATCTAACACGATAACAGCGGAAGGCTTGGAAGATAAGTGAGTCCATCAACTCCAGCGGCATCACTGAGTATAGAACCACGACCTAAAAAGGCACCTTACTCGTCGTCTGAAAAGTCTGCAACATGAAACGTTGCAGCCCGAAAACGGGTCAGCACATGGAATATGCTGCCAAAGCAACACAAGAGAATGCAATGAGAGTAAAGCTATTCTATATGAAATATGGCTGGTGGAAAGCTCTATGGTTAAGTTTTTGCGTAAAGCCAATTTTTCCCTACTTCAAAGGAATAGATTTTAATTAACTATTATGGTAGTTGAAACATCGTTGAGAAGATAGACATCCTCTCAACCCCAATTAAAATAATCATTAAACCCAACAAAATTAATTAAAGTAACATGATGAGATTCACATGATAATCCAAGTACTAGATACTCAAGACGTCCATAACCGGGAACACGGCTAAGCATGATCATTTTGTACACTCTGCAGAGGTTTGTGCACTTTTCCCACAAGACTCGATCGCCTCCGTTTGGTTTCTCGCACTGCATGGTGTTTGAGAAACGGATGACCGAGACACAGTCTTTCCGAGGAGGTCCCCTTAACCAGATAGATAGGCCGGTACACCTACAAAACCCACTACATCTGCTAGCCCATCATGGAAAGGTTTCCCACAACTTACTCAACTATGCGAGAGCCCATATCGGCATGTGGCTGCACACAGAAGTTTCTAGTATGAATAATATCGTGATCCCTTTGAGCCTGGGTGGCGGTCCAAAAGAAAAACAGGCAATCACTGGAATACCCAGATGCCTCAATCCACCGAGATGTGTGTTAAAGTTACCACCTTAAATTGAACCATTAATTAACAAACTCACATCTGTTATGGATACACTCACCCAATCCACGTCTACGAGCATAGCATGTCCTAACAGCAAACGTAGAAATAACTCCCAAAGGTTTGAATGTAATGCAGGTAATAGGTACTACCTCAATCTACTTCCCAATCCCACAAGTTAATTAATCCTATTCATGCAATGTGTGAGGGTTGGACTAATGCAATGAAAACTGGGTAATTGGAAAGTATGATCAAAGTGTTACTTGCCTTGCTGATGATCCGCAAAACCTAGAGACTCAAAGTAGCAAGCGGTGCACTCCGGGTACTCTATCGCAATCAAACAAGCACACAATAAGTACTTAACTAATGCACGGGTAAAACTCAAATAAGAGATCTAACCAGAAAGTTCAACTTAAGAACTCCGGTTTGCAAAAAGAATCAACTCGAAAGAAGCAACGAAACTCAAACTGCAAAAGAAACGAGCTCTGGTTTGCTAATTGGCCTAAAGTCAAATTTTACAGTAGCCAAAACTTTGTTCAAGTTGGTTAAACGTAAAGAGGGCATCGAGACGAAGATCTGGGATTTTGAATCACCTGATTCCGACTCTCGAGCGTAAAGGAAAACGAAAAACAAGATCAGGGCAGAAATCGCGATCGAAATAATCGCGGATAAATACCCCGAAAAAGAAAACGAACGAACAGGCTAACGAATGAACGTTCGCTGTCTGCGGCTAATTGACGAAAACCGTTCGTTAAAACAAACGTACGGACGAACGTCAGCTAAATAACTAAACCGACGTAAAACCGAACCGATCTAATTTAAAAAAAATGGATCTACGGTTTTTCTAAACTGACCAGTTCTTATTAAAAAAAAGTAACTACCTCGACGAACTGCGGCGGGATCCGGCGGCGGTGGTCCGGCGACGGGCGGCGAGGCGGTGCAGCGGGGCGGCGGCCGCGCGGGGTGCGGCGGCGGCGGCAGCAGTGGCGGGCGGCAGCTGCAGCGGTGGCGCGGGCGAGGCGGCGGCGGCGCTAGGGCAGGGGAGGCGGGGTTGGCGGGCTGGGGTTGACGGGCCGGCTCTGGCGCTTATAAAGCCCAGAGTCCCAATCCTATACGAGTCTAAGTCGATTCCTTTTTTTTAAATAGAGTCCTGGCGCAGAAAAACTAACGAAAGAAATATTTAACGGACTCCAAAATTCCCTAAATAAATTTTTACCGTCCTCTAATAATATTTAGGACAAAGTGAACATTTTTCCCGGACCTAAATGCAATTTTGAAAAACGCGCATTTTTCCTATGCAAATAAAATCGCAAATAAATCCAGAAAAATACCAAAAGTGATTTTAAGATTTTTCCTCCAATATTTCTGTTATTTTGGAGAAGTCATATTATCTCCGCTCATATTTTGTATTTAGAAATATTTTTTGGAGAGAAAAATAATTAGAATGACACTGCCCTCGTACCGGTATTCGAGCGAACTCAAATACGAAAACGGTAAAATTCCCAACTCTCTCCGTAGGTCCTTGAGTTGCTTAGAATTTCGAGGAACGCCACAACCAAAAATGAAAAAGCATGAAATGCAATTATGATCTATGTATAACATTCCAAATTGAAAATTTGGGATGTTACAAACCTACCCCCCTTAGAATGAATCTCGCCCTCGAGATTCGTCTTGGCTAGAGAACAGGTGTGGGTGGTCCTTGCGTAGATCATCTTCTCATTCCCAGGTGGCTTCTTCCTCGGTGTGGTGACTCCACTGAACTTTGCAAATCTTGATAACCTTACTGCGGGTGACTCTGCTCGAAAATTTGAGAATCTTAACAGGCTTCTCCTCGTAAGTCAGATCATTGTCCAACTGAATTGCTTCCAGGGGTACTGTGTCTTTAAGCGGTATATCGGCCATCTCCGCATGGCACTTCTTAAGTTGTGAAACGTGAAACACGTCGTGCACTCCTGACAATCCTTCGGGCAATTCCAACTTATAGGCAACCTCTCCCATGCGTTTCAAAACACGGTAAGATCCCACAAATCTCGAGGCTAGCTTCCCTTTAACTCCAAAACGTTGAACTCCTCGCAGAGGCGATACTCTCAGGTGTGCTCTATCTCTGATCTCATAGGCTATCTCCTTGCGCTTCGAGTCTGCATAACTCTTCTGCCTGGACTGAGCTACCTTCAATCTATCTCGAATCAACTTCTCCTTCTCCTCAGACTCTTTGATTAAGTCTGGTCCAAACAACTGTCGGTCTCCAACTTCGTCCCACATTAACGGTGTTCGGCATCTCCTTCCATACAATGCCTCGAACGGTGCCATCTTCAAACTGGCCTGGTAACTGTTCTTGTATGAGAACTCCGCGTAGGGAAAATTGTCATCCCAACTAGATCCATAATCTAGTGCACAGGCTCTCAGCATATCCTCCAAAATCTGATTGACTCTCTCCGTCTGTCCATCTGTCTGCGGGTGAAAAGCGGTGCTAAACTCTAGTCTAGTACCCAAAGTTTCATGTAACTGATTCCAGAACTTTGAGGTAAACTGGGTCCCTCTATCTGATACGATGCTCCTCGGAACTCCATGCAGACATACAATTCTGGTCATATATATCTTTGCCAACTTTGCACTGGTATATGTGGTTTTCACAGGGATAAAGTGGGCTACATTTGTCAATCGGTCCACTACTACCCAGATTGAATCATATCCTGCTTTGGTCCTGGGCAACCCGGTGATAAAATCCATGCCAAGCTTCTCCCACTTCCATTCGGGTATCGGCATAGGTTGTAACAATCCTGGTGGCTTCTGATGTTCTGCCTTTACTCTCTGACATACATCGCAAACTCCTACATACTCCGCGATATCTTTCTTCATACCGGTCCACCAGAAAATATCCTTCAAATCCAAATACATCTTAGTATTTCCTGGGTGAATCGAGTACGGTGAATCATGTGCCTCCTGTAGAATCAACTTCCTGATCTCCGGGTCATTAGGCACATAAACGCGGTCCTCAAACCATAAGGTGTTGTGTTCATCCTCACGAAAACCTTTAGCTCCTCCTTCGCTCATCCTCTTCTTTATAGAGGCAATCTCTTTGTCAGTTTTATGAGCTTCTCTGATTTTAACCATCAGGGTAGACTGGATTTCTAGTGTTGCTACATAGCCTCTCGGAACTATCTCCATACGTAGTTCTCGTAAGTCCTCGGCTAATTCCTTTGGAAAATCCTCTGTCATTAGGGTATTGACATGGCTCTTACGGCTTAGCACATCGGCTACTACGTTAGCCTTTCCGGGATGATAATGCAATATCATGTCATAATCCTTAATGAGTTCCAGCCATCTCCTTTTCCTGCGATTCAACTCCTTATGAGTGAATATATACTTCAAACTCTTGTGATCCATATATACTTCACAATGGTTTCCAATAAGAAAATGTCTCCACGTCTTCAATGCATGCACTACGGCTCCTAACTCCAAATCGTGGGTGGCATAGTTCATCTCATGAGGTTTCAGTTGTCGTGAGGCATACGAAACAACTCTTCCTTCCTGCATAAGAACTGCTCCAAGTCCTCGACATGAAGCATCGCAGTACACCTCATAATCCTTATGTTGATCTGGCAGAATCAATACAGGTGATGAGACCAAACGTTTCTTTAATTCCTGGAAACTGGCCTCACATTCTTCTGTCCAACTGAACTTGGTGTCCTTCTTTAACAACTCCGTCATTGGCTTTGCAATCTTCGATAAATTCTCAATAAATCTCCGGTAGTATCCTACAAGTCCAAGAAAACTCCGGATCTCTCCAACTGTTGTTGGTGCTTCCCAATGGGTCACAGTGTCCACCTTAGCGGGATCTACTGCTATTCCTTCTCCAGATATAACGTATCCGAGAAATCCGACTTCCTTCAACCAAAACTCGCATTTGCTAAACTTGGCATATAATTGATGTTCTCTGAGCTTCTCCAATACCAAACGCAAATGCTTTGCATGCTCCTCTTCATCCTTCGAGAAGATCAATATATCATCTATGAACACTACGACGAACTTATCCAAATACTCCATAAACACTTTGTTCATGAGGTTCATAAAGTATGCCGGTGCGTTAGTCAGACAAAACGACATAACAGTATACTCGTACATCCCGTACCTGGTGGTAAAGGCTGTCTTAGGTATATCCTGCTCTCGGATCTTCAATTGGTGGTACCCTAATCGCAAATCGATCTTGGAAAATATCTTAGCTCCTTGCAATCTATCGAACAGATCATTGATCATCGGCAGTGGGTACTTGTTCTTGATCGTTACTTCATTCAGCCCTCGGTAATCAACAACCATTCTTAACGATCCATCCTTCTTCTCCACTAAAAGTACTGGTGAACCCCAAGGCGAAGAACTGGGGCGTATGAATCCTTTATCCAGTAACTCCTTGATCTGTTTCTTTATCTCCTCCAAATCCTTTGCGGGCATCCTATATGGTCTCTTAGAAATTGGCCCGGTGCCTGGCAAAAGTTCAATCAAAAACTCTATATCTCTATCCGGTGGCATGCCAGGTAACTCCTCTGGAAACACATCCGGATAATCCTTCACTACTGGAACTTCCTCCCGAACAACTCTCGTGAGAGAATGTACTTGAGTCCTTATAGGCGAATGCCTAGATACATACTTAATCCTTTTTCCCTCCGGGGTGGTGAGCAAAATTGACTTACTGGCACAGTCAATGTTACCTCCATACTTCGATAGCCAATCCATACCTAATATCACATCCAATCCTTGTGACTCCAGAACTATTAGGTCAGAGGGGAAAGTATGGCGTCCTATGTCAATGGCGTCTAAAAACATCCTTGGTGTGCCATATAATCTGCTCCAGGTGAACTTATTAACATGGGGATCTTAAGAACTCCGGTGGACATCCTATGTCTATTTACGAATCCCCTTGAAATATATGAATGCGATGCACCAGTATCGAAGAGAACTATTGCGGTAAATGTCTTAACCAAAAACTTACCGACAACAGCATCTGGTTGCTCTTCTACCTCCTCCACAGTCACGTGGTTCACTTGTCCTTTGTTGAACAGGTTGGGCTTCTTCGCGGCGCTTCCATTGCCATTCCCATTCTTAACTTCTGGGCATTCATTGGCATAATGTCCATTCTTCCCGCACTTGTAACAAGTGACATGGCTGAAATCCCTCTTGGTGGGTGTGGACGGTGTAGGGCGGCTCTGGTTACCATTTGCTCCATTCCCATTTCCATTTCCATTCTTGGTTGCATTGTTATTGTGCGAGCTACCTCCTCCATGGGTATGCTGAAACTGTCCTACCGTTTTAGGGGTAAAACGGGGCTTCCGCTGAGCTCCAGAATTATCCTTCCCTTGCCCCTTACTTCCTTTTGCGACTTTCAATCTGTTGATGCTTCCTTTCAATCATTAGGGCGCGATCAACCAGCTCCTGGTAGTTATTGAAAGTAGCCACCACCAACTGTACGCTCATCTCATCATTCAGCCCTTCCATGAATCTCTCCTGCTTAGCGGCATCTGTGGCCACATCATCTGGGGCATAACGAGATAGAGTACTAAACTCATCCACGTACTCGGCCACAGTACGGTTGCCTTGGCGCAAATTGCGAAACTCATGCTTCTTCATACTCATAGCTCCAGTTGAGACATGGGCGGTACGAAAAGCTTGCTGGAACTGATCCCAAGTCACATTGGCTACGGGGTAAGTGGCTGTGTAATTCTCCCACCATGTTGCGGCTGGTCCAGACAACTGGTTGTGCGGCAAATCGCACCTTCTCAACATCCGAGCAATTGGCGGTGGTCAAATCCCTTCCAATCTTGCGTAGCCAGTCATCAACCACTATTGGTTCGATGCTGCTAGCAAACACTGGTGGTTGCAACCTTAAGAAACATGTCAGGTTGTCCACGGGTGGTGGTGGTGGAGGGTTGTTGTTGTTGTTCTGGTTATTCTGAGTGTTCTGGACAAGAAGTTGCATCAGGGTGTTCTGCTGTGGATCAACTGAGTGAGCTCAGGGGGAAACTCGAATTCACGTCTTGGAGGCATCTGATGGGTGTAGAGGGAAGAGATTAGAATAGAAAAGAGGTCTAAGGGAAAAATCACTACCCATATGCACATGTGGCAAACACACAATCATATCACACCAATCAATTTCAAGCAAGGTCTTACAAATCTAACTAACGTTACAAAAGTGCTCTAAAGCTAATATATGGAAGTAACTACTAGTCACAGGGTGGTCATCTAAAAATATTGATCGGCAGAGGATTCCATAATATCTGCTCCAGCTTCATCTTCATAGTCTTCATCCTTGCTATCATCAGCTTCCGAATCCGTGTCGTCGATGATGATGTAGTCTTCCGGTGGAATCTCCTTGGGTTTTTCTTCCTCGTCTTCTTCTCCCATGAGTATCCCTAACTTCCGTGTCAAGTCATCATTCTTCTCCACAAGTATTAGCATCTCCTCCTCGTATCCGTCGCGTGTAGACTTGAGTTCTTCTTCTAACTCCAAATTCCTACTTAGGGCTTTCTTCAAATTCATCATCCCTGCACACATCTGGTGCTCCTAGCGACGAATGTGATGGTTCAACTCTTGGATGAATGCTGCAATGGACCTATCCTTCCGGGTGCTGATCATATCCCAATTCTCATCTCGGCGTCCACAAATCTGGTAGATGGTGTCCTTTAGCTCCTGCTTGTAGACTTCTCCAATCCTTCCCATAGCAATGTGGGCTGCCATGCTCCTGCCTAGGTTCCATGTAGGCGCATTGAAAGAAAATGCTATGAGTGAGGTGACGAGCGCGAACGTCCTTCCTGGAACTTGGGCCTGAATCAACCAACGCTCCTCCTCAGGTAGAGTGGCATTGTAGGTTCCGGTGAAACTTGGTAATCCAATGTTTAGATATCTGTTGACTTCCTTCAGGTGTCGTCCAAATGGTGTATCATCATCCGGTTGCATGAACATGTTCTTTGCATCCACCATCCTAAAAGAGTAGAAAAGATGAGGAGTCATAAAAGAGAAGAGTGAATTGTGCTCTAGGGCTTTTGCTTAGTGGTCGTGTCCTACAGTCAGCTGTGCTCTGATACCATCTGGTAGCGACTAGACCTCAAACAGTCTGATATCTGTGCATCAGTGTCATCCCTGGATCAGTAATGCTGACACGCACAGTACTTGAAGGATTTATAACAGAGTAGCAATCACACACTTATTACATCGATAGTCCAACGATGAACTTAATACAATAAATATGGCTGAAGGCCATCTAACACGATAAAAACGGAAGGCTTGGAAGATAAGTGAGTCCATCAACTCCAGCGGCATCACTGAGTATAGAACCACGACCTAAAAAGGCACCTTACTCGTCGTCTGAAAAGTCTGCAACATGAAACGTTTCAGCCCGAAAACGGGTCAGCACATGGAATATGCTGGCAAAGCAACACAAGAGAATGCAATGAGAGTAAAGCTATTCTATATGCAATATGGCTGGTGGAAAGCTCTATGGTTAAGTTTTTGCGTAAAGCCAATTTTTCCCTACTTCAAAGGAATAGATTTTAATTAACTATTATGGTAGTTGAAACATCGTTGAGAAGATAGAGATCCTCTCAACCCCAATTAAAATAATCATTAAACCCAACAAAATTAATTAAAGTAACATGATGAGATTCACATGATAATCCAAGTACTAGATACTCAAGACGTCCATAACCGGGGACACGGCTAATCATGATCAGTTTGTACACTCTGCAGAGGTTTGTGCACTTTTCCCACAAGACTCGATCGCCTCCGTTTGGTTTCTCGCACTGCATGGTGTTTGAGAAACGGATGACCGAGACACAGTCTGTCGGTGTACTAAAGTAGGGGTACCTTAGTATCCCGACTTGTGCACGGGCAGTAGCAGCGTCCCGTGGTCGGGCTCACCACGTGCCCGCCAAAGCCCGCTCTAGTTCCCTTGAATCCATTCAAGAACAAAGTATACAAGTCCGAAGAACAAGGCCCCGACAAGAGGAGCTTGCCGGGAAGGCTGCTCCAAGCACAAGACCACTTTATTTTTCACAAGACCCTGGCAAGAGGAGATGGCCAGGAAGACCAGAAAACAGCATCTCAGAAGACATATCGTGGCGCATCACGCGCCCCGGCAGGACCCGGGAAGCGACAAGCTTCCGGGCCTGGCAAGCGAGCAACCCCGACAAGGTGCTTGCCGGGGGAAACTTTCACTGTGTGCCCGTGCTCCAGCTCATCTGTCCACGCGTCGCCCTGGGGCCCTTCCAGGGGCACGTGGCGGACGGCTGTGCAGCCTGGGGTACACGGTGGCGAGCCACGGTGACGAGGCCACTATCGTGGCAAACGGACACGCCCGGGCGGACGCTTTTGGGGTGACGGCGATGGGCATTCAATGCCCTTGTCCCCCACCGTCAGGGTTAGGTATAGACCACTGTACATACACTGTACACACACTGGTATAACTACCATCGATTTTACGCTTTTACCCTCGTCTACGTTGGCACCTGTCGGTGACCCCTTTGAGCTATAAAAGGAGGCCCATGCACAACGTAGAGGGGGTTCGATCCGAGAAACTTGATCACTCCCGTGCTAAGTGTAGCTAGTACTGTAGATCTTCTTGCTCCCGAGCCAAGAACTCAATACAACCAAGGCAGGAGTAGGGTTTTACGCATCCGTGCGGCCCGAACCTGGGTAAACTGCTCGCGTGTGCCCCTCGATCTGCTCTTTGTGCTCCCTCCGCTCCCTTGCCGGACCAAAAAGGGGCTCCGGTCCCATAGGTGTCTGTGGGCGATCAGTTTCCCCGACATCTTTGGCGCGCCAGGTAGGGGGCGTCGAGGTTGTGCGAACCTGATCCGGCGCTCACGCGGGCGCAGCCTGCTCCAACTTCACCAGCTTCAACAACCTCATCGACTACATCAGCATGCCGCCGAAGAAGAAAGCTTCGGAGGTCGGTGGCCCGTCTGCGTCGATCCCACCACCACCAGAACCAACGGTTGGTGGGGTAGACGCTGGCGGAAGGGTGGACGCCGGTGAGGACACTCACGGCGCCGCCAAGTCCAAGGACAAGACGGACGACCGGGCGAACTCCAAGGCCTCGGCGTCCGTGCATGTGCCGCGTCCCTCTCAGGAGGTGCCGGGCCAGCAGCGACGTGGTACCCAGGGTACCATACGCTTGCTGGGACGTAGCCAAGCAGGCGGGTCGCGGGATGCTCAAGGCCAACGCGCTGGCACGAGCAAGTCTGAGCATGTCTCGCTCCTCGCACCGCTCGCCACCGCTTCCCTCCTCTCCAGTAGAAGCTCTAGCCAGAGCTCAGTTGCTCCTAGACTTCCCTCCAGCGGCGGACAAGGCCGAAGACTGGAGGGCTACAATCCAGAGCCTCATCGCCTTCGCCAACAACGACACGCTGTAACAACCGGCAACATCACGGCCGCGGCAAGTCCAGCCAAGCGAAGGCCGATGGAGACAAGACCGCCGGGGGTGCAACTACCGTGCACTCCCCGCCGCAGAAGCAAAAATCGCCAGCTCGCCGGATCAACGTCGACGACGACTCCACGGCGTCGTCGGATCCGCGAGCTCGCCGCGATCAGCGCCAAGTCCTCGACGACAGGCGGCAAGAAGACGCTCGGACTCGTATCGAGCGTCGAAGAGAAGCCCGAAGATAATCCGATCAGCGCGCTGGGACCGCTGTCGACATGCACGCGCCCGGTGAACCAGGCGACTTGTCGTACGCGGCGGGCTGCCCTGCCTTCACCCGAGAGCTGCGGCAAGTCCAGTGGCCTAGCATGAAGAACTTCAAGCCCGATGTACCCGAGAAGTACGACGGCAAGACCCATCCCTCGGAGTTCCTCAGCATCTACACCATTGTGGTGCAGGCTGCCGGGGGACACGACGAGAAGATCTTAGCGAACTACTTCCCGCTCGTGCTTAAGCCAAACGTCAGATCTTGGCTTATGCACTTGCCGGAGAACTCCATCTCTTCTTGGGCAGATATGTGCCACCAGTTTGTCGGCGCCTTCCCGGGCGGCCACAAACCCCACGGTCAGGAGAGCGATCTCCACATTCTTGCCCAGAAGGAGGGAGAGTCCCTGCGAAAGTACATCCAGAGATTCAGCCGCGTTCAGCACAACATTCCGGATGTCCACCCTGCCGCGGTTATCAGCGCGTTCCACCAGAACGTGCGTAACCGCCGGATGAGGGAGGAGATGGCGATGACCAAGATCCGGGACGTCAGCGAGCTTTACGCTTTAGCTGACAAGTGTGCACGCGCCGAAGAAGGGAGGAGACTCCCCGGAGAGGATACTGGAGCAGGACGAACGGACAGCGAGGATGCCGCCCCGGCAAGGAAAAACCGGCGGCGGAACAACAAGAAGAAGAAGAACAAGGAAGTACTGGCTGTGGAGAAGTCCGGCAAGGAGGCTGGCGACAAGAAAACTCAGGCTGGTGGCTCCGGCAAGGAGCCTGCTGCTGTAGCCGCCGCCGACAAGCAGGACGGCTCCGACAAGCAGTACTGTAAGATGCACCGCACCAAGGGCCATGATCTGCAGAACCGCAAGAGGGTCGAATACCTCGTAGAGCAGCAGAAGGCTGAATACGAGCGACGCGACAAGGAGAAGGCCCAGGGAGGCGGAAGTGAGACCGGCAAGAAGCGGCCGTTCAATGGCCGGGGAGGACGCCGTGGCAAGGCCAAACAGCGGCAAGGGGATAGACCTCCCCGGGGCCGCGACAAAGATGAAGACGAAGACGACGACGAGGACATGGACGATGGAGACAACAGCGAGCAGGAGTTCCAGAAGGCCACAGAAGTTCTGTGCGTCGATGGAGGTGCCTCTCTGCACACTTCCCACCGCCAACTCAAGCAATGGGTGCGGGAAGTGAATGCGGCAGAGCCACCCGTCGAGTCGCGCAAGCTACTGAAGTGGTCCAGCACGCCCATCATCTTCGACCTTGAGGACCACCCTGACCGCACCACTGCGGTCGGGTGCTTGCCGATGTTTGTTTCGCCAACCATCCGCAACCTCAAGGTCACCAAGATGCTGGTTGACGGCGGGGCCGGCCTAAACCTGATCTCCTCTGCTGTAATCCGGAAGCTGCAGATCCCCGACAGCGAGCTCGAGGAAACCGGGACTTTCCAAGGGATCAACCCGGGAAGGAGCAAGCCGAAGGGGAAGATCACACTGCTAGTGACCTTTGGCGGAGAGCTAAACTTCAGGACTGAGAGGATCACCTTCGACGTCGCCGATATCCCATTGCCATACAATGGGATACTTGGCCGTCCTGCGCTCGCCAAGTTCATGGCAGCCTCTCACCATGCATACAATGTGCTCAAGATGCCAAGGCCAATAAGCGTCATCTCTGTCCCCGGCGACAAGAAGGACGCGCTTATTTGCGCCGACAAGATCTACCGGGATGCAGCAGCCGCGGCAGACAGTAAGACACTTGCCGCTGAAGCTCCCGGGGGGAAGACCAAGTCCGGAAAGAGCTCTGGGGCCCACTCCGGCAAGCGCACCTCTTCGGAGTGCTGCGCTGCCGTCGAGGACGCACCATCGAGCTCCACCGGCAAGTGCAAGAAAGGAATGGCAGCTCCACCGGCAACCAAGAAGGTGTCCGCCAAGGAGGACGGCACTGGTGGTACCTTCACCATCAGTGTTACGCTGGACCCCAAATAGGAAAGCACGCTCGTTGCCTTCCTGCGGGCGAATGTCGACGTGTTTGCATGGCAACCGTCTGACATCCCTGGCGTTCCCAGGAAGGTAATTGAGCACAAGCTTGCTGTTTGTCCACACGCGCGGCCCGTCAAGTAGAAGGTCAGGAAGCAAGCAGTGGAGCGCCAAGAGTTCATTGCCGAAGAGATCAAGAAGTTGGAAGCAGCAGGCCTTGTTAGAGGTGTACTTCATCCTACGTGGTTGGCAAATCCAGTTGTCGTGCGCAAAGCTAATGGGAAGTGGAGACTTTGTATAGACTTCACTGATGTGAATAAAGCTTGTCCCAAGGATCCATTTCCCTTGCCGCGCATTGACCAGATCGTTGACTCCATGACTGGATGTGAGTTGCTTTCATTTCTTGACGCATACTCCGGCTACCATCAGATATTCATGGCTGAGGAAGATGAAGAGAGAACCGCATTCATAACTCCATGTGGCACTTACTGTTTCATACGCATGCCCTTTGGACTGAAAAATGCGGGCTCAACATTCGCAAGGGTGGTCCACACTGCTTTTGAGCCGCAGATACACAGGAATGTAGAAGCCTACATGGATGATATAGTGGTCAAGAGCAAGGACAAGGATACCCTGATCCAAGACCTGGATGAGACTTTTGCAAATCTGCGCAAGATACAACTCAAGCTGAACCCCGAGAAGTGCGTCTTCGGAGTCCCCTCCGGCAAGCTCCTCGGGTTCTTCGTGTCACAGAGGGGGATTGAAGCCAATCCCGACAAGATCAAGGCCATCGAGCAGATCGAAGCCCCGAAGCGCGTCAAGGATGTACAGAGACTTGCTGGTTGTGTGGCTGCCCTCAGCAGGTTCATTTCAAAGTCTGCAGAACGCGCCCTGCCTTTTTTCAAAATCTTGAAAAAGGCAGGTCTGATGAAATGGACTCCGGAAGCGGAAGCGCTGCATTACTTGAAAGGATATCTGTCCTCCACTCCTATACTTGTCGCACCTAAGCCGCAAGAGAAGTTGCTGCTATACTTAGCAGCAACCAATCAAGTGGTTAGTGTTGCGTTGGTAGCAGAGAGGGAGGCAGAGGAGGAGTCCACAGCCCCGGCAAGCACATCCAGCGACAAGCAGGGGGCTTCCCCGACAAGCTCTGACCCCGACAAGAACAAGTCTACGCAGGAACAAGGAGAAGTGCGAAAGAAGATGGTGCAGCGCCCAGTTTATTTTTGTAAGCTCCCTCTTGCAGGGGGCTAGATCAAGATACTCTGGGGTGCAGAAGCTGCTTTTCGGCCTCCTCATGGCCTCGAGAAAGCTGCGCCATTACTTCCAAGCACATGAGATAACAGTGGTCACTCGCTTTCCGCTGAAGAGGATATTGCAAAACCCAGAAGCAACAGGCAGGATCGTTGAGTGGTCAATAGAGCTGTCAAGCTTTGGTCTTAAGTTTGAAAGCACTTCAACTATACAGAGCAGGGCTTTGGCAGAATTCATAGCAGAATGGACACCAACACCAGACGAAGAAGTTCAAGAGACAAGCATCCCTGTCAAGGAAACAAGCAAGGAATGGATAATGTACTTTGATGGTGCCTTCTCGCTGCAAGGCGCCGGTGCCGGTGTGCTACTCGTAGCACCCACCGGGGAACACCTCAAGTACGTTGTTCAAATGCACTTTCCCAAGGAGCAAGCGACAAACAATACTGCTGAGTATGAGGGTTTGCTTGCCGGCCTCAGAATTGCAGCCGAACTTGGGATCAAGAAGCTGATTGTGCGGGGAGATTCACAGTTGGTGGTCCGACAAGTAAATAAGAGCTACCAAAGCCCTTTGATGGAAGCTTATGTCGATGAAGTGAGGAAGCTTGAAGAACACTTTGAAGGACTACAGATGGAACACGTTCCAAGAGCTCAGAATGACATCGTAGATGGCCTCTCAAAGTGTGTTGCAATGAAGTTACCTGTGGAACCAGGGACCTTCCTGCTCAAGTTAACTCAACCATCCGTTACACCATCAGTTGGGCAGAGCAAGAAAAGAAAGCTGGTCTCCGGCGACTACTTGCCGGCGGATCTTCCTGAAGCCGCCGCCAAGGTCCCCAAGATCGACGACCGAGCTGCTGAGGAACAGTCTGCTCCTGCGGACCCAAGGGTTCGTGCAGTTGAAGCAGATGTTCCCGGCAAGTCTTGCCCCGCAAGGCTTGCCGGGGAACGCTCAGCTCCGGCAGAACCGCAGGTTCTTGCCGTGGAAGCTGACGTTCCCGCAGCAGCACTGGTGCCTTTAGTCCTTGTAGTTGAGCCTCAGGCTCCAGCATGGGCACAACAAATCGTCCGTTTTCTTCAAACTGGAGAACTTCCCGGAGAACCAGAAGAGATAGAGAGAATAACCAGGCAGTCAAGTATGTACCAGTTCGTCGGCAACGAACTATACAGAAGAAGACTTAATGGTGTCAGATTGAAATGCATTTCCCGGGAAGATGGATAGAAGCTATTGGCAGAGGTCCACGGAGGCATATGTGGACACCACATTGGCGCAAGAGCACTTGCCGGGAAGGCGTTCCGGCAAGGTTTCTTCTGGCCGGAAGCCCTCCAAGATGCAACTGCACAAGTAACCAAGTGTGAAGCGTGCCAGTTCCATGCCAAGCAAATACACCAGCCAGCTCAAGCTCTCCAGACGATCCCTTTGTCCTGGCCCTTTTCGGTCTGGGGGCTTGACATCCTCGGCCCCTTCCCCCGCGCTGTCGGGGGCTTTGAGTACTTGTACGTTGCTATCGACAAGTTCACAAAGTGGCCGGAAGTGGAACCAGTGAGAAAGGTGACCGCACAGTCAGCAGTCAGGTTCTTCAGATCGATCGTTTGCCGTTTCGAAATCCCTAACAGGATCATCACCGACAACGACACACAGTTCACAAGCCGCACCTTCATGCAGTACGTCCAAGACCTTGGCGCCAAGGTCTGCTTCGCTTCTGTTGCTCACCCGAGGAGCAATGG
The DNA here is from genome assembly GCA_902687465.1 of Secale cereale. NCBI lineage: Eukaryota > Viridiplantae > Streptophyta > Magnoliopsida > Poales > Poaceae > Secale > Secale cereale. The sequence continues at coordinate 550,876,133 of LR738710.1, forward strand.
TCAAGCGGAAAGGGCAAATGCTGAAGTGCTGCGCGGACTCAACACGAGGACCTTCGACAGGCTGCACAAGTGCGGAAGAAACTGGATCGAGGAGTTGCCGGTGGCTCTTTGGTCAATCAGGACGACACCAAATCGAGCCACCGGACAGACACCCTTTGCTCTTGTCTATGGAGCAGAGGCAGTTCTCCCCACGGAACTCGTATACGGGTCTCCTCGAGTACTCGCTTACGATGAGCTCGAGCAAGAGCAGCTACGGCAAGATGATGCACTGCTCCTCGAGGAGGACCGTCTCCAGGCCGTTGTACGAGCTGCTCGATACCAGCAAGCCTTGCGTCGCTATCATAGCCGCAAGGTCAAGGCCAGGAGTCTCGAGGAAGGCGACCTTGTTCTTCGGCGCGTTCAGTCCGCCAAGAACTCCAACAAGTTGACGCCGAAGTGGGAAGGCCCTTATCGGGTGAGACAAGTCACGAGGCCCGGCGCTGTCCGCCTTGAGACCGAAGAAGGCTTACCGGTGAGAAACTCCTGGAACATTGAGCATCTTCGCAAGTTTCACCCATGAGGCGCGGTTGCCGTGATCCGCTCCGGCAACCACCTTTTGTACAAGTCTTGCCGCTGTTGCATGAAAACCTTTGTACAAAGCCGGGCGCAGACCCCGTGCATCAGTAAAACTTTTGTGCTTCGCACAACTTGTCGTTTCATGCATTCTTGTTTTCACTGCATGTGTTATCTGAAACTTTGTGCAGCACACGATCCCGGTAAGCGATAACAAGCCGCAAGGCTCCGTGTCTGTGTTTCCTCCCCTCTTTCTTTTTCTCTCAAGCAGAAGAAGTATTCCTCGCGCACAAGTTTGCCGGGGGGGGAGGAGACAGTGGTATGGACCAAGTGCTGTTCAAGGAAGGAGAGCCCTGCCGGGAAGCAAACAGAACACAAAAGCTAAGCTGCCAAAGTTTGAGTATTCAAAATTTTAAAATTCTTAGTTATCTTCCTTGAACGACCGCACTTTGTATGGAAAACCTGTGCGCGGAGGAACCTACCCATGGCTATCCGCGCCCTTACTTTGTTTCGAGCATGCTCAACGGCCTAAGCGAGCTGCGACAAGTGTCGCGCCCTTATTTCGTTTCCGAGTTCGCTCAGCAACCTAAGTGTGCTGCGACTAGCCGCGGCAAGGTTTCTTGCCGGCGAGGGCATTGCTAGCAGGCCGCTAAGAGTCCCGCACTCAGCGCTCGCGGCAAGGGTCCCTTTGCCGGCAAGTTCCCTAAAAGCGTAAGGTGGAAAGCATACAAAGTGAAGGGATCAAACAAGAGAGATAACACTGCATTGACTATCCAAAATAAAGTTATATTACAAGATAACTTGCCACTGTTCTAACCAACTACTATCCATGACTTAATCGACAGCGGCAAGGGAAGCAGGAAGAAAGGAGCCTAGTCTACACGGTCTCCGTCAACCCTCTTGATCTTGCCCGCCTTGGCCACGATGTGGGCAACTTGTGCCTTCAACGCTTCCATGTCAGCTTCGGGCGGCAAGGTCCGGAGGACGTTCTCGAGATTAATCCCGGGGTTGCGGTAGACGATCTTCGTCAACACCCGCTCCATAGTACCCATGCAGAGCCGGCGCGTCTCGTTGGCCAGCTGCGCGGGGACCCTCTCTCGTAGCTGCGCAAGGGCCGACGCCACTCCCCTGAAGAACAAGCTCAGCTTGGCGCTATGGGGGAGGCTCTCGTCGGGGGAGTACACGAGGTGCTCCGTCCTCAGCGCCACCATCTCCTTGTCGATGTTGGCGGCGGAGGCGACGAGCTCCTCGGTCCACTGCTCCACCGTCCGCTGGAAGTTGTTCTGCGACAGGGCGGCACTGTCCAGCAGCGCCCTTTCAGCCCGGAGATCATCCTTCAGCTTTGTTTCGCGATCCCGGGCGGCGTCAAGCGACTCGGTGAGGGTGGACACCTTCAGATCCAAGTCTGCGATGGAGTCCTTGGCATCGTTGAGCTCTTTGCCCTTCTCGGAGAGTCGGACTTGCAGCTCCGAGTTGGTGTGGGCGTCCTTCTCCCGCGCCAAGTTGAGCGCGGCAACCCTCTCCTCGCTCGTCTTCAAGCCCAACTCCAGCTGCGCCACCCTTGCCTCCAAGTCCCTCTTGGCGGTGTCTGCGGCAGCAGTGGCATCCCTCGCCTCCTGCAGAGCCCCGCCAATGGACTGCTCGCGTGCAGTAAGGTCGTCCTCGTGACTATCGAGGTCGACCTTCCGCTGATTCAGCGCTCCTTCCCGCCAAGCCAGGTCCTCGGCGGCCAATCGATGCTGCTCCTCAACCTCGGCCTTCTCGAGGATGAACACCTGATGTGCCTCGGCGAGCTCCTCGCGCTCCTCCGCCAAGTTCCGGAGGGCCGCTTGGTTGGCGGCGCGGAGCTCGGCGGCGCGTTTCTCCAAGTCGACGTTGGCCTTGGCGGCCAGAGCCTCTCGGGACTCCAGCTTGGCCTGCCTGGCTCGGTACAAGGCCAGAAGCCGGCGCAGGAGCTGCTCCTCTTCGAGCTCACTCCTGCTGCCGGGCGCGTCGACAACCTTCAGCCCGATGGAGGCGAGGACTTCTCCATCGAAGATCTCACCCTCCACGGGTTCCCTTGACGAGGACGCCCACGGGACCATGATGAAGACCCCGTTGGCGGCCTCCAGATAGATGCCCGGCCCAGTCGTCGCGGCGGAGGGGTCGGCGGCCGGTGCAACGTCCGGCGCTCCTGCGGCCTCGGGGCCGTCAGTGCGGTCGCCGATCCCCTCCCCAGCTGCCGCGTCAGTGGCCGCGGGGGTCTCGTCGGCGACGGGCTCGTCAGCAGTGGCGGCTTCGCCAGCATTGTCACGCACTTCCTCCTCGGCGATGGTCTCCGTCTCCATCGGCTCCGGGGGAGGCGGATCTGGCAACAGAAAAAGAAGAAAAGAAGAATCGTCAAGCAAATATCCAAAAAGAAGAGATCAGAAGAAGGAAAGTACAAGGGTTTACCTGCGCGGGCCTCTTCGATAACGGGGTCCCTCGCCGGGGAGTTCTCCCTTGGCGGCGTAGTAGTGGCCCCCGCCGGCGGAGGGCTGCCGACGCCTTCCTCGCCCTTGGCGGGGTACTCGCCCCTGGCGGAGTACCCGCCCTTGGCGGAGCACCCTCCCTCGCCGGGGAACTCCTCCTTGGCGGGGATGGTGGGACAAGCGGCTCGTCGGGAGCAGTCTCTTGACGCTCCTGCAGCTGCGGCTCCACTTCTGCACAAGGCAACAAGCAAACAAGACATCAGTAAGGATAAGAAGCTCAAGCGCGCCCGATAAACAGAAAAGTGAACAAGGAACTTACGCTGAGGGCTGCGCTGGGGGCTGCTCTCCGGAGCAGGAGGCTGGTCCGGCAAGCCTGTCGCGGGCGCGTCTCCTGCCGCGGCGACGGGCTCGTCGTCCTCAAGGTCAACCACAGGGATCTTGGCCCTCTTTGCCATCCTCTGGGTCAGGGTCCTGGAAGCCAAACAAGGTCAGAACCAAGCAAGAGAATTCAAGACAAGAACAAAAATCAAAGGAGATAAAAGTTCCAAGTGCTTACTCTTCCTCCTCCTCGTCGGAGCTAAGGGCGGAGAAGTCAAATTCCGCCTCGCGCATCCCAGCGCAAGGAGCTGGAGGAGTAGGCTCCCTCGGGTGCTTGGCGGGCTCCGGAGCCGTGGGTTGCGAAGACCCCGCGCCGGTCGTCGTCGAGGACCGAGGAGCAGAAGGAACACCAGAACCGCTCCGGGAAGATCCCCCTCCGCTCGCCGCTGGGACGTGGGGCGCCTCCTTGACGACCTTGCTCGTCGTGGTGGCACGCGTCGCTCGACGCTTCGGCTGCTGTCGGGGCGCCGGCTGCTTCACCGTCTCAGTGGTCTTGCGGAGACGCTTCTTCGGCTGTGGCGGAGGACTCGGCGGCGGCAGAGAGTTCTCCGAGGATGAGGAAAGGTCGTCGAGGTTCAGTGACCCGCCCGAGTCTTCGTCGGAATCGCCTGATTCGGCGTCCTCCTCGGCGGGCTCACTGGACTCAGTGCCTTGCCCGGCAGCCTCGCTCGTCCCGGCAGGCTTCCCGGCAGGCCTCAACAACTTGAGGATTTCTTCCTCCTCGGCCCGGCTCACTGCATCCGCTGCTTCTGCTTCCTCCACGGTGTACCCGAACTCACCCGCGGCCGCCGCTGCGGCGGCCTCCTCCATCCTGTTTGCTATGTATGCCATGTCCCGTTCGGTGGTCGCGCAGGTGAGACCTTTCTTCTCGTCGGGGTTGCGCGGCCGTTCAACCAGGTTGTCGAAGAAGGTCTGCACGGTCTCTTCTGAAGGCATCAGCCAAGTAGGAACAACCCCGTGGGAGTCACACTGAGGCATTGCCGCGCGGATGGCACTGAGGGCAGTATTGTTGCATAGTGGAACTACTCCGTCCGACGGGGTGAACCACTCCGGGTGTTTTGGGTCGTGCTTGAACAGCGAGCGGACCATTCCCTTGAGCTCCAAGACAGTGAAGTTATAATTCAGCCCGGGGCGCAGCCTCATGAAGTCTGCCGCATTGCCGAACTCCCAAGCAGGCCTCTTCCTGTCCTGCAAGGGAGCAATGCGGCGACGGAGGAAATCCGCCCCGACCTCGCCTACAGTAAGGTGGGCGGCCCGGAGGCGAAGGATCCTAGTATGGGCAATCTGCAGCTTATCGTCCTCCGGAGCCAAGTCACTCCAATCCTTGCCGCGCACTATTGCCGCTCGGCGCGGGGAGGTAAACGGCTGGGGTTCATCTTCCATTACCCAGCACCAATCAGCTCTCCACTCCTCCCACTTGCCGCGGAGCTCTCCAATCAAGTACGCCTCTTTCTTGTTAAGCCTGAAGATCCAGGAGATGCCACCGGAGAGTGGAGATCCAGAATCTACTCTAGGTGTGAAGAAGTGGCGGAAGAGAGCTACGTTTGGATGAACCCCGACAAAATTTTCGCACAGATGTGCGAAAACGACCATTGTAAGAACGGCGTTCAGGGTGAAATCTAGGAGGTTGAAGCCGTACGTGTTCATCACATCGCAGAAAAACTCAGAATACGGAGGACAAATGCCACAGTGGAAGAACAAAGCGAAATAATGGTAACCTCCCAGGTACAAGTCGATGGCTTCGGCGGGGAGGACCCTGGTGCGTGGGTGAGCTTTAGTCTCCCTCGCCCAGAACAGGTAATACTTGTCCCGCAGCTCCCTCGCGCCGAGCCTCGGCGGGAAGACCACCATCCTCTTCCGCATGGCTGCCAGCTTCGCCGCCTTGTCGGACTTCTCTTTCTTCGCCTTGTCGCTCTTCGGGGCCATGGCGGGGACGGCGAGGGAGGTCGACGGCGCTGCGGATGCTGGAGACGACGGAGGAAGGGTGGAGCTCGGCTCTCTGTCGACCTTTGGGGAGGCGGAGAGCGGCGGGGGTTTCTGGAGATTGAAGACGCAATGAAGCAATGGGGGGAAACTGCCCCTGCTTCCTCTGCTTTTAAGGGGGAAGTGGGGGACGTTCCGCATTTTCCCATTAAAGAAACAGGCCACGATCTCTCCCACGACGCCGCAATCGACGCGTGCCGTTAGGGAGAGATGCGGCGGATGCGGAGAGGGATACGGCGCGCCGCGGGCCGCGTGTGCCCGTGCACTGTTTTGGGCCTGGCCCAACAGCGCTCGGCACCGTGTGTGGCCGAGGCCCGGGGGCTCCTGTCGGTGTACTAAAGTAGGGGTACCTTAGTATCCCGACTTGTGCACGGGCAGTAGCAGCGTCTCGTGGTCGGGCTCACCACGTGCCCGCCAAAGCCCGCTCTAGTTCCCTTGAAGCCATTCAAGAACAAAATATACAAGTCCGAAGAACAAGGCCCCGACAAGAGGAGCTTGCCGGGAAGGCTGCTCCAAGCACAAGACCACTTTATTTTTCACAAGACCCTGGCAAGAGGAGCTGGCCAGGAAGACCAGAAAACAGCATCTCAGAAGACATATCGTGGCGCATCACGCGCCCCGGCAGGACCCGGGAAGCGACAAGCTTCCGGGCCCGACAAGCGAGCAACCCCGGCAAGGTGCTTGCCGGGGGAAACTTTCACTGTGTGCCCGCGCTCCAGCTCATCTGTCCACGCATCGCCCTAGGGCCCTTCCAGGGGCACGTGGCGGACGGCTGTGCAGCCCGGGGTACACGGTGGCGAGCCACGGTGACGAGGCCACCATCGTGGCAAACGGAGACGCCCGGGCGGACGCTTTTGGGGTGACGGCGACATGCATTCAATGCCCTTGTCCCCCACCGTCAGGGTTAGGTATAGACCACTGTACATACACTGTACACGCACTGTTACAACTACCATCAATTTTACGCTTTTACCCTCGTCTACGTTGGCACCTGTCGGTGACCCCTTTGAGCTATAAAAGGAGGCCCATGCACAACGTAGAGGGGGTTCGATCCGAGAAACTTGATCACTCCCGTGCTCAGTGTAGCTAGTACTGTAGATCTTCTTGCTCCCGAGCCAAGAACTCAATACAACCAAGGCAGGAGTAGGGTTTTACGCATCCGTGCGTGTCGGTGTACTAAGGTAGGGGTACCTCAGTACCCCAACTTGTGCACGGACAGTAGCTGCTTCCCGCGGCAGGGCCTACCACGCGCTTGCCGGAGACCTTCCTGCTCCATATAAAACCATTCAAAAACAAAGTATACAAGACAGAAGATCAAGACCTCGGCAAGTGGAGCTTGCCGGGAAGGCCGTCCCAGGCTCGAGATTACTTCACTAGCACAAGACCCTGGCAAGAGGAGCCTGCCAGGGAGACCAGAAGACTACATCGCAGAAGACATGCCTCGGCGCTATATGCGCCCCGGCAGGGCCCGGGGAGCGACAAGCTTCAGAGCCCGACAAGCTCCCGGGCCCGGCAAGGTCAAGCCCCCGGCAAGGAACTTGCCGGGGAGAGTTGCGCTGTGTGCCCGCGCTCCAGCTCGTCGAACCACGCGTCGCCCTGGGGCCATTCCAGGGACGCGTGGCGGATGGCTGTGCAGCCTAGGGGACACGGTGGCACTCCACGGTGGTGAAGCCATCGCCGTGGCAAACGGAGACGCAAGGGCGGGCGCTTTTGGGGTCGACGGCGACGGGCATTAAATGCTCTTGTCCCCCACTGTCAAAGTAGGTAGCGACCACTGTTCACGCACTGTAGCTCCACTATTCCCGCACTGTTACAACTACCACCTCTTTTACATTTTTACCCTTTCTTCTACGTTGACACCTGTCGGTGACCCCTTGCACTATAAAAGGAGGCCCATGCACAACGTAGAAAGGGTTCGGAACCTAGATCACTCACACGCTCGGTGTAGCTGGTTCTTCAAGCTCCCGAGCTCTCCAACTCAATACAAACTAAGCAGGAGTAGGGTTTTACGCGTCCATCGCGGCCCGAACCTGGGTAAACTGCCTGCGTGATCCCCACGATCTGCTCTTTGTGCTCCCTCCGCCCTCTTACCGCACAAGCAAGGGGCTCCGGTCCCATAGGTGCTCGTGGCGGACAGTTTCCCCCGACAGTGCGGCCTGAACCTGGGTAAACTTCTCGCGTGTGCCCCTCGATCTGCTCTTTGTGCTCCCTCCGCTCCCTTGCCGGACCGAAAAGGGGCCCCGGTCCCATAGGTGTCCGTGGGCGATCAGTTTCCCCGACACAGTCTTTCCGAGGAGGTCCCCTTAATCAGATAGATAGGCAGGTACACCTACAAAACCCACTACATCTGCTAGCCCATCATGGAAAGGTTTCCCACAACTTACTCAACTATGCCAGAGCCCATATTGGCATGTGGCTGCACACGGAAGTTTCTAGTATGAATAATCTCATGATCCCTTTGAGCCTGGGTGGCGGTCCGAAAGAAAAACAGGCAATCACTGGAATACCCAGATGCCTCAATCCACCCAGATGTGTGTTAAAGTTGCCACCTTAAGTTGAACCATTAATTAACAAACTCACATCTGTTATGGATACACTCACCCAATCCACGTCTACGAGCATAGCATGTCCTAACAGCAAACGTAGAAGTAACTCCCAAAGGTTTGAATATAATGCAGGTAATAGGTACTACCTCAATCTACTTCCCAATCCCACAAGTTACTTAAACCTATTCATGCAATGTGTGAGGGTTGGACTAATGCAATGAAAACTGGGTAAATGGAAAGTATGATCAAAGTGTTACTTGCCTTGCTGATGATCCGCAAAACCTAGAGACTCAAAGTAGCAAGTGGCGCACTCCGGGTACTCTATCGCAATCAAACAAGCACACAATAAGTACTTAACTAATGCACGGGTAAAACTCAAATAAGAGATCTAACCAGAAAATTCAACTTAAGAACTTCGGTTTGCAAAAAGAATCAACTCGAAAGAAGCAACGAAACTCAAACTACGAAAGAAACGAGCTCCGGTTTGCTAATTGGCCTAAAGTCAAATTTTACAGTAGCCAAAACTTTGTTCAAGTTGGTTAAACGTAAAGAGGGCATCGAGACGAAGATCTGGATTTTGAATCACCTGATTCCGACTCTCGAGCGAAAAGAAAAACGAAAAACAAGATCAGGGCAGCAATCATGATCGGAATAATCGCGGATAAATACCCCGAAAAAGAAAATGGACGAACAGGCTAACGAACGAACATTCGCTGTCTGCGGCTAACTGACGAAAACCGTTCGTTAAAACAAACATACGGACGAACGTCCGCTAAATAACTAAACCGACGGAAAACCGAACCGATCTAATCTAAAAAAATGGATCTACGGTTTTTCTAAACCGACCGGTTCTTATTAAAAAAACGTAACTACCTCGACGAACTCCGGCGGGATCCGGCGGCGGCGGCGGCGGTGGTCCGGCGATGGGCGGCGGGCGGCGAGGCGGTGCAGCGGGGCGGCGGCGGCGGCGCGGGGTGCGGCCGCGGCGGCACGCGGCGGCGGGCGGCGGGCGGCAGCAGCGGCGCGGGCGAGGCGGCGGCGGCGCTAGGGCAGGGGAGGCGGGGCTGGCGGGCTGGGGTTGACGGGCCGACTCTCGCGCTTATAAAGCCCAGAGTCCCAATCCTATACGAGTCTAAGTCGGTCCCCCCTTTTTTTTTAAATAGAGTCCTGGCGTAGAAAAACTAACGAAAGAAATACTAAATTTACTCCAAAATTCCCGAAATAAATTTTCACCGCCCTCTAATAATATTTAGGATAAATTGATCATTTTTTCCGGACTTAAATGCTATTTTGAAAAACGCGCATTTTTCCTATGCAAATAAAATAGCAAATAAATCCAGAAAAATACCAAAAGTGATTTTTAACATTTTTCCTCCAATATTTCTGTTATTTTGGAGAAGTCATATTATCTCCGCTCATATTTTGTATTTAGAGATATTTTTGGGCGAGAAAAATAATTAGAATCACACTACCCTCGTACCGGTATTCGAGCGAACTCAAATACGAAAACGGTAAAATTCCCAACTCTCTCCGTAGGTCCTTGAGTTGCTTAGAATTTCGAGGAACGCCAGAACCAAAAATGCAAAAGCATGAAATGCAATTATGATCTATGTATAACATTCCAAATTGAAAATTTGGGATGTTACATAGGAGCACGTCTCCGCCCACAGACAGGCAAGTCTGGGGTCCGTGGTTCCCAGGACGCCGACATAATGGGCTTTGTTATATACTTTTATATTATTTTCGGGACTAACCTATTAACCCAAAGGCCCAGTCCAGATTGCTGTTTTTTTGCCCATTTCAGGGTATTACAGAAAAGGAATATCAAACGGAGTCCAAACGGAATGAAACTTCGGGAGAGATATTTTTGGAGCAAAATACGCACGGGAGACTTGAGAACCACGAAATAGGGCACACGTGGCGTCCACGAGGGTGGGGCGCCCCCCTACAGGGAGCGCCCCCTGCCTCGTGGGCCCCACGTTTGGCCCCCGGTGCTCTCCTTCCTCCTATATATATCTACGTTCCCCGAAACCATCAAAACAACAGAGAAAACCCTAGTTCCACCGCCGCAACCTTCTGTTCCCGTGAGATCCCATCTTGGGGCCTGTTCCAGAGCTCCGCCGGAGGGGGGATCTTCCACGGAGTGCTTCTACATCATCACCATCGCCTCACCAGGAGTTGTGAGTAGTTTACCACAGACATTCGGGTCCATAGCTAGTATCTATATGGCTTCTTCTCTCTCTTTGGATCTCAATACCAAGTTCTCCTCGGTTTTCGAGGAGATCTATTCGATGTAATCTCTTTTTGTGGTGTGTTTGTCGAGATCCGATGAATTGTGGGTTTATGATCAAGATTATCTATGAGAAATATTTGGTTCTTTTCTGAACTCTTTCTGTATGATTATAATATCCTTGCATGTCTCTTCGAATTATTAGTTTGGTTTGGCCTACTAGATCTATAGTTCTTGCAATGGGAGAAGTGCTTGGCTTTGGGTTCAATCTTGCGGTGTCCTTTCCCAGTGACAGTAGGGGCAGCAAGGCACGTATTGTATTGTTGCCATCTAGGATAAAAAGATGGGGTTTATATCACTATGTTTGAGTTTATCCCTCTACATCATGTCATCTTGGTTAAGGCGTTACTCTGTTCTTATGAACTTAATACTCTAGATGCATGCTGGATAGCGGTCGATGTGTGGAGTAATAATAGTAGATGTAGAATCGTTTTGGTCTACTTGTCTCGGACGTGATGCCTATATATAATGATCATGCCTAGATAGTCTCATAATTATTCGCTTTTCTATCAATTGCTCGACAGTAATTTGTTTACCCGCCGTAGAATATCGCTATCATGAGAGAAGCCACTAGAGAAAACTATGGCCCGTGGGTCTATTCTCAACATATCAATCTACAATCTACTTTACTTTTACGTTTTTACTTTCAGTTCTTATATCCAAAAATACCAAAAATATCAAACTATCATCTCTATCAGATCTGAATTTTGTAAGTGATTGTAAAGGGATTGGCAACCCCTTATCGCATTGGCTGCGAAGTTCTTATTTGTTTGTGCAGGTGCGAGGGACTCGCGCGTGGTCTCCTACTGGATTGATACCTTGGTTCTCAAAAAGTGAGGGAAATACTTACGCTATTGTGCTGCATCATGCTTTCCTCTTCGAGGGAATACAACGCAAGCTCGAGAAGTAGGAGAGGGCATCATGATCAATCTCATAACAGCAACATATATATTGTCATATGATTCTTATGCTTAAGTAACAATTCATTCACAATATCGAGTATGAATCAGAAACTTCATTGAAAACCAACAAACTATGATCTCGGTCATTGAAGCAATTGCAATTTATCATAATATCGGAAAGAGTGAATATAAGAGTTTTTCAGCAAGCTTACATACTCAACTCTCATATACTCTTTCACGATTGCTCACACTCACGCAATACTTATGGTTATGGAGTTTTAATCTGACACAGAGAAAGACAGGGGCTTATGGTGTTGCCTCCCAACCTTTTACCTCAAGGGTAATGTCAATAGTAATGGACCATGAAAACTTACATCCAAGTGGGTATATATGTTAGGATCTTTCCAACACAATGTGCTTGCCAAAGGATAAAATGTAAAAATGAAAGGTGAATTTCACTTTGACTCTAATAAGGCAAGAATAGTAGATAGGCCCTTCACTGAGGGAAGCAGAGGTTGTCATGTGCTCTTATGGTTGGATGCACAAAATCTTAGCGCAAAAGAACGTCACTTTATATTGCCACTAGTGATAAGGACCATTATTATGCAGTCCGTCGCTTTTATTACTTCCATATCACAAGATCGTATAAAGCTAATTTCCTCCACACTAATAAATCATACATATTTTAGCGGGTTTGCAACATGACAACTTACTTTGAAGGATCTTACTCAATCCATAGGTAGGTATGGTGGACTCTCATGGCAAAACTGGGTTTAAGGATGTATGGAAGCACAATTAGTATCTCTACTTGGTGCGAGGAGTTTTGGCTAGCATGAGGGGGAAAGGCAAGCTCAACATGTTGGATGATCCATAACAATGTACTTTATTTCGGATAAAAGAAAACATACCCCATTATGTTGTCTTCCTTGTCCAACATCAACTCTTTAGCATGTCATATTTTAATGAGTGCTCACAATCATAAAAGATGTCCAAGATAGTATATTTGTATGTGAAGCCTCTCTTTGTTTATTACTTCCTATTAATTGCAACGGTGACCAAAACTATGTTTGTCAACTCCCAATGACTTTTATTCATCATACTCTTTATATGTGAAGTCACTACTTCCCATAAGATCAATATGATCTCTTTGATACTTTTTATATTTTATTTTATTCTATCATGACCAAGGTGAGGAAATCAAGCCCTTTGACTCAATGCTAATATTTATTATATAGCTCACGAACTTGATTACAAAGGGTAAAGCTCATAAAGCAAAAGCTCACAACTAGATCATGCTAACTTTATTCTACTAGATCAAGATACTACCAAAAGGATCGAACTAAGAAAAACGGTAAAGATAGGAGTGGTGGTGATACGATACCGGGGTCACTCTCCAAGGTTGGCAGTTGCCAAGGGGAGTGCCCATACCCATATGATTATGTCTCCTTCGTCAGGGGTGGTGATGATGGAGTTGAAAGTAGTGATGCTGGATCATCATACATCGAGCGTAGGAGATCCTCCAACTTGCGGATAATACCTTTGAGTGCAGCTATATGCTCCTTCAACAAAATATTTTCACTTGTGAGATATTTGTTTTGAATTTGAGCTAACTCAATCATCTTGAAAGCTTCAATCTCAGTTGAAGTAAAGAGGTTGGGAAGAGGTTGATGGATGTCTTCTTCTCCCATTGGCGGAGCCTGATCTTCCACCGCCTTATTGATCCTCTTCTCCTTGTTGATCTCCTCGGGTCCTTCCCTCTTCAGATCTATCTTCATTAGCCAAGCATCGTTGCCTTCATTGTTGGATGAGGGAGACATCATGGTGCCTGGCTTCGTCAACCCTAGCAGAAAATGGCTCGAAACAAGAACAGAGGATTTTTGCATGATAAAGAGGTCAAAACCTTCGGGAGAATATATAATGAATTTTTACCGACCAAAAGGAGTAATATACAAGAAATCGGAGTCCGGGAGGCACACGAGCTGCCCACGAGGCAGGGGGCGCGCCCATGGCAAGGGGGCGCTCCTTCCACCCTCGTGGATGCTCGTGTCTCTTCCGGACTGCCACTTATTTTCTATTTTTCGAAATATTCCAAAACGGTGAAAAATTGCCTTTAGAACTGTCTTGGAGTCGGTTTACTTACCGTACCACATACCTCTTCCTTTTCGGAGTCTGAATCGTTCTGGAAAGTGACCCTTATGTATTTTTTTGACCATGAAGACTGCAAGGCTTACACCTCACATCATTTTATTGAAAAGAAAAAGTGCAAAATAAATACAATTTACAAAGAGGGGAGGGGGTGGAGGGCCTAACCTATAAGCAAAGAGAAACAAACCTACTACTTACATATCTAAAGGCAGAAAATAAAGTTCAAGGGAGAAAGAAGTCTATCCATTTGAGGAGTACATCCCTGAATTTGGCTTTGATCCTATGAGAAACCAAGGTGATGTCATGGATGAAGCCAGTTCTCCACTGTCTGAAGGTTGGGGGAATGTGTCTGAAAGCTTTATCATTTCTGACTTTCTAGATATTCCACCAAGCCAAGAAGACTACCTCTGCGAAGAAAGGCTGACCGAAATCTCTTCTAGCTTGCTTAGCAATTTGATACATATCTGAACTGTCAATCCATTCAATCTGCAAGTAATTCCAAACTCTCACACTAAAGTTGCATTGGAAGAAGAGGTGATTCCTGTCCTCAAGTGCTGCTGTAGGGCAAAGCACACATTGTGGCCCATCATTGATCTTCCAGTGTCTGTGCTGTAACATGTCTTTGGTATTGATCCTGTCCATGATGACCAACCAAGCAAACATCTTTATAGACATGGTACAAGAGCTCTTCCAAATCCAACCCAGGAGAGGGTTAGCCACCATAGGTTGATGCACATGAAGGTAGAACTTCTTGGCTGTGTAGTCAGAGGGCTTTTCATGCTTCCAGAGCCATGTATCTGGAATCTCCTGGTTCAAGTGCACAGTGGATAACAGTGCTGAAAGAGTCAGCAATTCATTGTGGGCCACCTGAGAAAGAGGAAGGGAGAATAATTCCTGGATGTCCTCAGTCATAAAGTAATCCCTGACTGAAATAGATTTATTGGAACAATAAGAGTGCTGTCTTGGAAATCTGTCCCTCAAAGGTAAAACCTCGTTATCCAATTCCCAGCTATCATACCAAAACATGGCAGTGTCTCCTGAGCTCACCTTTATCATTGTTACTGCTCTGAACTTGTCCATTAACTTGGACACATCCTTCCACCAAAATGATCCACATAGAGTAGTGTCATGTGGGATCCTGTGAAAGTAATAAGAGTCCCAGATCAAGTTTACCCAGGGTACATCTTCTTTATTGTAAAATTTGCTGAGGTGTTTCATAAGTAGGGCTTCATTCTGCAAACCAAGATTTAGGATACCAAGTCCTCCCTTGGATTTGGGCCTACAAACTAGGGGCCAAGAAGCCAAAGAAGGGCCCTTCTCCTGGCCATACTTTCTCCATAGGCATTGCCTCTGTATTCTCTCCAATTGTTTCAGAATGCCAGCAGGTAATGAGAGGCTGCATAGGAAATATAATGGCAAAGAGGAGATAACAGAGTTAACCAGTTGTAACCTGCTACCTTGTGGTAAGAACCAGGAGCTAGCAGTGAGCCTTCTTTCCATGCAATCAACCAGGGGCATGAAGTCAACAATCTTAGGCCTGGTGGTGCCTACTGGTAGGCCTAGGTATGTAAATGGCATTGATGCTAACCTACAACCAAGCAGATTTGCCAAAGCAGATGATGTGCTGACATCAGTATTAATAGGGTACATTAAAGACTTGTGGTAGTTCATCTGCAGGCCAGTAGCTATGGCAAAGGAATCCAAAACCCTTCTTAGTGCAAGCAATTGGGATTCCTCTGCTGGAATAAATAGAAGTGTGTCATCAGCATATTGCACTATGGGAAAATCAGGGTCCTGAGTTGGAATAGGCAGATTGATGTCTCCTTGGCACAGAAGATTATTTATCATTATTTGCAGAAGGTCAGCAGCTATAACAAAGAGCAAAGGGGACATTGGATCCCCTTGCTTAACCCCACACTTACATTTGAAGTGCTTACCTGGCACTCCATTAAGTAAGATTGTGGATGTGCCAGAAGATAAGAGCTCCTTAACCCAACCAATCCATTTTGGAGTAAAACCTTTAGCCTGCAGGTTTCTGATAATTGCCTCATGTTGTATTGAGTCAAAAGCCTTTTCAAAGTCCAATTTGAGCAGAATAATGGACCTCCTAGACTGATTACATTGGTGAATGTATTCAAAAGTCCAGGCCAAACAATCCTGGATTGTTCTGGGTTTTATAAAGCCATATTGGTTCTTATGGATGCAGCCCATAATCATTTCCTGAAACCTGTTAGCAGCCAATTTGGTTAAGAATTTTAGGCCTACACTAGTGAGAGAAATAGGCCTAAAATCACTAGTAGTCTCAGGAGAGTTCTTCTTGGGAACTAGTGTGATGAAAGCATCATTGAGATTCTCCAGCCTGACTGTTCCTGCATGGAATTCATGAACCAAAGTGATGAAATCCTGAGAGATAATTGGCCAACAACGCTTGAGGAATAGTCCATTGAAATCATCAGGTCCAGGCGCCTTATGAGTGGGCATTTCTTTGATAAACTTTTCAATCTCTATGGAAGTGAAAGGTTTAGACAAAACCTCTAGGCCAGGAACATGCTGAATAAGAGACAAGATTTCCTCACCCAACACTATGGGTTTGACTGTTCCCATTCTATTTTTGAACACCTGCAAGAATTCAGCTGCCATGTCATCATGATTAGTCGTGGATGTCCCATCTGGTAACACTAGATTTGCTATTGCATTTTTCCTGTGCCTTTCAGTTGCCATAGCTTGAAAAAAAATTGTGTTGTCCTCTCCCACCTTTATATATCTGATAGTGCACCTTTTTTTTCCAATATAGGAATTGGAGATGCAGGAGGTGCTCATGGTGCAGCTTGACTAACTTTCTGAAGTTTCTCTCAGGCACTGAGAGGGGTCTGATCTCCTCAAGATCATCAAACCACAGAATAACCCAATTTGTCTTCAGGAGCAAGTTTTTAATATGTGAGAGCCCTTTCTGCCACTTCTTGAGGGCATATCTCAAGGATTTCAACTTGTCAACTATTATTGCAGAAATATGTGACTTTGTTGATTTCCTATGCCAAACTTCCTTAACACACTCCATGAATCTAGGTTGTTCAACCCAAAAGTTTTCAAATCTGAAAATATGTGCCCTTGGGATATTTGTGCTAATAGCAATGAGACAAGGAACATGATCAGAAGTGGTTTTGGCAAGTGGTGTGACCTGTGTCATTGGGTACTGAAGAATCCAGTTGGCAGAGGTGAAAACCCAATCAAGCTGCTCTAGCAGAGGTGAGCTCTGCATATTTGACCAAGTGAACTTTTTTCCTTTAAGAGGTAATTCAAGAAGACCTAGATGCCCAATTATTTCATTGAAAATAAAGATATCATTAATATCGCCTCCAGGAAGGTTTCTATTATGCAAAGACCTTATGAAATTAAAATCTCCCATGAGCATCCAGTTGGCATTGGGGTCAATATCAAGGCTGTATAACCAAGCTACAAAAGCATCTCTCATTATACCCTGACAAGGTCCATAAACATTCACTAATGTCCACGCTTCATTGTTATGAACCGAAGCGAATTTGACAATAATACCATAAGGTTCAACTTGAAGTAACGTGCCCGTGAACATGTCAGACCGCCAAATAGTGAGGATACCCCCAGAGGCACCATTGGAGGGTGATTCAATGAAATGGTCAAAACAAGGGGGGCAAATCTTTTTTATGAGAGCACGATCAGCGTTCTGTAGTTTAGTTTCCTGTAAGCAAACGACAGCACATTTGCTAGAGACCACCTTTTCTCTGACTGCACGTTGGCGGGCCTCAGAATTGAGCCCTCTCACATTCCAACATAGAACATTCCAACTACGAGTATCGAAATTACTCATTATATAAACTAGATAAGCAATAAGATAGTTGCATGGTACATAGTACCATGGCAGGTTCAAAAGTATCCAGCTCAAGAACACCCTCCACAAACATTGTATCATAACAGCATAAACCAAAAGGAAAAGCCCATTTACAGGCAAGTGGCGATCATAAGTTTGCGTCAACAACATTAATCCTCCTTTGGCGACGAGGAATCCACCTGGGGATCAGCCATAAGCTTCTCCGCCGTCAGAAGGGAAGGGTCCATCTCCAGCTCAGCCCCAGCTGCTTGCAGAACCTTAATTGGGGTATAAGGTGGAACTTGAGCATCTTCATGGGGCTTCTCCTGATCCACATCAGACTTGTTGATGGCGTCGGGAATTGGCTTGGAGCGAGGGCGCTTGTTCCTGGGCTGGGAAACAAGCTGCTCAAAGACAGCATTCTTGTAACCATTCAGCCTGACAGAGCTTCCGGTGCACCTTCTGACAGCAGTGTCCACCACAGGGGTACCCTTGCGTTTGTTCTTCGACGCGCTAGGTGTGTCAGCTTGTGAAGTGAATACCAGAGACGGTGAAGGTTTCCCCAGAGTAGGGAAAAGAGCGCGCGCCACCGGACGCCTTGCCGGCGGAGAAGAAACCAGAGGTGGCACTTGCTCCCGCTGACAAATAAGAGAAGATGTTCCAGCGTCAACGTCAAAGACAATAGACCAGATCTTCTTGGGATAAATGACAGTGCCCAAGTGTTTGAAGAGCAGAGGGCGTGGCACTTTAGCCACAGCGATGTCTTCCATGAGAGATTCAATAGACCTCCTCAAAAGCATGTCAGGTGGCAAAACTGGACCCGCCACAATCTTGATCATTCCAACAAAAATCTGTTGTTGCTGAATCAATGGCGGCTGGTAAGGCACTATGGTGAGAGGTTGAACTTGCTGGGTGTCCTGCTGCTGGAAATGAACTTCCTGTGTCTGGGAGGAGATCGAATCTTTAGGTTGATCAATGTCAATTGAGACCTGAACCTGAGCGGGAATCTCAGGTTGGTTAACTTCTTCATCCTCGCCCCAGACCGCATTGCCCCATCCTTCAGGTATTGGTTGCTCCGGCTCCTATTCAGGCATCTCATTCCAACCCAGAAGCGGGTATTGTGGCATGATGAAAGGAAGATTATCCGGCTGCAAATTGCCAGGAAGGGGGTGCGGGTTTCCATCAAGTAGCATGGGATCCTCATCATTGGGCATCTGATCCGCAAAGTTTGCTCCCAAAACATAACAAGCAGCCGTCCAGGAAACACGAGCGCCACCCCAATCAGCATAGTCACCAAAAACAACATCCCTCGGCACAAGGGGTGTGTCAGGGAAACTGGCATGAACAATTGATCGGACAAGGTAAGGATCTTCATTGTTCCAAGATAAGAACTTGCCAAAAGTGCTCACTGCCTTAGAAATATACTCCGTGTTGAGATAATCATCTCTGGGCCCTCCTCCCCTTCGATTACCAGACCGGCCCCTCTGCGGGGGTGTTCGATAAGCCCGGATTTACCATCGTCTCAGGAGGCGGCGGCTGATTTTTCCTCTATGGTCGATGACATGGTGGACCGAATCCTTACCTGTACGTTATGCTCTCAGCGGGGCCACCTGTCATCCTCCTGTGGAATCCGAACGGTCTACTCGGCTTGCTCCCGTGTCGGTCACTCAAGTACCGTTTGTAATGATTTCGCCCGGCGCAACAGATTGGTTTGGAAACCGATTTTGCAGCGGAAGCTCTCTGATTTTTCGGCATTGCCTGCCCCTCTTGGAATTCGAACGTCAGTTATTGTGGACGACCCCAAGGTCTCATCGCCTCTCTGCCCCTCTTCCTCCACTGCCGGCGATCTCAAAGAAAGCCGTACTCCAACGCCACCACCTCCATTGCTCTCACCACAATCTGGACCTGTGCCAATGGCAAACTTTGAGCTCGACCCTGAGCGCTTCGTGCCGGCGGGACATCACATCATCGACGGTGGCGCCTTCTGACTGCCGCGCACCTTCATCACGCCATCTGCTCGTCCGGCCCGCCGCCATGAAGATTACATGGTTGCTGAAGTAATGCCTGCACCTCCGGTAGGTGAAGAAGGCCATGTTCGCAAAGAGGTCATCCTGTTCCTGCAAAACAGAGGTAAACTGGTCCGCTCCGCGCAGCCATGGTTTCATGGGGTTGGTCTTATCCAAGTCAGGGATCCAGCTGTTCATTTTAGCTTAACCCAGCATGAGCCTTTCCATATTGGAAACGACCGTTTTGTTCGTTTTATGAATCACGATGAAGGAGAAAATTTCAGAGGAGTTCATGGTGTCCGAACTGGTTGGCTAATGTTTTTCGGACCCTTATGTATTCCTCTGAGGTTACGGTTTCAATAACATTGGTTTCAACATTTATAGGGTTACCTGAGATATAATGTTTGATTCTTTAACCGTTCACCACCTTCGGATTTGTGCCTTCGAAGTTGTTGATTTTTATGGCACCGGAACGATAGACCTCCTCGATAACGTAAGGTCCTTCCCACTTAGAGAAAAGTTTTGCTGCAAAAAATCTTAAACGAGAATTGTATAGCAAAACATGATCACCTACGTTAAACTCACGCTTTTGTATCCTTTTGTCATGCCATCTTTTAACTTTTTCTTTAAACTTCTTGGCATTCTCATAGGCCTGGGTTCTCCATTCATCAAGAGAGCTAATGTCAAATAACCTCTTCTCACCGACAAGTTTGAAATCATAATTGAGCTCTTTAATAGCCCAATATGCCTTATGTTCTAGCTAAAGAGGTAAGTGACAAGCTTTTCCATACAAGATTAGTGTCTTCACATCTCTGCAAAACTCGATCAAGGTTGCTTAAGCAATCATCAAAAGAAGTTCCGTAAAAGGAAAAGTCATTCATGAAAACCTGAACAATCTTTTCACAAAAATCAGGGAATATAGCCATCATGCATCTTTGAAAGGTAACAGGTGCATTACATAAACCAAAAAGCATACGTCTATAAGCAAAGGTACCGAAAGGACAAGTAAAAGTAGTCTTTTCTTGATCCCCTTTTGACACAGGTATTTGAGAGAAACCAGAATAACCATCTAGAAAGCAAAAGTGAGTATGTTTGGATAACCTTTCTAGCATTTGATCAATAAAAGGCAAGGGGTAATGATCTTTCTTAGTAGCTTTATTTAATTTACGGAAATCAATTACCTTCCTATAACCTATAACAATTCTTTGCGGGATCAGTTCATCTTTATCATTAGGGACTATAGTCATCCCTCCCTTCTTAGGACTTACCCACTGGCTATAAGCAACTGGATAGATAATACCTGCCTCTAGAAGTTTTAGTATTTCCTTCCTTACCACTTCTTTCATCTTAGGATTTAACCGTCGTTGATGATAAATAACCGGTTTAGCATTTTCTTCCAATTTTATCTTGTGTTGGCATAAAGTGGGACTAATGCCCTTAAGATCATCCAGAGTATATCCAATAGTAGCACAGTGCTTCTTCAGAGTTTTCAATAATTTTTCCTCTTCCTGCTCTGAAAGGTTAGCACTAATAATAACATGATATATCTTCTTTTCATCAAGATAAACATACTTAAGATTATCAGGTAAAGGTTTAAGTTCAAACACGTGATCACCCTTGGGTGGAGGAGGATCCCCTAGGATTTCAACATGCAAGTTATTTTTCAATACGGGTCCCTGATTAAAGAATATTTCATCTATTTCCCTTCTCTCATTCATATGCATATCATTTTCATGATCTAGCAAATATTGTTCTAAAGGATCATTAGGAGACACAACAATAGAAGAAAGACCAATAATTTCATCCTTACTAGGTAATTCTTTATCAAGGGGTTGTCTACGGAATTTAGCAAAGTTGAAATCATGAGACATACCCCCTAAACCAACAGTAACAATATCTTTCACGCGGTCTATCTTAGCATTAACAATATTCAAGAAGGGTCTACCAAATATGATGGGACAAAAATCATCTTGTGGGGAACTGAGAATAAGAAAATCAGCAGGGTATTTAACCTTCCCACACAAGACTTCAACATATCTAACAATCCCAACTAGTGAAATAGTGTCTCTATTAGCAAGCTTAATAGTAACATCAATCCCTTCTAACTCAACAGGTGCAATATCATGCATAATTTCTTGATATTGGGAATGGGGGATTATACTTGCACTAGCACCTACGCCACATAAACCATGATAGCAATGATCTCCAATTTTAACAGAGATAACATGCAAGCCCACAACAGGTCTATGTTTATTCCTAGCATCGGGTTTGGCTATTCTAGCAGCTTCCTCTTGGAGGTAAATAACATGTCCACCTAAGTTTTCAACCAAGAGATCTTTAACCATAGTAACACTAGGTTCAAATTTAATTTGCTTAGAGGGTGTACGCGTTCTAGTACTACTCTTACAAACCATAGTTGAAGCTTTAGCATGATCCTTTATCCTAACAGGGAAAGGTGGTTTCTCAATGTAAGAGTAGGAACAATAGGATCAACATTATAAGTGATAGTCTTTTCTTCAACTTTAATAGGTTAAACTACTTTCACTTCAATGGGAGGATGATATTTAAACCACTTCTCCTTGGGAAGATCAACATGAGTAGCAAATGATTCACAGAAAGAAGCTACTATCTCAGAGTCAAGTCCATATTTAGTGCTAAACTCACGGAACACATCGGTATCCATAAAAGCTTTAACACAATCAAACTTAGGGGTCATACCTGACTCCTTACCTTTGTCGAGATCCCAATCTTCAGAGTTGCGTTTAATTCTTTCCAATAAATCCCATTTGAATTCAATAGTCTTCATCATAAAAGAGGCAGAACAAGAAGTATCGAGCATGGAGCGATTATTGAGAGAAAGCCGAGCATAAAATTTTTGAATGATCATTTATCTTGATAGCTCATGATTGGGGCATGAATATAACATTGACTTAAGCCTTCCCCAAGCTTGAGCGATGCTTTCTCCTTCGCGAGGCCAAAAATTATAAATATAATTACGATCACGATGAACCTGGTGCATAGGGTAGAACTTCTGATGAAATTCCAACTTCAGACGATTATAGTTCCATGATCCAATATCATCACATAGCCTAAACAATGTCAATGCATCTCCCTTCAAAGATAAAGGGGAGACCTTCTTCTTGATAACATCCTCTGGCATACCTGCAAGCTTAAATAATCCACAAACTTCATCCATATAGATTAGGTGTAAATCTGGATGCAGTGTTCCGTCTCCTGTAAAAGGATTATCTAGCAATTTCTCTATCATACCCGAAGGAATTGCAAAGCAAACATTTTTCAGTAGGTGCACTAGGTTGAGGAGCAACTCTTTGCTCTTCTGGTCGGGGTGAAGATACCCCGAACAAGCCCCTCAAAGGATTATTAGCCATTGTAACAAGTGACTAGGGATGGCAACGGGGCCCCATACCCGCCAAACCCATGGGAATTTCATCTATTAGGGGGTGGGGATGGGCGAAAAACATCCCCATGGGGATATTTACCAAACTAATTTATTCCCCATAGTGTACAATGGGGATGGGGACGATATCCTATTCCCCAGACCCAATACCCATCGGGGACCCGGTTTGTAACTGTGACACTGCGGTCAACCTTAAAATATTCATAAACAAACTTGCGGAAACAAAAAAAAAGCTCCGTAAAATAACCTTAACCCTATCTCACGTCCTTATCTCAGATGCCACCATGATCAAGAAGTTAGTACGACCTAGATATGCATTAGCAGGACAAGGACAACAACATTTATGTATGTTGATTATAGGGTGTCATATTATGTATATGAGTATTTGTTTATGGGGATGGGGACCCTAATGGGGCCCCGTTCCCCAGTGGGGCATGGGTATGGGGAAATTTCATCCCCAGTCATGTAAACGGTGATGGGGATGGGATGATAGGGAACAGATGGGGACGGGGATGTTGTAGGTATCCCCATAGGGGATTGTCCCCACCGCCATCCCTACAAGTGACAATAAATTTCAGCACGCTATATAAATTTTTCCTTACCAAAGGTGCTTCACTCCCCAGCAACGGCGCCATAAAAGAGTCTTGATGACCCACAAGTGTAGGGGATCTATCATAGTCCTTTCGATAAGTAAGAGTGTCGAACCCAACGAGGAGAAGAAGGAAATGATAGGCAGTTTTCAGTATGATATTTTCTGCAAGCACTGAAATTATAGGTAACAGATGGTGCAGCAAGATGGCCCAATCCTTTTTGTAGCAAAGGACAAGCCTGTACAAACTCTTATATGAAGGAAAGCGCTCCCGAGGACACATGGGAATTATCATCAACCTGTTTTCATCACGATCATCTGATTCGCGTTTGGTACTTTGATAATTTGGTATGTGGGTGGACCGGTGCTTGGGTGCTGTCCTTACTTGGACAAGCCTCCCACTTATGATTAACCTCTATTGCAAGCATCCGCAACTACACAAGAAGTATTAAGGTAAACCTAACCATATCATGAAACAAGTGGATCCAAATCAGCCCCTTACGAAGCAACGCATAAACTAGGGTTTAAGCTTCTGTCACTCTAGCAACCCATCATCTACTTATTACTTCCCAATGCCTTCCTCTAGGCCCAAATGATGGTGAAGTGTCATGTTGTCAACGTTCACATGACACCACTAGAGGAGAGACAACATACATCTCATCAAAATATCGAACGAATACCAAATTCACATGACTACTTATAGCAAGACTTCTCCCATGTCCTCAGGAACAAAAGTAACTACTCACAAGACATAATATTGTTCATGATCAGAGGGTTATTAATATGCATAATGGATCTGAACATATGATCTTCCACCAAATAAACCAACTAGCATCAACTAGAAGGAGTAATCAACACTACTAGCAACCCACAGGTACCAATCTGAGGTTTGGGTACAAAGATTGGATACAAGAGATGAACTAGGGTTTGAGAGGAGATGGTGTTGGTGAAGATGTTGATGAAGATAGCCCTACTTGAGATGGGAGAGTTGTTGGTGATGACGGCGGTGATGATTTCCCCCTCCCCGAGGGAAGTATCCTCGGTATAACAACTCTGCCGAAGCCCTAGATTGGTTTCCGCCAAGGTTTCGCCTCGAGACGGCGGTGTGTGGTCCCGAAAGCCTCCTTATGATTTTTTCCAGGTCAAAACACCTCATATTGGAGAATATGGGCATCGGGGGGCCATCGGGGGGCCCACGAGGCAGGGGGGCGCGCCCCCCACCCTCGTGGACAGGTGGTGGCCCCCCTGGTGATCTTCTTTCACTAGATATTTTTTATATTTTCTGAAACGGTGTCATGTGAAGTTTCAGAGCTTTTAGAGTTGTCCAGAATAGGTTCCAGAGTTTGCTTCTTTTCCAGCCCAGAATTCCAGCTGCCGGCATTCTCCCTCTTCATGTAAACCTTGTAAAATAAGAGAGAAATGGCATAAGTATTGTGACATAACATGTAATAACAACCCATAATGCAATAAATATCAACATAAAAGCATGATGCAAAAGGGACGTATCATTTCCTCACATGGGACAATGCTCTAATAATGATGATCATCACACTTTTATTGATTTACAACTCGATATTACAACTCGATACTAGAACAAAGTATCACTCTATATGAATGCCTCCGGCGGTGTACCGGGATGTGCAATGAATCAAGAGTGACATGTATGAAAAATTATGCATGGTGGCCTTGCCATAAATACGATGTCAACTACATGATCATGCATGGCAATATGACAATATGAAGCGTGTCATATGCACGGAATGGTGGAAAGTTGCATGGAAATATATCTCGGAATGGCTATGGAAATGCCATGATAGGTAGGTATGGTGGGTGTTTTGAGGAATATATATGGTGGGTGTATGGTATCGACGAAAGTTGCGCGGCACAAGAGAGGCTAGCAATGGTGGAAGGGTGAGAGTGCGTATAATCCATGGACTCAACATTAGTCATAAAGAACTCATATACTTATTGCAAAAATTTACGAGTCATCAAAACAAAGCAATCAACGCATGCTCCTAGGGGGGAGGTTGGTAGGAGTTAACCATCGCGCGCCCGCCAGACCTCCACACAAAGGATGACACTCTACAAATACCTCATGCTCTAACTTCGTCACATAGCGGTTCACCATACGTGCATGCTACGAGAATCACAAACTTTAACACAAGTATTTCTCAATTTAATAATAACTCCACTATCATGACTCTAATATCATTATCCTCATATCTCAAAACAATCGTCAAGTATCAAACTCTCATCATATTCAATGCACTTTGTATGAAAGTTTTTACTACATTTATTTTGGATGCCTATCATGTGAAGGCTAGTTTTATAGCCAAAGCACATTACCATGTTGTTCTAAAAGACTCTCAAAAGGATATAAGTGAAGCATGAGAGATCAACAATTTCGACAAAATAAAATCACCACCGTGCTCTAAAAGATATAAGTGAAGCACTAGAGCAAAATTGTTTAGCTCAAAAGATATAAGTGAAGCACATAGAGTGTTCTAACAAGTTCTAGGCCATATTTATCTTTCTCAAAAAGGTGTGTCTAGCAAGGATGATTGTGTAAAACTAACAAGCAAAGACTCAAATCATACATGACGCTCCAAGTAAAACACATATCATGTGGTGAATAAAAATATAGTCCCGAGTATAGTTACCGATAGATGAAGACAAAAGAGGGGATGCCTTCCCGGGGCATCCCCAAGCTTGGGCTTTTAGTTGTCCTTGAATTTTACCTTGGGGTGCCTTGGGCATCCCCAAGCTTAGGCTCTTGCCACTCTTTTTCCATAGTCCATCAATCCCATACTCAAAACTTGAAAACTTCACAACACAAAACTTAGCCAAAAATCTCGTGAGCTCCGTTAGTATAAGAAAACGAACCACTACTCAGAGGTACTGTAATGAATCATTCTTTGTTTATATCGGTGTTAAACCTACTGTATTCTAACTTCTCTATGATTCATATCCTCCAATACTACTCATAGATTCATCAAAATAAGCAAACAACACACAAAAAACAGAATCTGTCAAAAACAGAACAGTCTGTAGTAATCTGTAACTTTCACATACTTCTGTAACTCCAAAAAAATTTGGTAAATGTGAGGAATTTGTCTATTAATCATCTTCAAAAAGAATCAACTAAATATCACTCTCCAGTAAAATCTGGTGACCATTCTAGTGAGCGCTAACGTTTCTGTTTTTTACAGCAAGATCATATAAACTTCACACAAGTCTTACCAAAGGTTCTACTTGGCACAAACACTAATTAAAACACAAAACCACATCTAAACAGAAGCTAGATGCAATATTTATTCCTAAACAGAAGCAAAAACAAACAAAATAAAATTTGGTTGCGTCCCAACAAGCGCTATCGTTTAACGCCCCTAGCTAGGCACGATACAAGGATAAATCTAGGTATTGCCATCTTTGGAAAGCAATCCATAAATGGCTCTCATAATAGATTCATATGTTATTTAATTTTCTTTTAAGGAAAGTGTTCCATGCCTTTCCTTAACGGAAATTGGAATCTAATATTTCCTTCCCTCATATCAATAATTGCACCAATCGTTCTAAAGAAAGGTCTACCAAGAATAATAGGACATGAAGGATTGCAATCTATATCAAGAACAATGGAATCTACGGGCACATAATTCCTATTGGCAACAATAAGAACATCATTAATCCTTCCCATAGGTTTCTTAATAGTAGAATCCTCAAGATGCAAATTTAAAAAACAATCATCAAGCTCATGGAAACCTAACAAATCACACAAAGTTTTTGGGATAGTGGAAACAGTTGCACCCAAATCACACAAAGCAAAGCATTCATGATCCTTAATTTTAATTTTAATAGTAGGTTACCATTCATCATAAAGCTTTCTAGGATAGAAACTTCTAGTTCAAGTTTTTCTTCATAAGATTTCATCAAAGCATCAACTATGTGTTTGGTAAAAGCTTTATTTTGGCTATAAGCATGCGGAGAATTTAGTACGGATTGCAACAAGGAAATACAATCAATCAAAGAGTAATTATCATAATTGAATCCCTTGAAATCCAAAGTAGTGGGTTCATCACTATGCAAAGATTAACAATTTTAGCATGATCTAAAAACTCTGAATCATCAGGACGCCTTTTAATTAAAGTAGACTCATCTTGAGTCCCATCTTTATCAAAATTCATACTAGAAAACAAGGATCTAATAGGAGACACATTAATAACTTCCAGATCTTCATCTTTATTTCCATAATAATTAGAAGAACTCGCTTTTATAAAGCACTCTTTTTAGCACACATCCTAGCGGTTCTTTCTTTGCATTCATCAATGGAAATTCTCATGGCTTTGAGAGACTCATTGATATCATGCGTATGTGGAATAGATCTAAGTTTCAAGGAATC
The DNA here is from genome assembly GCA_902687465.1 of Secale cereale. NCBI lineage: Eukaryota > Viridiplantae > Streptophyta > Magnoliopsida > Poales > Poaceae > Secale > Secale cereale. The sequence goes on from LR738710.1 coordinate 550,903,632, forward strand.
GACATCAAGAGTAATTCTATCCACGCTTCCAGCCAATTCATCAATCTTAAGCAATTTTTTCTTGAAGCAAAGCATTGAAATTCTTTTGCGAAATCATAAACTCTTTAACACTAGTTTCAAATTCAGAAGGCATCTTTCCATAAGGGTTATTCTAGGAATTACCATAATTATTAGAGGAATTACTAGGAAAAGGCCTAGGATTAAATTTTCCTCTATAAGCATTGTTACCAAAATTATTCCTACCAAGAAAATTCACATCCAAAGATTCATTATTATTTTAATTCAACGTGGATAAAGGCATATCATTAGGATCAGAAAAGCACTCTTAGCAGCAAATAATTTCATAAGTTCATCCATCTTTCCACTCAGAACACTAATTTCTTTGATAGCATGCACTTTTTTACTAGTAGATCTTTCGGTGTGCCATTGAGAATAATTAACCATAATATTGTCTAGGAGTTTAGGAGTTTGGTAGCTTCTCCTAAGGTAGTTTCCATGAAAGTGCCTCCTCCGGCCGAATCTAAAAGATTTCTAGAAGCAAAATTCAAGCTAGCATAAAAGTTTTGTATAATCATCCATAAGTTCAAACCATGTGTGGGACAATTACGTATCATTAATTTCATTCTCTCCCAAGCTTGTGCAAAATGCTCATGATCTAGTTGCTTAAAATTCATAATATCGTTTCTAAAAGAGATAATCTTAGCAGGAGGAAAATACTTAGAGATAAAAGCATCTTTGCACTTATTCCACGAATCAATACTATTTCTAGGCAAAGAGGAAAACCAAGTTTTAGCACGATCTCTAAGTGAAAATGGAAATAGCTTCAATTTAACAATATCATTATCAGTATCCCTCTTCTTTTGCATATCACACATATCAACAAAGTTGTTCAGACGGGTAGCGACATCTTCACTAGGAAGGCTGGAAAATTGATCTTTCATGACAAGATTCAACAGAGCAGCATTGATCTCACAAGATTCAGCATCGGTAATAGGAGCAATCGGAGTGCTAATAAAATCATTATTGTTGGTAATGGAGAAGTCACATAATTTGGTGTTGTTCTAAGCCATAGTGACAAGCAAACAATCCAACACACAAGAAAACAAGAAGAAAGCGAACGATAAACGCACGGCAAAAAGAAGGGCAAATAAAACGGCAAGGGTGAAGTGGGGGAGAGGAAAACGAGAGGCAAAAATGTAATGCGAAGGATAAGGGTTTGTGATAGGTACTTGGTATATGACTTTTGCGTAAGCCTCCCCGGCAACGGCGCCAGAAATTCTTCTGGCTACTTCTTGAGTTTGCGTTATATTCCCTCGAAGAGGAAAGGGTGATGTAGCACAGTAGTGTAAGTATTTCCCTCAGAACCAAGGTATCAATCCAGTAGGAGACCATGCGCGAGTCCCTCCCACCTGCACAAACAAATAAGAACTTCGCAGCCAACGCGATAAGGGGTTGTCAATCCCTTTACGGTCACTTACGAAAGTGAGATCTGATATATAGGATAGTTTGATATTTTTGGTATTTTTTGGACAAGAAAAAAAGTAAAAATAGCAAAGCAAAGTAGATTGTAGATCGATATGTTGAGAATAGACCCGGGGGCCATAGGTTTCACTAGTGTCTTCTCTCATGATAGCAGAATTCTATGGTGGGTGAACAAATTACTGTCGAGCAATTGATAGAAAAGCGAATAATTATGAGAATATCTAGGCATGATTATTATATATAGGCATTATGTCCATGACAAGTAGACCGAAATGATTCTGCATCTACTACTATTACTCCACACATCGACCGCTATCCAGCATGCATCTAGAGTATTAAGTTCATAAAACAGAGTAATGCTTTAAGCAAGATGACACGATGTAGAGGGATAAACTCAAGCAATATGACATAAACTCCATCTTTTTATCCTCGATGGCAACAATACAATACGTGCCTTGCTGCCCCTGTTGTCACTGGAAAAGGACACCGCAAGATTGAACCCAAAGCCAAGCATTTCTCCCATTGCAAGAACTATAGATCTAGTAGGCCAAACCAAAGCGATAATTCGAAGAGACTTGCAAGGATATTATAATCATACGTAAAAGAAATTCAGAAAAAACCCAAATATTTCTCATATATAATCTTGATCATAAACCCACAATTCATCGGATCTCGACAAACACACCGCAAAAATATTACATCGAATAGATCTCCTCGGAGACCGAGGAGAACTTGGTATTGAGATCCATAAAGAGAGAAGAAGCCATCTAGGTACTAACTATGGACCCGAAGGTCTGTGGTAAACTACTCACAACTCATGGTGAGGCGATGGTGTTGATGTAGAAGCACCCCGTGGATGATCCCCCCTTCGGCAGAGCTCCGGAACAGGCCCCAAGATGGGATCTCATGGGAACAGAAGGTTGCGGCGGTGGAATTTGTAACATCCCAAATTTTCAATTTGGAATGTTATACATAGATCATATTTGCATTTGCATGTTTTGCATTTTTGTTCGTGGAGTTCCTCGAAATTCTAAGCAACTCAAGGACCTACGGAGAGAGTTGGGGATTTTACCGTTTTCGTATTTGAGTTCGCTTGAATACCGGTACGAGGACAGTGTGATTCTAATTATTTTTCTCTCCTAAAAATATTTCTAAATAAAATATATGAGCGGAGATAATATGACTTCTCCAAAATAACAGAAATATTGGAGGAAAAATATTAAAATCACTTTTGGTATTTTTCTGGATTTATTTTCGGATTTATTTGCATAGGAAAAATACGCGTTTTTCAAAATTGCATTTAGGTCCGGGAAAAATGTTCACCTTGTCCTAAATATTATTAGAGGACGGTGAAAATTTATTTCGGGAATTTTAGAGTCCGTTTGGTATTTCTTTCGTTAGTTTTTCTACGCCGGGACTCTTTTAGAAAAAAAAGGGAACCGACCTAGTCTCGTATCGGACCGGGAGCCTGGGCTTTATAAGCCGCAGCCGCCGGCCCAAGTCGCCCCACAGCCCGTCGCGCCGCGCCCCAAACCCTAGCCCAAGCCTCCCGCCGCCGCCGCCAGCTCGCCGCCGCCACCTCCCGCCGCCCCGCAGCCCGCGTCGCCTCGCCCGCGCCGCGCCGCCGCCCTGCCTCGCCGCGTCGCCGCCGCCCCTCGCCGGAGCCCGCCGGTTCGAGGTAGTTAGTTTTTTCTTTCTTTCTTTGTTCGGTTAACCGATCGGTTTTATTTAGGAAAACCTAGATCTGTTTTTTTAGAATAGATCGATTCGGTTTTTTTTCGGTTTAACTAATTAGCGGACGTTCGTCCGTACGTTCGTTTTAACTAACGGTTTTCGTTAGTTAACCGCAGACAGCGAACGTTCGTTCGTTAGCCTGTTCGTCGTTTTTCTTTTTCGGGGTATTTATCTGCGATTATTTCGATCGTGATTTCTGCCCTGATCATGTTTTTCGTTTTTTTTCTCGCTCGAGAGTCGGAATCAGGTGATTCAAAATCCCAGATCTTTGTGTTGAATCACTCTTTACGTTTAATCAACTTAAACAAAGTTTTCGATACTGTAAAATTTGACTTTAGGCCAACTAGTAATTCGGAGCTTGTTTCTTTTGAAGTTTGAGTTTCGTTGCTTCTTTCGAGTTAATTCTTTTTGCAAACCGGAGTTCTTAAGTTGAACTTTCTGGTTAGATCTCTTATTTGAGTTTTTCTCGTGCATTAGTTAAGTACTTATTGTATGCCTGTTTGTTTGATTACGATAGAGTACCCGTAGTGCGCCGCTTGCTACTTTGAGTCTCTAGGTTTTGCGGATCATCAGCAAGGCAAGTAACACTTTGATCATGCTTTCCAATTACCCAGTTTTCATTGCATTATTCAAAGCTTCACACATTGCATGAGTAGGAACAATTAACTTGTGGGATTGGGAAGTAGTTTGAGGTAATACCTATTACCTGCATTACATTCAAACCCTTGGGAGTTACATCTACGTTTGCTGCTAGGACATGCTATGCTCGTAGACGTGGATTGGGTGAGTGAAATCCATGACAGATGTGAGATTGTTTAATTAATGGTTCAACTTAAGGTGGCAACATTAATACACATCTGGGTGGATTGAGGCATCTGGGTATTCCAGGATTGCCTGTTTTTCTTTTGGACCGCCACCCAAGATCAAAGGGATCATAAGATTATTCATACTAGAAACTTCCGTGTGCAACCACAATGCTATTATGGGCTCTAGCATAGTATGAGTAAGTTGTGCGAACTCTTACAGTGGTGGACTAGCAGATGTAGGGGATGTAGGTTGGTACGGTCCGCCCGATCGTAAGGTGCTAGCGCTTCTGAAAGACTATGTCTCGGTCATCCGTTTCTCAAACACCATGCAGTGCAAGAAACCAAACGGAGGCGGTCGAGTCTTGTGGGAAAAGTGCACAAACCTCTGCAGAGTGTACAAACTGATCATGATTAGCCGTGTCCCCGGTTATGGACGTCTTGAGTATCTAGTACCTGGATTTTCATGTGCATCTCATCATGTTACTCTAATTAATTTTGTTGGGTTTAATGATTACTTTAATTGGGGTTGAGAGGATGTCTATCTTCTCAACGATGTTTCAACTACCATGATAGTTAATTAAAATCTATTCCTTTGAAGTAGGGAAAATTGCATTTACGCAAAAACTTAACCATAGAGCTTTCCACCAGCCATATTGCATATAGTATAGCTTTACTTTCATTGCATTCTCTTGTGTTACCTTGCCAGCATATTCCATGTGCTGACCCGTTTTTCGGGCTGCAACGTTTCATGTTGCAGAATTTTCAGACGACGAGTAAGATGCCATTTTAGGTCGTGGTTCTATACTCAGTGATGCCGCTGGAGTTGATGGACTCACTTATCTTCCAAGCCTTCCGATGTTATCGTGTTAGATGGCCTTCAGCCATATTATTTGTAATAAATTCATCGTTGGTCTATCGATGTAATAAGTGTGTGATTGCTACTCTGTTATAAATCCTTCAAGTACTGTGCGTGTCAGCATTACTGATCCAGGGATGACACTGATGCACAAAGATCAGACTGTTTGAGGTCTGGTCGCTACAAGATGGTATCAGAGCACGCTGACTATCGGACACGACCACTAAGACAAGCCCTAGAACACTATTCACTCTTCGCTTTTCTGACTCCTCATCTTTTCTACTCTTTAGGATGGTGGAAGCAAAGCACAAGTTCATGCAACCGGATGAAGAAACACCCTTTGGACGACACATGAAGGAAGTCACCAAATATCTCAACATTGGATTACCAAGTTTCACCAGAACCTACAATGCCACTCTACCTGAGGAGGAGCGTTGGTTGATTCAAGCTCAAGTTCCAGGAAGGACGTTCGCACCCGTCAACTCACTCATAGCATTTTCCTTTAATGCACCTACATGGAGCCTAGGAAGGAGTATGGCAGCCCACATTGGTATGGGAAGGATTGGAGAAGTCTACCAGACGGAGCTAAAGGACACTATCTACCAGATTTATGAACGCCGAGATGAGAATTGGGAGATGATCAGCACCCGGAAGGGTATATCCATTGCAGCATTCATCCAGGAGTTGAACCACCACATTCGTCGCAAAGAGCACCAGATGTGTGCTGGGATGATAGATTTGAAGAAGGCCCTAAATAGGAATTTGGAGCTAGAGGAAGAACTCAAGTCTACACGCGACGGATATGAGGAGGAGATGAAGATACTTGTGGAGAAGGATGATGATTTGACCCGGAAGTTAGGGATACTCATGGGAGAAGAAGACGAGGAAAAAGAACCCAAGGAGATTCCACCAGAGGACTATATCATCATGGATGACATGGATTCGGAAGCTGAGGATAGCAAGGATGGAGACTATGAATATGAAGCTGGAGCAGATATTATGGAATCCTCTGCCGATTAATATTTTTAGATGACCACCCTGTGACTAGTAGTTTACCTCCATATATTAGTTTTAGAGCACCTTTGTAACGATCGTTAGATTTGTAAGACCTTGTTTGAAATTGATTGGTGTGATATGATTGTGTGTTTGTCTCATGTGCATATGGGTAGTGATTTTCCCTTAGACCTCTATTCTATTCTAATCTCTTCCCTCTACACCTATCAGATGCCTCCAAGACGTGAATTCGAGTTTCCCCCTGAGCTCACCCAGTTGATCCAGCAGCAGAACACCCTGATGCAACTTCTTGTCCAGAACAACCAGAACCACAACAACAACAACCCTCCACCACCACCACCTGTGGACAACCTGACACGTTTCTTACGGTTGCAACCACCCGTGTTTGCTAGCAGCATCGAACCAATTGTGGCTGATGACTGGCTACACAAGATTGGAACGGATTTGACCACCGCCAATTGCTCGGATGCTGAGAAGGTGCGATTTGCCGCACACCAGTTGTCTGGACCAGCCGCAGCATGGTGGGAGAACTACACAGCCACTTACCCCGTAGCCAATGTGACCTGGGATCAGTTTCAGCAAGCTTTTCGTACGGCCCATGTCTCAACTGGAGCCATGAGTATGAATAAGCAGGAGTTTCGCAACTTGCGCCAAGGGAACCGTATTGTGGCCCAGTACATGGATGAGTTTAGTACCCTATCTCGTTATGCCCCAGATGATGTGGCCACAGATGCCAAGAAACAGGAGAGATTCATGGAAGGACTGAATGATGAGATGAGTGTACAGTTGATGGTGGCAACTTTCAATAATTACCAGGAGTTGGTTGACCGCGCCCTGATGATTGAAAGGAAGCATCAACAGATTGAGAGTCGCAAGAGGAAGTATGGGCAAGGAAAGTATAACTCTGGAGCTCAGCAGAAGCCCCATTTTACTCCTAGAGCGGTAGGACAGTTTCAGCATACCCATGGAGGAGGTAGCTCGCACAATCACAATGGCACCAAGAATGGAAATGGGAATGGAAACGGGAATGGAGCCAATGGAAACCAGAAACGCCCTACACCGTCCACACCCACCAAGAGGGACTTTAGCCATGTCACTTGTTACAAGTGCGGGAAGACTGGACATTATGCTAATGAATGCCCAGAAGTTAAGAATGGGAACGGCAATGGAAGCGCCAGGAAGAAGCCCAACCCGTTCAACAAAGGAGAAGTGAACCATGTGACCGTGGAGGAAGTAGAAGAGCAACCAGATGCAGTTATAGGTAAGTTCTTAGTTAAGTCCTTTACTGCACTCGTTCTTTTCGATACTGGTGCATCGCATTCATACATTTCAAGGGGATTCGTGGATAAGTATAAGCTGCCGACCCAAGCCCTTAGATCGCCCATGTTAGTAACCTCACCAGGAGCAGAGTATATGGCTAAGTCATGGTGTGATCAGTTGCCCTTAAGGATTGGTAATTACATATTCCCATCGGACCTAATAGTATTGGAATCTCAAGGACTGGATGTGATATTAGGCATGGATTGGTTATCTAAGTATGAAGGGAATATTGAATGTGCCAATAAGACCATTTTGCTTACTAAGCCGGAAGGAAGAAGGATCAAGTATGTATCCCGACATGAGTCAAAGAGGAGTAGATTAAATTCCCTGTCAGGAGTTGTTCAGGAGGAAGTGCCAGTAGTGAAGGATTATCCGGATGTGTTTCCATAGGAGTTACCTGGCATGCCACCGGATAGAGATATAGAGTTTTTGATTGAACTTTTGCCATGCACCGGGCCAATTTCTAAGAGACCATATAGGATGCCCGCAAAGGATTTCGAGGAAATAAAGAAGCAGATTAAAGAGTTACTGGATAAAGGATTTATACGCCCAAGTTCTTCGCCTTGGGGTTCGCCAGTGCTTCTAGTGGAGAAGAAGGATGGATCGTTAAGAATGGTTGTTGATTACCGAGGATTGAATGAAGTAACGATCAAGAACAAGTACCCATTGCCAATGATCAATGATCTGTTCGATAGATTGCAAGGAGCTAAGGTATTTTCTAAGATCGATCTACGATCAGGGTACCATCAATTGAAGATCAGAGAGCAAGATATCCCTAAGACGGCCTTTACCACTAGGTATGGGTTGTACGAGTATACCATTATGTCGTTTGGTCTGACAAACGCACCAGCATACTTTATGAACCTGATGAACAAAGTGTTTATGGAGTATTTGGATAAGTTCGTCGTAGTGTTCATAGATGATATTTTGATCTTCTCGAAGGATGAAGAGGAGCATGAAGAGCATTTGCGTTTAGTATTGGAGAAGCTCAGAGAACATCACTTATATGCCAAGTTTAGCAAATGCGAGTTTTGGTTGAAGGAAGTCGGATTCCTCGGACATGTTATATCCGGAGAAGGAATAGCAGTAGATCCCGCCAAGGTGGACACTGTGACCAATTGGGAAGCACCGACAACAGTTGGAGAGATCCGGAGTTTTCTTGGACTCGCAGGATACTACCGGAGATTTATCGAGAATTTCTCGAAGATTGCAAAGCCAATGACGGAGTTGTTAAAGAAGGACACCAAGTTCAGTTGGACCGAAGAATGTGAGACTAGTTTCCAGGAGTTGAAGAAAAGGTTGGTCTCATCACCTGTGTTGATTCTGCCAGATCAACATAAGGATTATGAGGTGTATTGCGACGCTTCACGTCGAGGACTTGGAGCTGTTCTTATGCAGGAAGGAAGAGTTGTTTCGTACGCTTCACGACAACTAAAACCTCATGAGATGAATTATGCCACCGACGATTTGGAGTTAGCAGCCGTAGTGCATGCATTGAAGACGTGGATACATTTTCTCATTGGAAACCATTGTGAAGTATATACGGATCACAAGAGTTTGAAGTATATATTCACTCAGAAGGAGTTGAATCTTAGGCAAAGGAGATGGCCGGAACTCATTAAGGATTATGACATGAGATTGCATTATCATCCCGGAAAGGCTTACGTAGTAACTGATGCGCTAAGCCGTAAGAGCCATGTCAACACCCTAATGATGGAGGAGTTTCCAAAGGAGTTAGCCGAGGACCTACGAGAACTACGCTTGGAGATAGTTCCGAGAGGCTATGTAGCAACACTAGAAATCCAGTCTACCCTGATGGATAAAATTAGAGAAGCTCAGAAAGCTGACAAGGAGATTGCCTCTATAAAGGAGAGGATGAGCGAAGGAAAAGCTAAAGGTTTTCGTGAGGATGAACACGACACCCTATGGTTTGAGGATCGAATCTATGTGCCCAATGACCCGGAGATCAGGAAGTTGATTTTACAGGAGGCCCATGATTCACCATACTCGATTCACCCAGGAAATACTAAGATGTATTTGGATTTGAAGGATATTTTCTGGTGGACCGGTATGAAGCAGGATATTGCGGAGTATGTAGCAGTTTGTGATGTATGCCAGAGAGTGAAGGCAGAACATTAGAAGCCAGCAGGATTGTTACAACCTATGCCAATACCCGAATGGAAGTGGGAGAAGCTTGGCATGGATTTTATCACCGGATTGCCCAGGACCAAAGCAGGATATGACTCAATCTGGGTAGTAGTTGACCGATTGACGAAGGTAGCCCACTTTATTCGTGTGAAAACCACATATACCAGTGCCAAGTTGGCTAAGATATACATGACCAGAATTGTATGTCTTCATGGAGTTCCGAGGAGTATTGTATCACATAGAGGAACCCAGTTTACCTCAAAGTTCTGGAATCAGTTACATGAAACTTTGGGAACGAGGCTAGAGTGTAGCACAGCATTCCACCCGCAGACTGATGGACAGACGGAGAGAGTCAATCAGAAACTGGAAGATATGCTAAGAGCCTGTGCATTAGATTATGGATCTAGTTGGGATGACAACTTGCCTTACGCAGAGTTCTCATACAACAACAGTTACCAGGACAGTTTGAAAATGGCACCGTTCGAGGCATTGTATGGAAGGAGATGCCGAACACCGTTGTCGTGGGATGAAGTTGGAGACCGACAATTGTTTGGACCAGACTTAATCAAAGAGTCTGAGGAGAAGGTGAAGATGATCCGAGATAGACTGAAAGTAGCTCAGTCCAGACATAAGAGTTATGCAGAATCGAAGCGCAAGGAGATAACCTATGAGATCGGAGACAGAGCGTACTTGAGAGTATCGCCTCTGCGAGGAGTTAAATGGAAGTTAGCCCCGAGATTTGTGGGACCTTACCGTGTTTTGGAACGCATGGGAGAGGTTGCCTATAAGTTGGAATTGCCCGAAGGATTGTCAGGAGTGCACGACGTGTTTCACGTTTCGCAGCTTAAGAAGTGCCATGCGGAGATGGCCGATATACCGCTTAGAGACACAGTACCCCTGGAAGCAATTCAGTTGGACAGTGATCTGACCAACGAGGAGAAGCCTGTTAAGATTCTCGAATTTTCGAGCAGAGTTACACGCAACAAGGTTATCAAGTTTTGCAAAGTTCAATGGAGTCACCACACCGAGGAAGAAGCCGCCTGGGAGCGAGAAGATGATCTACGCAAGGACCACCCACACCTGTTCTCTAGCCAAGTTGAATCTCGAGGGCGAGATTCATTCTAAGGGGGGTAGGTTTGTAACATCCCAAATTTTCAATTTGGAATGTTATACATAGATCATATTTGCATTTGCATGTTTTGCATTTTTGTTCGTGGAGTTCCTCGAAATTCTAAGCAACTCAAGGACCTACGGAGAGAGTTGGGGATTTTACCGTTTTCGTATTTGAGTTCGCTCGAATACCGGTACGAGGACAGTGTGATTCTAATTATTTTTCTCTCCTAAAAATATTTCTAAATAAAATATATGAGCGGAGATAATATGACTTCTCCAAAATAACAGAAATATTGGAGGAAAAATATTAAAATCACTTTTGGTATTTTTCTGGATTTATTTTCGGATTTATTTGCATAGGAAAAATACGCGTTTTTCAAAATTGCATTTAGGTTCGGAAACAATGTTCACCTTGTCCTAAATATTATTAGAGGACGGTGAGAATTTATTTCGGGAATTTTGAAGTCCGTTTGGTATTTCTTTCGTTAGTTTTTCTGCGCCGAGACTCTTTTAGAAAAAAAAGGAACCGACCTAGTCTCGTATCGGACCGGGAGACTGGGCTTTATAAGCCGCAGCCGCCGGCCCAAGTCGCCCCACAGCCCGTCGCGCCGCACCCCAAACCCTAGCCCGAGCCTCCCGCCGCCGCCGCCAGCTCGCCGCCGCCGTCGCCGCCGGTTTTCGCCGCCGCCGCATCCCGCCGCCCCGCCGCCCGCGCCGCCCCGCCGCCTCGCCCGCGCCGCGCCGCCGCCAGCTCGCCGCCCCGCCGCCTCGCCCGAGTCGCGCCGCCGCCGCCCCTCGCCGGAGTTCGCCGGAGTTCGAGGTAGTTAGTTTTTTTTCTTTCTTTCTTCGGTTAACCGATTGGTTTTATTTAGGAAAACCTAGATCTATTTTCTTAGAATAGATCGGTTTGGTTTTTTTCGGTTTAGCTAATTAGCGGACGTTCGTCCGTACGTTCGTTTTAACGAACGGTTTTCTTAGTTAACCGCAGACAGCGAACGTTCGTTCGTTAGCCTGTTCGTCGTTTTTCTTTTTCGGGGTATTTATCCGTGATTATTTCGATCGCGATTTCTGCCCTTATCTTGTTTTTCGTTTTTCCTTTCGCTCCAGAGTCGGAATTAGGTGATTCAAAATCCCAGATGTTCGTCTCGAAGCCCTCTTTACGTTTAATCAACTTAAACAAAGTTTTGGCTACTGCAAAATTTTACTTTAGGCCAACTAGTAATTCGGAGCTCGTTTCTTTTGCAGTTTGAGTTTCGTTGCTTCTTTCGAGTTGATTCTTTTTGCAAACCGGGGTTCTTAAGTTGAACTTTCTGGTTAGATCTCTTATTTGAGTTTTACCCGTGCATTAGTTAAGTACTTATTGTATGCATGTTTGTTTGATTGCGATAGAGTACCCGGAGTGCGCCGCTTGCTACTTTGAGTCTCTAGGTTTTGCGGATCATCAGCAAGGCAAGTAACACTTTGATCATGCTTTCCAATTACCCAGTTTTCATTGCATTAGTCAAACCCTCACACATTGCATGAGTAGGAACAATTAACTTGTGGGATTGGGAAGTAGTTTGAGGTAGTACCTATTACCTGCATTACATTCAAACCCTTGGGAGTTACTTCTACGTTTGCTGCTAGGACATGCTATGCTCGTAGACGTGGATTGGGTGAGTGAAATCCATGACAGATGTGAGATTGTTTAATTAATGGTTCAACTTAAGATGGCAACATTAATACACGTCTGGGTAGATTGAGGCATCTGTGTATTCCAGGATTGCCTGTTTTTCTTTTGGACCGCCACCCAGGCTCAAAGGGATCATGAGATTATTCATACTAGAAACTTCCGTGTGCAACCACAATGCTATTATGGGCTCTAGCATAGTATGAGTAAGTTGTGCGAACTCTTACAGTGGTGGACTAGCAGATGTAGGGGATGTAGGTTGGTACGGTCCGCCCGATCGTAAGGTGCTAGCGCTTCTGAAAGACTATGTCTCGGCCATCCGTTTCTCAAACACCATGCAGTGCGAGAAACCAAATGGAGGAGATCGAGTCTTGTGAGAAAAATGCACAAACCTCTGCAGAGTGTACAAACTGATCATGATTAGCCGTGTCCCCGGTTATGGACGTCTTGAGTATCTAGTACTTGGATTTTCATGTGCATCTCATCATGTTACTTTAATTAATTTTGTTGGGTTTAATGATTACTTTAATTGGGGTTGAGAGGATGTCTATCTTCTCAACGATGTTTCAACTACCATGATAGTTAATTAAAATATATTCCTTTGAAGTAGGGAAAATTGGCTTTACGCAAAAACTTAACCATAGAGCTTTCCACCAGCCATATTGCATATAGTATAGCTTTACTTTCATTGCATTCTCTTGTGTTACCTTGCCAGCATATTCCATGTGCTGACCCGTTTTTCGGGCTGCAACGTTTCATGTTGCAGAATTTTCAGACGACGAGTAAGATGCCCTTTTAGGTCGTGGTTCTATACTCAGTGATGCCGCTGGAGTTGTTGGACTCACTTATCTTCCAAGCCTTCCGATGTTATCGTGTTAGATGGCCTTCAGCCATATTATTTGTAATAAATTCATCGTTGGTCTATTGATGTAATAAGTGTGTGATTGCTACTCTGTTATAAATCCTTCAAGTACTATGCGTGTCAGCATTACTGATCCAGGGATGACACTGATGCATAGAGATCAGACTGTTTGAGGTCTGGTCGCTACAGAATTAGGGTTTTCTCAGTTGCTTCGATGTTTTCAGGGTACATGGGTATATATAGGAGGAAGGAGTACGTCGGTGGAGCAACGTGGGACCCACGAGGCAGGGGGCACGCCCAGGGGGAGGGGGTGCCCCCCACCCTCGTGGGCACCACGTGTCCCCTCTGCCTTGGTTCTCAAGTCTCTCGTGAAGATATCATTCCAAAAATAACTCCCCCGAAGGTTTTATTCCATTTGGACTCCGTTTGATATTCCTTTTCTGCGAAACCCTGAAATAGGCAAAAGACAACAATCTAGACTAGGCCTTTGGGTTAATAGGTTAGTCCCAAAAATAATATAAAAGTGTATAATAAAGCCCATTAAACATCCAAAACAACATATATAATAGCATGGAACAATCAAAAATTATAGATACGTTGGAGACGTATCACTCTTCATCAACATGGATGTACGATAGCACCACCTATCGGAACCACGCCAAGAACATGCTTTTGCACACTCCAATCCCATCCTTTTACTTTCTTGCAAATTGAATGCTTTACTTTCCGCTGCTCATATACTCTTTGCATGCTTACTTGAAATGTATTGTGAATGTTTGAACTTATGCTAAAAACTCTACCTCGACTCAAAGATCATAAAAACTGCTACTTTTCTTGTTGAGTGTCTAATCACCCCCCTCTAGACACCTTCTTCGATCTTCTCATATATGCATACCTGCGTATGTATATAATTTCGTTAGTAGGTATATGCATACTCGCGCATGTATATAATTTCGTTAATAGGTAGATGCATACCCTCGTATGTACATAATTTCGTTAATAGGTATATACATATTCGTGTATGTATATAATTTCTTTACTAGCTAGAACCTAGAATAATTCATTGATTATATACATACCCGTGTATGTATATAATTTCATTAGTGGGTATATATACCATGGGAATGTCTCTAATTATTTGGAGTAAGCGCGTAGTTTGTTGATATAAATAATAAAATATTTTTTCAAGGATACCTTATGAAGGTATTAATTTTTATGTATACATACATGTATTCATCTATGCGTATAAGGTCCGCAAACCGTCGAGTCACAATGTGCGTACATGCATAGATGCCTTGATGTAAAGGGGATGCATGTAAACATGTATATCTCTTTTCTTTTTATTCTTTCATTCTCTTTCCATTAATTAATGTGTGTTTTAATACTTTTCAATTCAATAAATGCAAATTGGTTGACATGCAAAATTTGGCTGGTGGAAAGGCTCTAAGTTTAACTTTGCACAAAGCTGGTTTTTCTTATTAAATGCTAGGTGCCCAGGCACGTAGGTCCCCCAAACAATAAATATATAGACACACACACACATAGTATATAAGCCACACGAGCCTAAAAGGTATATTCTTGATTGGTTAGAGGATCAAGTCGTAACCCGTATCATAGTAAATACAAGGACATTTCCAGTCCTCCAATGTGTACTTCTAAAATATACTGTCAAAATGAAAAACTAATGTGGCAACATATGTAATGAGGAAAGAGAGTATTACTATATCTTAAGCTAGATATAGATATATGCATAGAAACGAAGAAAGTTTTTCTCTCACAAATTGTATTAAAAGAAATTACTTTTTGGTACAGCTCAGATATACTACTATATAAGAGCACCTTCAACGGTTCATGTAAAAAACTCCACATAAAACCACTTCTCGCATCTCGTAAACATCTTCGTAAATCAATTTTTTTGTTATATTTCCCTTCAAAGAAGCATACAAATGGCACATGCATGTATATACTATGATAATAATAATTCAAACGATGTTATTTTTTGCACACATACTTGATACTCATTTCGATCCAAATATTTATGAGATATGATTCGAAGTCCACATTCAAAAGGAAACATAACAAATCTAGTAAATGATTCAAAGTAGACATAACAAATGGTTCAAACACGAAGTTCAAACATGCCACATATGGTTCACCAAAACAAGGACATCAATACATAAAGCATAAATAGAATATCATTCGTAGAACATCACTGCTGACTTCCATCACCATTGCCACTCCAGTACCATGGTCATCCACACTTGTAGTGACCCGACCTCAAACGGTCAAGCCTCTGTGTATCTATGCTATCCCTGGATCAGTATGCTTGCACACATAGTACATCAATGTATGTATCAAAGTACAATCACATGTATAAATAGCGTAAAATTGATATATACCTCATAAGTCTCAGCGAAAACAAACATAAGGGTGTGGAGTCCCATGAACGCCAACGGCGGGTTGAGTGTAGACCGTAGCCCTACAACGTAACTCTTACTCGTCGTAGAAATTCCTGCAACATAATACGTTGCAGCCGTGTAGGTCAGTACATGGAATGTACTGGCAAGTCACATCATAAGAGAATAATGATCCTACTTGTACATGCAATTTGGCTGGTGGAAAGGCTCTAAGTTTAACTTTGTACAAAGCTGATTTTTCCCTATCATAAAATAATTTATACTACTTCTACAATTTTTTCATAAGATTGAGATGGAAACCCCAACTCAATCCATTCCCAAAGTTTAATTAACCCAACTGATTAAATTAAGGATGATGAGATCTCTCGGCATTTCCACTACCAGATGCTCAAGATGTCTGTAACCGGGGACACGGCTAATCAATTAGGCTAACACTCTGCAAAGGTTTGCCAACTTTCCCCACAAGACTCGATCGCCTCCCTTGAAGTTCTCGCACTGCCCGGTGTTTGAGTATAGGATGATCGAGACATATTATTCCGAAAGTACCCCCCCTTAAGCCACGGATAGGACGGTACACCTACTCATTCTACATCTTCTAGCCCATCCCGGAAGAGGTCACATTAACTACTCAACTAAGATAGAGCTCATATTGGCTTGTGGCTACACAGGTAAGCTGCTAAGCATGAAAACACGTTTGATCCCTTGAGCCTGGGCGGACGGACCACTAGTGGTGCACCACCATGGAATTACCATGCATGCTCCAACTGTACTTCGCCACCATTCAAACCAATTTCCGCCTAGGTAGTTCAGTTAAAAGTCTTGGTCCAGATTACTACTTTATCACTCATGTCTGACCATTAACACTTCCCAATCCACGTCTACATTAGCGAGGCAAAAATAAACTTACACGATGGTGACAAAGGATGTATAATTCAGACCTATCTCAAATGAACTACTAGGTAAAAGCAGATCCATCCGACATAAGTTCCTATCATGCAATCCTACCGTAAAGTTCTAAGTGCATAAAAAACTTAGGTAACTAAAAGAATGGTCAAATGTGAACTTGCCTGGTAATAGTTGCTGAAGATTATATTGCTCTCAGAAATTTACTTAATAAAACTATTCATCACTCTCCGATGAAAATCTATAAAGTCAAACATTGCATTCACATAAGCAATCATTTCAGAGAACCAAATAACATGCACAACCACAAAAAGGCTCGGAAAACCAAATGAAAATCCAGCACACTCAACCATCACAAAAATTTCGAAGTGCAAAACAACATGTGACATAGGGTTCAAAAATGTGATGTGAACTAAAGTGCATGCGAGGCATAGAAGTAAAACTATCATGGATAGATCCTAAATGTGTGAAAAATATTGTGAGATTGGTCCAAGTCATAGGGTTTGGCTACGGTGAAAAGTGCGAAAAGAGATAACTTATTCGAAGCTATAGTTTAAAAGTTATGACCGAATGAAGATTGAATTCAGATCTGAGTAAATTCAAATTTGAGATAAGAAAACATTTGTAAACATGGGTTCTCTGGATAAAGCTATTCGAGGCGAACATTTTTACGATGGTTTCATCGAATTTGGAGTTACGGTTAAAAAGTTATGGCTAATCTAAGTTCAGGGACTAATCTGAAATTTCCCAAGGACTAAATAGAAATAAAAACTAAAATTTTACCGCAAATAGGCCCTTGGCCATGTGGTGGGCTGTGGCTGGCCGATCAGCGTTCGCCGTGGTGGCTACGCGACGGACGGACGCTAACTAAAAAAATTGCTATCGTGTCTAAAAAGTTTAAAATAAACCGAGATCGGTTTAACTAAACCGACCGACTGAATTAAAACCGTTGACCGCATTTTTTATATTTTTTAACGAACGAAGGGCGGGGCAAGCGGCCTACAATGAGGGGGTTGGTGGCCGACGACGAGCGGCGATGAGGCGGACGGGGCGGCGGCTCCGACGCTCCTCGATGATGGGGAAGGAGGCGACGGCAGCGCGGCGCGGGTGATCCGGTGGTGGGGTCGGCAGCAGTTGGGGTCGGTGGGACCGGGCGAGGCGAAGGCGGCGACTCCGGCGACCTGGGTGACAAACAGACGTGTCAAACCGTTGTGGAAAGGCGAGTTACGAAGGTCTATAGAGAAGGGGAGGGTCGAGGTGGTCTCTGGACGGTGAGGAAGGAGACGAACGGGACCAGCACGTCGAGGGCTGTCTGATGGTGGAGGCGGGAGTCTTCAAGTGCGTCGGGGTCATGTTGCATGCGGACGGCAGCTCTGTGCTCCAGGAGGGCGTGGGGTCGTCGGGGTGTCGTCTCCAGTGGTCCATAGGGGCAAAACAAATGTCAACCGGATGAGACTCGGCGAGTTACGAAGGTTGACATAAAGAAAAATGAAGGTAGGGGAGTCTACGGCGATGGAAAACTCCGACGAGATGCTCCGGCTCTGGTGAGATCCAAAGTGGCAGGGCGTCGGCTATGAGTGGCGAGAGGACGAGTGGGTTGGCAGAATGGAGAGAGGGGGTCCTGGGGTTTTTATAGCTGTGATCAGAGGGATCGGGGAGCGAGGGATAAGGGTTATCCCGAGAGGGATGCGGCCGGCGGGTTCGGGGCACGGGCGCGTGCTCTATCCGAGTGGGAGGACGGGAGGTTGAGGATGATGGGGTTGGGCCCCATCTGGCAGTGGCAGCTGCATGCGAGCGAGAGGGAGACGAGGGCAGGCGTGCGAGGCAGGAGCGCTCGGGCTGGCATGGGCAATCGACAGCTAGGCCGCGGGGGTGCGCCTGGCTAGCTGGGTCGAGCTAGCCTCGGTCCAGGTGGTGTGTGTGCGTTTTTTTTACAGAAAACTTTTCGAGGCCAAAATGAAGCCAAACAAAATCCTAAAAATACCACGATTATTTCTAAACTTATCTCTGAATATCTACAACACAGTGAACATTTATTCAAGCATATAATAATTTGAAAATATTTCCTAATGCATTTAATGCACTTTTTGCAAATAAAATAACTACCAAATAAACTCTAAAAACTCCAACTAATATTCAAATGAAATTTCCAACTCTTTTATAGTTTAAGGAAGTCATCTTACCCGCTCTCATTTGTTTTTCTCGAGTGGAAAAAATATTTGAATATTTCAAAAACTCCGAAATGCAATAAATATTATATGCAATGAATGATTCTACTAACATCCAAATTAGATAAAAATTGGGATGTTACAACGCTATCATGCGCATCCGCAATTCCTATCATCTTTGGTGCTTAAATTTTTGCCTTCATGATCTCAAGATATTGTAGCTGGGCTACCTCAACTCATGTAGGGTTAGTAAACATGCTTTTGTATTCTTGCTCTAGTGCAAAGACACTGGGCTTCTCTTCTTCAATTGAAGTCTTGTGTTCCTCACATGCCCTTTTTTACTCCCTCTTACTTTTGCTTGCTATGATCTTTGTCACCTCAATCTTGAATGCAAGTGCGTCTCCATTTTTTTGTCTTTCTCACCTTTCCTTACGGGTGGCCCTTTTGTAGGGAGCTTGTGGTAGTGGTGGGTTTAGGATTTGGGACTTCATGGGCATGATCATCGATGTCTTCATTGTTGTGCACTTGTGTAACCAAAGATGATTTTGCCTTCCTTGGATGAAGATGCTCACTTTCCCTAATTTTTCACATCTCATTGATCTGGGGTAGTGCCCAATAATGGTACATGGAAAAATACCTATTTTTTGAATCCCTATGCTCTGACATGTTGTTTGTGTAGCCGAGTTGTGAAGTTTAAAATTTCACATTTGAAACCTAGGATAAACAATTTATAGAAAAAAATTAACAACAAATACTCACTAGCATGTCCTCTGTCATTCCACTAGGTTTGACATGTTCTACATTAGTAACACAACCTACCCAACAAGTGCAAGATTTCTAAATCAAGGCTCATCAACAATTGAGTGACTTAATGGAGCGCTCAATTGAAACAGACACATTGCGATGACAGTGATATCCAATGTGCTTCCAGTATGTATTTATGCTTTGAATGACCCACGTTGTCAGATCAATGCTTACACGATAGCATGCCATGACCAATGCTTTATCCTCCTCCACGGAGAAGTTGCTCCCCATCTTATTTGTTTTCGAAGGAAAATCATAGTCATCCTCAAACAGAGTGGACAAAGACATACCATGTATGCTTGCCGCCTCATTGATCATCTTCATATATGATTGTTGACTAGATTATCGTAATTACAAAAGTAATGAGCAATAAATAGATTCATGTAAAATTATTATTGTGAATTGTACAAATTAAACAAATGAATACCAAATTTTACCTTTCATTCATTTAATCATATGGCTCATTGACATTGTACATGTTGAAGTCATCATCGGCCTCGAGGAAGGACGATGACATCCGGGTGAAGGCCATGTGAAGGTTGGTGTCGAAGGTGCCGTCATGTGGGAAGGACTAGCCATGGCCTGACCCTTTCCCCTTCTTCGACACTCGTGGTTTCCACACTGGTGTGACGGGGTAGCAGGGATCGATGGTGGGGCAGCCCCGCTTGCCCACGTGATCGGGCAGGCCGGGCTGACGGTGGCCGACGGCGAAAGAGGTCGGGGCGCTCAACGGCCCATGGCCTGCAGCGGGAGGCGGGCGGGCGGCAGCGCCACGGGATCGATGCTGGACTTGGCGGTGGGGTCAACGATGACATGCAGAGAGACGCATGAAGTTTTACGCGGGAGATGAATGGTACTTGGTGTGAAGTGTTACAGGAAGGGCCATCTTCCCCTTGGTGGAGGGCATGTTTGAAAGATTTCACGAGATTTTGTAAGATATTTGCGAGTTTATGAAACTATTGGAGCACTTTTTCAGCTAACTTCTTCTAAACCACGATTATTTTACAGATATGAAAACCATTGGAGATGCTCTCAGAGAAGTACTCCTACTCCTAGTGCATTGGAAGTTCCATAAGAGACTTGTTAGGGCATCTCCAACACCTACCCTCAAACCGTCCGCGTATGTTCGGACCGCGGAAGCCATCCAACGCGGGCCTGTATTAGTCTGTGGAGCGGTCCGGGCGGGGTTTCTCCCGCAAATTGGAGACAAGGTGGGTGGTGGGGGGGGGGGGGGTTGCGGG
>LR738710.1:550924236-551015146 GCA_902687465.1 Secale cereale
GGGGGGGGGGGGGGGGGGGGGGGTTGCGGGAGTCCGGACAACAACCACGTAGGACTCCGACACCCTCGAGCCACCCAATCCCCCTTCCAGTCCCATTTCCTTCCACTCCGTCCTTCTCCCCCTTGCTTTGCACCTCCGCCACTACCGCTATACCTCTCCGGCCGCCATAGAGGCATTGCCAAACATCCGCAACCTGCACCGACGCGCCCGCTCGCCCTGTCCACCCTAGAGTCGTTTGTACCCAAGTACACTCTAACCCGTGTCAACGACCTGGATGGCGGACACCACTCCGGCAGGTGTTCGGTCAAATGCCATTGAGCTTATTTTTGAATGCTCTATGGTTTTTTAGAGTACAAAGGATGGCGAACTACTCGACCATGGATGATGAGTTGTTGTGTGATGCGTGGTTGGCTGTATCAACGAATTTCGTAGGCAGGAGCAAAGGGGGGGACCTTCTGACAACAAGTGCATGAATCATTTCGCGCACAAAAGAACATTGCATCATGCGACATGTACTTCATTCAAGAATGCAATTTAAGATCGTTATCGTATCGCTGGTACGCTATCCGGACTAGCGTCACCAAGTTTTGTAATGTGGTTCGTTAGCTGCAAGCAAGGTGGCCATTGCTCGCGACAGATGACGAGATTGTAAGTTTTGCTTCCTCTTGTTCAACTTTGATGATTGATTCATTCACTTAATGTTGGTCTACACATTATGTAGCCCACCCGCGCTACCGTGATGTGCCACAACACCGAGGGACGACCATTTACTTACACACACTGCTGGATGAAGTTGAAGGGGAAGTATGTGTGGGGTGGCACGGTCGGTTGATGAAAAACTTGTTGGACATCCAGTTAATCTAGTCGAATTTGAGACATTGTTGTACTAGACTTATTTTGCATGCTATGTATCGATGATTTGTGCTTTTTTCTATCCAAACATAGATGGAATTCGCCGTGTTTACATGAATTTTGTCCCGTCAGTGGAAACCCGGGTCGAAATGTATGCATGCAACATTGGTTGGCGGACTCCCACATTCGAGTCCATGAACTATATATGAATGATTTGTGTTATTTTTAATCCGAATTTTAATGAAATTCGTCGTGTTTGCATGAATTTCACCCCGTTACTTCAAATCCGGAATGAAGGTTCTGCAAGCAACGTTGGATGACGGTCTTCCGCATCCATGTCCGTGGACAGATACGGGAGGAAATTTGCGTATCACCGTTGAAGATGCCCTTAGCAAGGAAGAACCCTATGTAGCGAGGCCAGCTTTGGAGATCTAATATAGAATTAAGTTTCACCACGTAGTACGTAGTGAAAATTTAAGAGCAGTCCACTACGTAGTGAAACGTTTACGAGCAGTGACGGACTGGTGGCCCCGCTAATTTAACAGCGGTCCATGGGTCCGCATGTCACTATGTCAGAGCTTGTCCCTCGTAATTTTGGCCGTGCACGCGGTGCATCATATCCCAGTTAGGCTCCTACGCCCCAGTTTTTTTGTTGTTGAAAATTTCCTACGCCCTAGTAGAGCTGCCCATTGCACTAGTAGGTGAGCCCATCAGCTCTTGTGGTGAGACATGGAGAAAATGTGGATTTAAGCATGCATGGAAAGTAGCGAAACGATTCGGCATGGAGTGATTGGGGAGATGAAATCGATGATGAGATGATTGAAGCTGCGATTGATGAGATGCTGCGATTGATGAGATGGGAAGGAGGCGCTCCGTACAACTACTGCTACAGCAGTGGCAGTAGCAGCAGGGGCCGGCATTAGCAACAGCGGAGGAGATTGTGCGATCTTTGCGACTTGATGGCGCCACTCTTTCCTCCCACGCCTGTGAAAAAAAAAATGCTATCTCTACGTCTTCTCCCCAGGTGACACCATCACTAGAGTGCTACCATGATAGTAATTTAAAAATTCTAATTTTAGATGTGTAAAAAAATTAGATTTTTTTTGAATGTTCATCACATATGTTTCTACAATCTCTAAAAAATTCAGATCAAAATCTGAAATGAACAAAGAGAAACAAAAAAGAGAAATTCAAAAAAGAGAAATTTAACATGAATAGTGGCACATTTCGGATTTTAATCTGAATTTTCTAGAGGTTGTAGACACATATGTGATGAACATTCACAATTTTTTTCGAAATTTTTTGACACATGAAAAATTACAATTTTCAAATTGGTATCATGTTAGCACTCAAGTGATGGTATCACATGATATTGTCCCGTCTTCTCCACTCCATTTATAGCCGGACTTTGCTAATCCGACCCTCAAACGACTGTCTGACGCGTTCGGCGTGTCCATGGACACTGACCGGGCACTCTAAATTTACGACTCCACACCCGCGTATCTCATATCCGGCACCCTATATCCGGCGTGTCCGCGGACACTGACTGTGCACTCTCTAAATTTACGACTCCACACCCTCGTATCTCATATCCGGTACCCTATATCCATACCAACTCATGGATCATACTATGTAGATCACGAAACGATCAAAATCGATAGAAACAGACATATAAACTGATGCCAAACGGGCATAATTCACATAAACATCATCAAAAGATCACTAAACGGGCATAGTTCACATAGTTCAACGATTCGGCACATTGTAACTACACACTATAACTAGATTATATAAAAGGAGAATGCGAGCCTCACCACTTCCACGCCGGCCCTTTACTCTTCCGGTCGGCGGCGCTGCCGTAGGCGTCCACTGCAAGAGGTGGGTCGACGTCGGAGTCGGATCCATCGGAGGAGGAGGAGGAGGAGATGATGATGTAGCCTTGCAAGCACCGGAACGATGTGGTCTTGCTTGCGCTTGAGCTTGGCAGCCTCCGTCGCTGCCGCCGCTGCCTCCCGCTCGGATTCCTCAATGCCTAGTCAGAGCTGCTTGGCGTTGATCCTTCGGAGCCGCCGGGTGTCCATCTCCGTCGGGGTAAGTGACCGACGGTACACCCACTGGAGGAGACACTCCTCCCTGTCGGGCACCGGCATCACGCGACGGCCACGGGCGGACCGCGCAGCCGCGTCGGACCCGCCCCATCTCCCTTGCCCTCTGCCTCTCGAGGCGGGTGGCACGTGCCTCCGAATCTGGATTCCGCATCCGCAGCGCCGGTGGAGCGGGCACTAGAACCAACCGCTGCTCACGCGGAGCAGATGCCGGAGCTATTTGGGCAGCCCATGCAGATCTGCACGCGGGTCGGGAAGGGTCGGTGTCGCCTGTAATGACCCGTGAGCGCAAGACGGAGCGCCAACTCATACTCCTTGTCTCCGGAGCTGCAGTCGGATTGGCTGCCGGTTCTTGACATGCTTGTCGGCGCTGAAGATTGGACCGATTGGGAAAGGGGAGTGTCGGGCAGCAGTGCAGAGTGACGTGACCCGGGGTTTGCTCCGGAGGGGGATTTTGTGGGGTCGGGGTGGCCCAGCGGTGGGTCGGGAGGACGTGGCTGATGCGCCCGGGCCGCCTTATATCTGCCCTATATTTGGGCTGGATATGAGGGGTGTCGGTCAGCCCTGGCGTTTGTCCGCGGTTTGGGAGCTCCAGTTGGGTCGGTTATTTGTGACCGGCCAGTGAGCGAACGACCTGTTCGGGCGTTTGAGATGTGTTTGAGAGGTTCGGCTGTAGACGCTCTTAATCCATTCGATGGTGTACATATCACTACATCTGATCACACACGAACACGTCATCTTGTACTCCTCGCATCCACCGTGATACACAAGACACATTGTCGGAGAAGCCTCATCGGGAGCGTGATATGAAGACACGTCAACAAGGTCTTTTGAAGACCCGATACCCCACACATCCGGGAGGGACCGTCAGGGGGTGCGGCGGCTATGCGTTACCCTAGATCGATTCATCAAGAGCATTGGCCGATCGACAACTTGGCTGTATAGAATTATCATGCTGAAGAATTCACATATGACCTTGAACGGAGGTGACCTCAAAATAAAGTTATCCATTTAGATGAGACTAACAACTTTCATGTTAAACGTATTGCGATTCGAAGTCATCTTGAAGGTGTTTTGTCTCATGTTGTATCTTCTGTAGTAGAAAAAACATGAAACTTTGCCTGGTTAGTGCCCGGACGCCTGAACCTTTGTCCTATTCCAATTCCAACCTCCTAATGCCGCTGAGCACTTACTGAGACAATTTCCTGTATGTCTAACTCTTCGTACGGCCCTGGGCTGGACTGTCCGACCATTCTTGGATCCTGCTGATGCAGTGCACTGTTTGGGACGCCGAGGCTGCATACAACTTCAGATTGAGATGTTTCAAGAAAAAGCAAAGTTGTTGGCCTTGACGATATCAAGAATTTTCATGGTTATCACTTTTCCATTTGAAGTAATCTTAATTGTGTTATCTGTCATGCCATAATCTGGTCTATTTTCATGGTTATCACTTTTTCATTTGAAGTAATGTTTATTGTTTTATCTGACAAACGAAGCTCAAACAATGCGTGTATTTGTTAATTGTGTTATCTGTCATGGCTACTGTTGAATTTAATATTAAAATAAAATTATTTAAAAAATACCGAAATTATTTCAAATTTATTTTTCTCCATTGTTTCTATTGACGGGAATCATTTTATCCTATTTTCCATATATTTTATTTTTGGAGAAAAATAATTTGAATAAAAATAAATAACTCCCAATTGGATTTGAATTTTAGTTTCAAACAATTTCAAATCTTTTCTGTTTTCCCTTCGCCAAAAATATTTCAAATGCCCTGAATATTTGAAGTGTCATATTACTTCTTTCTTTTGAATATTTCTAGGGGTTTTGAAATTTGAAAATTCAAATAACTTCAAATTTAATGTGGGTTTAAAAATAACTTCAAAGGAACTTCCAATTTGTTTCTTCTAAACTTCCAACTCATATTTCATCTAACTTGAAGAACTCATTTTATCTCCCCTCATGGAAATCAGTGAGTTGCCTAAAGTTTATGGATTTGAAATATTTTCAAATGTAATTGAAATATATTCAAATCCCTTTTTCATTTCTTTAAATGGACGAGTCACATTATCTTCACTCTAGGGTTTTGCATTTGAAATGAATTTGAATTCTAGGAGATCAAAATGCAAAGTGAAAGTTTGGGAAAGTCATTTCATTCCCTCTCATTTAACTTTCAATTTTTCACTCAATTTGACACAATCAATCACACAACAATCAATAAAACAATCCTAATTATTTATTTAATATAACATTTATAAATTTAAAATTTTGGGGTGTTACAAACTACCACCCTTAAAATGAATCTCGTCCCCGAGATTCGGAGAGGCTATAAAGAAGGTTTGGTTTGGGGGTCTTCTTGAAAATCCATTGATTGTCACAAGGATGTGGGGCGATATCACCGTTAGAACAATGGTTACAGTTCCAATAAAACTCATGTTCTCCTTTCTTATTGTTGATGGTGTCATGCTTCTGAGATCTTCGGGATAACTCCTACTCTAGGGCTCTTCCGGCAGGGGCATAAATCTTTCCTCAAACTCTTGTGTGCCTTCACCATGGTAGGGTTGTCCCGAGACTAGCTCTTCTTAGCTGACAGGTCTGTGGCCAATACTATTCAACTATCGATATGTCCTGGTGGTCACTAGTTAATGGTTTCTCCTGCAGGGAATGGGCCTAGTTTGAGTCTCACGTATATCCTATGACTGGCAAGGGTTGCCCATACATGGTTGCATCGCCCTACCATTCTAAGGTTTTTGGCTTGTCGTGTTGGCACTCTTCTAGGGTTTTAAGGCTCTTTGATTTTCCATCATCATATGATAGTTCATGATAGAAGTCTTCGGTATGGGGGCCAATCCATCCCATATTTGAATCGTTACTTCATACGCAAACAGTGAATCACGTATTTCTAACACTCGGACATTCTCACAAGCATTGCGGAATTTTTCTTGTCCTCGAACTAGGTTTGAAAAATCCTTTAATTCCGCAAGCTGAACAAAACATATATTGTTCTTCACAACTCTTGGGTTTTCGTATCCTCCTAAGAAACATTTTCCAAGCAAATCACAACTTCTTCCATATTTCTTCCTTCATCAAGGTAGTGCGTCCCCTTCAAGATGAATATGCTTCATCATGTCTTTCAGTATATTTTGGTAATCATGATCACTAGTTAGGTTCATGATCATTTCCAGACCCTTGAGGGAAGACTCTTCAAGAGTTGTCATCTGCAGGTGTCAGATAAAAGGGCACCCAAAATAATGTATCACCTTGGGTGAAATATTGTTCTCTCCGGAAAAGGGTTTTGTGGTCAGCTTGTTCATGGGTTAAAAGTATTAGGTCTAGGTGAGATAGAGAGAGAAATACCCACCCACAATCAACATACAATTCCTAGATCAAGGTTTCTACCATTTGTAATGGGATGGTTTACTATGGTTTCGTTACCAAGTCTTCATTTCTTCAGGTCTTCAATGCTCGATGTTTTCCAATTTTTGATGCTTCTCCCCTATGAAGCCCTTCCCTTACTCTTTTGTAACTTACAACTCTCAGGGTTGAAATATATACAAACCTACGAATAACGTTTATATCCAACCACTCAATAAACACAAAAGATCAATCATTCAAGCATTCATTTATTCATTCAATACTAAAGTATCACCACCCACATAAGTTGGTATGGTCCGATACTTTAATCGCGAAACGTTCATCTTTATTTTTCTCATGGTGGAACTACTACTAAGCTAGCTTATAGGGGACCTAATCTTTGTCTCCACTAGGCTTCTTCTATGTGGACTTGATATCCTCAAGTTCTTCCGCAATATTCCCTATTGACGCGGAGTTTCTTGTGGCATCCCTGTATTTCTTGGAGTTGGTCCTTAAGCTTCTGGATCTCAACATCCTTGGCATGAGCTATGGTCCTGCCGCCCTTCAGTTCCTGACGCATCCTTGGGATCTCGAGATATTCCTCCTCCAGCTTGACTACCTTCAGCTTCTGGGTCTCTACCTCTTTCCGTAGTGCTTCATTGTCAAACAAGGCTTCCAGAAGGTCCATCTGAATATTCTTGATGTATTGTTCCAGATCTTGGTTATACACCAACACTGGGAAGAACTTCATATTCCGATCATTCCTAAGGGACATGGTGGATCCATCAACCTTCTGCCATCCAAACTTTCCAAAGTAGTGTGGGTTTAGTGCAGCACAATGACAATCACAATAGCATAAGTGTGTGATAGCATCATGGACGGTAGTGTTTATGCCCATATCATAGTCATGATTTAACATTCCAAAGCTGATGTCTCACGTCTTGGGGTCTCCTTTGCGTCGAAAAACTTGAGTCCTGACTCCCGATGATCCAAACGTCCTCTTAGTTTCCTTGATCTCATATATCGGCAGCTTCGGGAGTCTGATAGCTCCACAAGGAGTGGGCCTCCAAGAACACCCTCGTAGTGTTCTCTTTTGCTCAGAATGTAGCTCTCCATTTATAATTTGAAATGAGTAAGGTTTAGGAAAAGAATTCAGGGGTTACAAGAGTAGTATAAGATAAAACTTGTTCCTGGCAGGGTCTTCCTATTAGTAAGCCATTTCCTAGGGCCGCGTCCTACAGTCAACATGTGCTCTGATGCCATCTATAGTGACCCGACCTCGAATAGTCAAGCCTGTGTGTATCCATGCCATCCCTGGATCAGTATGTTGTCACACACAGTACATTAATGTATATATCAAAGTGCAATCATATGTATAAATAACGTAATAACTGATATATATATACCTCATATGTCTCAACCGAAACAATCGGCAGGTTGGGTGTAGACCATAACCCTACAATGAAACTCACTCGTCGAAGAAATATCTACAACATGATACATTGCAGTCGTGTAGGTTAGTACATTGAATGTACCGGCAAGCTCACAAATAAGAGAAACGGATGATAAAACTATTCTATATGTAGTATGGCTTTGTGGCTCTATGTCTGAGTTTTGTTTGCATAAAAGCTAGTTTGATTTCCGCCAATCGATGTCTCGTAGCCCAAATAATTATCAGTTTCCCGCAATTAAGTTATCAGTCTGGTGTTGAGAGTTCCAAGATAGATCCAAGTCTAGAGGCTCAAATTGTCCGTAACCAGGGACACGGCTAATCGATTAGATTTGAACTCTGCATAGTGTTGTGCACCTTACCCACAATAATAGATCCCTCCCTTTAAGTTCTCACACTTCAGAGTGTTTGAGAATAGGACGATCGAAACATGATCTTCTGAAGAGTTCCCCCGACCACCGTCCGGTGCTCATCCAATCCTACCGTAGTTCTACATCTGCTAGCACATTCCCAGTCAGGGTCACAATGAAGGACAACCAAGCCAGAGCCCATATTGACTTGTGGCTACACATGTAAGCTTCCGGGCATGAAGTATTCATCTATCTCTTTGAGTCTATGTGGAGCTTTCTGTGTGATTGACCGACGCTTCTCCAGCAACACCTAGGCTAACCACTGAGTACTCCAGGGCACCGTTAATCCATTCCACCCAGTAGTGTGTATTGAAAACTTGTCTCGAGTCTTGAATTCTTGAGGTA
Organism: Secale cereale; assembly: GCA_902687465.1. Classification (NCBI taxonomy): domain Eukaryota; kingdom Viridiplantae; phylum Streptophyta; class Magnoliopsida; order Poales; family Poaceae; genus Secale; species Secale cereale. The sequence continues at coordinate 550,932,756 of LR738710.1, forward strand.
TTGAAGATGTAGGCCTTGAGGATACCATCATGAAGTTGTCGTCTTGACATAGAGTTCTCCTTCTCACACCACTCCCGAACACTCATACACAACCCCATCTACCATAGCGTAGCATTAAAATAAATATCGTCCCAGGCTTGATAACAGGGTGGTGGGTTCCTACCTCATGCATTCTGCTCAACTACAAGAATTACATATCACTACCGGAGGGATTATGAACGGAGACACTAAATGCAATAAAAACACAGGTATGCATAACACGATCAAACTGAACTTGCCTCGTAAGTTGATGAAGTTTATAACCCTCTTAGAAAATGTCTTGGTAGAACTATTCGTCAGTCCAATGAAATCTATATAGTCAAACATTGCAATCATATAAGCATTCACTCTAGCATCAATTCTAGCAATCAAGTTAAAAGCCAACAAATAATAGTGCAATAAAGGAATCAATAAGAAAAACCAAATAAAATCCAATGAAAACTTCAAAACAAAACTACTAAAGAAAAGTCCTCTGACTTAACTACACATCACAAAAATAGTTTTTGTTCTAAATTAGCTCATTAGTAAGAAAATTCTAAACTAATAATTTAATAGAAAATAAAATATATTTTTTATTAAAATAACAGAAAACAATTTTCTACAAATTTTATGCAAAAATAAACAACTTAAAACGCATTTATAAAACTCCTCCTATGATCAGAGCAAGTTTTCTTTCAAAACAAAAGAAAGAAAAAAAATCATTTCTAACTACAAATAAAATGCCTACTGTTGACTAACATAAACTAATCAAAACTTGACAAAACATTTAAAGAAAATAAGTTAAAACAATTAAAACTAATGGAAATAGAACTAATCCTATGAAATACTAAAACAATACTATTTTTGCAATAAACCTAATTTAAAATAAGCTAAAAATAAATCGCCAGATGCTGTTGGATAAACAAAACAATAAGAAAATGGTAGCAAAATAATTACTCAAAAATATAATTAAAACTCAAGATATGGCCAAAATAGCGATTCGAACAAATTTCATCAAATTCAAATTTAAACTACTCAAATTTGAAATCCGAGTACACAAACTAAAAACTTCATAAATTTTGCAAACTATTTCTGTAAATAAAAAAAAGAAAAATACTACAAGACGGCTAGGCTACACGTGGCGCGCTGTGAGTGGGCGGGCAGTGTGGCTGTTCTGCTGCTACAGGAGGATGACCGATCTTTAATAGAAAAATGGTTTGACCTAAGTTAACTACGAGCGGCTCAGATCTGGCCGTTGGATCTAGATTGGGCGGCCTGGGGTGGCCAAAGCGAGGTAGATGGGCGGGGGGCAGGTAGTTACCATAGAAGACAACAGTGACGGCGGCGACGGTCGGGGACGAGCGGGGATGGCTCTTCAGGGCTTCTCTGGTGGCAGTGAGGACCTCATGTGAAGCAGACGAGCGAGGCGGGGTGTTCTATGGCGAAGTTGGGGGTTGTAGCGACCAGACCTCAAACAGTCTGATCTCTGTGCATCAGTGTCATCCCTGAATCAGTAATGCTGACACGCACAATACTTGAAGGATTTATAACAGAGTAGCAATCACACACTTATTACATCGATAGTCCAACGATGATCTTATTACAATAAATATGGCTGAAGGCCATCTAATACGATAACAGCGGAAGGCTTGGAGGATAAGTGAGTCCATCAACTCCAACGGCATCACTGAGTATAGAACCACTACCTAACAGGCACCTTACTCGTCGTCTGAAAAGTCTGCAACATGAAACGTTGCAGCCCGAAAAATGGATCAGCACATGGAATATGCTGGCAAGGTAACACAAGAGAATGCAATGGAAGTAAAGCTATACTATATGCAATATGGCTGGTGGAAAGCTCTATGGTTAGGTTTTTGCGTAAAGCCAATTTTTCCCTACTTCAAAGGAATAGATTTTAATTAACTATCATGGTAGTTGAAACATCGTTGAGAAGATAGACATCCTCTCAACCCCAATTAAAAATAATCATTAAACCCAACAAAATTAATTAAAGTAACGTGATGAGATTCACATGATAAAGCAAGTACTAGATACTCAAGACGTCCGTAACCGGGGACACGACTAATCATGATCAGTTTGTACACTCTGCAGAGGTTTGTGCACTTTTCCCCACAAGACTCGATCGCCTCCGTTTGGTTCCTCGCACTGCATGGTGTTTGAGAAACGGATGACCGAGACACAGTCTTTCCAAAGAGGTCCCCTTAACCAGATAGATAGGCCGGTACACCTACAAAACCCACTGCATATGCTAGCCCATCATGGAAAGGTTTCCCACAACTTACTCAACTATGCCAGAGCCCATAATGGCATGTGGCTGCACACGGAAGTTTCTAGTATGAAAAATCTCATGATCCCTTTGAGCCTGGGTGGCGGTCCAAAAGAAAAACAGGCAATCACTGGAATAACCAGATGCCTCAATCCACCCAGATGTGTATTAATGTTGCCACCTTAAGTTGAACCATTAATTAACAAACTCACATCTGTCATGGATTTCACTCACCCAATCCACGTCTACAAGCATAGCATGTCCTAACAGCAAATGTAGAAGTAACTCCCAAAGGTTTGAATGTAATGCAGGTAATAGGTACTACCTCAATCTACTTCCCAGTCCCACAAATTAATTGATCCTACTCATGCAATGTGTGAGGGTTTGACTAATGCAATGAAAACTGGGTAATTGGAAAGTATGATTAAAGTGTTACTTGCCTTGCTGATGATCCGCAAAACCTAGAGACTCAAAGTAGCAAGCGGCGCACTCCGGGTACTCTATCGCAATCAAACAAGCACACAATAAGTACTTAACTAATGCACGGGTAAAACTCAAATAAGAGATCTAACTAGAAAGTTCAACTTAAGAACTCCGGTTTGCAAAAAGAATCAACTCGAAAGAAGCAACGAAACTCAAACTGCGAAAGAAACAAGCTCCGGTTTGCTAGTTGGCCTAAAGTCAAATTTTACAGTAGCCAAAATCTTCTTAAAGTTGATTAAACGTAAAGAGGGCATCGAGACGAAGATCTGGGATTTTGAATCACCTGATTCCGACTCTCGAGCGAAAAGAAAAACGAAAAACAAGATCAGGGCAGAAATCACGACCGGAATAACCGCGGATAAATACTCCGAAAAAGAAAACGGACGAACAGGCTAACGATGAACGTTCGCTATCTGCGGCTAACTAATGAATACCGTTCGTTAAAACGAGCGTACGGACAAGCGTCCGCTAAATAACTAAACCGACGAAAAACCGAACCGATCTAATCTAAAAAACAGATCTACGGTTTTTACGAAAAACCGAGCGGTTCTAAAAAAACCGTAACTACCTCAACGACGACTCCTGCGAGACGGTGGCGGCGGTCCAGCGGTCCGGCGTCGGGCGGCGGGGCGGTGCGGCGGGCGGCGGCGGCGGCACGCGGCGGCGGGGGCAGCAGCGGCGGCGGCGGCGCGAAGGGCGGCGGGGCGGCGCGCTAGGGTTTCGCGGGGCGAGGCGGCGGCGGCGGGCTGGCGGGGCTGGCGACTTGGGCTGACTCTGGCGCTTATAAAGCCCAGAGTCCCAATCCTATACGAGTCTAAGTCGGTTCACTTTTTTTTTTAAATAGAGTCCTGGCGTAGAAAAACTAACGAAAGAAATACTAAACGAACTCCAAAAATCCCGAAATAAATTTTCACTGTCCTCTAATAATATTTTGGACAAAGCGAACATTTTTCCCGGACCTAAACGCAATTTTGAAAAACGTGTATTTTTCCTATGCAAATAAATTCGCAAATAAATCCAGAAAAATACCAAAAGTGATTTTAATATTTTTCCTCCAATATTTCTTTTATTGTGGAGAAGTCATATTATCTCCGCTCATATTTTGTATTTAGAAATATTTTTAGGAGAGAAAAATAATTAGAATCACACTGTCCTCGTACCAGTATTCGAGCGAACTCAAATACGAAAACGGTAAAATTCCCAACTCTCTCCGTAGGTCCTTGAGTTGCTTAGAATTTCGAGGAACGCCACAAACAAAAAATGCAAAAACATGAAATGCAATATGATCTATGTATAACATTCCAAATTGAAAATTTGGGATGTTACAGGGGTCGGGGTGTGATACGTCCATTTTGCATCATGTTTTTATGTTGATATTTATTGCATTATGGGCTATTATTACATGTTTTGTCACAATACTTATGCCTTTTCTCTCTTATTTTACAAGGTTTATATGAAGAGGGAGAATGCCGGCAGCTGGAATTCTGGGCTGGAAAAGAAGCAAACTCTGGAAACCTATTCTGCACAACTCCAAAAGCCCCGAAACTCCACAGAACTCCATTTCAGAAAATATAAAAAATATCTGGCGAAAGAAGATCACGAGGGGGCCACCTGCTGTCCATGAGGGTGGGGGGCGCGCCCCCCCTCTCTGGGCGCGCCCCCTGTCTCGTGGGCCCACCGACGGCCCCCCGATGCCCATCTTCTCCTATATGAGGCGTTTTGACGTGGAAAAAAAATCATAAGGAGGCTTTCGGGACCAGACGCCGCCGTCTCGAGGCGGAACCGAGGCAGAAACCAATCTAGGGCTCCGGCAGAGCTGTTCTGCCTGGGATACTTCCCTCCGGGAGGGGGAAATCGTCACCGCCGTCATCACCAACAACTCTCCCACCTTGGGGAGGGCTATCTTCATCAACATCTTCACCATCACCATCTCCTCTCAAACCCTAGTTCATCTCTTGTATCCAATCTTTGTACCCAAACTTAGATTGGTACCTGTGGGTTGCTAGTAGTGTTGATTACTCCTTGTAGTTGATGTAGTTGGTTTATTTGGTGGAAGATCGTATGTTCAGATCCATTATGCATATTAATACCCCTATGATCATGAACAATATTATTACTTGTGAGTAATTAATTTTGTTCCTGAGGACATGGGAGAAGTCTTCCTATTAGTAGTCATGTGAATTTGGTCTCCATTCGATATTTTGATGAGATGTATATTGTCTCTCCTCTAGTGGTGTCATGTGAACGTCGACTACATGACACTTCACCATTATTTGGGCCTAGAGGAAGGAATTGGGAAGTAATAAGTAGATGATGGGTTGCTAGAGTGAGAGAAGCTTAAACACTATCACTTATAAGTAGTTGAGGCTATTAAAGTTGAAGAAAAGACTATCACTTATAATGTTGATCCTATTATTCCTACTGCTTATATTGAGAAACCACCTTTCCCTTTTAGGATAAAAGATCATGCCCAAGCCTCAGCTGTAGTTCGTAAGAGTAATACTAGAACACCTACACCCTCTGAGCAAATTAAAGTTGAACCTAGTGTTGCCATGGTTAAAGATCTCTTGGTAGCAGATTTAGATGGACAAGTTATTTACCTCCAACAAGAGTCTGCTAGAATAGCCAAACCCAATGCTAGGAATAAACGTAGACCTATTGTAGGCTTGCCTATTATCTCTGTTAAGATAGGAGATCATTGCTATCATGGTTTATGTGACGTAGGTGCTAGTGCGAGTATTATCCCTCTTACCTTATATCGAGAAATTATGCATGATATTGCACCTGTTGAGTTAGAAGGGATTGATGTTACTATTAAGCTTGCCAATAGAGACACCATTTCACCAGTTGGGATAGTTAGAGATGTTGAGGTTTTGTGTGGGAATGTTAAATACCCTGCTGATTTTCTTATTCTTAGTTCCCCACAAGATAAATTTTGTCCCATTATATTTGGTAGACCCTTCTTGAATACCGTTAATGCTAAGATAGACTGCATGAAAGATATTGTCACTGTTGGATTAGGGGACATGTCTCATGATTTTAACTTTGCTAAGTTCCGTAGACAACCCCTTGATAAAAAATTACCTAGTAAGGATGAAATTATTGGTCTTGCTTCTATTGTTGTGCCTCCTAATGATCCTTTATAACAATACTTGCTAGACCATGAAAATGATAGGCATATGAATGAGAGAAGGGAAATAGATGAAATATTCTGTAATCAGGGACCCGTATTGAAAAACAACTTGCCTGTTGAAATCCTAGGGGATCCTCCTCCACCCAAGGGTGATCCCGTGTTTGAACTTAAACCTTTGCCCGATAATCTTAAGTATGTTTATCTTGATGAAAGCAGATATATCCTGTTATTATTAGTGCTAACCTTTCAGAGCAGGAAGAAGAAAAACTATTGAAAACTCTAAAGAAGCACCGTGCTGCTATTGGATATACTCTGGATGATCTTAAGGGCATTAGTCCCACTTTATGCCAACACAAGATAAAATTGGAAGAAATTGCTAAACCGGTTATTGATCATCAGCGACGGTTAAATCCTAAGATGAAAGAAGTGGTAAGGAAGGAAATACTAAAGCTTCTAGAGGCAGGTATTATCTATCCAGTTGCTGATAGCCAGTGGGTAAGTCATGTCCATTGTGTCCCTAAGAAAGGAGGTATAACTGTCGTTCCTAATGATAAAGATGAATTGATCCCGCAAAGAATAGTTACAGGTTATAGGATGGTAATTGATTTCCGTAAGTTAAATAAAGCTACTAAGAAATCATTACCCCTTACCATTTATTGATCAAATGCTAGAAAGGTTATCGAAACATACTCATTTTTGCTTTCTAGATGATTATTCTGGTTTCTCTCAAATACCTGTGTCAAAAGGGGATCAAGAAAAGACCACTTTTACTTGTCCTTTCGGTACCTTTGCTTATAGACGTATGCCTTTTGGTTTATGTAATGCACCTTCTATCTTTGAAAGATGCATGATGGCTATATTCTCTGATTTTTGTGAAAAGATTGTTGAGGTTTTCATGGATGATTTCTTCATTTACGGAACTTCTTTTGATGATTGCTTAAGCTACCTTGATCGAGTTTTGCAGAGATATGAAGACACTAATCTTGTTTTGAATTGGGAGAAGTGCTACTTTATGGTTAATGAAGGCATTGTCTTGGGACATAAAATTTCTGAAAGAGGTATTGAAGTTGACAAAGCTAAAGTGGATGCTATTGAAAAGATGCCATGCCCTAAGGACATCAAAGGTATACGAAGTTTCCTTGGTCATGCCGGGTTTTATAGGAGGTTCATAAAGGACTTCTCCAAAATCTCCAGGCCTCTGACTAATCTCTTACAAAAAGATATTCCTTTTGTCTTTGATGATGATTGTCTAGATGCATTTGAAATACTTAAGAAAGCATTGATCTCTGCGCCTATTGTCCAGCCTCCTGACTGGAATTTACCTTTTGAGATTATGTGCGATGCTAGTGATTATGCTGTAGGTGCTGTCTTAGGGCAAAGAGTTGATAAGAAATTGAATGTTATCCAGTATGCTAGTAAAACTCTAGATAGTGCCCAGAAAAATTATGCTACTACTAGGAAAGAATTTTTAGCAGTTGTATTTGCTTGTGATAAGTTTAGACCCTATATTGTTGATTCTAAAGTAACTATTCACACTGATCATGCTGCTATGAAATACCTTATGGAAAAGAAAGATGCTAAACCTAGACTTATTAGATTGGTTCTTCTACTGCAAGAATTTGACTTGCATATTATTGATAGAAAGGGAGCTGAGAACCCCGTTGCAGACAACTTGTCTAGGCTAGAGAATATACTTGATGACCCACAACCTATTGATGATAGCTTTCCTGATGAACAATTAGCTGTCATAAATACTTCTCGTACTGCTCCATGGTATGCTGATTATGCTAATTATATTGTTGCTAAGTTTATACCTCCTAGCTTCACATACCAGCAAAAGAAAAAGTTCTTCTATGATTTAAGGCATTACTTCTGGGATGACCCACATCTTTATAAAGAAGGAGTAGATGGTATTATTAGACGTTGTGTACCTGAGCATGAACAGGAATAGATCCTACGCAAGTGCCACTTCGAAGCTTATGGATGACACCATGCGGGAGATAGAACTGCACACAAGGTATTGCAATCCGGTTTTTATTGGCCTACTCTCTTCAAGCCCGTAAGGTTGTCTTATCTTGTGATGAATGTCAAAGAATTGGTAATATCAGTAAACGTCAAGAAATGCCTATGAATTATTCACTTGTTATTGAACCATTTGATGTTTGGGGCTTTGATTATATGGGACCGTTTCCTGCCTCTAATGGGTACACACATATCCTAGTTGCTGTTGATTATGTTACTAAGTGGGTAGAAGCTATTCCAACTAGTAGTGCTGATCATAACACCTCTATTAAGATGCTTAAAGAAGTTATTTTCCTGAGTTTTGGAGTCCCTAGATACTTAATGACTGATGGTGGTTCACACTTTATTCATGGTGATTTCTAAGATGCTTGCAAAGTATAATATCAACCATGGAATTGCATCCCCTTATCACCCACAGACTAATGGTCAAGTAGAACTAAGTAATAGAGAGTTGAAATTATTTTTGCAAAAGACAGTTAATAGGTCTAGAAAGAATTGGTCCAAGAAACTTGATGATGCATTATGGGCCTATAGAACTGCATACAAAAATCCTATGGGTGTGTCTCCATATAAGATGGTATATCGAAAAGCTTGTCACTTACCTCTTGAGTTAGAACATAAGGCATATTGGGCTATCAAAGAGCTTAATTATGATTTCAAACTTGCCGGTGAAAAGAGGTTATTTTACATTAGCTGTCTTGATGAATGGAGAACCCACGCCTATGAGAATGCCAAGATGTTTAAAGAGAAAGTTAAAAGATGGCATGACAAAAGGATACAAAAGCGTGAGCTTAACGTAGGTTATTATGTCTTATTATACAACTCTAGTTTAAGATTTTTTGCAGGAAAACTTCTCTCCAAGTGGGAAGGACCTTACGTTACCGAGGAGGTCTATCATTCCGGTGCCATAAAAATCAACAACTTCGAAGGCACAAATACGAAGGTGGTGAACGGTGAAACAATCAAACATTATATCTCAGGTAATCCTATAAATGTTGAAACCAATGTTATTGAAACCGTAACCCCGAAGGAATACATAAGGGACACTTTCCAGAACGATCGAGACTCCGAAAAGGAAGAGGTATGTGGTACAGTAAGTAAACCGACTCCAAAATAGTTCTAAAGGCAATTTTTCTCCGTTTTGGAATATTTAGAAAAATAGAAAAATAAGTGGTAGTGCGGAAGAGACGCGAGCCATCCACGAGGGTGGAGGGCGCGCCCCCCTTCACTGGGCGCGCCCCCTACCTCGTGGGCACCCCGTGTGCCTCCCGGATTCCGTTTTCTTGTGGGTTACTCCTTTTGGTCGGTAAAAATTCATTATATAAACTCCCGAAGGTTTTGACCTTTGTATCACGCAAAAAATCCTCTATTCTTGTTTCGAGTTGTTTTCTGCTAGGGTTTACGAAGCCAGGCACCATGTCGTCTCCCTCCTCCAACAACGAAGGCAATGATGCTTGGCTAATGAAGATAGATCTGAAGAGGGGAGGACCTGAGGAGACCCACACGGAGAAGAAGATCAAGAAGGAGGTGGAAGATCCGGCTCCGGCATTGGGAGAAGAAGACATCCATCAACCTCTTCTCAACCTCTTTACCTCAACTGAGATTGAAGCTTTCAGGATGATTGAGTCAGCTCAAATTAAAAATAAGCATCTCACAAGTGAAAATATTTTGTTGAAGGAATATATAGCTGCACTCAAAGGTATTATCCGCAAGCTGGAGGATCTCCTACGCTTGATATATGATGATCCAGCGTCACTACTTTCAACCCCATCATCACCACCACCGAAGAAGGAGACATGATCATATGGGTATGGGCACTCCCCTTTGGCAATTGCCAAGCTTGGGGGAGTGACCTCGGTATCGTATCACCATCACACTCCTATCTTTACTGTTTTTCTTAGTTCGATCCTTTTGGTAGTATCTTGATCTAGTAGAATAAAGTTAGCATGATCTAGTTTTGAGCTTTTGCTTTATGATCTTTATCTTTGTAACCGAGTCCGTGAGCTATATAATAAAGATTAGTGTTGAGTCAAGGGCTTGATTTCCTCACTTGGGTCATGATAAAAAGAAAGAAAACATAAAGAGTATCCAAGAGATCATATTGATCTTATGGGAAGTAATGACTTCACATATAAAGAGTATGATGAATAAAAGTTGTTGGGAGTTGACAACCATAGTTTTGGTCATCGTTGCAATTAATAGGAAGTAATAAAACAAGAGAGGCTTCACATAAAAATATCCTCTCTTGGACATCTTTTATGATTGTGAGCACTCATTAAAATATGACATGCTAAAGAGTTGATGTTGGACAAGGAAGACAACATAATGGGTTATGTCTTCTTATATCCGAAATAAAGTATATTTTCATGGATCATCCAACATGTTGAGTTTGCCTTTCCCCCTCATGCTAGCCAAAACTCCTCTCACCAAGTAGGGATACTACTTGTGCTTTCATACACCCTTAAACCCAGTTTTGCCATGAGAGTCTACCATACCTACCTATGGATTGAGAAAGATCCTTCCAAGTAAGTTGTCATGTTGCAAACTCGCTAAAATATGTATGATTTATTAGGATGGAGGAAATTAGCTTTATACGATCTTGTGATATGGAAGTAATAAAAGCGATGGACTGCATAATAAAGTCCTTATCACAAGTGGCAATATAAAGTGACATTCCTTTGTGCTAAGACTTTTTGCATTCAACCATAAGAACACATGACAACCTCTGCTTCCCTCTGCGAAGGGCCTATCTATTATTCTTGCCTTCTAAGAGTCAAGGTGAAATTCACGTTTCCTTTTTACATTTTATCCTTTGGCAAGCACATTGTGTTGGAAAGATACTGACATATATACCCACTTGGATGTAAGTTTTCATGATATATTACCTTGACATTACCCTTGAGGTAAAAGGTTGGGAGGCAACACCATAAGCCCCTATCTTTCTCCGTGTCCGATTAAAACTCCATAACCATACGTATTGCGTGAGTGTGAGCAATTGTGAAAGATTATATGATAGTTGAGTATTTAGGCTTGCTGAAAAGCTCGTATATTGACTCTTTCCGATGTTACGATAAATTGCAATTGCTTCAATGACCGAGATCAAAGTTTGTTAGTTTTCAATAAAGTTTATGATTCATGCTTGATATGGTGAATGAATTGTTACTTTAGCATAAGAATCATATGACAGTATATATGTTATAAGAATGATCATGATGCCCTCATGTTCGTATTTTGTTTTTATCGACACCTCTATCTCTAAACATGTTGACATATTTTTCAATATCGGCTTTCGCTTGAGGACAAGCGAGGTCTAAGCTTGGGGGAGTTGATACGTCCATTTTGCATCATGTTTTTATGTTGATATTTATTGCATTATGGGCTATTATTACATGTTTTGTCACAATAGTTATGCCTTTTCTCTCTTATTTTACAAGGTGTACATGAAGAGGGAGAATGCTGGCAGCTGGAATTCCGGGCTGGAAAAGGAGCAAACTCTGGAAACCTATTCTGCACAACTCCAAAAGCCCCAAAACTCCACAGAACTCCGTTTCAGAAAATATAAAAAATATCTGGCGAAAGAAGATCACGAGGGGGGCACCTACTGTCCACGAGGGTGGGGGCGCGCCCCCCTCTCTGGGCGCACCCCCCTGTCTCGTGGTGTCGGTGTACTAAGATAGGGGTACCTTAGTACCCCAACTTGTGCACGGGCAGTAGCAGCTTCCCGCGGCAGGGCTTACCACGTGCTCGCCGGAAACCTTTTCTGGTCCCTATGAAGCCATTCAAGAACAAAGTATACAAGTCAGAAGATCAAGGCCCCGGCAAGAGGAGCTTGCCGGGAAGGCCGCACCAGGCTCAAGGATATCACTTTAGTACAAGACCCTGGCAAGAGGAGCTTGTCAGGAAGGCCAAGGATCACATACCTCAAGAAATGCCTCAGCGCATCTTGCGCCCCGGCAGGGTCCGGAGAGCGACAAGCTTCCGGGCCCGGCAAGATCGCTACCCCGGCAAGGTGCTTGCCGGGGAAACCTATGCTGTGTGCCCGCGCTCCAGCTCATCGGTCCACGCGTCGCACTGGGGCCCTTCCAGGGGCACGTGGCAGATGGCTGTGCAGCTTGGGGCACACGGTGGCAAGCCACGGTGACGAGGCTACCGCCGTGGCGAACGGAGAAGCATGGATGGACACTTTTGGGGTCGACGGCAACGGGCATTTAAAGCCCTTGTCCCCCACTGTCAAAGTTAGGTGAAGACTACTGTTCATCCACTGTTCACGCACTATTCCCGCACTGTTACAACTACCACCAAGATTATGCTTTTACCCTCCTCTACGTTGACACCTGTCGGTGACCCCTTTGACTATAAAAGGAGGCCCATGCACAACGTAGAAAGGGTTCGAAACCTAGACAACTCTCTCGCTCGGTGTAGCAATTACTGTAGCTCTTCAAGCTCCCGAGCTCAAGAACCCAATACAACCTAAGGCAGGAGTAGGGTTTTACGCGTCCGCGCGGCCCGAACCTGGGTAAAACTGCCCGCGTGTGCTCCTCGATCTGCTCTCCGTGCTTCCTCTGCTCCCTCACAACAATGTAGAAGGGGCTCCGGTCCCATAGGTGCTCGTGGGAGGACAGTTTCCCCCGACATCTTTGGCGCGCCAGGTAGGGGGGCGTCGAGGTTGTGCGAACCTGATCCAGTGCTCACGCGGGCGCATTCTTCATCAACCTCTCCAGCTTCATCAACTTCATCAGCTACAACAACATGCCTCCGAAGAAGAAGGCTTCGGAGGTCGGAGGCCCGTCTGCGTCGATCCCACCGCCACCAGAACCAACGGTTGGTGGAGGAGACGCCGGCGGAAGGGTGGTCGCCGGCGAGGAAACTCACGGCGCCACCAAGTCCAAGGACAAGACGGACGACCGGGCGAATGCCAAGGCCTCGGTGTCCGTGGACGCGCCACGCCTCTCTCGGGAGGTACAAGACCCGCAACGGCGTGGTACAGGAGGTACCATACGCTTGCTGGGGCGAAGCCAAGCCGGAGGATCGCGGGATGCTCAAGGCCAGCGTGCTGGCACGAGCAAGGCGCGGTCGCCGGGGCGGGAACGTGCTCCTTCTAACGCTGTTAGAAGTCCGAGCGTGTCGCGCTCCTCGCACCGCTCGCCGCCGTTCCCCTCTTCTCCAGCAGAAGCTCTAGCAAGAGCACAGCTGCTCCTCGATTTCCCTCCAGCGGCGGACAAGGCCAAAGACTGGAGGGCGACAATTCAGAGCCTCATCGCCTTCGCCAACAACGACGCGCCACAGCAGCCGGCAACCTCACGGCCGCGGCAAGTCGATCAAGCGAAGGCCGATGGCGACAAGACCGCCGGGGGTGCAACTACCATGCACTCCCCGCTGCGGAAGCAGAAGACGCCACCTCGCCGGATTAACGTTGACGACGACTCCACGGCGTCGTCGGATCCGCGGGCTCGCTGCGATCAGCGCCAAGTCCTAGAAGACAGGCGGCAAGAAGACGCTCGGACTCGCATCGAGCGTCGACGAGAAGCCCGACGACAGTCAGATCAGCACGCTGGGACCGCTGTCGATGCGCACGCGCCCGGTGAACCAGGCGACTTGCCGTACGTGGCAGGTTGCCCTGCGTTCACCCGTGAGCTGCGGCAAGTCCAATGGCCCAGCATGAAAAATTTCAAGCCCGACGTACCCGAGAAGTACGACGGCAAGACACACCCCTCGGAGTTCCTCAGCATCTACACCATCGCGGTGCAGGCTGCCGGGGGACGCGACGAGAAGATACTAGCTAACTACTTCCCGCTAGTGCTTAAGCCAAACGTCCGCTCTTGGCTCATGCACTTGCCGGAGAACTCCATTTCTTCGTGGGCAGATCTGTGCCACCAGTTTGTTGGCGCCTTCACGGGCGGCCACAAACCCCACGGCCAGGAGAGCGATCTCCACATCTTGGCCCAGAAGGAGGGAGAGTCCCTGCGCAAGTACATCCAGAGGTTCAGCCGCGTGCAACACAACATTCCCGATGTCCACCCTGCCGCGGTTATCAGCGCGTTCCACCAGAACGTGCGTAACCGCCGCATGAGGGAAGAGATGGCCATGACCAAGATCCGGGATGTCAGCGAGCTCTACGCTCTGGCTGACAAGTGCGCGCGCGCTGAAGAGGGGAGGAAACTCCCCGGAGAGGATACTGGCGCAGGAGGAAGCGACAGCGAGGATGCCGCCCCGGCAAAGAAGAGCCGGCGGCGGAACAACAGAAAGAAGAAGAACAAGGAGGTGCTGGTTGTTGAGCAGTCCGGCAAGGAGGCTCCCGCCAAGAAGGCACAGGCTGGCGGTTCCGGCAAGGAGCCTGCCCCTGTAGCTGCACCCGACAAGCAGGATGGCTCCGACAAGCAGTACTGCAAGATCCACCGCACCAAGGGCCACGATCTTCAGAACTGCAAGCGAGTCGAGTACCTCGTAAAGCAACAGAAGGCTGAATAAGAGCGTCGCGACAAGGAGAAGGCCCAAGGAGGCGGGGGAGAGCCCAGCAAGAAGCGACCGTTCAATGGCCGGGGAGGACGCCGCGGCAAGGCCAATCAGCGGCAAGGTGATAGACCTCCCCGGGGCCGCGACAACGATGAGGAAGAAGACGACGATGACGACATGGAAGAAGGAGACAACAACGAGCAGGAGTTCCAGAAGGCCACAGAGGTTCTGTGTGTCGATGGAGGCGCCTCTCTGCACACTTCCCACCGCCAGCTCAAGCAGTGGGTGCGAGAAGTGAACGCAGCAGAGCCGCCCATCGAGTCACGCAGGCTGCTAAAGTGGTCCGGCACGCCCATCATCTTTGACCTTGAGGACCACCCTGACCGCACCACGGCGGTCGGGTGCTTGCCGATGTTGGTCTCACCAACCATCCGCAACCTCAAGGTCACCGAGATGTTGGTTGACGGCGGGGCCGGCCTGAACTTGATCTCCTCGGCTGTGATCAAGAAGCTACAGATCCCAGACGGCGAGCTCGAAGAAACCGGGTTCCAGGGGATCAACCCGGGAAGGAGCAAGCCGAAGGGCAAGATTACTCTGCCAGTGACCTTTAGCGGGGAGCTCAACTTCAGGACGGAGAGGATCACGTTTGTTGTTGCCGATATCCCATTGCCATACAATGGGATACTTGGACGTCCTGCCCTCGCCAAGTTCATGGCAGCTTCCCACCATGCTTACAACGTACTCAAGATGCCGGGGCCGATAAGCGTCATCTCTGTCCCCGGCGACAAGAAGGACGCGCTTATCTGCGCCGACAAGATCTACCGGGACGCAGCAGCCGCAGCAGAGAGTAACACACTTGCCGCTGAAGCTCCCGGGGGGAAGACCAAGACCAAGTCCGGCAAGAGTTCTGGAGCCCACTCCGGCAAACGCATCTCTTCGGAGTGCTGCGCTGCCGTCGAGGACGCACCATCGAGCTCCACCGGCAAGTGCAAGAGAGGAATGGCAGCTCCACCGGCAACCAAGAAGGTGTCCGCCAAGGAGGACGGCACTGGTGGTACCTTCACCATCAGTGCTACGCTCGACAAGAAATAGGAAAGCGCGCTCGTTGCCTTCCTGCGGGCGAATGTCGATGTGTTTGCATGGCAACCATCTGACATCCCCGGCGTTCCCAGGAAGGTAATTGAGCACAAGCTTGCTGTTTGTCCTCATGCGCAGCCCGTCAAGCAGAAGGTCAGAAAGCAAGCCGTGGAGCGCCAAGAGTTCATCGCCGAAGAGATAAAGAAGTTGGAAGCAGCAGGCCTAGTTAGAGGCGTAATCCATCCTACGTGGTTGGCCAATCCAGTTGTCGTACGCAAGGCCAATGGGAAGTGGAGACTTTGTATAGATTTCACTGATGTGAATAAAGCATGTCCCAAGGATCCATTTCCCTTGCCGCGTATTGACCAGATTGTTGACTCCACCGCCGGATGTGAGCTGCTTTCCTTCCTTGATGCATACTCAGGTTACCACCAGATATTCATGGCCAAGGAAGATGAAGAGAAGACTGCATTCATTACTCCATGCGGCACATATTGCTTCATACGCATGCCCTTTGGATTGAAGAATGCAGGCTCGACATTTGCAAGGGTGGTGCACACTGCTTTTGAGCCACAGATCCACAGAAATGTAGAAGCCTACATGGATGATATAGTGGTCAAGAGCAAGAGCAAAGATACACTAATCCAAGACTTAGAAGAAACCTTTGAGAATCTGCGCAAGATCCAGCTCAAGTTGAACCTCGAGAAGTGCGTCTTCGGAGTTCCCTCCGGCAAGCTTCTCGGGTTCTTTGTGTCCCAGAGGGGGATTGAAGCCAATCCCGACAAGATAAAAGCCATCGAGCAGATTGAAGCCCCGAAGCGCGTCAAGGACGTAAGGAGACTTGCTGGTTGTGTGGCTGCCCTCAGCAGGTTCATTTCAAAATCTGCAGAACGCGCCCTGCCTTTCTTCAAAATCTTGAAAAAGGCAGGTCCTATGAAATGGACTCCGGAAGCGGGGGCAGCGCTGCAAGACTTGAAAGGATACCTATCCTCTACTCCGATACTTGTCGCACCTAGGCCACAAGAGAAGTTGCTGCTGTATCTAGCGGCAACTAATCAAGTGGTTAGTGCTACGTTGGTAGCAGAGAGGGAGGCGGATGAGGAACCCACACCTCCGGCAAGCGAATCCAGCGACAAGCAGGGGGCTACTCCGACAAGCTCTGGCCCCGACAAGGACAAGTCTGCGCAGGAACAAGGAGAAGTGCGAAAGAAGATGGTGCAACGCCCAGTGTATTTTGTAAGTTCCCTCTTGCAGGGGGCTAGATCAAGATACTCTGGGGTGCAGAAGTTGCTGTTCGGCCTCCTCATGGCCTCAAGAAAGCTGCGCCATTACTTCCAAGAACACGAGATAACGGTGGTCACTCGCTTTCCGTTGAAGAGGATATTGCAAAATCCAGAAGCAACAGGCAGGATCGTCGAGTGGGCACTGGAGCTGTCAAGCTTTGGTCTCAAGTTTGAGAGTACTTCAACCATACAGAGCAGAGCTTTGGCAAAATTCATAGCAGAATGGACCCCAACGCCAGATGAAGAAGTCTAAGAGACAAGCGTCCCCGTCTAAGAAGCAAGCAGAGAATGGATGATGTACTTTGATGGTGCTTTCTCGCTGCAAGGCGCCGGTGCCGGCGTGGTACTCACAGCGCCCACCGGAGAGCACCTCATGTATGTTGTCCAGATGCACTTTCCCAAGGAACAAGCGACAAAAAATACTGCTGAGTATGAAGGTTTGCTTGCCGGTCTCAGAATTGCGGCCGAGCTTGGGATCAAGAAGTTGATTGTGCGGGGAGATTCACAGTTGGTGGTCCGACAAGTGAATAAGAGTTATCAGAGCCCTTTGATGGAAGCTTATGTCGATGAGGTGAGGAAGCTTGAAGAGCACTTTGAAGGTCTGCAAATGGAGCACGTCCCAAGGGCTCAGAATGACATTGCAGATGGCCTTTCAAAGTGTGCTGCAATGAAGTTACCTGTGGAACCAGGGACCTTCCTGCTCAAGTTAACTCAACCATCCGTTACACCATCAGTTGGGCAGAACAAGAAGAGAAAGTTGGTCTCCGGCGACTACTTGCCGGCGGATCTCCCCGAAGCCACCGCCAAGGTCCCCAAGATCAACAACCGAGATGCTGAGGAACAGTTTGCTCCTGCAGATCCAAGGGTTTGTGCAGTTGAAGCAGGCGTTCCCGACAAGCCCTGCCCCGGCAGGCTTGCCGGGGGACCATCAGCTCCGGCAGAGCCGGAGGTTCTTGCCGTAGAAGCTGGGGTTCCCGCAGCAGCCCTCAAGCCTTTAGTCCTTGCCGTTGAGCCTGGGGCTCCAGCATGGGCACAGCAGATCGTCCGTTTTCTGCAAACTGGAGAACTTCCCGACGAGCCAGAAGAGATAGAGAAAATAACCAGGCAGTCAAGTATGTACCAGTTCGTTGACAATGAACTGTACAGAAGAAGACTCAACGGTGTCAGGTTGAAGTGCATTTCCAAAGAAGATGGACAGAAGCTGTTGGCAGAAATACATGGAGGCATATGTGGCCACCACATTGGCGCAAGGGCACTTGCCGGGAAGGCGTTCCGGCAAGGGTTCTTCTGGCAAGAAGCCCTCCAAGATGCAACTGCACAAGTAACCAAGTGTGAAGCGTGCCAGTTCCATGCCAAGCAAATTCACCAGCAAGCTCAAGCTCTCCAGACGATCCCTTTGTCCTGGCCCTTCTTGGTCTGGGGACTCGATATCCTCGGCCCCTTTCCCCGCGCTGTCGGGGGCTTTGAGTACTTGTACGTTGCAATCCACAAGTTTACAAAGTGGCCAGAAGTGGAACCAGTGAGAAAGGTGACAACACAGTCAGTAGTCAGGTTCTTCAGAGCGATTGTTTGCCGTTTCGGAATCCCTAACAGGATTATCACCGACAACGGCACACAGTTTACAAGTCGCACCTTCATGCAGTACGTCCAAGACCTTGGCGCCAAGGTCTGCTTCGCTTCTGTTGCTCACCGGAGGAGCAATGGTCAAGCGGAGAGGGCTAATGCTGAAGTGCTGCGCGGGCTCAAGACAAGAACCTTCGACAGGCTGCGCAAGTGCGGAAGAAACTGGATAGAGGAGTTGCCGGCGGCTCTTTGGTCAATCAGGACGACACCAAATCGAGCTACCGGACAGACACCCTTTGCTCTTGTCTATGGAGCAGAGGCAGTTCTCCCCACGGAACTCGTATACGGATCTCCTCGAGTGCTCGCTTATGATGAGCTCGAGCAGACCCCGTGCATCAGTAAAGCTTTTGTGCTTCGCACTATTTGTCGTTTTCATGCTTTTCTTTGTTATTTGCATGCATTGTTTGACACCTTGTGCAACGCACAACCCCGGTAAGCATTAGCAAGCCGTGAGGCCCTATACTTGTTTTTCCTCCTCTTTTTCTTTCCCTCTTAAGCAGAAGGAATACTCGTCGCGCACAAGTTTGCCGGGGGGGGGGGAAGGAGGTGGAGGATGAACCAAGTGCTGTTCAAGAAAGAGAAGCCTTGTCGGGGAACAAGCAATTTATGAAAGCTAAGTCACCAAAGTTTGAGTAATTCAAATTTTTAAATTTCAGTTGTCTTCCTTGAACAACCACACTTTGTATGGAAAACCTGTGCGCGGAGGAACCTACCCGCGGCTAGCCGCGCCCTTACTCTGTTTCGAGCACGCTCAACGGCTTAAGTGAGCTGCGACAGGTGTCGCGCCCTTACTTCGTTTTCGAGTTCGCTCAGCAGTCTAAGTGCGCTGCGACTAGTTGCGGCAAGGTTACTTGCCGACAAAGTCTTTGCCAGCAGGCTGCTAAAAGTCCAGCACTCAGCGCTCGCGGCAAGGGCCCCTTGCCGGCAAGTCCCCTAAAAGCGTAGGGTAAAAAGGATACAAAGTGGAGGACCAAAAACAAGGGAGATAACACTGCATTGATTGTTCAAAACAAGATTGTATATTACAAGGATAGCTTGCCGCTGTTCTAATCAACTACTGCCTATGACTTAATTGGCAGCGGCAAAGGAAGAAGAAGCAAAGGAATCTAGTCTACGCGATCGCCTTCACGCCTCGTGACCTTGCTCACCTTGGCGACGATGTGGGCAACCTGCGCCTTCAACGCCTCCTGGTCAGCTTCGGGCGGCAAGGTGCGGAGGACGTTGACGAGGTTGATGTCGGGGTTGCGGTAGACGATCTTCGACAAGACGCGCTCCAGAGTGCCCATGCAGAGCCGACGCGCCTCGTCGGCCAGCTGCGCGGAGATCTTCTCCCGCAGCCGCGCAAGCGCCGGCGCAATTCCCCGGAAGAACAGACTTAGCTTGGCGCTATGGGGGAGGCTCTCGTCCGGGGAGTACACAAGATGTTCAGCCCTCAGCGCCATCATCTCCATGTCAATACTGGCAGCGGAGGTGACTAGCTCATCAGTCCATTGCTCCACTGCCCGGCTGAAGTTGTTCGCTGAGACGGCGGCGCTCTCCACCAAGTTTCGCTCCTTGCGGAGCTCGTCCTTCAGCTTCGTCTCGCGGTCCCGGGCGGCGTCGAGCGAATCAGTCAGAGTGGAGACCTTCAACTCTAAGTCAGCAATGGAATCCTTGGCGGTAGTGAGCTCGTCGCCTTTCTTGGAGAGACGTACCTGCAAGTCAGAGTTGGTGTGGGCATCTTTCTCCTGCTCCACATTGAGCGCGGTGATTCTGTCCGCGCTCGCCTTCAGGTACCGCTCCAGCTGCTCCACCTTGGCCTCGAGGTCCTTCTTGGCGGTCTCCGCGGCGGCTGCGGCGGCCTTCGCCTCCTTCAGGGCCCCGCCAATGGCCTGCTCCCGGGCGGTGAGGTCGTCCTCGTGGGCGTCGAGGTCGACCTTCCGCTGGTTAAGTGCTCCTTCTCGCCGGGACAGCTCTTCACCGACCAGTCGTTGCTGCTCCTCGGCCTCAGCTTTCTCAAGGAGGAAGGCTTGCTGCGCTCCGGCAAGCTCTTCGCGCTCCTCAGCCAAGTGGCGGAGGGCTGCTTGGTTGTCGGCGCGAAGCTCCGCGACGCGCTTCTCCAAATCAACTCCAGCCTTGGCGGCAAGAGCTTCCTGAGACTCCAGCTTCGCCTGCCTGGCCCGGTACAGAGCCAGGAGCCGGCGAAGGAGCTTCTCCTCTTCGGGCTCGTCGCTGTCGCTGGGCGCTTCAACAACCTTCAACCCCGTGGAGGCGAGGACCTCTCCGTCAAAGGTCTCTCCCTCCACGGGGGCTCGAGACGAGGACCCCCACGGGACTTGTATGAAAACCCCGTTGGGGGCCTCCAGGTAGACGCCCTGCCCAGCCGCGGAGGCGGAAGGGTCGGCGGCCGATGCAGCGCTTGACGCTCCTGCTGCCTCCGGGCCAGCAGTGTGGTCGCCGGTCCCTTCCCCAGCCGCGGCGTCTGCGGGCGGGGCGGTCTCTTCATTGGCAGGCTCGTCGGCTCCAGCCCCTCCCTCGAGAGCAGTGGCGTTGCCGCCGTCGCCGTGCGCGCCCTCCTCGCCGGTGGCCTCCGTTGCCATCCGCTCCGGTGCAGGAGGATCTAACGGAAGAAAAAGAAAAGAAAAAGTCAAGCAAATATCCAAAAAGACAAGTCTAAGAAGAAGAAGCTACAAGATTTACCTTCGCGGACTTCTTCAACGACAGGCTCCCTCGCCGGGGAATCCACCCTTGGCGGCGGAGTGGTGGCCCCTGCTGGCGGAGGACCGCCCGCGCCCTCCCTTGGCGGGGTGCTCACCCTCGTCGGGCTGCTCACCCTTGGCGGGGTACTCGCCCTTGGCGGAGTGCCCGTCCTTGGCGGAGCATTCTCCCTTGCCGGGGAGTTCACCCTTGGCGGGGAGGGTGGAGCAAGTGGCTCGTCGGGGGCGACCACCTGGTGCTCCTGCGGCTGCGGCTCCACTTCTGCACAAGGCAACAAGACGTCAAGATATCAGTACAAGCAACAATCTCAAGCGCGCCCGACAAGCAGAAAATTAAAAACCAGACTTACGCTGGGGGCTGCGCTGGGGGCTGCTCCTCGGAGCAGCAGGTTGATCCGGCAAGTTTGCCGCTGGCACGTCTCCGGTCGCCGCGGCGGGCGAGTCGTCCTCAACCTCGACCACAGGGATCTTGGCCCTCTTCGCCATCCGCTGGGTCAGGGTCCTGAAAGCAAAAACAAAAGCAAGATCAGAACCAACAAGGAAAATCAAGACAAAATCGAAGAAACTAAAGAAGTACAAGTACTTACTCCTCTTCCTCGTCGTCGGAGCTGAGGGCGGAGAAGTCAAACTCCGCCTGGTTTGCTCCCGCGCGAGGAGCTGGAGGGGAAGGTTCCCTCGGGCGCTTGGTGGGCTCCGGGGCTGCGGGCTGCGAAGACCCAGCCTCCGTCGCCGCCGGGGCCCGAGGAGCAGACGGAACACCCGTTCCACTCCGGGAAGATCCTCCCTCGCTTGGCGCGCGGGCACGGGGCGCCTCCTTGATGACCTCGCTCGTCCTGGTGGCGCGCGTCGCCCGGCGCGCCGGCTGCTGTCGAGGCGCCTGTGGCCTCGTCGCCGTAGCCGCCTTGCGGAGGCGCTTCCTCGGTTGTTGCGTGGGGCTTGCCGGAGGCGGGGAGTTCTCTGAAGACGAGGAGGCGTCGTCATCGAGACCCAGAGATCCACCAGAGTCTTCGTCAGTCCCGGCGTCCTCCTCCTCCCCGGCAGGCCCGCTGGACCCAGCACCATGCTCAGCGGCCTCGCTCCCTCCGGCGACCTCGCTCGTTCCGGCAAACTGCACGGAAGGCTCCCCGGCAAACTCCTCGGGCGGAAGCTTGAGCAGCTTGAGGATTTCCGCCTCCTCCGCTTGGCTCACCGCGTCCGCGGCCTGTGCCTCGTCCACAGTGTACCCAAAGTCACCCGCCGCTGCAGCTCCAGCGGCCTCCTCCATCCTGGTGGCGATGTAAGCTATATCCCGAGCCGTAGTGGCCCGGGTGAGGCCCCTGTTCTCCTCGGTGTTTCTGGGTGTCTCGACCAAGTTGTCAAAAAAGCTCAGCACGGTGTCCGGCGGAGGCTCAATCCAGGTGGGGACGACGCCATGGGAGTCGCACGCAGGCATCATCGCGCACAAGGAATCTCGGGCAGTGCTGTTGCACAGCGGCACCACTCCCCGGGGAGGTTTGAACCACTCCGGGTGGGCCGGGTCATGCTTGAAAAGCTCTCGGACCATCCCCTTCAACTCCAAGGCAGTGAAGTTATAGTTTAATCCAGGGCGCAGCCACATGATATCCGCCGCATTGCTGAATTCCCAGGCGGCCCTTTTCCTTTCTTGTAAGGGGGCGATGCGGCGGCGGAGGAAATCTGCCCCAACCTCTCCGATAGTCAGATTGGCTACCCGGAGACGAATAATCCTGATGAGGGCGATGCTAAGCCGGGGCCAATTCGCTCCAATCCCTGCCGCGCACTATGGCAGTTGTGCGCGGCGCAGTAAAGGGCTCCGGCTTATCCTCCACCACCCAACACCAATCGGCTCTCCATTCCTCCCACTTGCCGCGGAGTTCTCCCTTCAGGTACGAGTCCTTCTTGTTCAGCCTGAAGATCCAGGAGATGCCGCCGGAGAGGGGAGCGCCAGCCTCTACTCTAGGCATGAAGAAATGGCGAAAAAGGGCTACGTTTGGATGGATCCCAACATAGTTTTCGCACAGATGTACGAAAACGGCCATCGTAAGGATGGCGTTGGGGGTGAAATCAAGGAGGTGGAGGCCATATGTGTTCATGATATCACAAAAGAACTCCGAGAACGGAGGGCACAGACCACAGTGGAAAAATGCAGCGAAGAAGAAGTACCCGCCGGGGAACATATATTTGGCGACGGCGGGGAAGGCTCTGGTGCGGGGATGAGCTTTGGTCTCCCTCGCCCAGAACAGATAATATTTGTTCCGCAGCTCCCTCGCGCCAAGCCTCGGCGCGAAGACCACGCTCCTCTTCCGCAGGGCGGCCAGCTTCGCCGCCTGCTCGGACTTCTCCTTCTTGGCCTTGTCGTTCTTGGCCTTGTCGCTTTTCGCCTTGTCGCTCTTCGGAGCCATGGCGGAGGCGGCGAGGGAAGAGGCGAGGAGCTCGACGGCGCCGCGGATGCGGAAGACGGCGGAGGAGGGGCGGAGGCAAGAAGCAGCGGAAGTTTCCTGGAGAATCAAGACGCAATGAAGACGAAGGAGGGGAACTGCCCCTGCTTCCTCTGCTTTTAAGGGGGAAGTGGGGGACGCTCCGCATTTCCCATTAAAGAACAGGCCACGATCTCTCCCACGACGCCGCAATCGACGCGTGCCGTTAGGGAGGGATGCGGCGGATACGGAAGGGGATACGGCTTGCCGTGGGCCGCGTGTGCCCGTGCACTGTCTTGGGCCTGGCCCAACAGCGCTCGGCACCGTGTGTGGCCCAGGCCCGGGGGCTCCTGTCGGTGTACTAAGATAGGGGTACCTTAGTACCCCAACTTGTGCACGGGCAGTAGCAGCTTCCCGCGGCAGGGCTTACCACGTGCTCGCCGGAAACCTTTTCTGGTCCCTATGAAGCCATTCAAGAACAAAGTATACAAGTCAGAAGATCAAGGCCCCGGCAAGAGGAGCTTGCCGGGAAGGCCGCACCAGGCTCAAGGATATCACTTTAGTACAAGATCCTGGCAAGAGGAGCTTGTCAGGAAGGCCAAGGATCACATACCTCAAGAAATGCCTCAGCGCATCTTGCGCCCCGGCAGGGTCCGGAGAGCGACAAGCTTCCGGGCCCGGCAAGATCGCTACCCCGGCAAGGTGCTTGCCGGGGAAACCTATGTTGTGTGCCCGCGCTCCAGCTCATCGGCCCATGCGTCGCCCTGGGGCCCTTCCAAGGGCACGTGGCAGATGGCTGTGCAGCTTGGGGCACACGGTGGCAAGCCACGGTGACGAGGCTACCGCCGTGGCGAACAGAGAAGCATGGACGAACACTTTTGGGGTCGACGGCGACGGGCATTTAAAGCCCTTGTCCCCCACTGTCAAAGTTAGGTGAAGACCACTGTTCATCCACTGTTCACGCACTATTCCCGCACTGTTACAACTACCACCAAGATTACGCTTTTACCCTCCTCTACGTTGACACCTGTCGGTGACCCCTTTGACTATAAAAGGAGGCCCATGCACAACGTAGAAAGGGTTCGAAACCTAGACAACTCTCTCGCTCGGTGTAGCCATTACTGTAGCTCTTCAAGCTCCCGAGCTCAAGAACCCAATACAACCTAAGGCAGGAGTACGGTTTTACGCGTCCGCGCGGCCCGAACCTGGGTAAAACTGCCCGCGTGTGCTCCTCGATCTGCTCTCCGTGCTCCCTCCGCTCCCTCACCGCAACGTAGAAGGGGCTCCGGTCCCATAGGTGCTCGTGGGAGGACAGTTTCCCCTGACACGTGGGCCCACCGACGGCCCCCGATGCCCATCTTCTCCTATATGAGGTGTTTTGACCTGGAAAAAGTCATAAGGAGGCTTTCGGGACCAAACGCCGCCGTCTTGTAGCGACCATGATCCGAATGGACCGAAGTCTCTGTGTTTTAGTGTCATCCCTCGATCGGTAATGCTGACACACACAGTACCTGAAGGATTTATAACAGAGTGACAATCACACACTTATTACATCG
Organism: Secale cereale; assembly: GCA_902687465.1. Lineage (NCBI taxonomy): Eukaryota > Viridiplantae > Streptophyta > Magnoliopsida > Poales > Poaceae > Secale > Secale cereale. Next base: position 550,957,801 of record LR738710.1, read on the forward strand.
AATGTCTCCAAAGAGAACTTATTACAAAAGTCTATGGCTTAAGGCCATCTAACAAAATAACAGCGGAATGATTGGAAGATAAGTGAGTCCATCAACTCCAACGGCATAGCTGAGTGCATGACAAACGACCTAGAACATCTTACTCCTCGTCTGAAAAGTCTGCAACGTAACATGTTGCAGCCCGAAACGGGTCAGCACATGGAATATGCTAGCAATATAACACAGAAGATGCAAGTAACTGAAATAAAGGCTACACTATATGCATATTTGGCTGGTGGAGGCTCTAAGGTTAAAGTTTTTGCGTAAAGCCAATTTTTCCCTACAACAAAGGAATAAATTTTATTTTAACTATCATGGTAGTTGAAACATCATTGAGAAGGTACCTCCAAATCAATCCCAAATTAAAGTAATCATTTACCCAACAAATTAAGTTTAGAGTGATGAGATCAACCAATAATTCAAGTACCAGATACTCAAGATGTCCATAACCGGGGACACGGCTAATCATGATTAGTTTGTACACTCTGCAGAGGTTTGTGCACTTTTCCCACAAGACTCGATCTCCTCCGTTGGATTTCTCGCACTGCGTGGTGTTTGAGAAACGGATGACCGAGACACAGTCTTTCAGAAGCAATTACTCTTTACCCCGGGTGAACTCGTACACCTACTTTCCCCTACATCTGCTAGTCCACCACTGAAAGAGCTCACACAGCTTACTCATACTATGCCAGAGCCCATATTGGCATTGTGGCTACACACGGAAGTTTCTAGCATGAATAGTTTTATGATCCCTTTGAGCCTGGGTGGCACTGCATAGGAAAAATCACACGGAACCCCGGATTTCCTAGGACAACACTGGATTCTCCAGGTGCCCTGCAACCAATCCACCCAGATGTGTATTCAAGTAGCCACCTTAAGTTGAACCATTAATTAACATCTCACATCTATCATGGATTGCACTCAAACCCAAACCACGTCTACAAGCATAGCATAGCAACCTAAGCATAGCGTAGAAGTAACTCCCAAGGGTTTGAAAATAATGCAGGTAATAGGTTCTACCTCAATCTACTTCCCAGTCCCACAAGTTAAGAGATGCTACTCATGCAATGTGCGAGGATTTGATCTAATGCATAAAAACTGGGTAATAAAGAGTATGATCAAAGTGTTACTTGCCTTGCCGACGATTCGCAAAACCTAGAGACTCGTAGTAGCATGCTTCACAGTCCGGGTATTCTATCGCAAGCAAACAATGGCATACATAAGCAATCAAGCAATGATGCACAAACAAAACTCCAAAAGGATAAGATCTAACCAGAAACTTCAACTTGAGAACTCCGGTTTGCAAAAAGAATCAAATCGAAAGAAGCAACGAAACTCAAACTGCGAAAGAAATGAGCTCCGATTACTAATTTGATCTAGGGTCAAATTTTACAGTAGCCAAAACTTTGTTCAAGTTGGTTAAACAGAAAGAGGGCGTCAAGACAAAGATCTGGGATTTTGAATCACCTGATTCCGACTCTCGAGCGAAAAGAAAAACGAAAAACAAGATCAGGGCAGAAATCACGATCGAAAATAATCGCAGATAAATACCCCGATAAAGAAAACTGACGAACAGGCTAACGAACGAATGTTCACTGTCTGCGGCTAACGGGCGAACAATGTTCGTTAAAACGAATGTACGGACGAACGTCCGCTGGAAAACTAATCCGGAGAATAAACCGATCTAACCTAGAAGATCTAGGGTTTCTCGAAAAAAACCGATTGGTTTTTTAGACAAAACAGACGGCGGCGGAACTGCGGCGGCGAGGCGGCGGGGTCCGGCGGCTCCGGCGGCGGCGGCTGTGCAGGTGGCGGTGGCTGGCTGCGAGGGTGGCGGCGGGCGGCGGCGGCGCGAGCAGGCGGCGGCGGCGCGGCTCGGCTAGGGTTTCGGGGCGAGGCGGGGCTGGCAGCGGTCGGGCCTCGGGCTTTAAAGGCCCGGCTAGGAGAGTCCTAGTCGGGTACGGCCCAAAGGCGGTTCCCCTTTTTTTTAAACGAGTCCTGGCTTAGTAAAACGTGCGAAAAAAATACTGAATAGAGTCCAAAAATTACGAAATACATTTTCACCGTCCTCTAATAATATTTAGGACAAAGTGAACATTTTTCCCGGAACTAATGGCAAATTTGAAGAACGCGTATTTTTCCTATGCAAATAACATCGCAAATAAATCCAGAAAAAATACCAAAAGTGATTTTAACATTTTTCCTCCAATATTTCTGTTATTTTGGAGAAGTCATATTATCTTCGCTCATATATTTTATTTAGAAATATTTTTAGGAGGGAAAAATAATTAAAACCAACACTATCCTCGTACCGGTATTCGAGTAAACTCACATACGAAAGCGGTAGAATTCCCAGGCTTATCCTTTGCTACAAAAAGGATTGGGCCACCTTGCTGCACCTTATTTACTTTTACCTTTTGTCACTTGCTACCAATTATCTTATCACAAAACTATCTGTTACCTATAATTTCAGTGCTTGCAGAAAATACCTTACTGAAAACTGCCTATCATTTCCTTCTGCTCCTCGTTGGGTTCGACACTCTTACTTATCAAAAGGACTACGATAGATCCCCTACACTTGTGGGTCATCAGGGTGTTCTATGGCGGAGTTGGGGGTCGGGGACGAGCGAGGCGGGGTGTGCAGGTGAGGTCGCACGGGTAGGTGAGAGCGTCAGAGGGGGGAGCAGGGGGAAACACGGTGCGGGAGAGCAGGGCTTCTTGGGGCAGGGGCGCACTGGAATGGAAGGGGAGCACGGTTGGGATCCGCTCCGACAAGGTAAGGCAGGAGATTGAAGAGTTGGTTAAGGTGAGCGCAGTGACGATTTGGTCGGCCAGGTGGGTCCCAACGTTAGCGAGAGGGAGGGGAGGGAAATGGATCGAATACCCAATCCATTTTGGATCTGGCATCGATCGGCGTTGAGGTGGGACATTGGGCCGCTGGGGTGAGAGGGAGAGAGAGAACAGTGCTGGGCTTCGACCTGGCACTGTTCGAACAATTTTTTTTAATAAAGCAGAGACAAGAAAATAAAAGGAACAAATAAAAACAATTATATAGGCATTTAATATATCAAAAATTTCATAAAAAGATTTCCTAAAACATGGACTATTTTTCACAGTCCAATAAAATACACAAAAAAAATCAAATAATGCAAAAGCGCTACTGTTCCATTTAAAATTCAAATAAGAAAATTTAAAAATACCAAAATGATTTCAAATTTATTTGTCTCCATTTTTCTACCGAAGGTAATCATTTTACCCTATTTTACATATATTTTATTTTTATAGGAAAATAATTTGTATAAAACTAAAATAACTACCAATTGTATTTAAATTTGAATTTCAAACCATTATCGATCTTTTTTGTTTTCCCTTGGTCAAAAATATTTCAAATGCCCCTGAATATTTGAAGTGTCATATTACTTCTCTCTTTTGGATATTTCCAGGGGTTTTGAAATTTTAAAATTCAAATAACTTCAAATTGAAAGTGGGTTTCAAAATAACTTCAAAGGAACTTTCAATTTGTTTCTTCTAAATTTCCAACTCATATTTCTTATAACTTGAAGAAGCCATTTTATCTCCCCACATGAAAATCATTGAGTTGCCTAAAGTTTATGGATTTGAACTATTTTCAAATGGAATTCAAATATTTTCAAATCCCTTTTTCATTTGTTTAAATTAAAGAGTCATATTATCTTCACTCTAGGGTTTTGCGTTTGAAATGAATTTAAAATCTTGGAGATGAACATGCAAAGTGAAAGTTTGGGAAAGTCATTTCATTCCCTCTCATTCAACTTTCAAAAAGTTTGAATTTTTCACCCAATTTCACACAATCAATCACACAACAACCAAACAAACAATCCTAATGATTGCTTTAATATAACATTCCAAAATTTACAATTTTGAAGAGAGAACATTTTTTGTTTGAAAGAATAGATGTAAACTTTGAGCAAACTTTTGAAGGAAGGAAATGAACAGAATGAACTAGTAAATTTGAAGATAAGTACTAGTTAATGTGCTAGGAATTCCATTCGTTCAAGACAGTACACAAACCCTAGATCTGAACTTGTGGGGAGCCATGAAGAACTACAAACTGCTTCCACAGAGTTTAACCTATCAGTGAAGGCGTGAGAAATATGGTAAAATCAGACAAAAATTAACTCGGACGAACTCAAACAGATGAAGAGACGCAAGAGTTCGTGTTGCACATACCCTAGTTCGGTGTTGTGCAGTGATACGTCCATTTTGCATCATGCTTTTATGTTTATATTTATTGCATTATGGATTGTTATCGCATTATAGTACAATACCTATGCCTTTTATCTCTTATTTTACAAGATTTACATGAAGAGGGAGAATGCCGACAGCTTGAATTCTGGACCAGAAATGAGCAAATCTGAGTGGCCTATTCTGCACAACTCCAAAACCTCTAAAAATCAATGGAAAATTATTTTGGAATATATAAAAAATATTGGGCGAAGAAAAACTAGAGGGGGACCCACCAGGTGGACACAAGCCTGGGGGGCGCGCCCTAACCCTAGGGGTTGTGGGCCCCCAAGAAGGTCCCCGATGCCCATCTTCTGCTGTATTGAGGGTTTTGACCTGCAAAAATAATCAAGAAAGAGCTTTCGGGACGAAGCGCCGCCGTCTTGAGGCGGAACTTGGGCAGAACCAATCTAGGGCTCCGGCGGAGCTGTTCTGCCAGGGAAACTTCCCTCCCGGAGGGGGAAATCAAAGCCATCATCATCACCAACGATCCTCTCCTCGAGGGCGGGTCAATCTTCATAAACATATTCACCAGCACGATCTCCTCTCAAACCCTAGTTCATCTCTTGTATTCAATCTTTGCCTCAAAATCTCAGATTGGTCCTTGTAGGTTGCTAGTAGTGTTGATTACTCCTTGTAGTTGATGCTAGTTGGTCTATTTGCTGGAAGTGAAGGAAATATGCTCTAGAGGCAATAATAAAGTTGTTATTTATATTTCCTTATATATCATGATAAATGTCTTTTATTCATGCTAGAATTATATTTACCGGAAACTTGATACATGTGTGAATACATAGACAGAACAGCGTGTCCCTAGTATGCCTCTACTAGACTAGCTCATTAATCATAGATGGTTATGTTTCCTGACCATATACATGTGTTGTCATTTGATCAACGGGATCACATCATTATGAGAATGATGTGATGGACAAGTCCAATCTATTAGCTTAGCACTATGATCATTTAGTTTTACTGCTATTTCTTTCTTCATGACTTATACATGTTCCTATGACTATGGGATTACGCAACTCCCGAATACCGGAGGAACACCTTGTGTGCTATCAAACGTCACAATGTAACTGGGTGATTATAAATATGTTCTACAGGTGTCTCCGAAGGTGTTTGTGGTGTTGGCATAGATTGAGAATAGGATTTGTCACTCCGACTGTCAGAGAGGTATCTCTGGGCCCTCTCGGTAATACACATCATAATAAGCCTTGCAAGCAAACGACTAATGAGTTAGTCACGAGATGATGTATTACGGAATGAGTAAAGAGACTTGCCAGTGACGAGTTTGAACTAGGTATGATGATGCCGACGATCGAATCTCGGGTAAGTAGCATACCGATGACAAAGGGAACAACGTATGTTGTTATGCGGTTTGACCAATAAAGATCTTTATAGAATATGTAGGAACCAATACGAGCATCCAGGTTCCACTATTGGTTATTGACCGGAGATGAGTCTCGATCATGTCTACATAGTTCTCGAACCCGTATGGTCCGTACGCTTAACGTTCGATGACGATCGGTATTATGAGTTTATGTGTTTTGATGTACCGAAGGTAGTTCGGAGTCCCGGATGTGATCACAGACATGACGAGGAGTCTCGAAATGGTCGAGACATAAAGATCGATATATGGGAAGGCTATGTTTGGACACCGGAATGGTTTCGGATGAGTTCGGGCATTTTCCGGAGTACCGGGAGGTTACCGGAACCCCCCAGGGAGTCAATGGGCCTTATTGGGACTTAGTGGAAGAGAGGAGGAAGTTCCCAAGTGGAGGGCGCGCCCCCAAAGCCTTATCCGAATTGGGGTGGGGGGGGACCCCCTTTCCTTCTCCCTCTCTCCCTCTTCCTTCTTCTCCTACTCCTACTAGGAAAGGGGGAAACCTACTCCTAGTGGGAGTAGGACTCCCCCCCTTTGGGCGCGCCCTATGAGGGCCGGCCCTCTCCTCCTCCCCTCCTTTATATACGTGGCCAGGGGCACCCCATAGACACACAAGTTGATTTCTTAGCCGTGTGCGGTGCCCCCCTCCACTGTTACACACCTTGGTCATATTGTCGCTGTGCTTAGGTGAAGCCCTGCATCGGTAACTTCATCAACACCGTCACCACGCCATCGTGCTGACGAAACTCTCCCTCGGCCTCAACTGGATCAAGAGTTCGAGGGACGTCACCGAGCTGAACGTGTGCAGATCGTAGAGGTGTCGTGCGTTCGGTGCTTGATCGGTTGGATCGCGAAGACGTTTGACTACATCAACAGCGTTACTAAACGCTTCCGCTTTCGGTCTACTAGGGTACATGGACACACTCTCCCGCTCGTTGCTATGCTTCTCCTAGATAGATCTTGCGTGATCGTAGGATTGTTTTTGAAATACTACGTTCCCCGACAATGGCATCATGATCCAGGCTATGCGTAGATGATATGCACGAGTAGAACACAATGAGTTGTGGGCGATAATAGTCATACTGCTTACCAGCATGCCATACTTTGATTTGGCGGTATAGTGAGATGAAGCGGCCCAGACCGACATTACGCGTACACATACGTGAGACTGGTTTCACCGTTACGAGCACTCGTTGCTTAAAGGTGACCGGCGGGTGTCTATTTCTCTCACTTTAGTTGAATCGAGTGTGACTATGCCCGGTCCTTGTAAAGGTTAAAACAACACACTTGAAGAAAAATCGTTGTGGTTTTGATGTGTAGGTAAGAACGGTTCTTGCTAAGCCCGTAGCAGCCGCGTAAAACTTGCAGCAACAAAGTAGAGGAAGTCTAACTTGTTTTTGCAGGGCATGTTGTGATGTGATATGGTCAAGACGTGATGAGTTATACATTATTGTATGAGATGATCGTGTTTTCTAAATTATCGGCAACCGACAGGATCCTTATGGTTGTCTCTTTATTGTATGAATTGCGATCGATATGCAATTGCTTTACTTTATCACTATGAGTTAGCGATAGTAGTAGAAACAATAGTTGGCGAGACGACCACAACGCTACGATGAAGATCATGGTGTCAAGCCGATGACGATGGAGATCATGACGATGCTTTGGAGATGGAGATCAAAAGCACAAGATGATGATGGCCATATAATGTCACATATTTGTATTGCATGTGATGTTTATATTATTATGCTTCTTATTTTGCTTAGTATGGCGGTACCATTATAAGATGATCCCTTACAACAAAATTCAAGGTACAAGTGTTCTCCCTGAGTATGCACCGTTGCGGAAGTTCGTCGTGCTGAGACACCACGTGATGATCGAGTGTGATAAGCTCTGTGTTCAAATACAACGGGTGTAAGACAATTTTGCACATGCAGAATACTCGGGTTAAACTTGACAAGCCTAGCATGTACATACATGGCCTCGGAACACTGGAGACCGAAAGGTCGAGCGTGAATCATATAGTAGATATGATCAACATAAGATGTTCACCATTGAAAACTACTCCATCTCACGTGATGATCGGACATGGTTTAGTTGATTTGGATCACGTGATCATTTAGATGACTAGAGCGATGTCCATCTAAGTGGGAGTTCTTTACTAATATGATTAATTGAACTTTAATTTATCATGAACTTAGTCCTGGTAGTTTTTGCATATCTATGTTGTTGTAGATCAATGGCTCGTGCTACCGTTCCCTTGAGTTTTAATGCGTTCCTAGAGAAAGCTAAGTTGAAAGATGATGGTAGCAACTACACGGTATGGGTCCGTAACTTGAGGATTATCCTCATTGCTGCACAGAAGAATTATGTCCTTGAAGCACCGCTAGGTGACAAGCCACCTCCTACTAATGTAGACGTTTTGAACGTCTGGCAAACGTGGTCTGATGACTACTCGATAGTTCAGTGTGCCATGCTTTACGGCTTAGAATCGGGACTTCAAAGACGTTTTGAACGTCATGGAGCATATGAGATGTTGCAAGAGTTGAAGTTAATATTTCAAGCAAATGCCCGAATTGAGAGATATGAAGTCTCCAATAAGTTCTATAGTTGCAAGATGGATGAGAATAGTTCTATCCGTGAACACATACTCAGAATGTGTGGGTATTACGATCACATGACTCAACTTGGTTGCAAAGTTTATGAAGATAGTGTTATTGATAGAGTTCTTCAATCACTGCCACCAAGCTATAAAGGCTTTGTGATGAACTATAATATGCAAGGGATGCAGAAGACTATTCCCGAACTCTTCGCTATGCTCAAAGCTGCGAAGGTAGAAATCAAAAAGGAGCATCAAGTATTGATGGTTAAAAAGACCACTAGTTTCAAGAAAAAGGGCAAGGGAAAGAAGGGAAACTTTAAGAAGAATAGCATGCCAGTTGCTAATCCCGCGAAGAAACCCAAGTCTGTAGCCAAGCCTGAAACTGAGTGCTTCTACTGCAAAGGGACTGGACACTGGAAGCGGAACTGCCCCAAGTATTTGGCGGATAAGAAGGATGGCAAAGTGAACAAAGGTATATTTGATATACATGTTATTGATGTGTACCTTACTAATCTCGTAGTAGCACCTGGGTATTTGATACTAGTTCGGTTGCTAATATTTGTAACTCAGAACATGGGCTATGGATTAAATGAAGATTAGCTAAGGATGAGGTGACGATGCATGTGGGAAATGGTTCCAAAGTCGATGTGATCGCCGGCGACACGCTACCTCTACATCTACCTTCGGGATTAGTTTTAGTCCTAAATAATTGTTATTTGGTGACATCGTTGAGCATAAAAATTATATCTGGATCTTTTTTGTTGCAAGACTATTATTCATTTAAATCAGAGAATAATGGTTATTCTATTTATAAGAGTAATATCTTTTATGGTCATGCACCCTTGATGAATGGTCTATTTTTGTTGGATCTCGATCGTAGTGATACTCATATTCATAATATTGAAGCCAAAAGATGCAAAGTTGATAATGATAGTACAACTTATTTGTGGCACTGCTGTTTAGGTCATATTGGTGTAAAGCGCATGAAGAAACTCCATGTTGATGGGCTTTTGGAATCACTTGATTATGAATCACATGGTGCTTGCAAACTGATACGTATCCAACGTATCTGCTTTTCCACACTCTTTTGCCCTTGTTTTGGACTCTAACTTGCATGATTTGAATGGAACTAACCCGGACTGACTCTGTTTTCAGCAGAATTGCCATGGTGTTGTTTTTGTGCAGAAATAAAAAGTTCTCGGAATGACCTGGAAATCCACGGAGAATTATTTTGGAAAATATAAAAAAAATCTGCCGAAAGATCCATGTCAGGGGGCCCACACCTTGTCCACCAGGGTGTTGGGCGCGCCCCCTCCCACTAGGCACGCCCGCCTGCCTCGTGGGCCCCCTGATGCTCCACCGACGTACTCCCGGACTCCATATATTCACTTTCGGGGAGAAAAATCAGAGAGGAGGAATTATCGCGTTTTACGATACGGAGCTGCCGCCAAGCCCTAATCTCTCTCGGGAGGCTGATATGGAGTTCGTTCGGGGCTCCGGAGAGTGGAGATCGTCGCCATCGTGATCATCAACCTTCCTCCATCACCAATTCCATGATGCTCACCGCCGTGCGTGAGTAATTCCATCGTAGGCTTGCTTGACGGTGATGGGTTGGATGGGATCTATCATGTAATCGAGTTAGTTTTGTTAGGATTTGATCCCTAGTATCCACTATGTTCTGAGATTGATGTTGCTATGACTTTGCTATGCTTAATGCTTGTCACTAGGGCCCGGGTGACATGATTTCAGATCTGAACCTATTATGTTTTCATGAATATATGTGTGTTCTTGATCCTATCTTGCAAGTCTATAGTCACCTACCATGTGTTATGATCCGGCAACCCTGAAGTGACAATAATCGGGACCACTCTCGGTGGTGACCGTAGTTTGAGGAGTTCATGTATTCACTATGTGTTAATGCTTTGGTCCGGTACTCTATTAAAAGGAGGCCTTAATATCCCTTAGTTTCCAATAGGACCCCGCTGCCACGGGAGGGTAGGACAAAAGAAGTCATGCAAGTTCTATTCCATAAGCACGTATGACTATATTCGGAATACATGCCTACATTACATTGATGAACTAGAGCTAGTTTTGTGTCACCCTAGGTTATAACTTCTACATGATGAATTGCATCCGACAAAATTCCCCATCACCGATCCAACGCCTACGAGCTTTTCACATATTGCTTGTTGCTTATTTACTTTTCTGTTGCTACTATTACAAAAACTACAAAAACACTACCGTTACTTTTATTTCCTTTACCGTTATCTCCATATTACTTTGCTACTAAACTACCTTGCCGCAGATACTAAGTTTCCAGGTGTGGTTGAATTGACAACTCAGCTGCTAATACTTAAGAGTATTCTTTGGCTCCCCTTGTGTCGAATCAACAAATTTGGGTTGAATACTTTACCCTCGAAAACTGTTGCGATCCCCTACACTTGTGGGTTATCAAGACTATTTTCTGGCGCCGTTGCCGGGGAGCATAGCTCTATTCTTTAAGTCACTTGGGATTTATATCTGTTGATCACTATGAAGAACTTGAAGGACTCAAAAACCAAGATCTTACCCTCGACTACGAGGGGAGGTAAGGAACTGCCATCTAGCTTTGCACTTGATTCACCATCTGTTATGGGTAAATTTGCGACACCTACTCATGCTATTGAATCTGATATGTCGTATGTTCTTGATGATGCCACTTCTGCTATGTATGATGAAACTACTATGCCTGATAATACTGTGCCACTAGGTGAATTTCTAGATGAACAAATTGCTAAGGCTAGGGAGAATGCAAATATTGAAACTGATAATATTTATGGAAGTGATGATGAAGCTTCTCCCAATAGATATGAATTGCCCATTGTTACTTAGGGTTATGTTATGGCTAAAGAAACTACTAGAGACTTTCTTGCTTGCAACTATAGATATGATCTTAAGAAACTATTAGCTAAGCTGAAACAAAAGTCCTTGAATGCTAGAATGAAACATGACCCTACTTTCGCTACTTCACCTATCTATGTTAGTGATATGGATTATGAATTCTCTATTGATCCTGAGTTAATTACTTTGGTAGAATCTGATCCTTTCCATGGCTATGAGTCTGAAACTGTTGTGGCACATCTTACTAAGTTGAATGATATAGCCACCCTGTTTACCAACGATGAAAAGATTCGTTACTACTATATCCTTAAGCTATTTCCTTTCTCGTTAAACGGTGATGCTAAGACTTGGTTTAATTCTCTTGATCCTGGTTGTGTGCGTAGTCCCCAGGATATGATGTATTACTTTTCTGCTAAATATTTTCTTGCTTATAAGAAACAAGCTGCCTTACGGGAAATATATAACTTTGTGCAAACCGAAGAAGAGAGTCTCCCACAAGCTTTGGGGAGGCTTCTCCAACTACTTAATGCTTTGCATGATCATCCTCTTGAGAGGAATGATATACTTGATGTCTTCTATAATGGACTAACCGATGCTTCCAGAGACCACCTGGATAGTTGTGCTGGTTGTGTTTTCAGGGAAAGAACAGTTGATCAAGCTGAATTACTATTGAATAATATGCTGGCCAATGAAAATAATTGGACACTTCCTGAACCATCCCCTAAGACAACTCCGAATAAAAGAGGTGTTCTATTTCTTAGTCCTGAAGATATGCAGGAGGCAAGGAAATCCATGAAAGAAAAAAAGTATTAAAGATGAAGATGTTAAGAATTTACCACCTATTGAAGAAATACACAGTCTTGATAACCCGACACAAGTAGTAAAGGTAAATTCTCTTTATAGATTTGATGAAGGTGATATTCCTCGTTATAAGTCTGCTAGCCAATGCTTAGATGAGTTTGACAATTTTATTGTGAAACAAGAAAACTTCAATGCTTATGTTGGTAGACAATTACAACACAATGCTTATCTGATTGAACGCTTGACTGATTATCTTGCTAGAGTTAAAGGTGAACTGAAACTCATTAGTAAAAATGCTTCCATGGTTACCACTCAAGTAGAACAAGTACTTAAAGCTCAAAATGATTTGCTCATTGAATTAAATAGTAAGAATAATGATAATGCCATTAGAGTTGTGACTAGAGGTGGTAGAATGACTCAGGAACCTCTGTATCCCGAAGGCCACCCTAAGAGAATTGAGCAAGATTCTCAGAGAGCTAATTTAGATGCACCTAGTTCTTCTAAGAAAAAGAAAAAGAAAAGTGATATGACTTTGCATGCTTCTAGTGAACCTGTAGCTGACACACCTGAGAATCCCAATGATATATTTGTTCCTGATGCTGAGACACAATTTGGTAATGAACATGAACCTAGTGATCATATTAATGATGATGTTCATGATGATGCTCAACCTAGCAATGATAATGATGTATAGATTGAACCTACTGTTGATCTTGATAACCCACAATCAAAGAATCAACATTACGATAAGAGAGACTTTGTTGCTAGGAAGCATGGTAGGGAAAGAGAACCATGGGTTCAGAAACCCATGCCTTTTCCTCTGAAACCATCCAAGAAAAAGGATGATGAGGATTTTGAGCGCTTTGCTGAAATGATTAGACCTATCTTTTTGCGTATGCGTTTGACTGATGTGCTTAAAAAAATCCTTATGCTAAGTATATGAAATATATTATTACCAACAAAAGAAAGATACTTGAAGTAGAAATTTCCACCATGCTTGCCAAATACACTTTTAAAGGTGTAATACCTAAGAAACTAGGAGATTCAGGAGTAACCACTATACCTTGTTCCATTAAAAGAAACTATGTTAAAACTGCCTTATGTGATCTTGGAGCTCGTGTTAGTGTTATGCCTCTCTCTTTATATCGTAGACTTGACTTGAGTAAGTTGACACCTACTAAAATATCTTTGCAAATGGCTGATAAATCAACTGCTATACCTGTCGGTATTTGTGAGGATGTACCTGTTGTGGTTGCGAATGTTACTATTCTAACGGACTTTGTTATCCTTTATATTACCGAGGATGATAGTATGTCTATTATCCTTGGTAGACCATTTTTGAATACTGCAGGGGCTGTTATTGATTGCAACAAAGGCAATGTCACTTTTCATGTCAATGGTAATGAGCATACTGTACACTTCCCGAGGAAACAACCTCAGGTCCACATTATCAATTATATTGGAAAATTTCAACTATCACTATTGGAGGTTTTGAATTTCCTCTTCCTACAATCAAGAAGACATATGACATTCTTATTGTTGGGTACATACATATCCCCATTGAGGTTACCTAGTGTTATTCGAAAATTCTCCAGTTTCATGTTATTCGGATAGAGTTTATTAACAAGACCTGATCAACCTTGTTAATGGATTCCTTTTGATGAGCATGGGATAGGTGAATATAGATAGCACAACCTTCTGTACCCTCCTTTTACTTTCTGTTAACTAGGATAAATAAAGCAAAATAGCATTTTCTATCTATTTCCAAACTTATCCGTGCAATTAAAAAATACCCCGAAAATAAAAGTTCCCCAAATGCCCTGAAAATGAAATATGATTTTTTCTAGAATATTTGAGTATATTTGGAACAAAAAACACAGCGAGGGGAGCCAGCACCTTGCCACGAGGGTCCAGGGCGCGCCCACCCTCACATTGCGCGCCCCCTGCCTCGTGGGCCCCACGTGGCCCCCCTCCACTAATTCCTGGACCCATTCCCTTCTTCTTCCTCCCAAAAAAATCACCAACCAGCTCAAGCACGAGTTCTAGCTCATCTTGCTGCCATTTTCGATCTCCTTGCTCAAAGCACCATTCACCAAACTGTTTGGGGAGATTGTTCCTTCGTATGTGACTCCTCCATTGGTCCAATTAGTTTTTGTTCTAGTGCTTTATTTGTTACAAACTTTTGCTGTTGTGGTGACCTTGTTCTTGAGCTTGCATGTCAAATTTCCTTGGTCCCAAGTAGTTCTAATGCATTATATAGTCTCTAGGCACTTGTAGGAGTTGTTGCTATCAATCTTGTTAAGTTTGGTTAACTTTTATTTTGAGTTACTAAAAATTTCAGAAATTTTCAGAGGAGGAAAATGATAAAGAGATTATTGAGGGGTTCCTCCAGTAAAAGTTCAGAGGAGAAGAAGAAAGAAGAAAATAAGAAGCCCAAATATAATCTTCCTCGCATGGCGGAAGTTCGTCCCTGTGAATGGCCTTGTAATGAGTTCATGAGAGCCGCCGGGATTTACGAAGACTTTTATTGGTTGGCAAATAACGCAAGCCTCACCGACTTCCTCCACGACCAGCGTGAACAGTATCTCTTACTCACTAATATTTTCACGCAAAATTTTCATTTTCATGCTAAGAAAACACCACCTACAGTGGAGTTTCGTTTATATGATGAGGTTAAGGAGATATCATTCTTTGAGTTTTGTGAAGTATGCAAGATACCCTTTGAAGGTAGACTTGATGAACCACGTCGTGAAGACATTGAAGGGTTTATTGACATGATAGCTGTAGGGGAAACTAGACAAGTCTCACGAACAAGAATTACTAGTATACATTTCCCGGTTACTTTGCTTTATTTGCTAGTAGACGTTTAATTGGCCGCGGGAACAGTGGGAATCTTAGTGCCCTTGATATTGTCATTTTACGCCATGCTTTGTTTCAAGACACGACTTTTAGCTTGGGTACCGTCGTTGCTAAATGACTGAGTCTGAACTCCTCAAAGGGGCCTGTCTTTGGAGGCATCTTTGCTTCTGGCCTTGCTAAACATTTTAGAATACCTATTAGGCATCATGAGAAGGAAGAAAATTTGCTTGCCCCTGTTTATCTAGATTACAAGAGCATGATAGCACATGATTTTATTGTTAAAGACAAGGATAGGTTGCTTAATTATAAATTGAGGTTTGATGAAAAATATTGTGAGATTGTTACCTTGCCTGCACCATCTCTGTTTGATCTGTCTATAGGCATATATCTTGTTATGTCAAATGCTTTCTACAAGCACCAGAGCCAGACACGAGCTTCAGAGCCTGAGCCGGAGCCACCACTCGATCCTTATCACCAGTCTGTTTATGGGTGGGAGCTGGATGAGCTTGCCAACCAGTGGCACCCAGAGGACACATCTCAGTACACTAGAGGGAGTAGCTTCGAACTGTGACCATAGACCAACTTAGGCTAAAAATCCTAATCTTGGGGGAGTACGTGTTTCTCACCAACATTACATTCATGCTCACACACTTATTCTAAGTTGTCGGTGCTCACACTCTTTCATTGTACCATCCATGTTTATTTTCAATTCTTTTTCTTAGTCCTTTTCTCGTGTGCTAGAAAAAACCTTAAGAAAAACAAAAAATATATTAGTTGTAGCTTCTAGCTAGTTTACTTTCCTTGTAGTAGTAATTAAAAGAAAACCCAAAAAGATTTCCTGTTCTTCTTTTACTTGTTGGGAGCTTTCCGTGTAAATAGTTTCTTTTCTTTTCTTTGGGGGTTATGAGTAGAAGACCATGATTGGAAATGCTTAGTGGCTCTCATATGCTTTATTGTTGATTTAACCTTGAGCCATATTACCTTGTCTTCTCTCTTGTATTAAATGCTTGCACATTCCAGCTTAGTCCAATGCACGTGCACTATTATTATTATCCACACCGTTCGGTCGTGCGAGTGAAAGGCAATAAGGATGATATATGATGAACTAATTGAGATGAGAAAAGCTGGTACGAACTCGACCTCTCTTGTTTTTGTAAATATGATAGTTCATCGTTCCTGATTGAGCTTGTTATGAATAAACATGTTTGCAATGACAATTAGAGATCATAGCTGCTTATGCCATGCTTAATTAGCTGAGAGTTTATAATTGTCTATCTTGTGTGCCAACATGATATTAAAATGGTTGTGATGTGGTATGATGGGGTGGTATCCTCCTTTGAACAATTCCAGTGGTTTGACTTGGCACATGTTCACGCATGTAGTTGAAATAAATCAACATAGCCTCCACGATATTTATGTTCATGGTGATTTATATCCTACTCATGCTTGCATTCATTGTTGATTAATTTTAATGCATGTTCATGACCGTTGTCGCTCTCTAGCTGGTCGCTTCCCAGTCTCTTTCTAGCCTTCACCTGTACTAAGCGGGAACACTGCTTGTGCATCCACTTCCATAAACCCCAAAGTTATTCCAATGAGTCCACCATACCTTCCTATATGTGGTATTTACCTATCGTTCCAAGTAAATTTGTATGTGCCAAAATCTAAACCTTCAAATGAAATTCTATTTTGTATGCTCGAACAGTTCAAGTGTCAACTAGGGTTGTCTATATCTTCCATGCTAGGTGGGTTATTCTCACGATGAGTGGACTCCGCTCATCATTCATGAGAAAATGGCTGGTAACCGGGATGCCCAGTCCCATTCTCAAAAACATAATAATTAAACAAAACTCCCCCAGGGTTGTTATTGGTTTGGACGGTACCCGTTGTTTCGGACCAGCCGTGGAGTGTGCTTGTTGGTGGTTGGGGAGTATAAACTTTACCATTCTGTTTGGGAACCACCTATAATGTTCATAGCATGGGAGATATCGAGATTCTTGGTTGTTGTGTTGACAATGAGAGTATACCGTTGAAAATGTTATTAATCTCTATTTAAAAATCGAGCTCTGGCACCTCTACAAATCCCTGCTTCCCTCTGCGAATGGCCTATCTATTTACTTTTTTGCAGAGTCATCATCCTCTTATCAAAGAGCACAAGTAGGAAAGCACCTCTGTCATTTGCATCTATTACTATTAATTTGCATTGAGTATGATCATGACTGGATCTCTTTTACCTTGATCCTTAAAGGTGCTCTGCATTTATGTTTTGCGGTCTCAAAAAGGGCTAGTGAGATACCATCTTGTTATATCATATCATGATTGTTTTGAGAAAGTGTTGTCATCCGAGGTTTATTATTATTGCTCGTTAGTTGATTATGCCATTGATATGAGTAGACTTGAGACCTGAAAGTTATTGTGAATGTGGTTAGTTCATGATTATTGCTGAAAACTTGAATGCTGGCTTACATATTTACAACAACAAAAGCAAACAGAGTTTGTCACAGTTTTTCTTTATCACTTTCAGTTTATCAACTGAATTGCTTGAGGACAAGCAAAGGTTTGAGCTTGGGGGAGTTGATTTGTCTCCAACGTATCTACTTTTCCAAACACTTTTGCCCTTGTTTTGGACTCTAACTTGCATGATTTGAATGGAACTAACCCGGATTGACGCTGTTTTCAGCGAAATTGCCATGGTGTTATTATTGTGCAAAAATAAAAAGTTCTCGGAATGACCTGAAAATCCACGGAGAATTATTTTGGAAAATATAAAAATATCTACGGAAAGATCCATGTCAGGGGGCCCACACCCTGTCCACGAGGGTGGGGCGCGCCCCCTGACTCATGGGCCCCCTGATGCTCCACCGACGTATCCCCGGACTCCATATATTCACTTTCGGGGAGAAAAAACCAGAGAGGAAGAATTATCGCGTTTTACGATACGGAGGCGCCACCAAGCCGTAATCTCTCTCGGGAGGGCTGATCTAGAGTCCGTTCGGGGCTCCGGAGAGTGGAGATCGTCGCCATCGTCATCATCAACCTTCCTCCATCACCAATTCCATGATGCTCACCGCCGTGCGTGAGTAATTACATCGTAGGCTTGCTGGACGGTGATGGGTTGGATGGGATCTATCATGTAATCAAGTTAGTTTTGTTAGGGTTTGATCCCTAGTATCCACTATGTTCTGAGATTGATGTTGCTATGACTTTGCTATGCTTAATGCTTGTCACTAGGGCCCGAGTGCCATGATTTTAGATCTGAACCTATTATATTTTCATGAATATATGTGTGTTCTTGATCCTATCTTGCAAGTATATAGTCACCTACTATGTGTTATGATCCGGCAACCCCGAAGTGACAATAATCGGGATCACTCCCGGTGATGACCGTAGTTTGAGGAGTTCAAGTATTCACTATGTGTTAATGCTTTTGTCCGGTACTCTATTAAAAGGAGGCCTTAATATCCCTTAGTTTCCAATAGGACCCCGCTGCCACGGGAGGGTAGGACAAAAGATGTCATGCAAGTTCTTTTCCATAAGCACGTATGACTATATTCAGAATACATGCCTGCATTACATTGATGAACTGGAGCTAGTTTTGTGTCACCCTAGGTTATAACTTCTACATGATGAATTGCATCCGACATAATTCCCCATCACCGATCCAATGCCTACGAGCTTTTCACATATTGCTTGTTGCTTATTTACTTTTCCGTTGCTACTATTACAAATGCTACAAAAACACTACCGTTACTTTTATTGCTGCTACCGCTATCTCCATATTACTTTGCTACTAAACTACCTTGCTGCAGATACTAAGTTTCCAGGTGTGGTTGAATTGACAACTCAGCTGCTAATACTTAAGAGTATTCTTTGGTTCCCCTTGTGTCGAATGAACAAATTTGGGTTGAATACTTTACCCTCGAAAACTGTTGCGATCCCCTACACTTGTGGGTTATCACAAACCATGCCTCATGGGCAAGATGACTAAAACTCCGTTCTCCGGAAGAATGGAGCAAGCAACTGACTTATTGGAAATCATACATACTGATGTATGCGGACCAATGAGTGTTGATGCTCGCGACGGGTATCGTTATTTTCTGACCTTCACAGATGATTTGAGCAGATATGGGTATATCTGCTTGATGAAACACAACTCTGAAATATTTGAAAAGTTCAAAGAATTTTAGAGTGAATTAGAAAATCATCATAACAAGAAAATAAAGTTTCTACGATCTAATCACGGAGGCGAATATTTGACTTATGAGTTTGTTCTTCATTTGAAACAATGTGGAATAGTTTCAAAACTCATGCCACCTGGAACTCCACAGCGTAATGGTGTGTCCGAACATTGTAACCGTACTTTATGAGATATAGTGCGATCTATGATGTCTCTTACCAATTTACCACTATCGTTTTGGAGTTATGCTTTAGAGACAACTGCATTCACAGTTAATAGGGCACCATCTAAATCCGTTGAGACAACGCCTTAGGAACTGTGGTTGGGCAAGAAACCCAAGTTGTCGTTTCTTAAAGTTTTGGGTTGCGATGCTTATGTGAAAAAGCTTCAACCTGATAAGCTCGAACCCAAGTCGGAGAAATGGTTCTTCATAGGATACCCAAAGGAAACTGTTGGGTACACCTTCTATCACAGATCCGAAGGCAAGATATTCGTTGCTAAGAATGGATCCTTTCTAGAGAAGGAGTTTCTCTTGAAAGAAGTGAGTGGGAGGAAAGTAGAACTTGATGAGGTAATTGTATCTTCTCCCGAATTGGAAAGTAGTACATCACAGAAACTAGTTCCAGTGATTCCTACACCAATCAGTGAGGAAGCTAATGATGATGTTCATGAAACTTCAGATCAAGTTACTACTGAATCTCATAGGTCAACCAGTGTATGTTCCGCACCAGAGTGGTATGGTAACCCGGTTGTGTAAGTCATGTTGCTAGACCATGATGAACCTACGAACTATGAGGAAGCGATGATGAGCCCAGATTCCACAAAATGGCTTGAAGCCATGAAATCTGGGATGGGATCCATGTATGAGAACAAAGTGTGGACTTTGGTTAACTTGCCCGATGATCAGCAAGCCATCGAAAAGAAATGGATCTTTAAGAGGACGACTGACGCCGATGGTAACGTTACTGTCTACAAAGCTCGACTTGTTGCAAAAGGTTTTCGACAAGTTCAAGGAGTTGACTACGATGAGACTTTCTCACCCGTAGCGATGCTTAAGTCAGTCCGGACCATGTTAGCAATTGCCGCATTTTATGATTATGAAATCTGGCAAATGGATGTCAAAACTGCATTCCTTAATGGATATCTCAAAGAAGAGTTGTATATGATGCAACCAAAAGGTTTTGTCGATCCTAAAGGTGCTAACAATGTGTGAAAGCTCCAGCGATCCATCTATGGACTGGCGCAAGCATCTCAAAGTTGGAATCTACGCTTTGATGAGGTGATCAAAGAATATGGTTTTATACAGACTTTTGGAGAAGCCTGTATTTAGAAGAAAGTGAGTGGGAGCTCTGTAGCATTTCTGATATGATATGTGGATGACATATTGTTGATTGGAAATGATATAGAATTTCTGGATGGCATAAAAGGATACTTGAATAAGAATTTTTCAATGAAAGACCTCGATCAAGCTGCTTATATATTGGGCATCAAGATCTATAGAGATATATCAAGACGCTTAATTGGACTTTCACAAAGCAAATACCTTGATAAAGTTTTGAAGAAGTTCAAAATGGACTAGTCAAAGAAAGGGTTCTTGCCTGTGTTACAGGGTGTGAAGTTGAGTAAGACTCAATGCCCGACCACTGCAGAAGATAGAGAGAAAATGAAAGTTATTCCCTATGCCTCGCCATAGGATCTATCATGTATGCAATGCCGTGTACCAGACCTGATGTGTGCCTTGCTATAAGTTTAGCAGGGAGGTACCAAAGTAATCCAGGAGTGGATCACTGGACAGTGGTCAAGAACATCCTGAAGTACCTGAAAAGGACAAAGGATATATTTCTCATCTAGGGACGTGACAAAGAGCTCGTCATAAATGGTTTTGTTGATTCAAGCTTTGACACTGATCCGGATGACTCTAAGTTACAAACCGGATATGTATTTTTTTTGAACGGTGGAGCTGTTAGTTGGTGTAGTTCCAAGCAGAGCGTCGTGGCGGGATCTACGTGCGAAGCGGAGAACATAGCTGCTCCGGAAGCAGCAAATGAAGGAGTCTAGATGAAGGAGATCATATCTGATCTAGATGTAATACATAGTGCATCGGGTCCAATGAAAATCTTTTGTGACAACACTGGAGCAATAGCCTTGGCGAAGGAATCAGGTTTCACAAGAGAACCAAGCACATCAAGAGATGCTTCAATTCCATCCGCGATCAAGTCAAGGAGGGTTACATAGAAATTTGCAAGATACATATGGATCTGAATGTTGCAGAGCCGTTGACTAAGCCTCTTCCACGAGCAAAACATGGTCAACACCAAGACTCCATGGGTGTTAGAATCATTACTATGTAATCTAGATTATTGACTCTAGTGCAAGTGGGAGACTGAAGGAAATATTCCCTAGAGGCAATAATAAAGTTGTTATTTATATTTCCTTATATATCATGATAAATGTCTTTTATTCATGCTTGAATTGTATTTACCAGAAACTTGATACCTGTGTGAATACATAGACAAAACAGAGTGTCCGTAGTATGCCTCTACTAGACTAGCTAATTAATCAAAGATGGTTATGTTTCCTGACCATAGACATATGATTTTATTGGATCAACTGGATCACACCATTATGAAAATGATGTGATGGACAAGACCCATCCGTTAGCTTAGCACTATGATCGTTTAGTTTTACTGCTATTACTTTCTTCATGACTTATACATGTTCCTATGACTACGAGATTATGCAACTCCCGAATACTGGAGTAACACCTTGTGTGCTATCAAATGTCACAACGTAACTGGGTGATTATAAAGATGCTCTACAGGTGTCTCCGAAAGTGTTTGTGGTGTTGGCATAGATCGAGAATAGGATTTGTCACTCCAAGTGTCGGAGAGGTATCTTTGGGCCCTCTCGGTAATACACATCATAATAAGCCTTGCAATCAAATGACTAATGAGTTAGTCATGAGATGATGTATTATGGAATGGGTAAAGAGACTTGCCAGTGATGAGATTGAACTAGGTATGATGATACCGACGATCGAATCTCGGGCAAGTAACATACCGATGGCAAAGGGAACAACGTATGTTGTTATTCGGTTTGACCGATAAAAATCTTTGTAGAATATGTAGGAACCAATATGAGCATCCAAGTTCCGCTATTGGTTATTGACCGAAGATGAGTCCCGATCATGTCTACATAGTTCTCCAACCCGTAAGGTCCGCACGCTTAACGTTCGATGACGATCGATATTATGAGTTTATGTGTTTTGATGTACCGAAGGTAGTTCGGAGTCCCGGATGTGATCACGGACATGACGAGGAGTCTCGAAATGGTCGAGACATAAAGATCGATATATTGTAAGGCTATGTTTGGACACCGGAATGGTTTCGGATGAGTTCGGGCATTTTCCGGAGTACCGGGAGGTTATCGGAACCCCCCGGGGAGTCAATGGGCCTTATTGGGCCTTAGTGGAAGAGAAGAGGAGGCGGCCAAGTGGAGGGCGCGCTCCCCAAGCCCAATCCGAATTGGGGTGGGGGGGCCCTTTCCTTCTCCCTCTCTCCCTCTTCCTTCTTCTCCTACTCCTACTAGGAAAGGGGGAAACCTACTCCAAGTGGGAGTAGGACTCCCCCTTTGGGTGCTCCCTATGAGAGCCGGCCCTCTCCTCCTCCCCTCCTTTATATACGTGGCCAGGGGGCACCCCATAGACACACAAGTTGATTTCTTAGCCGTGTGTGGTTCCCCCGTCCACTGTTTCAGACCTCGGTCATATTGTCGCGGTGCTTAGGTGAAGCCCTGCGTCGGTAACTTCATTTCTCGGTCTCAACTGGATCAAGAGTTTGAGGGACGTCACCGAGCTAAACATGTGCAAATCGCGGAGGTGCCATGCGTTTGGTGCTTAATCAGTTGGATCACGAAGACGTTCGACTACATCAACCGCGTTACTAAACGCTTCCGCTTTCAGTCTACGAGCATACGTGGACACACTCTCCCGCTCGTTGCTATGCTTCTCCTAGATAGATCTTGCGTGATCGTAGGATTTTTTTTGAAATACTACGTTCCCCAACAGGAAGTTCATATGTGCAGATCCTTGATGCTATTAAATACTCCTCTGATAATGAACATGAATATGTTTTGTGAGTAGTTACGTTTTTTCCTGAGGACATGGGAGAAGTCTTATTCTAAGTAATCATGTGAATTTGGTATTTGTTCGATATTTTGATGTGATGTATGTTGTCTTACCTCTAGTGGTGTTATGTGAATGTAGATTACATGACACTTCACCATTATTTGGAACTAGGGGAATGCATTGGGAAGGAATAAGTAGATGATGGGTTGCTAGAGTGACAGAAGCTTAAATCCAAGTTTATGCGTTGCTCCGTAAGGGACTGTTTTGGATCCATATGTTTCATGCTATGGTTAGATTTATCTTAATTCTTGTTTCGTAGTTGCATATGCTTGTGAGAGGGGTTAATCATAAGTGGGAGTCTTGTCCAAGTAAGGACAACACCCAAGCACCGGTCAACCCACATATCAAATTATCAAAGTAACGGACGTGAATCATATGAGCATGATGAAAACTAACTTGACAATAATTCCCATGTGTCCTCGAGAGCACTTTTATTTATATAGAGTTTTTTCAAGCTTGTCCTTTGCTATAAAAAGAATTGGGCCTCCTTACCGCACGTTTGTTACACTTGTTACTTGCTACCCATCACAAATTATCTTATCACAAAACTATCCGTTACCGATAATTTCAGTGCTTGTAGATAATACCTTGCCGAAAACCGTTTGTCATTTCCTTTCGCTCCTCATTGGGTTCAACACTCTTACTCTTCGAAAGGACTACGATAGATCCCCTATACTTGTGGGTCATCAAGACTCTTTTCCAGCGCCGTTGCCGGGGAGTGTAGCGCCTTTGGTGAGTGGAATTTGGTAAGGAAAAATTTATATTATGTGCTGGAATTTACTGTCACTTGTCATTATGGAAAAAAATCATTTGAGGGGTTTGTCCGGGGTATCTTCACCTCGAACGGAAAAAAAGTTACTCCTCAACCTACTGAACTTACTTAAGATATTTATTATGAAATTTCTTCGGGTATGATTGAGAAACTGCTAGCTAATCCTTATGCAAGAGATGGAACACTACATCCTGATATGCATCTAATATATGTGAATGAAGTTTGTGGATTATTTAAGCTTGCAGGTTTGCCCGAGGATGAGGTCAAGAAGAAGGTCTTCCCTTTATCTTTGAAGGGAAAGGCATTGACATGCTATAGGCTATGTGATGATATTGGTGCCTGGAATTACAACCGATTAAAATTGGAATATCATGAGAAGTTTTATCCTATGCATCTAGTTCATCGTGATCAGAATTATATATATAAATTTTGGCCTCGTGAAGGAAAAAGTATCGATCATGCTTGGGGGAGGCTTAAGTTAATGTTATATTCACGTCCCAATCATGAGCTCCCAAGACAAATTATTATTCAAAAAATTTCTGATCGGCTTTCTCATAATGATCGATCCATGCTCGATAATTCTTATACCGGTTCTTTTATGAAGAAGACTATTGAATTTCAGTGGGAACTTTTGGAAAGAATTAAACGCAACTCTGAAGATTGGGAACTTAACGAAGGTTAGGAGTCAGGGTTGAACCTTGAGTTTGATTGTGTTAAATATTTTATGAATACCGACGCTTTTCGCGAATTTAGAACTAGATATGGACTTGAATCTGAGATAGTAGCTTCTTTCTCTGAATCATTTGCTACCCACATTGATCTCCCTAGGGAAAAGTGGTTTAAATATCATCCTCCCATTGAAGTAAAAGTAGTAGAACCCACTATGGTTGAAGAAGAAACCGTTACTTATAATGATAATCCAGTTGTTCCCACTCCTTATATAGAGAAACCACCTTTCCCTGTTAGGTTAAGGGAACATGCTAAAGCTTCAACCGTGGTCCATAAGGGTTATGTTAGGACACCTACACCCCCTAAACAAATTAAAGTAGAACCAAATGTTGCTATGGTTAAGGATCTCTTGGTCGATAATATTGATGGACATGTTATTTACTTTGTTGGTGAAGCTACTAGAATTGCGAAACCCGATAAGGACGACAAAAAAAGACCTGTTGTTGGCATGCATGTTGTCTCAGCCAAAATTGGAGATCATTGTTACCATGGCTTATGTGATTTGGGTGCTAGTGTGAGTGCTATTCCATTTACTCTTTATCAAGAAATTATGAATGATATTGCACCTGCTGAGATAGAAGATAGTGTTGATACTATTAAACTTGCTAATAGAGATAAAATCACACAAGTTGGGATTGTTAGAGATGTCGAAGTCTTGTGTGGGAAAATAAAATACCTTTCTTGAATACGGTGAATGCTAGAATTGACTGTACTAAGGAAACATCGAGTGTTAATTTTGGTGATGTGTTTCATGAGTTTAATTTCTCTATATTTCGTAGACAACCTCGTGATAAAGAATTATCTACTAAGGATGAAATCACTGGTCTTGCTTCTATTGTTGTACCACCTAATGATCCTTTAGAACAATATTTCCTAGATCATGAAAATGACATGTTCATGAATGAAAGGAATGAAATAGATAGATTTTTCTTTGACCAGCAACCTGTGCTCAAGCACAATTTGCCTGTTGAAACCTTAGGAGGTCCTCCTCCACCTAAAGGTGATCTTGTGTTTGAATTGAAACAATTACCTGATACACTGAAATATGTATATCTTGATGAAAAGAAGATATATCATGTTATTATTAGTGCTAACCTTTCAGTGCATGAAAAAAGACACTATTAAAAACTCTGAGGAAGTACCATGCCTCTATTGGATATACTCTTGATGATCTTAAGGGCATTTTTCCCACTCTACGCCAACACAAAATTAAGGTGGAACCAAACACTAAACTAGTTGTTGACTATTAGCGACGGTTAAACCCCGAGATGAAGGAAGTGGTAAGAAATGAAATATTAAAACTTCTAGAAGCAGGTATAATCTATCCCATAGCTGATAGTAAATAGGTAAGTCTTGTTCATTGTGTCCCTAAGAAGGGAGGTATTGTTGTTGTTCCTAATGATAAAAATGAGTTGATTCCTCAAAGAATTATTAAAGGTTATAGGATGGAAATTGATTTTATAAAATTGAACAAATACACTAGGAAAGATCACTACCCTTTGCCATTCATTCATAAAATTCTAGAAAGACTATCAAAACATACACACTTTTGCTTTCTAGATGGATATTCTTGTTTTTCCCAAATACTTGTATCACAAGAAGATCAAGAAAAACTACTTTTACATGTCTTTTTGGTACTTTTGCTTATAGACGTATGCATTTTGGTTTATACAATGCACCTGCTACCTTTCAAAAACGCATGACAGCTATATTCGCTGATTTTTGTGAAAAGATTGTTGAGGTTTTCATGGAAATTTTTTCTGTTTATGGAACTTCTTTTGATGTTGCTTGAGCAACCTTGATCGAGTTTTGGAGAGATGTGAACAAACTAATCTTGTCTTGAATTGGGAGAAGTGCCACTTTATGGTTAATGAAGGTATTGTCTTGGGGCATAAAATTTCCAGAAGAGGTACTGAAGTTGATAAAGCTAAAGTTGATGCTATTGAAAAAATGCAGTGTCCTAAAGATATCAAAGGTATACGAAGTTTCCTTGGTCATGCTGGTTTCTATAGGAGATTTATTAAAGACCTCTCTAAAATTTCTAAGCCTCTTACTAATCTTTTGCAAAAAGATGTTCCATTTGTTTTTGATGATTATTGCGTAGAATCCTTTGAAATACTTAAGAAAGCCTTAGTCTCTGCACCTATTGTTCAACCACCTGACTGGAACCTACCCTTTGAAATCATGTGTGATGCTAGTGATTATGTTGTTGGTGCTGTTCTAGGACAAAGAGTTGATAAGAAATACAATGTTATCCATTATGCCTGTAAAACTCTAGACAGTGCCCAAAGAAATTGTGCTACTACTGAAAAGGAATTCTGAACAGCTGTATTTGCGTGTGATAAATTCAGATCTAACATTGTTGATTCTAAAGTAACTATTCACACTGATCATGCTGCTATTAAATATCTTATGGAAAAGTAAGATGATAAACCTAGACTTATTAGATGGGTTCTTCTGCTGCAAGAATTTGATTTACACTAGATCATTGTTGGCGCGCGTTGTTGCGCTCGTCTATTTCTACAATGGAATGTTATGAATTTTCTTAGATATATGTAGAAATGAATTTGCCTAAACCTATAGGTTTTGTTAGCACAATATATCAGATGAATGTCTTTTCTAGGCCTAGAGGAGGTAATGTTAATTGGTTTGCTTGGGAAGTGTCTATAAAATATGAAAGTTAATTTGCCTATATAAAAATATATTAATTGGTACTCAAAGTTAACCGGCATTCAGTAAAGCAATGTTGTAGTAGTGGGAACTATTTGATAATTTTG
Organism: Secale cereale; assembly: GCA_902687465.1. NCBI lineage: Eukaryota > Viridiplantae > Streptophyta > Magnoliopsida > Poales > Poaceae > Secale > Secale cereale. The sequence continues at coordinate 550,985,273 of LR738710.1, forward strand.
TGAGACTTTCCGGCTAGGCAAGCCCTAGACAAAGAAGTGCAAGTAGAGCAGGAGATCTAGGAGGGACATACCTCTCGACTTTCTTCAGCACATATACCCACGAGAGAGAAAAATCAAAGGCTGGAGATGAAGAACAGAGTTCACCCAACAACACTTCTTCAATGAGCAAACTCAATCTTCCGGCTAGCACTCTCCTTAACCAAAGACATTGTAGCGACCCGACCCAAATGGATCGAAGTCTTTGTGCTTAAGTGTCATCCCTGGATCGGTATGCTGACACACACAGTACTCGATGAATTATAACAGAGTTCAATCACACACTTTATTACATCGAGGTCCTCAAAAGAGTATTTATTACAATAATATGGCCAAAGGCCATCTAGATAAAAGTAACCGTGGAAGCATCGAAGGTAAATGAGTCCATCCAACTCCATGGCAAACTGAGTGCAGAACAACGACCTATCGCACCTTTAATCCTCGTCGAAAAACTCTGCAACATGAGACGTTGCAGCCGTGTAGGTCAGCACATGGAATATGCTGGCAATGTCACACCATAGAATAATAATAATGAAAAAGAATATCTCTATATGCAAATTTAGCTGGTCGAGGCTCTAAGTTTAATTTTTTGCATAAAGCCAATTTTACCCTACAACAAAGGAATAAATTTTTATTTACTACTAAATAAAAAAATGCCATTATTGAGAAGGTTCCTCCAACTCAATCCCAAAATTCCCAAGTTATTAGTAACCCAATGATTTCATTAAATAAAGTGATGAGATCAACCAATAATTCACTTCCAGATACTCAAGTTGTCCATAACCGGGGACACGACTAATCATGATTAGTGTGTACACTCTGCAGAGGTTTGTGCACTTTTCCCCACAAGACTGGACCACCTCCATGACCGGAAGATCGAGATATAGTCTTTCTGAAGTATTTCCTCCAAACCCTGGGTAGACCAGTACACCTACTTTCCCCTACATCAGCTAGTCTACCACAGAAAGAGGTCACTCAACTTACTCAACTATGCCATACCCCATAATGGCTTGTGGCTGCAGACGGAAGTTTCTAGGCATGAAATATCTTATGATCCCTTTGAGCCTGGGTGGCGGACCTAGGGTAATCACACGGGTACTCCGAGATTCCCCTTGGGAAAGCACTGGTTTCTCCAGGTGCCCCAAACAATCCACCCAGATGTGTAATAAAGTTGCCACCTTATGTTGTCCCAAAATTATTACCTCTCGCAACTTGCATGTATCACACATACCAATCCCCGTCTACGAGCATGACTAAGCAATATATGATATAACGAATATTCCCGGGGTGATCAAAGGTCATAGGTTCCTACCAAATGAACTACATAGCATAACCACATGTTCCCAATCCTACTCATGCAATCTTTGAGGGTGAAACAAATGCATAGTAAAAACTAGGTATTTAAACTTATGATCAAAGTGTGAACTTGCCTTGCTGACGTTCATTGAACTCTAAAGATTCGTAGTAGCAAGCTTCGCACTCTGGATGATCTAGCGTAAGCAAGCAATAACATACATAAGCATACAAGCAAGGATCCAAAAAGGAAACAAATAAAAGACTTCGAAAAACACCAAATTAAGTTTCTGTACAGAATGTAATTTTTACAGCAACAAAAATAAATGGTTTTGGTTTTAACACAAGGTACATGTCACAAGCTTCGATTATCAAAAAGAATCACCCAAAACGGAGTTACGAAACTCAAGTTATGGCCTAACGAAGTTTGAATTCAGATCTGCTTGAATTCAAATTTTCAAATTTTCAAAAATATTTTTCGTTTGGTTCTCTGGATAGAGGATATTTCTACGAAACCATAGGAAAAAGAATCAACTAAATCGGATCTATAGATTAAAAGATATACTAGAAATAAGAATTAGTATAGAATCTGAGATTGAAAAATTACTGGAAGAAAAAAAAAAGAGGAATTCAATCAGATGTCATGTGGCGATCTCTGATTGGCTGAGGTGTTCTGCGGCTAAAAGAAAAAATAAATAAAACAGAACCGGAGGCCGGTTCGATCAACTGAAGAAAACCGATCTAACTCAACAAAACGTTTTTTTACTGAACTAACGAACACAAGTTCGTTCACGTACAGAGAAGTACGTGAGCTAGGGGCAGCTCGGGCGTGACGGTGGCGGCGGCTCCGGCGGTCATGGGCGGCGGCAAAGGTGTCTAGGAGATGTGGTGGAGAGTGGCTCGTCCGTTGGTGGAGTCGAAGATGGTCGGCATCAACGAACAGCGACGGAACGAAGCGGCGAAGCTTGGTGCTCCGGGTGCTCTGGTGAAGACAAGGAGGTTGGTGCAGTGGCTGTAGATGGAGAGGGATCACAAAATCTTGTCAAAATGATTATAGGGATCAAGAGAAGTCGGAACCCAAAAGGATAGGGCTCGGGATGGCTCACCGGCGTCGGATACTGACGATGAACTGTGGCTTCTGAGGCGAGATTGGAATGTTGAGTGCGTCGTCTAGAGGTGGGTTTGGCAAGGGATTTTCGTCTGAATCGATCGAGGAGGGTCGTGGCTATTTATAGGACATCTTCCTTGGAAGTGAAACGGGCTGGAGAATTGATTTTCAGGAATTGGAAACGAAACAACTCGGGAGCAATTGTACGCGTACGTTTTTGTTGTATGTTCGTGGGAGGAAGAAGAAAAGGAGGGGTGGGGTCCAAGCGTTAGGGGAGAGAGAGAGAACGTTACGTGAGGAAGAGAAGAGCGAGCGAACGAGGGAGTCTGGACGTAAGCTCTCGCCCCCTTTATTTTTGGCTCTGGCCTTGCTCGTTGGGTGCGCTAGCCGCTGGCTCGCTGGCCTCTGGCCACGCTCGGGTGGGCAGGTTGAGTGATCGGCCTTGTTGGGCCAGTTGGCCTGGCCTGGCGACGCTTTTTTTTAAATCGTGTTTTTTATAGTAATATTAAAGCATAAAAAAGACAAATGAAAATAAGTCTACGAATTCCCAGAAAATTCACATAGTAATATGGTCTTATATATGACCTTGTGAACTTTTATCCGGCCTAAAATGCAAGTTTTGAAAATAAACATTTTTGCTAAACTAATAAAATAAATTGCAAATAAAACCCAACAAATATATTTTGATTCCAAATTCAATTTCCAATATTTTGCTTCTGTTTTTGAAGAAGTCATTTTATCTTCTCTCTTTATTTTATTTTTGAAATAATGGAAATGAATCTTGGTGAAACCAAATTTGATCCAAAATCCCAACTTTGAAATGTTAAATAATTTTCAAAATTTGGATTTAAGGAAACTTCCAATTCTCTCTTTTGGTCCTTGAATTGCATAAAGTTTCTTGGATCAATATTCGATAAAAGAAATGAAGGGCAAAATGCATAAATTATGGATGCATATGAATGAGTTATTTATAAACATCCAAATTGAAAATTGGGATGTTACAAACCTACCCCCCTTAAGATGAATCTCGCCCTCGAGATTCGGGTTGGCTAGCAAAAATGTGTGAGTGGTCTTGTCGAAGATCTTCTTCGCGTTCCCAGGTGGCTTCTTCCTTAGTATGATGACTCCACTGAACCTTGCAAAACATGATGACCTTGCTGCGGGTAACCCTGCTTGCTGTTTCGAGAATCTTGACGGGCTTCTCCTCATAGGTCAGATCACTATCCAACTGTATAGCTTCTAGTGGCACTGTATCTCTCAAAGGAATATCGGCCATCTCCGCATGGCACTTCTTCAACTGGGAAACGTGAAACACATTATGAACTCCAGACAAGACTTCGGGTAACTCCAACTGATATGCAACTTCTCCTCTGCGTTCCAAAATTCTGTATGGCCCCACAAATCGTGGTGCTAGTTTGCCTTTAACTCCAAACCGTTTAACTCCTCGAAGTGGAGACACACGAAGATATGCTCTATCTCCGACTTCGTAGGTTACTTCCTTGCGTTTAGCATCAGCATAACTCTTCTGCCTGGATTGGGCTACTTTGAGTCTGTCACGGATCAACTTGACTTTCTCCTCCGAATCTCTGATAAGGTCGGGACCAAATAATTTACGGTCTCCAACTCCATCCCACATCAATGGTGTCCTGCACCTCCTTCCGTACAAAGCTGCGAAAGGGGCCATCTTCAAACTAGCTTGATAGCTGTTGTTATATGAGAATTCTGCGTATGGCAAATTATCATCCCAACTAGATCCATAATCTAGCGCACAAGCTCTCAACATGTCCTCCAGAATCTGATTGACTCTCTCAGTCTGCCCATCTGTCTGCGGATGAAAGGCTGTACTGAACTCTAGCCTGGTACCCAAAGTTTCGTGTAACTGATGCCAAAACTTTGAGGTAAATTGTGTTCCTCTATCTGATACGATGGTCCTCGGAACTCCATGCAGACATACGATCCTGGTCATATATATCTTGGCCAATTTAGCACCTGTATATGTGGTTTTCACGGGGATGAAGTGAGCTACCTTGGTCAAGCGATCAACTACTACCCAAATAGAATCATAGCCTGATCGGGTCCTGGGTAATCCTGTAATGAAGTCCATGCCAAGCTTGTCCCACTTCCAACGGGTATTGGCAAGGGCTGAAGTAATCCTGCTGGTTTCTGGTGCTCTGCCTTAACTCTCTGACATACGTCGCATACTGCTACATACTCGGCAATATCCTTCTTCATACCTGTCCACCAGAAACTTTCCTTCAAGTCCAAATACATCTTGGTGTTTCCTGGGTGTATCGAATAAGGAGAATCATGAGCCTCCTGAAGAATCAACTTCCTGATCTCTGTGTCATTTGGCACATAAATACGCTGCTCAAACCATAAGGTTCCGTGCTCATCCTCACAAAATCCTTCTGCCTTTCCTTGGTTCATCCTTTCCTTTATTTCTGCAATACCTTTGTCTAACTTCTGGTCTTCTCGAATCTTTCCCAACAAGGTGGATTGAATTTCCATTGCGGTAACAAAACCTCGTGGTACTATCTCCAATCGGAGATCTCTGAGATCATCAATTAACTCTTGAGGTAATCCTCCTGCTGTGAGGGTATGGACATAACTCTTGCGGCTCAATGCATCTGCGACCACATTTGCCTTTCCTGGGTGATAGTGCAATTTCATGTCATAATCTTTTATGAGCTCCAACCATCTTCTCTGCCTGAGGTTCAACTCCTTCTGCGTGAAGATGTATTTCAAACTCTCGTGATCCATGTAAACATCACAATGATTTCCAATAAGAAAATGCCTCCAGGTGTTGAGCGCATGCACTACGGCTGCTAACTCCAAATCATGCGTGGCATAATTCCGCTCATGAGGTCGAAGCTGACGTGAGGCATATGAAACAACTCTTCCTTCTTGCATAAGAACACCTCCAAGTCCCTGACGAGAAGCATCACAATATACCTGAAAATCCTTGCGTATATTCGGAAGAATTAGCACTGGGGCTGTGACCAAACGTTTCTTCAACTCCTAAAAACTGGCCTCACATTCCTCGGTCCAATTAAACTTGGTGGCTTTCTTCAATAACTCTGTCATGGGCTTTGCGATCTTCGAGAAATTCTCAATAAATCTTCGGTAATATGCTGCAAGTCCAAGGAAACTGCGAATCTCTCCGACTGAGGTGGGTGCCTTCCATTCGGTGACGGCTTCAACTTTCGAAGGATCCACTGCTATTCCTTCCCCTGATATAACATGTGCGAGAAATCCAACTTCCTTCAACCAGAATTCACACTTGCTGAACTTTGCATATAATTGACGTTCTCTGAGCTTCTCAAGAACCAAGTGCAAATGTTCCTTGTGTTCTTCTTCATTCTTCGAGTAAATCAATATGTCATCAATGAATACCACAACAAACTTATCCAAGAACTCCATGAATACCTTATTCGTCATACTCATAAAATAGGCAGGGGCATTAGTCAAACCAAAAGACATGATCGTATACTCATAAAGCCCATATCTCGTGGTAAAGGCTGTCTTGGGTATATCCTATTCTCTAATCTTCAGCTGGTGATATCCAGATCGAAGATCGATCTTGGAGAAAACTTTTGCTCCTTGTAGCTGGTCAAACAAATCATTGATCATTGGCAGAGGGTACTTGTTCTTGATCGTCACCTCATTCAACGCACGGTAATCCACAACCATTCTCAAGGATCCATCCTTCTTCTCAACTAGAAGCACTGGGGCTACCCAAGGTGATGAACTCGGTCGAATATAACCTTTCTCCAATAATTCCTTAATCTGCTTCTTAATTTCCTCCAGATCATTTGCGGGCATCCGGTACGGTCTCTTGGATATTGGTCCAGTGCCTGGTAACAATTCAATCAAAAACTCTAGGTCCCGATCCGGTGGCATGCCTGGTAGTTCCTCCGGAAAAACATCGGGATAATCCTTCACAACTTGTACTTCTTCCTGAACAACTCCCGAAAGAGAATTCACTTGAGTCCTCCTTGGCATATGCCTCGACACATACTTGATCCGTTTCCCCTCAGGGGTGGTGAGAAGAATGGACTTACTGGCACAATCAATATTCCCTTCATACTTGGATAGCCAGTCCATGCCTAGAATTACGTCCAATCCTTGTGATTCTAGGATGATGAGGTCTGTGGGGAAAACGTGTCTCCCTATGGTCAATGGCAACTGAAAACATCCCCGACTAGCCATATACTCTGCTCCTGGGGAACTCACTAACATTAGTGTTTTAAGGGCTACGGTCGGTAACTTAAACTTATCCACAAACCCCCTTGATATGAATGAATGTGATGCACCAGTGTAAAAAAGAACAAGGGCTGTAAATGAATTAATCAAGAACTTACCAACAACGGCGTCAGGCTGGTCATAAACTTCCTCCACATTAACATGGTTCACCTGACCTCTGGTAAAAGGATTTGGCTTCTTTCCAGAGCTTCCATTTCCATTCCCGTTCTTCGCCTCGGGACATTCGGTGGCGTAGTGTCCAGTCTTCCCACACTTGAAACAGGTTATGTGGCTCAGATCCTTCTTTGTCGGTGTAGCGGGGTTGGAGTGATCCTGATTGTTGTTTCCTCCGTTTCCATTGCCATTCCTATGGCCATTATGGTTGTGTCCATTCCCTCCATGATGTGAATGTCCTCCATGGTTATGGTGAGTGTGTCCACCATACTTGCCGGATCCTGATCCATTATTTCTCGAGTACGGGGTATAGCGGGGCTTCTGCTGAACTCCAGAGTTGTACTTTCCCTGTCCGTACTTCCTCTTGCGATTTTCCACCTGTTGCTGCTTGCCTTCCAGATGAGAGCCTTGTCAACCAACTCTTGATAATTGTTAAAGGTAGCCACGGTCAACTGAAGTCCTAGATCATCATTTAGTCCCTCCAGAAATTTCTCCTGCTTAGCGGCATCATCAGCCACGTCTCCGGGAGCATACCTGGATAACTTGCTGAATTCCTCCACATAATCACCAACAGAACGATTACCCTGGCGTAAGTTGCGGAACTCACGCTTCTTCAGACTCATAGCTCCGGCTGAAACATGTGCAGTATGAAACGCCTGTTGGAACTGATCCCAAGTCACATTTGCTATGGGGAATGTGGTGGTGTAATTCTCCCACCACGAAGCTGCTGGTCCATCCAGTTGATGTGCGGCAAAGCGCACCTTCTCTGCGTCAGTACATCCTGCGATGGCCAGCTCCCTTCCGATCTTGCGAAGCCAGTCATCTGCGACGATCGGCTCCGTGCTGCTAGAGAACACGAGTGGGTTCAACCTCAGGAAACGGGTAAGGTTGTCGACCGGGGGTGGTGGCGGTGGGTTGTTGTTGTTGTTCTGGTTCTAATTCTGGATGAGTAGCTGCATGAGGGCATTCTGGTTCTGGATCAACTGGGTAAGTTCCGGCGGAAATTCCGGGTCACGTCTCGGAGGCATCTGTTAGGTTTAGAGTGGATGAGAAATTAGAGTAGAATAAGGGCCTAATGAGAGGAATCACTACCCATATGCTTATGATAGCAATAAAACTTCAAATCAAGCAGTTCACACAAATCACACCACACAAGCAAAACCTACAGGTAAGGTCATATCCACAAAAGATATGATCTCTTCATACTACCGCAATCATTCATCGGACTCCATTTGGTAGTGGTGGTCTGAACTAAATCTTCTCAAATCAAAGTCAATTCTAGCTTCTTCTTCTTCGTCAATGATGTCTTCATGGGTCTTGGTCTCATCAGCTGAGCAACTTTGTCATGGGGTTCAACAACTATTGAATTGAAGTAGAGAAGAGATAGAAATGAATAGAGAAGAGTACAGACCAACGGATATATGCGGAAGTGGTAAAATAGAGTTTTCTTCCTATGGTTTTCCATTTCCAAGTGGTCGCGTCCTACAGTCGGCGTGTGCTCTGATACCATCTTGTAGCGACCCGACCCAAATGGATCAAAGTCTCTGTGCTTAAGTGTCAGCCCTGGATCGGTATGCTGACACACACAGTACTCGTTGAATTATAACAGAGTTCAATCACACACTTTATTACATCGAGGTCCTCAAAAGAGTATTTATTACAATAATATGGCCAAAGGCCATCTAGATAAAAGTAACTGCGGAAGCATCGAAGGTAAATGAGTCCATCCAACTCCACGGCAAACTGAGTGCAGAACAACTACCTATCGCACCTTTAATCCTCGTCGGAAAACTCTGCAACATGAGACGTTGCAGCCGTGTAGGTCAGCACATGAAATATGCTGGCAATGTCACACCATAGAATAATAATAATGAAAAAGACTATCTCTATATGCAAATTTAGCTGGTGGAGACTCTAAGTTTAATTTTTTGCATAAAGCCAATTTTACCCTACAACAAAGGAATAAATTTTTATTTACTACTAAATAAAAAAATGCCATTATTGAGAAGGTTCCTCCAACTCAATCCCAAAATTCCCAAGTTATTAGTAACCCAATGATTTCATTAAATAAAGTGATGAGATCAACCAATAATTCACTTCCAGACACTCAAGTTGTCCATAACCGGAGACACGGCTAATCATGATTAGTTTGTACACTCTGCAGAGGTTTTTGCACTTTTCCCCACAAGACTCGACCACCTCCATGATCGGAAGATCGAGACATAGTCTTTCTAAAGTATTTTCTCCAAACCCTGGGTAAACCGGTACACCTACTTTACCCTACATCAGCTAGTCTACCACGGAAAGAGGTCACACAACTTACTCAACTATGCCAGAGCCCATAATGGCTTGTGACTGCACACGGAAGTTTCTAGGCATGAAATATCTTATGATCCCTTTGAGCCTGGGTGGCGGACCTAGGGTAATCACACGGGTACTCCGAGATTCCCCTTGGGCAAGCACTGGTTTCTCCAGGTGCCCCAAACACTCCACCCAGAAGTGTATTAAAGTTGCCACCTTATGTTGTCCCAAAATTATTACCTCTCGCAACTTGCATGTATCACACATACCAATCCCCGTCTACGAGCATGGCTAAGCAATATATGATATAACGAATATTCCCGGGGTGATCAAAAGTCATAGGTTCCTACCAAATGAACTACATAGCATAACCACATGATCCCAATCCTACTCATGCAATCTTTGAGGGTGAAACTAATGCATAGTAAAAACTGGGTATTTAAACTTATGATCAAAGTGTGAACTTGCCTTGCTGACATTCGTTGAACTCTAAAGATTCATAGTAGCAAGCTTCGCACTCCGGATGATCTAGCGTAAGCAAGCAATAATATACATAAGCACACAAGCAAGGATCCAAAAAGGAAACAAATAAAAGACTTCGAAAAACACCAAAATAAAGTTTCTGTACAGAATGTAATTTTTACAGCAACAAAAATAAATGGTTTTGGTTTTTACAGAAGGTACATGTCACAAGCTTCGATTAGCAAAAAGAATCACCCAAAACGGAGTTACGAAACTCAAGTTATGGCCTAACAAAGTTTGAATTCAGATCTGCTTGAATTCAAAATTTGAAATTTTCAAAAATATTTTTCATTTGGTTCTTTGGATAGAGGATATTTCTACAAAACCATAGGAAAAAGAATCAACTAAATCGGATCTATAGATTAAAAGATATACTAGAAATAAGAATTAGTATAGAATCTGAGATTGAAAAATTACTAGAAGAAAAAAGAAATAAAAGGAATTCAATCAGATGCCATGTGGCGATCTCTGATTGGCTGACGTGTTTGCTGCGGCTAAAAGAAAAAAATAAATAAAACATAACCGAAGGCCGGTTCGATCAACTGAAGAAAACCGATCTAACTCAACAAAACGTTTTTTTACTGAACTAACGAACACAAGTTCGTTCACGTACAGAGCAGTACGTGAGCTGGGGGCAGCTCGGGCGTGATGGTGGCGGCGGCTCCGGCGGTCGTGGGCGGCGGTAGAGGTGTCTAGGAGATGTGGTGGAGAGTGGCTCGTCCGTTGGTGGAGTCGAAGATGGTCGGCGTCAACGAATAGCGACGGAACGAAGCGGCGAAGCTTCGTGCTCCGGGTGCTCTGGTGAAGACAAGGAGGTTGGTGCAGTGGCTGTAGATGGAGAGGGATCACAAAATCTTGTCAAAACGATGATAGGGATCAAGAGAAGTCGGAACCCAAAAGGATAGGGCTTGGGATGGCTCACTGGCGTCGGAAACTGACGATGAACTGCGGCTTGTGAGGCGAGATTGGAATGTTGAGTGCGTCGTCTAGAGGTGGGTTTGGCGAGGGAGTTTCGTCTGAATCGGTCGAGGAGGGTCGTGGCTATGTATAGGACATCTTCCTTGGAAATGAAACGGGCTGGAGAATTGATTTCCAGGAATTGGAAACGAAACAACTCGGGAGCAATTGTACGCGTAGGTTTTTGTTGTGTGTTCGTGGGAGGAAGAAGAAAAGGAGGGGTGGGGTCCAAGCGTCAGGGGAGAGAGAGAACATTACGTGAGGAAGAGGAGAGCGAGCGAACGAGGGAGTCTGGACGTAAGCTCTCGCCCCCTTTATTGTTGGCGCTGGCCTTGCTCGTTGTGTGCGCTAGCCGCTGGCTCGCTGGCCTCTGGCCACGCTCGGGTGGGCAGGTTGAGTGATCGGCCTTGTTGAGCCAGTTGGCCTGGCCTGGCGGCGCTTTTTTTTAAATCGTGTTTTTTTACAGTAATATTAAAGCATAAAAAAGACAAATGAAAATAAGTCTACGAATTCCTAGAGAATTCACATAGTAATATGGTCTTATATATGACCTTGTGAACTTTTATCCGGCCTAAAATGCAAGTTTTAAAAATAAACATTTTTGCTAAACTAATAAAATAAATTGCAAATAAAACCCAACAAATATATTTTGATTCCAAATTCTATTTCCAATATTTTGCTTCTATTTTTTGAAGAAGTCATTTTTTCTTCTCTCTTTATTTTATTTTTGAAATAATGGAAATGAATCTTGGTGAAACCAAATTTGATCCAAAATCCCAACTTTGAAATGTTAAATAATTTTCAAAATTTGGATTTAAGGAAACTTCCAATTCTCTCTTTTGGTCCTTGAATTGCATAAAGTTTCTTGGATCAATATTCGATTAAAGAAATGAAGGGCAAAATGCATAAATTATGGATGCATATGAATGAGTTATTTATAAACATCCAAATTGAAAATTCGGATGTTACAGACATAGTAGTAGATATAGTGAGCGGAGAACTGAACTGAACTTAAAGTTCTACTACTACCACGCAAATGCTCTCGCTTATATTGGTAGTTAAAGAACACACAATCACCAGCTACCTACCTAATCCCGGCGAATCACGAAATCCCTAAAAATCATGCATACGACTACCGACACCACAGGACCATAGAGTCGGGATTCCTCAAAAAGCTTCCAGAAATTTATGCAATGAGGCACAGAAGAGATCAGAGGAACTCGCGCCCACGGCTGTACCTTAGAGGAGGTGTGATCGGTGGGCGGGATCCCACATATACGTCCCGTCAGGGATTAGACGCATGGCAAATCTGGCGTGCCAGCTCGGCGCGGTCGGCTTGCTTCGGCTCAACATCTTGTACATGCTTGAGAGTGGCGTGGATCAGGCGGCGGGTGTTAATGGGCGATGGAAGGGGTTGGGGAAGCGGCCGAAAGGATTGCAATCGCCGCCATCGTCATCGTACGCAACATGTCCCTCGTGGCTCGCCTCGCACACACCGCTTCACCGCCTGATTTTTTTCCTTCAGCCGTAGATACACCAAAGGCCCAGTAGGCCCAAATAAGGGTAGATGGCCAATTTTGTTACTGGAGCAGCGGCTAAGCCCATGTAGCTCTCTACAGTGAGAAACCTAAGCCCATGCGCGACTATAGGTATATTCAATGGCTAGAAACATCCACAACTACAGATCGTCGGCCGAAAATGCTGATAGGATGAGAAGGCTAGAATAGTGTGCGGTTGTAATATATCTAAATATCATAGATAGAAAAGGAGCTGAGAACCCCATAGCAGACAGCTTGTCTAGGTTAGAAAATATTCTTGATGACCCACTACCTATTGATGATAGCTTTCCTGATGAACAATTAGCAGTCATAAATACTTCTTGTAACACTCCATGGTATGCCGACTATGCTAATTACATTGTTGCTAAATTTATACCACCTAGTTTCACATACCAACAAAAGAAAAAGTTTTTGTATGATTTAAGACATTACTTTTGGGATGACCCACACCTTTACAAAGAAGGAGTATATGGTGTTATTAGACGTTGTATACCTGAGCATGAACAAGAACAAATCCTACGCAAGTGTCACTCCTAGCCTTATGGATGAAACCATGCGGGAGATAGAACGGCACACAAGGTATTACAATCTGGTTTTTATTGGCCTACTCTTTTTAAAGATGACCGCAAATTTGTCTTGTCTTGTGATGAATGTCAAAGAATTGGTAATATTAGTAGGCGTCAGGAAATGCCTATGAATTATTCACTTGTTATTGAACCATTTGATGTTTGGGGCTTTGATTTCATGGGACCTTTTCCATCCTATAATGGGTATACACATATTTTAGTTGTTGTCCATTATGTTACTAAGTGGGCAGAAGCTATTCCAACTGGCAATGTTGTTCGGAACACCTATATGAAAATGCTTAAAGAAGTTATTTTCCCGAGGTTTGGTGTCCCTAGATATCTAATGACTGATGGTGGTTCACACTTTATTCATGGTGCTTTCTATAAATTGCTTGCTAAATATGATGTCAACCATAGAATTGCATCACCATATCACCCTCAGTCTAGTGGTCAAGTAGAACTAAGCAATAGAGAAATAAAATTGATCTTGCAAAAGACTGTTAATAGATTTAGAAAGAATTGGTCTCAAAAACTTGATGATGCATTATGAGCTTATAGAACTGCTTAAAAAAATCCTATGGGTATGCCTCCCTATAAAATGGTTTATGGAAAATCATGTCACTTACCTCTTAAACTAGAACACAAAGCTTATTGGGCAATTAAAGAGTTAAACTATGATTTCAAACTAGCTAGTGAAAATAGGTTATTTGTCATTAGCTCAGTTGATGAATGGAGAACCCAAGCCTATGAAAATGCCAAATTATTTAAAGAAAAGGTTAAAAAGTGGCATGACAAAAGAATACAAAAACGGGAATTTAATGTAGGGGACCAAGTCTTACTGTACAATTCTCGTTTAAGATTTTTTGCAGGGAAGCTTCTCTCTAAATGGGAAGGACCTTGGATTATCAAAGAAGTTTATCGTTTCGGTGCCATAAAGATCAATAACACCACATGCAATAACCCGAGAGTAGTAAACGAGCAAAGAATCAAACATTATATCTTAGGTACTCCTATAAATATTGAAACCAATGTTATAGATACGACAACACCGGAGGAGTACATAAGGGAAACTTTCCAGCATGTTCTAGAACACTGAAAAGGAGCAGGTATGTTGTACAATAAGTAAACTAATTCAAAACAATTTCCAAAGTCAATTTTTATCCGTTTTGGAATATTTAAAAAATTAGGAAAATAAAAAGTACTCCGAAAAGTGCAGGAGGAGGTGACAAGTCATGGGGGGGGGGGGGCGCCCTACCCCCGAGGGCGCGCCTCCGTGGCTTGTGGCCACCCCGTGTGCCACCCGGACTCCGTATTCTCCCAAAATACTTGTGTTGTACGGTAAAAATTCATTATATAATCTCTTAAAAGTTTTTACCACCGTATCACGGTAATATCCTCTGTTCTTATTTTGAGCTATTTTCTGACATATCTATAGCGCCATGACGTCCCCAAGCGCCTCCAAGGACAAGTTCTATGAGAAGGTCTGATACGTCTCCAACGTATCTATAATTTTTTAATCTTCCATACTGTTATATTACCAACTTTGGATGTTTTATATGCATTAATATGCTATTTTGTATTATTTTTGGAACTAACTTATTAACCTAGAGCCTAGTGCCAGTTTTTTCCTTGTTTTTGAGTTTCGTCGAAAAGTAATGTCAAACGGAGTCCAAACGGAATAAAACTTTCATGAAGATTTTTCTTGGACCAGAAGACACATGTAGGACTTGGAATCCGAGTCAGAGAGTCCTCGAGGCAATGACAAGTAAGGGGGGCGCCCCTAGGGATTATGGCCCTCTCGGAGACCCCCTGACCCCCTTCTTTAGCCTATAAATACAAAAATATTCCAGAAACCCTAGAGGCATCCACGAAAATACTTTTCCACCACCGCAGTTCTCTGATCTCGTGAGATCCCATCTGGAGGCCTTTTCCGGTACTCTGCCGGAGGGGGACTCGATCATGGAGTGCTTCTACATCAACCTTGCCACCCTTCCGATGATGCATGAGTAGTTTACCATAGACCTACGAGCCCATGGCTAGTAGCTAGATGGCTTCTTCTCTCATTTCCATCTTCAATACAATGTTCTCCTTGATGTTCTTGGAGATATATTCAATGTAATCTTCTTTTGTGGTGTGTTCATCGAGGTTCGAAGAATTGTTGATTTATGATTAGATTATCTATGAATATTATTTTAATCTCCTCTGAATTCTAATATGCATGATTTGATATCTTTGTATTTCCCTTCGAATTATTGGTTTGGTTTGGCCAACTAGATTGGTAGTTCATGCAATGGAGAGGTGCTCAGTTTTGGGTTCAATCTTGTGGTGTCCTCACCGGGTGACAGAAGGGGTAGCAAGGCATGTACTGCACTGTTACCATCATGGATAAAAACATGGGGTTTATATCATATTGCTCGAGTTTATACCTCTACATCATGTCATCTTGCTTCAGGTGTTACTTTGTTCTTATGAACTTAATACTCTAGATACATGCTAGATAGCGATCGATGTGTGGAGTAATAGTAGTAGATGTAGAATCATTTCGGTCTACGTGTCACGGACATGATGCCTATATTCATGATCATTGCCTTAGATATCGTCATAACTTTGCGCTTTTCTATCAATTGCTTGATAGTAATTTGTTTAGCCACCGTATGCTTTATTCAAGAGAGAAGCCTCTAGTGAAACCTATGGCCACCAAGTCTATTTTACATCTATTATTTTCAGATATATAAAACGAAAACCCAAAAATACCTTGCTGCAATTATTTTGTGTTTACTTTATTTTGCTTTTTTACTTTAGTTGTAAATCTATCTATATCAGATCTCACTCTTGTTTGTGATGTTGAAGGGATTGACAGCCCCTTTTCAGCGTTGTGTGCAAGTGTTCGTTAGTTTGTGCAGGTGCATTTATTGGGCACTTGTTTGTACCTCCTACTGGATTAATACCTTGGTTCTCAAACCGAGGGAAATACTTATCTCTACTTTGTTGCATCATCATTTCCTCTTCAAGGGAAAAATCAACGCAAGCTCAAGAAGTAGCAGGAAGAATTTTTGGCGCCGTTGGCAGGTACATCAAGCCTACCAAGTGCTTGTCATAAACTCTTATCTCTTGCACGTACATTATTTGCCATTTGCCTCTCATTTTCATCTCCCCCACTTCTAAAACGTTTTTCGAAAATCACAAAAATAGTTGCCTTTTTATTCGCCATTTTTATTGTTCGTCTTTTTGTTCGTTTGTGTGCTAGATCGCTTGCTTTGTCACAATGAATCCAGAGAATACTAAGTTCTGTGACTTTTCCAATACTAATAATAATGATTTTATTAGTACCCCGATTGCTCCTGCCACTAGTGCGGAATCTTATGAAATCAATGCCGCTTTATTGAATCTTGTTATGAAAGAACAATTTTCTGGTAGTCCTAATGAAGATGTTGCATCCCATATAAATACTTTCGTTGAGTTATGTGGTATGCAAAAGAAAAGAGATGTGGACTGTGATATTATTAAATTTATGCTATTTCCGTTCTCTCTACGTGATAGTGCAAAAACTTGGTTTTCATCTTTGCCTAAAAATAGTATTGATTCATGGAATAAGTGTAAAGATGCCTTTATTTCCAAGTATTTTCCACCCGCTAAGATCATCTCTCTTAGAAATAATATAATGAATTTTAAACAACTAGATCATGAGCATGTTGCACAATCATGGGAAATGATAACATTAATGATAAGAAACTTTCCTACTCATGGTTTAAGTTTATGGATGGCCACACATTTGTTTGCCGGATTGAATTTTGCATCTAGAAATCTTTTAGATTCGGCGGCGGGGGGTACTTTTATGGAAATCACATTAGGAGAAGATACTAAACTCCTAGATAATAGTATGGTGAATTATTCTCAATGGCATACCAAAAGATCATTTACTAGTAAAAAAGTGCACGCAATTGAAGAAATCAATACTTTGAGTGAAAAGATGGATGATCTTATGAAATTAACTGCTAGCAAGGGTTCTTCTATGGATCCTAATGATATGCCTTTGTCTACTTTGCTTGAGAATAATAATGAATCTATGGATGTGAATTTCGTTGGTGGGAACAATTTTGGTAATAACGCGTATAGAGGCAATTTTAACCCTATGTCGTTTCCTAGTAATTCCTCTAATAATTATGGTAATTCTTACAACAATTCTTATGGAAGTTATAACAAAATACCTTCTAATCTTGAGATTACAATTAAGGAATTTATAAATTCCCAAAAGGTTTTCAATGCGTTGGTAGAAGAAAAATTACTTAAGATTGATGATATGGCTAGGAACGTTGATAGAATTTATCATGAGATGGATTGTTTGAAAATTAGATCTATGCCACCAAAGCATGATATTAATGAGTCTGTGAAAGTTATGCATTTTTTATCAATGAATGCATGAAAATAATGGCTAGGTTGCATGCTAAGAGAGAATTGCTAGAAAAAACGTGTTCTTCTAGTTTATGCGATAATAATGATGAAGATCTTAGGATGCTTGGTTTGACTCCTATTGAATCTTTGTTTGATAATATAGATATTGAAAAATAACAGACTAGAGATGAGTCAACTTAGGATAATAAGCATCCCAATAATTTGGGGAGTAACGATCTTAATAAAAAGTGGTAAAAGTGGGATTGGAGAGGTTAAAACATTAGCTAGCAATGAACCCACTATTTTGGATTCCAAGGAATTTAATTATGATAGTTGTTATTTGATAGATTGTACTTCCTTGTTGCAATCCATGCTAAATTCTCCCCATGCTTATAATCAAAATAAGGCTTTTACGAAACATATTGTTGATGTTATGATGAAATCTTTTGAGGAAAAACTTGAGTTGGAAGTTTCAATCCCTTGAAAACTTTATGATGATTGAGAACCTTCTATTAAAATCGATATTAAATATTGTGAGTGCAATGCTTTGTGTGATTTGGGTGCTAGCGTTTCCAAGATTCCAAAAAATCTATGTGATGTGCTAGGGTTCCATCAACTTGACTATTGTTCTCTAAATTTGCATCTAGCAGATTCCACTATTAAAAACCTATGGGAAGGATTAGTGATGTTCTTATTGTTGCAAATAGGAATTATGTGCATGTAGATTTCATTGTTCTTGATATAGATTGCAATCCAACATGACCTATTACCTTTGACCTTTCCTTTGAACGATTGGTGCAAATATTGGTATGAAAGAAGGAAACATTAGATTTCAATTTTCGTCAAGTAAGGGCATAGAACACTTTCCTAGAAAGAAAATAAGGTTAACATATGAACTATTATGAGGGCTACTTATGGTTTGAGTACCAAAGATGCCAATACCTAGATCGTTGCTTTATGCCTAGCTAGGGGTGTTAAACAAATGTGCTTTTTGGGAGGCAACCCAATTTTATTTTGGGTTTTACCCTTTTTCTTACTGTTCTTGAATAAATATATCATCTAGCCTCTGGTTAGATGTGTTTTCATGTATTAATTTAGTGTTTGTGCCAAGTAAGACCTTTGGGATGATTTAGAAGATAGTAGATTGGTTTTTTCGGGAAAACAAAAACTTGTGTGCCAGTGTCAGAATTGTTTCTGGTTTTTGGAACATGAAAAAACTCTGATTTTTTTACACGTTTCTGATCTACAAATGGTCCACGTTGTCTAAATGTTTCATAATTTTTAGAGATGTAGAAATTTTACAACAATTGGCATATTTACATACTGTTCTGTTTTTCGACAGATTCTGTTTTGTTTGTGTTGTTTGCTTATTTTGATGCATCTACGGCTAGTATCGGGGTCATGAACCATGGAAAAGTTGGAATATAGTAGATATTACACCAATATAAAATAAGAATGAGTTCACAACAGTACATACAAGTAAGGATTGAATTTGTTTTACTAACGGATCTCATGACTTTTCTGTTGAGTTTTGTGTTGTGAAGTTTTCAAGTTTTGGGTAAAGATTTGATGGACTATGGAATAAGGAGTGAAAATAACCTAAGCTTGGGGATGCCCAAGGCACCCCAAGGTAATATTCAAAGACAACCAAGCATCTAAGCTTGGGGATGCCCTGGATGGCATCCCCTCTTTCGTCTTCAATCCATCGGTAAATTTACTTGAGGCTATATTTTTATTCACCACATGATATATGTCACATAATATATGTTTTGCTTGGAGTGTCTTGTATGATTTGAGTATTTGCTTTTTAGTTTGCCACAATCACCCTTGCTATACACACCTTTCGATAGGGACACACATTAATCGTGAATTTATTAGAATACTCGTTGTGCTTCACTTATATCTTTTGAGCAAGGGTAGTTTCTCTAGTGCTTCACTTATATCTTTTTGAGCATGGTGGTGATGTTTATTTTGAAGAAATTGATGAACTCTCATGCTTCACTTATATTATTTTGAGAGTCTCTAAACAGCATAGTAATTTGCTTGGTTATGAATTTAGTTCTAATGTGATAGGCATCCAAAGAGGGTATAATAAGAACTTTCATAAAGAGCATTGAATTTATGAGAAGTTCGATTCCTTGCAATTGTTTTGAGATATTAAGATGGTGATATTAGAGTCATGCTAGTAGTAATTTGTGTGGCCAATGAAATAATTGTGTTAAGGCTTGTGATTCCCGTAGCATGCATGTATGGTCTTCTAGTTATGTGATGAAGTTGGAGCGCGATTTATCCTTGATTGTCTATCTTTGCATGAAAGTCGGGAGCGCGCGATGGTTAATTCCTACCAATCTCTCCACTAGGAGCATGCGTAGTACTACTTTGCTTCGAGGGCTAATTAACTTTTTGCAATAAGTATGTGAGTTCTTTATGACTAATGGTTAGTCCATGGATTATACGCACTCTAACCCTTCAACCATTGCTAGCCACCCTAGTACCGCACAACTTTCACTGGTGCATCAAACCACCTTATACCCTTCCTCAAAACAGCCACCATACCTAGCTATTATGGCATTTCCATAGCTATTCCGAGATATATTGCCATGTAACTCCACCGTTCCGTCATCATGTTCAAGTTTACCATCGAGTTGTAATTTTGAGTTGTAAGTAAATAAAAATGTGATGATCATCATTATTACAACATTGCCCATGTGAGGTTATGAATAAAGAGGCCAAAAGATTCTCCAAAAAAAGGCAAAAAAAGATAAAAAGTGTCTCCAAAGAAAAGAGGAGTCTCCAAAAAATGAGAGAAAAAGAGAGAGGGGACAATGCTACTATCCTATTCCACACTTGTGCTTCTAAGTAGCGCCATGTTCTTCATGATAGAGAGTCTCCTTTGTTGTCACTTTCATATATTACTATTGGGAATTTTTTCATTATAGACCTTGGCTTGCATATTCTAACGATGGGCTTCCTAAAATGCCCTAGGTCTTCATGAGCAAGAAAGTTGGATGCACATCGTTTAGTTTTCTTTTGAGCTTTCATACACTTACAACTCTAGTGCATCTGTTACATGGCAATCTCTACTCACTCACATTGATATCAATTGATGAACATATCCATAGTCCATTGATTTTCCTAGCTGATGTGTGACTTTCTCCCTACTTTTATGTACAACCACCTTCTATTCCACCCATAGTGCTATGTCCATGGCTCACGCTCATGTATTGCGTGAAGAGTTGAAATAGTTGAAGCGCGTTAAAAAGTATGAAACAATTGCTTGGCTGACACCGGGGTGGGCATGATTTATAATTTGTGCTAATAAGAGGGAGTATAACAAGACTATATGATTTTGTAGGGATAACTTTCTTTATCCAAGTTAATTTTTAAGCTTCATAATTTTCTCTCTAGTACGCTTGAAGTATTATTGTTCTGATATTAATAAAATTTTGTTTTGAGCCATATGGTTCTGAACATTCATGCCAAATAAAGAATAAATACATTGCTAAATATGCTAGGTAGCATTCCACATCAAAAATTCTATTTTTATCATTTACCTACTCGAGGACGAGCATAAATTAAGCTTGGGGATGCTTGATACGTGTCCAACATATCTATAATTTTTTATTGTTCCATGCTATTATATTATCAACTTTGGATGTTTTATATGCATTAATATGCTATTTTATATTATTTTTGGGACTAACTTATTAACCTAGAGCCCAGTGCTAATTTCTGTCTTTTCCTGGTTTTTGAGTTACGCACAAAAGGAATATCAAACGGAGTCCAAACGGATAGAACTTTCACGATAATTTTTCTTAGACCGGAATACACACGTAGGACTTGGAGTCCAAGTTAGAGAGTCCTTGAGGCAACGACAAGCCAGGGGGCCGCGCCCTAGGGGGGGCCCTGTGGCTTGTGGCCCCCTCAAAGACCCCCTGACTCCCTTCTTTGGCCTATAAATAAAGAAATATTCCAGAAACCCTAGAGGCATCCACGAAAATACTTTTCCACTTCCGCAGGTCTCTTATCTCGTGAGATCCTATCTGGAGGCCTGTTTTGGTATTCTACCGAAGGGGGACTCGATCACAGTGGGCTTCTACATCAACCTTGCTGGCCTTCCAATGATGCGTGAGTAGTTTACCAGAGACCTACGGGTCCATAGCTAGCAGCTAGATGGCTTCTTCTCTCTCTTTGACCTTCAATACAATGTTCTCCTTGATGCTCTTGGAGATCTATTCAATGTAATCTTCTTTTGCGGTGTGTTTGTCAAAGATTCGATGAATTGTGGATTTATGATCAGATTATCTATGAATATTATTTGAATCTTTTCTGAATTTTTATATGCATGATTTGATAAGTTTGTATTTCTCTTGAAATTATTGGTTTGGTTTGGCCAACTAGATTGGTAATTCTTGCAATGGGAGAGGTGCTTAGTTTTGGGTTCAATCTTGCGGTGTCCTCACCCAGTGACAGAAGGGGTAGCGAGGCACGTATTGCATTGTTGCCATCAATGATAAAAAGATAGGGTTTATATCATATTGCTTGATTTTATCCCCCTATATCATGTCATCTTGCTTAAGGCGTAACTCTGTTCTTATGAACTTAATACTCTAGATGCATGCTGGATAGGGGTCGATGTGTGGAGTAATACTAGTAGCTGCAGAATCGTTTCGGTCTACTTGTCAAGGACGTGATGCCTATATTCATGCTCATTGCCTTCGATATCATCATAACTTTGCGCTTTTCTATCAATTGCTTGACAGTAATTTGTTTACCCACCGTATGCTTTATTCAAGAGAGAAGCCACTAGTCAAACCTATGGCCCCCGGGGTCTATTTTACATGTATTATTTTTAGATCCATAAAACCAAAAACCCAAAATACTTTGCTGCAATCATTTTGTGTTTACTTTATTTTGATTTTTACTTTTGTTTTCAATCTATCTCTATCAGATCTCACTCTTGTTCGTGACATTGAAGGGATTGACAACCCCTTTTCCGCGTTGTGTGCAAGTGTTTGTTAGTTTGTGCAGGTGCATATATTGGGGACTTCCTTGTACCTCCTACATGATTGATACCTTGGTTCCCAAACTGAGAGAAATACTTATCTCTACTTTGTTGCATCACCCTTTCCTCTTCAAGGAAAAAATAATGCAAGCTCAAGAAGTAGCAAGGTCATCAATCCCTACCTCTCGAAGGTGATGAAAGACCCTCAAACCATGGAGCTGCACGAGGGGTGCTTCACATCCGGGATGTTCAAGGGCCCAGGAGGACCGGAAGCGTTGGAGCAGGAGGTTTTGAAGTGACAAGGAATGGTGGAACGCAGACTCAACGCCAACCATATGATGATCGCAAAATTTACCCGTGACCACAAGCTGGACACCAAAGATGTTGGGAAGGTCATCTTCAAGCTTCATGAGAAAAACGAGCATCTCCAAGCACAGATCTATGACCTGCAAAACCAAAATTGTGAGTATGAGTACGGATTTAAGAGGATGAGTTTAGTGCAGATTTGATAATTTTGGAGACTCGTTCATCTTTCTACGATGGGGAGCCTATGCCCAGGAAGACAGAGGACAAGCCTCCGACATCATTATCACCACCACCAAAGAAGGAGACTTGAGTAGACGAGTATGGACACTCCCCTTGTCTTGTCCCAAGCTTGGGGGAGGTGCCCTGGTATCGTATCACCATCACACCTTTACCTTTATAATTTATCTTAGTTCTATCCTTTTGTTTATATCTTGATCAAGTAGAATAGAAGTTTTAGTATGATTTAGTCTTTGAGTTTTGCTTCTGATCTATCTATGTAATTGAGTTCGAGAGTTATATAATAAATAGTAGTTTTGAGTTGAGGATTTTGCTTTCTTGCTTTGATTATAAGGAAAAGAAAAGGGAACAAACTAAAATGAAAAGAGAGCATATAATAATCTTATGGAGAGTGATGACTTCACATAAAAAGGGTATGCTATATGAAACTTGTTGAGAGTTGATAGACATAGTTTTGGTCATCGTTACAATTAATAGGAAGTAATAAAGAAATAGATGTCTCACATATAAATATACTAGCTTGGACATCTTTTGGGATTGTGAGCACTCATTAAAATATAACATGCTAAAAGGTTGACGTTGAACAAGGAAGACAATGTAATGTGTTACGTTCCTTTGTATCAGAATAGAAGCTATATTGTCATAGATCCTCCAACATGTTGGTCTTGCCTTCCCTCTCATGCTAGCCAAAAAACTTCATGCACCAAGTAGAGATACTACTTGTGCATCAAAAACCCTTCAACCCAGTTTTGCCACGAGAGTCCACTATACCTACCTACGGATTGAGTAAGATCCTTCAAGTAAGTTGTCATCGGTGCAAGCAATGAAAATTGCTCTAAATATGTGCTACCTATTAGTGTGAGGAAAATAAAATTTGTACGATCTTGTGATGGGGAAGAAATAAAAGCGACAAACTGCATAATAAAGGTCTCTATCGCAAGTGGCAGTACAAAGTGACGTTCCTTTGCATTAAGATTTAGTGCATCCAACTAAGAAGCGCATGACAACCTCTGCTTCCCTCTGCGAAGGGCCTATCTTTTATTTTAATGTCCGCCTTAATATTAGAGTCAAGGTGATATTCACCTTCCCTTTTTTACTTTTTATCCTTTGGCAAGCACAATATGTTCGATCTATATCTAGATATATATATCCACTGGGATGTACAAGACCATGAATCATTATTATTGACATACCCTTGAGGTAAATCGTTGGGAGGCGAAATTATAAGCCCCTATCTTTCTTTGTGTTCGATTGAAGCTTTGATTTCAGAAGTATCACGTGAGTTATATCAATTATCAAAGACTAAGAGATGGTTTAGTATGTGAAACTTGCTATACAAAGCTCTTACATTAACTCTTTCTGATGTTATGATAAATTGCAACTGCTTCAATGACTGACACCATAGTTTGTTAGTATTCAATAAGGTTTGTGGTTCATACTTTACATTGTGAACAAATTATCACTTTGATATAAGAAATTATATGACAATATAGTGTTGTTCTAAAGATGATCATGATGGTCTCATGTCCGTATGTTATTTTATCGACACCTCTATATCTAAACATATGGTCATGATTATCGATTTTGGTTTTCGCTTGAGGACAAGCGAGGTCTAAGCTTGGGGGAGTTGATACATCCATTTTGCATCATGCTTTTATGTCGATATTTGCTACTTCTCGAGCTTGCATTGTATTTCCTCGAAGAGGAAAGGGTGATGCAGCACAGTAGCGTAAGTATTTCCCTCGGTTTTTGAGGACCAAGGTATCAATCCAATAGGAGACCACGCGCGAGTCCCTCGCACCTGCACAAACGAATAAGAACTTCGCAGCCAACGCGATAAGGGGTTGTCAATCCCTTTACGGTCACTTACGAAAGTGAGATCTGATAGATAGGATAGTATAATATTTTTGGTGCTTTTTTGGTATAAGAACAGAAAGTAAACAAATCAAAGTAAAGTAGATGGAAGATTAATATGTTGAGAATAGACCCGAGGGCCATAGGTTTCACTAGTGGCTTCTCACATGATAGCAAAATTCTATGATGGGTGAACAAATTACTGTCGAGCAATTGATAGAAAAGTGCATAGTTATGAGAATATCTAGGCATGATCATTATATATAGGCATCACATACGTGACAAGTTGACTGAAATGATTCTGCATCTACTACTATTACTCCACACATCGACCGCTATCCAGCATGCATCTAGAGTATTAAGTTCATAAGAACAGAGTAAAGCTTTAAGCAAGATGACATGATGTAGAGGGACAAACTCAAGCAATATGATATAAACTCCATCTTTTTATCCTCGATGGCAACAATACAATACGTGCCTTGCTGCCCCTACTGTCACTGGGAAAGGACACCTCAAGATTGAACCCAAAGCCAAGCACTTCTCCCATTGCAAGAACTATAGATCTAGTAGGCCAAACCAAACCAATAATTCGAAGAGACTTGCAAGGATATAATAATAATACATAAAAGATTTCCGAAAAGAATCAAATATTGTTCATAGATAATCTTGATCATAAACCCACAATTCATCGGATCTCGACAAACACACCGCAAAAAGATTACATCGAATTGATCTCGTCGAAGATCGAGGAGTGCTACTTCTCGAGCTTGCCTTGTATTCCCTCAAAGAGGAAAGGGTGATGCGGCACAATAGCGTAATTATTTCCCTCAGTTTTTGAGAACCAAGGTATCAATCCAGTAGGAGACCACACGCGAGTCCCTCGCACCTGCACAAGCAAATAAGAACTTCGCAGCCAACACGATAAGGGGTTGTCAATCCCTTTACGGTCACTTACGAAAGTGAGATCTGATAGAGATGATAGTTTAATATTTTTGGTATTTTTTTATAAGAACGGAAAGTAAAAGCGGAAAAGTAAAGTAGATTGTAGATTGATATGTTGAGAATAGACCCGAGGGCCATAGTGTTCTCTAGTGACTTCTCTCATGATAGCGATATTCTACGGCTGGTAAACAAAGCACTGTCGAGCAATTGATAGAAAAGCGAATAATTATGAGACTATCTAGGCATGATCATTATATATAGGCATGACGTCCGAGACAAGTAGACCGAAACGATTATGCATCTACTACTATTACTCCACACATCGACCGCTATCCGACATGCATCTAGTGTATTGAGTTCATAAGAACAGAGTAACGCCTTAAGCAAGATGACATGATGTAGAGGGATAAACTCAAACTTAGTGATATATACCCCATCTTTTTATCCTCGATGGCAACAATACAATACGTGCCTTGCTGCCCCTACTGTCACTGGGAAAGGACACCGCAAATTGAACCCAAAGCCAATCACTTCTCCCATTGCAAGAACTATAGATCTAGTAGGCCAAACCAAACCAATAATTCGAAGAGACTTGCAAGGATATTATAATCATACATAAAGAGTTCAGAGAAGAACCAAATATTTATCATAGATAATCTTGATCATAAACCCACAATTCATCGGATCTCGACAAACACACCGCAAAAAGAGATTACATCGAATAGATCTCCTCGAAGACCAAGGAGAACTTTGTATTGAGATCCAAAGAGAGAGAAGAAGACATCTAGATACTAGCTATGGACCCGAAGGTCTGTGGTAAACTACTCACAACTCATGGTGAGCCGATGATGGTGATGTAGAAGCACTCCGTGGAAGATCCTCCCTCCGGCGGAGCTCCGGAACATGCCCCAAGATGGGATCTCACACGAACAGAAGGTTACAGCGGCGGAACTAGGGTTTTCTCTGTTGTTCTGATGGTTTCGGGGTACGTAGGTATATATAGGAGGAAGGAGGGCACTAGGGGCCAAACATGGGGCCCACGAGGCAGGGGGCACGCCCTATAGGGGGTGGGGGCGCCCCCACCCTCGTGGGCACCACGTATTCCCTACTTCGTGGTTCTCAAGTCTCCTGTGCATGATTTTCTCCAAAAATATCTCTCCCGAAGGTTTCATTCCGTTTGGACTCCGTTTGATATTCCTTTTCTGTAAAACCCTGAAACAGGCAAAAAACAACAATCTGGACTGGGCCTTTGGGTTAGTAGGTTAGTCTCAAAAATAATATAAAAGTGTATGACAAAGCCCATTAAACATCCAAAACATCATAAATAATAGCATGGAACAATAAAAAATTATAGATACAGACGTATCGAGGAGAACTTTGTATTGAGATCCAAAAATAGAGAAGAAGCCATCTAGCTAATAACTATGGACCCGAAGGTCTATGGTAAACTACTCACAACTCATTGATGAGGCTATGGTGTTGATGTAGAAGCACTCCATGGTAGATCCCCCCTCCAGCGGTGCTCCAGAACAGGCCCCAAGATGAGATCTCACGGGAACAGAAGGTTGCGGCGGTCGGATTAGGGTTATATATATATATATATATATATATATATATATATATATATATATATATATATATATATATATATATATATATATATATATATATATATATATATATATATATATATATATATATATATAGCCGGTCTATTCTCATAACATTATGAGAATAATATTCTCATAACACTTCCGAACTGCATTGCAAAATTGCATTGGAGAGCTAAACGCACCGCACCACAGAGACCAGCGAACTTCATGTTGAAAAAACTGTACGTGTTGTTTTTTCGGTACCTTTTTTGCTCTAGTTTTTTAACCGTTTATCGGAATTATGCGTGTAAAATACCGTTGAAAAGCTATGGAGTAGACGCATCTTCGCCATGTTGAACACTTTTCAAAATTCATCATAGTTTAAGAGCAGTTTCGAAAATCGTGCGGCTCACAATGAATGGCAGCTAGCGTTTTTTGGCGTTTGTTTCTAAACCGCTCGTCGGAATGAAACATATGATACACCGTTGGAAAGGTATCGTCGGCGCACATCTTTTTTGTATCTATTATTTTTTCTAATTCGCTACGGTTTAAGAGCAGTTTTGAATTTACTAAATCGTGGAATTGTGTTTTTCGAAATTTTTCAAATTTTTCGGTACTGTTTTCACTCCAGTTTTTTAACGGTTTGTCGAAACAAGGCGTGTAATATACCGTTGGAAAGCTACGAACGAGGCGCAACTTTCATATGTTGAAATGTTTTTGAGATTCCTTACGATTTTTAGTTAAATTTGAAAATCGTGCGGCTGACTATGAACGGCAGCAGCCATTTTTTCGTGAATTTTTTACAAAAAGTTGGTCGAAATGATCCAAATGATACACCGTTGGAAAGATATCGTCGAGACGCTACTTTCTCATGTAGAACACGCCCTCTAATTCATTACGGTTTAAGAGCAGTTTTGAAATTACAAAAACGCGAAAAGCGCACTGCTTCAAACTGAAGAACGCACTGCATCAGATAGTCAAACGAACCTCATGATTTATTTTGTTGGACGTAGATTTTTCTCAGAGGAGTTTTGTTGTTTTTTTTCCAACTTTATTTTCGAAGGAAAGTGGACCGCAACACTCCCGAAAGTAAAGCGGAACACTACCAAAAAGTGAACCTCATGATTTGCTTTTGTCTTTTTTCGTACTAATTAATTTTTTACGCGTGTTTGAGAAGTGTTTGAGAAGTGAGCTGCTTTTCCGATGTGTTTTTGTTTTTGGATCACCAAGTGAACCGCAATGGTTTTTTATGGCCAACTTCGTGGGAGAGAAATAAAGTGAGCTTCAAAGAGCCCTTTGCAATGGACTTTTTTTAGACGAAAGTGCACTGCATTTTTACTTGTTTTTAAATGCATTTTGTTCGAAATGAACTATACTGAGGAGTCCTTCGTAGCAGACTTTTTTCTTACCCAAGTGCACTGCACGTTCACTTACCTAACAAACCACCACAAAATGAACCAGACACCTTTCATAGACACCACAAAATTCGTTTTTTACTTTGAGAAGTGTTGAGAAGTGAGCTGCTTTTCCGATGTGTTTTTGTTTTTGGATCACCAAGTGAACCACAACGGGTTTTTTATGACCAACTTCATTTTGAGATCTTTTTTGTAGCATACATAATTTGCAATCTTCGTCAGCTGAATCGCGGTAATGAACTGCAGATTTTACAATGAAACAATAAAGTGCACTTTTCAACATCAACAAATTTGAGTAATGGGGCATCTAATAGAACTGCATCACTTCATCTTTTCCTGCAAAAACTGAGTAAAATGAACCTCAATTGCAAATCATAGCGAACATCATTTGCATATTTTTTCTCTTCAGAAATCACAAAATCAGTGAAGTGCAGAAGAGCACTGCTGAACTGCATGGCACGCCCTCGTACTGCACAATGGAGGCCAACAATACGCTCGACCGTGGGCACACCCATTTTACAAACATGCATTCATCCCCATGGGCACAACAAAAAACAAAACACACTGAAACATCCATCCAAAGAGCTGCAAAACTCCACATGAACACCGCACACTGCCTTCAACTGCACGGCGCGAGCCGCAACCTCACCGGCAGCGGCAGGACGCAGGACATATGCCCACACCCCAGCGAGCAGAGGGAAGAGGGGGGATGAAGGAGCTGTGTGCACTTCAAAAAGGAGACAAAGCTATCTCCACGACTTTGAAGAGCAGAGGCTCACTGCACCGGCGCCATGTTCATGGTACGAACCACGTCCACAAAACCGCTCGGCCCACGCCGAGGAACTACATCGACAGATCAACACTCGTGAGGACTAGGGCACCGAACTGCCTGGGGAGTCGCCTGCTCACCCGTCGGTGGAGAAGCAGGGTACATCTCTCTCATAGCTGCTAGCCTGCGCTAGAGCAGAGCTCGAGGCATCCTGTGGACGAGATTGGCCGGGAGGAGGGAAGATCAATTTTCGGTGAGGTTGGTGTCTTTTTGACCCCCGAAACCACCCTGATCCGGCACCCCATCATGTCGCGGTGGTTGAAGGCGTGGCCTATCACAAATCTGGCGGTGAGCGGACCGTATCCATCCAGAGGTGGCTCGGGGGGAGGATGGCTGGGGGAAACGATGGCGCCGCCGCCTGCACACGACGCCGTGAGTGGCGGAGGGGGGCGCGCTGTTCTGGGACGTCGTGGCACCGGCCATCCAGCGGGACGGCTGGGGAGGAGGCCAGACTGAGGCGCTGGTCCCGGGAGGGGAGCCTGGAGTCGTTGGGCGTCGAGAAGGCCGACCATGGGGAAGCACGAGGTCGCCATCCGGCACGCGG
>LR738710.1:551015306-551080335 GCA_902687465.1 Secale cereale
GAAGAAGGGCGGCGCTGGTGGCTGGATTTGGGCGCGGGGAGGGGGAAGAAGGTGGGTAGAAGTGGGATGGGTGCGGGGTAGCGTGTGTTTTTGTTTTTTTATTCCTGTGGTTTGTGTCGATGGGCGGGGTGTTATGAGAATAAGTCCGTTGTTAGGAGAATAAGGTCTTAAGGGGTGTTATGAGAATAGACCCACCCTATATATATATATATATATATAGTAGAAAGGAGGGCATCGGGGGAGCCAGAGGGGGCCCACGAGGGTGGGGCGCGCCCAGGGGAGGGGGCGCACCCTGGACCCTCGTGGCCACGTCTCTTGTTCCCTCGCGTGTACTCCAAGTCTTCTGGGTAGATACGGTTCCAAAAATAACTCTCCCGAAGGTTTCATTCCATTTGTACTCCGCTTGATATCCCTTTTCTGCGGAACACTGAAATAGGCAAAAAAAACAGCAATTTGCACTGGGACTTGGGTTAGTAGGTTAGTCCCAAAAATAATGTAAAAGTGTAAAATAAAGCCCATTAAACATCCAAAACAGAATATATAATAGCATGGAACAATAAAAAATTATAGATATGTTGGAGACGTAGCAATATTTATTGCATTATAGAATGTTATTTCACATTATAGTACAATACTTGTGCCCTTTCTATCTTATTTTACAAGATTTGCATGAAGAGGGAGAATGTCGGCAGCTGGAATTCTGGACCGGAAAGGAGCAAATCTAAGTGACCTATTCTGCACTACTCCAAAAGCCCTGAAAATCAACGGAGAATTATTTTGGAATATATATAAAATATTGGGCAAAGAAAATCCTGAGGGGGACCTCCAGGCTTGTGGGCCCCCTGGCAGGTCCCCGATGCCCATCTTCTGCTATATTGAGGGTTTTGACCTGGAAGAATCAAGAAAGAGCTTTCGGGATGAAGTGCCACCTTATTGAGGTGGAACTTGGGCAGAACCAATCTAGGGCTCCGACGGAGCTGTTCTGCCTGGGAAACTTCCCTCCAGGTGGGGGAAACCGAAGCCATTGTCATCACCAACAATCCTATCATTGAGGGAGGGCCAATCTTCATAAACATCTTCACCAGCACCATCTCTTCTCAAACCCTAGTTCATCTCTTGTGTTCAATCTTTACCTCAAAACCTCTGATTGGTACCTGTAGGTTGCTGGTAGTGTTGATTACTCCTTGTTGTTGATGCTAGTTGGTTTATTTGGTGGAAGATCATATGTTCAGATCCACGATGCTATTAAATACTCCTCTGATTATGAACATGAATATGCTTTGTGATTAGTTATGTTTGTTCCCGAGGACATGGGAGAAGTCTTATTATATTTAATCATGTGAATTTGGTATTCGTTCGATATTTTTTGATGAGATGTATGTTGTCTTTCCTCTAGTGGTGTTATGTGAATGCCGACTACATGACACTTCACCATTAGTTGGGCCTAGGGGAAGGCATTGAGAAGTAATAAGTAGATGATGGGTTGCTAGAGTGACAGAAACTTAAACCCTAGTTTATGTGTTGCTTTGTAGGGGGCTATTTTGGATCCATATGTTTCATGCTATGGTTTGATTTATCTTAATTCTTATTTCGTAGTTGCGGATGCTTGCAAGAGGGGTTAATCATAAGTGGGAGGCTTGTCCAAGTAAGGACAACACCAAAGCACCGGTCCACCCACATATCAAATTATCAAAGTAACGAACGTGAATCATATGAGCATGATGAAAACTAAATTGAGAATAATTCCCATGTGTCCTCGGGAGCACTTTGCTTTATATAGAGTTTGTTCAAGCTTGTCCTTTGCTACAAAAAGGATTGGGCCACCTTGCTGCACCTAAGTTATAATTGTTACTTGTTACCCATCACGCATTATCTTATCACAAAACTATCTGTTACGGATAATTTCAGTGCTTCCGGACAAGACCTTGCTAAAAACTGCTTGTCATTTCCTTCTGCTCCTCGTTGGGTTCGACACTCTTACTTATCTAAAGGACTATGATAGATCCCCTATACTTGTGGGTCATCATGAAGCTGCTACGGCGGTGCAGGGAAGAAGATAACCCGGGGCGGCGAGGAAGGACTCCGACGACCTCCTTCCGGCAGCTAAGCAGCAAGGATGATTGGCGTCGTCGAGCTCGAGGAGGAGTAATACATATCAAACGTATCTATATTTATGAATTATTCATGCCATGTTTATTAAAATTGTATATGGTTGTGATTTGATTGTAACTAACCCGAACTGACGATGTTTTCAGCAAAACAACCATGGTGTTGCTTTTTGTGCAGAAATAAAAGTTCTCGAAATGGGATGAAAATTTATGGTGATTTTTTGTGGACCAAAATAGACCCCTGAAACTTCGAGGAAGGGCCAGAAGTGTCACGAGGAAGCGAAAAGCCTGGGAGGTGCGGCCACCCCTGGGGCGCACGGGGGAGGCTTGTCGCTCCCTTGTGGGCCCCCTTCACGTCACACAGACGCCTAAAATTCCTATAAATCCAGAAAACCCCAGAAGTTAACAAAGAACTTCTGCTCCGTTGCCCCAAGCCTCTGTACCAAAGCGATGTCATCTGGAGGCCTTCTCTGGCACCCTGTCGGAGGGAGAAATCATCACCGGAGGCCATATTCATCATCCCGGAGGTCTCCATAATAAGGAGGGAGTCTTTCACCCTCGGGGCTGAGGGTATGTACCAGTTGCTATGTGTTTTATCTCTCTCTCTCTCATGTTCTTGATTTAGCATAATCTTGATGTACCGCGACCTTTGTTATAATAGTTGGATCATACGGTGTTTCTCCCTCTCTTTGAGGTTTCACTATTACCGGATTGAATACTTTTATGGATTTGAGAGCACTTGATGTATGTCTTGCATGTGGATGCTTGTGGTGATAATGGGGTGTTATACTGATTCACTTGATATATGTTTTGGCAATCAACTTGCGGATTCTTGCGGTGACATTGGGGTAATCTATGCATAGGGGTTAATGCACGTTTTCGTCCTACTTTCTCCGGTAGAAACCTGGGGGGAACTCTTTGAAGTTCTTTGTGTTGGATTGAATATTATGAATTTGAAGTTGTTTGAGTCATATCGAATAATAAACTCTTGGATACTTGTGGTGACATTGGAGTATCTAGGTGACGTTAGAGTTCGTTGATGTGTATCATATGTTGTTATTTTAGTACGAACTCTAGGGCTGTTTGTGACACATATATGTATGGCTCAATAGATTGATCGGAAAAGAGAACTTTAAGATGGTTTCGTACCCTATAACAATTTCATCTTA
Source organism: Secale cereale (assembly GCA_902687465.1). Lineage (NCBI taxonomy): Eukaryota > Viridiplantae > Streptophyta > Magnoliopsida > Poales > Poaceae > Secale > Secale cereale. Next base: position 551,018,584 of record LR738710.1, read on the forward strand.
TGTTCTGCGCTAGATAAGAACTTTGGAGTGATTCTTTGTCGCACGTTGATGGATTGTTATATGATTCAATTATGTTAATTAGCACTGTTGAGAGATTGCACTAATGAAAGTATGAACCCTAGGCCTTGTTTCCAACATTTGCAATACCATTTGTCTATGTTTTATCACTTGTTACCTTGTTGTTTCTTTATTTACATATTAAAAAACCCATATCTACTATCCATACTACACTTGTATCACCATGTCTTTGCCGAACTAGTGCACCTATACAATTACCATTGCATTTGGTGTGTTGGGGACATAAGAGAATTCTTGCATTTGATTGCAGGGTTGTTTGAGAGAGATCAAGGTCATCCTAAGCTTCCCACTGATTGCTAAACCTTAGGTGATCCACTTGAGGGAAATTTGCTGTTATCCTACAAAACTATGCGCTTGGCGGCCCAACACGAGTCTATAAGAATAAGTTGTGTACTAGACATCAAGCTCTTTTATAGCGCCGTTGCCGGGGAGGTGAGTGCTTGAAGTATATCTTTAGATCTTGCAATTAAATCTTTTAGTTTCTTTTTTATCACTAGTTTGGTTTATAAAAGAAAACAAAAAAATGGAATTGAGGTTGCCACATATAATCCATCTATATAATGTCTTTCTTGAAAATTGTAACGAAAAATTGTGCCAAAGTGTTAGAAGAAGAATTCAATAAAATGTTTGGCATAAATGAGAAGCATGATTTCAATGTTGCTAGTATGAATTCTCTGAATATGCATGATGTTAATGATATGCAAAGATACAAGCTTGGGGATGCTATGTTTGATCAAGATGATATTTTTAGCCCCGCAAGTTTTGAAGAGCAAATTTATTACGATGATTGCATGCCTCCTGTTTAGTATGATTACAATGATGAAAGTGGGCTTGGAAGAGTTTCAACTTTATGTGATAGTGATCCCACATTTTTGGAGGGTGTTGAATCTTATTATAATAATTATGAGAGTGGATTTGGAGAGGTCATAATTTATTTAGTGATGATTGCACTATTTTGGAAGAGGTTTTGATGACTATGAGAACATGTTGCTATCTATGATGATTATTGTGATGAAACTTAGAATATTAAGAATAATGATTACCATGGAACTTGTCATCATAATTTTAATTCTCAATATGATTATGCCAATCAAGTATCACATGATTGTTATTTTGTTGAGTTTGCTCCCACTATTATGAATGAGAAGGAATTTGCTTATTTGGAGAGTAATAAAATTTCTATGCTTGTGGATCATGAAAATAACTTCTTTATGTGATACTTATATTGTTGAATTCATTCATGATGCTACCAAAAATTATTATGGGAGAGGAACATTTGCTTTTACATATCTCAATTATATCAAGTTTCCACTCTATGTGATGAAAGTTATGAAGTCATGCTTGTTTTGCCTTCCTATGCTAGTTGATTCTTGTTCCCCTAAATTTTTTGATCACAAAATCCCTATGCATATGAAGTGTGTTAGGCTTGAATGTGCTTATCATGCGATTCATGGTGCTTCCGTTATGTTTCAATTCTTTACTCCTATGTGAGCATCATTGAAATCATCATGCCTAGCAAAAAAGGCATTAAATAAACGCGCTTGTTGCGAGACAACCCAATATTGTTGGAAATATGCCCTAGAGGCAATAATAAATTGGTTATTATCACATTTCCTTGATCATGATAAAGATTTATTATTCATGCTATAATTGTATTGACCGGAAACTTAAATACATGTGTGAATACATAAACAAATACTATGTCCCTAGTGAGCCTCTATGTCAGGCCCAAGATGCGATTCTATCCCGATCACGTGACACTTACGTGATTGGGGCACAACCGCATTTCGGGCGCTTAGCAAGATGGATATCATTACATCGTACTATTACATACATACATGGGGGATAGAACAATTCATACAAGTCACATGAATACAACAACATCAATACAAGGCATCCGACTATGGATGCAAACATGAAAATCACAACGACATCCATCTTCTATCCCAGGCTGCCGACCAGGAACCTAGCCCAAGACTGAAGAAGAAGAAGAAAGACGCCAACAGAAAGGTAACATCGCTCTCACGTCATGTCATCGGAAACCTGCACCTACAACTGTTGTTGTAGTAGCTGTGAGCCACGAGGACTCAGCAATCCCATAACCATGGGTATCAAGACTAGCAAAGCTTAATGGGTAGGAAGAGGTAAAGTGGTGAGGTTGCAGCAGTGGCTAAGCAAAAATATGGTGGCTAACTTATGAGTACAAGAGTAAGATGAGCATCTACGCAAACGGTCGCAAACTAGTAATGATCGCTAAAGATCCTGAACTACCTACGAGTCAAACATAACCCCACCGTGTTCTCTTATCAAAGTGAAAAGAGATAGTCATGGTTACTCACACAGTTGTGTGTTTTACTTCGGATCCTCTGTCAAGTTTTCTACAACCAGACATTAACAAATTCCAATCTTCCACATAACCGCGGGCACGGCTTTCGAAAGATCATAACCCTGCAGGGGTGTTCCAACTTAGCCCCTCACAAGCTCTCATGATCAGCAAAGATAATAATAATATTACCCCTTACCTTAGGGAAGGCCTGATCAGACTCGGAATTCCCGGTGCACAAGACATTTCGACAATGGTAAAACAAGTCCGGCAAGACCTCCCGGCGTGCCGACACCCTGATAGTAGCCGCGCGTATCTCGTCTCAGGCCACAACCGGATGAGCTATGGTTAAAACGACTAGATACCCCAAGTTGCCAAGGGGCGGCGCCGCAAGCTGCTCTATTTGGGACCAACACCATCGGCACTGGCCCCCCTGTTATGTAGAAAGAATCCTCGGGGACGCGGCCCCCTATGCAATTTAATTAATTAATTAAGTTGTTATTAAGAGGAAAATTAAAACCAATGTTGGGCCTTGCTGGAGGAGTTTTATTCAAAGACGAGCTGTCAAGGGGTCCCCATATACCCAACCGTGTAAGGAACGCAAAATCAAGGAACATAACGCCGGTTTATCAGCTCCTAAGGTGGCATGAGTGGAACAAAACACCGAGAAAAAGGCCAAGCCTTCCACCCATTGCCAAGTATATAGGTGTGTTAAGATATATAAGGTATATTGTGATATTCCAACAACAAGATCCGACATGGATCAATCGTCATCTTCACCTGCAACTAGCAACGCTATAAGAGGGGCTGAGCAAGCGGGTAACATAGCCAAACAACGGTTTGATGGGAAGGTGTCAAAGGTTAGAGGTTTCATGGCAACAAGGAGAGGGGCTTACAATAAATGATGGGTAGCGCGGCATATAACGATAGCATCGAGAAATCTAGCATGGCAATGATAGTAAAGGTATCCAAGGTGATGGTCATCTTGCCTAAGATCCCGCAAGGAAGAAGAATGAGTCCATGAAGAAGACATAGAAGAAGCTTCGAAGACGAACCACGTGTAGACGAACGAATCCTCACGATCGCAACGGAACAAGCACTAACGAGAAGAAGCGAGCAACGCGGTAAACACACCACACAAGACATGACAAGAAGCTGAACCAAGTATAAAGCAAGACAAGTCTATATGATGCAATTCATGGCAAGGGATGAAGCATACAAGAACAACACCAACCAACAAGTTTAAATGAGGCTGGGATCGACATATAACAATTCCGGTAAGTCCTCATAAGCACATTTTGAAATTAGTCCAGATCTAAACAAACCTTAAGTTAAAGTTGTTAAACAACAAGTTAACATGCACCATGAAGATCTACTCGAAATTCTAGTCAAGTTTCATATAAAGTTTGTTTAATTCGGAGCTACGGCCTAGAAGACATGAGCAAAACAAGACAAGCATGTCATCGGTGCAAGATGCACCCAAACATCAAGCAAACACACTCCAAATAGGTAAACAACAATATATTATGCTTCTACATGGAAAATCACACAAGTTTCATATAGGACACGCTCAAAACGGAGCAACGGTTCAACACATACACATGAAAGAAGATATAACAAGAAGCTGTCCAAAATCAGCAACATAGCAACTTTGGAGCAAGGTATATATATGCTACAGCACCCAAACATGATAACAAGAGGCATGGATGTGAAATAGACATGATACTTAACAAGCATGAACTTAGAACACACCCAAAAGCTTGCTGGAACACAATTAACCAAGCATGGCAATTTGCAATAAATTTATCCAGACTTAGTCAAAATCTGGGAAGGCAAAAACATCATCACGATGCTGCCTTCGGAGGCACAAAATAACAAGCATATCAACTCTACTAAGAACATAAAGATCATGGACATGTAATAGACATAGCATACATCAAACAACTCCATTGGAGCAACTCCATAGGAGGCATGGATCAATAACAACAAGCTTCACCAAATTTATCATGCTGATAGCAGCCTGACAGGTAAATTTATAGCAACTTGAGAGCAAGAAATAAATAAGCTACAACAGGCCATATCTGCAAACAAGGGCATATATGGATAGACAATAACATGGACAATAAGACATGATCATTTGACATACTAAAACATGCATGGATTTGAGTGGGGCATCAAGCAAACATAGCATCAGGTTTAACAGATTCCAGACTTAGCAGTTTTTTCACTAAGTGTAAAACAACAACATTGGCATGGTGTAACTGTTGGGGAACGTTGCATGGGAAACAAAAATTTTCCTACGCTCACCAAGATCAATCTAGGAGATGCACATCTACGAGAGGAGAGTCGGATCCACATACCCTTGTAGATCGCTAAGCGGAAGCGTTGCTAGAACGCGGTTGATGGAGTCGTACTCGCGGCGATTCAAATCGCGGAAGATCCGATCTAGCGCCGAACGGACGGCGCCTCCGCGTTCAACACACGTACGGCTTGATGATGCCTTCACCTCCTCGATCCAGCGAGCAATGGTGAAGTAGCAACTCGAGTCCTCCGGCAGCACGACGGCGTGGTGGAGGTGGTGGTGGAGAAAACTCAGCAGGGCTTCGCCAAGCGCTGCGGAGAAGAAGATATGCTACGAGGGAGAGGAGAGGCAGCGCCAAGGCACGTAGGGTTAGGGCTGCCCTCTCTCTACCTCTCTATATATAGGGGAAGGGGAGAAGTGGAGGCGCCCCTAGGGTTTCCCCTAGGGGGTGGCGGCCACAAGGGAGAGGAGGGGCGCCCAGGGTTTGGGTGGCCCCCCTAGGTGCCTTGCCCCCCAAGCCAGAGGGGGCCGGCTGCCCTAGGGGCGCCCCCACCCTCCTAGCTGCGTGGGAGGGCTGTGGGGGGGCGCACAGCCCCTGTGTGGGCTGATGTGCCTCCCCCCTTTTGGCCCATGAGGCCCGCAACACTTGCCGGGACCCCCCGAAACTCCTTTCGGTCATCCGACGACTCCCCGGTGCTCCCCGGAACACTTCCGGACTCCGATTCCCATCATCCAATATATCAATCTTCATCCCCGGACCATTCCGGAGTTCCTCGTCACGTCCGGGATCTCATCCGGGACTCCGAACAACCTTCGGTTACCAACATGATGACTCGACTATACTTATATCATCACCAAACGTTAAGTGTGTAGACCCTGCGGGTTCGAGAACTATGCATACATGACCGAGACACCTCTACGGTCAATAACCAATAGCGGGACCTGGATGCCCATATTGGTTCCTACATATTCTACGAAGATCTTATCGATTGAACCTCGATGTCAAGGATTCAGACAATCCCGTATATAGTTCCCTTTGTCTGTCGGTATGTTACTTGCCCGAGATTCGATCGTCGGTATCTCTATACCTAGTTCAATCTCGTTACCGGCAAGTCTCTTTACTCGTTCCGTAATACAAGATCCCGTGATCAACTCATTGGTCACATTGCTTGCAAGCTCATTGTGATGTTGTATTACCGAGTGGGCCCTGAGATACCTCTCCGTCATACGGAGTGACAAATCCCAGCCTTGATCTATGCCAACTAAACAGACACCCTCGGAGATACCTATAGAGCACCTTTATAGTCACCCAGTTACGTTGTGACGTTGGGTACACACAAGGTACTCTTCTGGTGTCAGTGAGTTGCATGATCTCATGGTCGTAGGAACATATACTTGACATCCAGAAAACAATAGCAATAAACTGACACGATCATATGCTACGTTTGTTGTTTGGGTCTTGTCCATCACATCATTCTCCTAATGATGTGATCCCGTTATCAAATGACAACTCATGTCTATGGCTAGGAAACCGTAGCCATCTTTGATCAACGAGCTAGTCTAGTAGAGGCTCACTAGGGACACGGTGTTGTCTATGTATCCACACATGTATCTTAGTTTCCTATCAATACAATTCTAGCATGGATAATAAACGATTATCATGAACAAGGAAATATAATAATAACCAATTTATTATTGCCTCTAGGGCATATTTCCAACAGTCTCCCACTTGCACTAGAGTCAATAATCTAGTTCACATCGCTATGTGATTAACACTCATAGTTCACATCGCCATGTGACCAATACTCAAGAGTTTACTAGAGTCAAAAATCTAGTCCACATCACTATGTGATTAACACTCATAGGTCACATCGCCATGTGACTAACATCCAAAGAGTTTACTAGAGTCAGTAATCTAGTTCACATCAATATGTGATTAACACTCAATGAGTTCTGGGTTTGATCATGTTATGCTTGTGAGAGAGGTTGTAGTCAACGGGTCTGCAACATTCAGATCCCTATGTACTTCGCAAAACTTTATATCGTAGATGCTGCTGCCACGTTCCACTTGGAGCTATTCCAAACTGTTGCTCCATTATACGTATCCGGTATCTCCACTTAGAGTTATCCGGATAGGTGTTAAGCTTGCATCGACGTAACTGTTTACGTCGAACTCTTTATCACCTCCATAACCGAGAAACATTTCCTTACTCCTCTAAGGATAATTTTGACCACTATCTAGTAATCCACTCCTGGATCACCTTTGTACCCTCTTGCCAGACATGTGGCAAGGCACACATCAGGTGCGGTACTTAGCATGGCATACCGTATAGAGCCTATGACAAAAGCATAGGGGACGACCTTCGTCCTTCCTCTTCCTTCTGCCGTGGTCAAGTTTTGAGTCTTACTCAACTTCACACCTTACAAATCAGGCAAGAACTCCTTCTTCGACTGATCTATTTTGAACTCCTTCAAAATCATGCCAAGGTGTGTGTTCCTTTTGAAAGTATCATCAGGCGTCTTGATCTATCTGTATAGATCTTGATGCCCAATATGTAAGCATCTTTATCCAGGTCTTCCTTTGAAAAAAAAACTCATTTCAAACAACCCTTTATGCTTTCCAGAAATTCTACATCATTTCGGATCAACAATATGTCATTCACATATACTTATCAGAAATGTTGTAGTGCTCCCACTCACTTTATTGCAAATACAAGTTTCCAACAAACTTTGTATACCCAAAAACTTTGATCACTCCATCAAAGTGTATATTCCGACTCCGAGATGCTTGCTCCAGTCTATGGAAGGATCGCTGGAGCTAGCATACTTTTTAGCATCCTTAGGATCGACAAAACCTTTCTGATTGTATCACATACAACCTTTCCTTACGAAAACTGGTAAGGAAACTTGTTTTGTCATCCATCTGCCAGATTTCATAAATGCAGCTAATGCTAACATGATTCCGACGGACTCAAGCATCGCTACGGGTGAGAAAATCTCATCGTAGTCAACTCCTTGAACTTGTGGAAAACTCTTCGCCACAAGTCGAGCTTCATAGACGGTGACATTACCGTCCACGTCCGTCTTCCTTCCTAAAGATCCATTTATCTTAATGGCTTGCCAGTCATCGGGCAAGTCCACCAAAGTCCATACTTTGTTTCGATACATGGATCCTATCTCGGATTTCTCGGTTTCTAACCATTTGTCGGAATATGGGCCCACCATCGCTTCTCCATAGTTCGTAGGTTCATCGTTGTCCAACAACATGACCTCTAAGACAGGATCACCGTACCACTCAGGAGTAGTACATATCCTTGTCGACCTACGAGGTTCGATAGCAACTTGATCTGGAGCTTCATGATCACTACCATTAGTTTCCTCTTCAACTGTTGTAGGTTCTACAGAAACATCTTTCTGTGTTGCACTACTCTCCGGTTGAAGTGAGGGTTCGACAATCTCATCAAGTTCTATCTTCCTCCCACTCAATTCTTTCGAGAAAAACTCCTTCTCGAGAAAGGACCCATTCTTAGCGACAAACATTTTTGTCCTTGGATCTGAGATAGAAGGTATACCCAACTGTTACCTTTGGGTATCCTATGAAGATGTATTTGTCCGCTTTGGGTTCGAGCCTTTCCCGGCAGAAGCCATAAGCATCGCAGCCCCAAACATTTAAGAAAACGACAACTTTGGTTTCTTGCCAAACCATACGACGTCGTCTCAACGGACTTAGATGGTGCCCTATATAAAGTGAATGCAGCTGTCTCTAATGCATAACCTCAAAATAATAGCGGTAGATCGGTAAGACACACCATAGATCGCACCATATCTCATAAGGTTCGATTACGATGTCCGGACACACCATTACGCTGTGGTGTTCCAGGGGACTTCAACTGCGAAACAATTCCACAATGTCTTAAGTGATTGCCAAACTCATAATTCAGATAATATCCCCTTGATCAGATCGTAGGAACATGATCTTGTTATGATGATTCTTAATCTTCACTCTGAAATTTTTTGAACCTTTCAAACGTTTCAGACTTTTGCTTCATTAAGTAAATATACCATATCTACTCAAATCGTCAGTGAAGATGAGAAAATAACGATATCCACCACACGCCTTAATTCTCATTGGATCACATACATCAGCATGTATGATTTCCAATAAGTCACTTACCCGTTTCATTGTACCTGAAAACGAGATCTCAGTCATCCTGCCCATGAGGCATGGCTCGCATGTGTCAAGCGATTCAAAATCAAGTGACTCCAAACATCCATCAGTATGGAGTTTCTTCATGCATATTTTGCCAAAATGACCTAAGCGGTAGTGCCACAAGAAAGTGGTACTATCATTATTAACTCTACATCTTTTGGCATTAATATTATCATCATGTGTATTGCTATAATCAAGATTCAATAAACCATTGGGTGCATGACCATAAAGGTATTATTCATGTAAACAGAATAACCATTATTCTCTAACTTAAATGAATAACTGTATTGCAATGAACATGATCTAATCATATTCATGCTCAACGTAGACACCTGATAACATTTATCTAGGTTCAACTCTAATCTCGAAAATAGAGGGAGCGTGCGATGGTGATCTTATCAACCTTGGAAACACTTCCAACATACATCGTCACCTCGCCCTTAGCTAGTCTCCGTTCAGTCCATAGCTTTTGCTTCAAGTCACTAATAATAGTAACTGAACCGGTATCCAATACCCAAGTGCTACAAGGAGTACTACTAAGGTACACATCAATAATACGTATATCAAATATACTTTGTTGAAGTTGCCAGCTATCATATCTACCATGTATTTGGGGTAGTTCCGCTACCATGTGACCGTTCCCCTTACAATAGAAGCACTTAGTCTCGAGGTTTGGGTTCAACCTAGGGTTCCTTCATTAGAGTGACAACTGGTTTGCCATTCATGAAGTTTCCCTTCTAGCCCTTGCCCTTCTGAAACCAGTGGTCTTGTTAAACCATCAACACTTGATGTTCCTTCTTGATTTCTACTTTCGCGGTCTTAAGAACCGCTAATAGCTCCGGGATCATCACCATCCTTTGCATGTCATAGTTCATCACGAAGTTCTAGTAGCTTGGTGATAGTGTCTAGAGAATTCTGTCAACCACTATCTCACCTGGAAGATTAACTCCCACTTGGTTCAAGTGATTTTAGCACCCAGACATTCTGAGCACATGCTCACTAGTTGAGCTATTCTCCTCCATCCTTTTGGCAAAGGAACTTGTCAGAGGTCTCATACCTCTCAACACGGGCATGAGCCTGAAATCCCAATTTCAGCTCTTAGAACATCTCATATGTTCCATGGCGTTCAAAACGTCATTGGAATCCCGATTCTAAGCCGTAAAGTATGGTGCACTAAACTATCAGGTAGTCATCAGGACGTGTCTCTCAGGTGTTCACAACATCCACAGACAACGTTGTAGGGGTTTGCACATTGAGCGGTGCATCAAAGACGTAAGCTTTCTGTGCAGCAGTGAGGACACTCCTCGGACTACGGACCCAGTCCGCATCCTTGCTTACAATATCTTTCAACTTAGTCTTTCTCTAGGATCGTATTAAACAGGGAGCTACAACGCAAGCTATTGATCTACAACATAATCTGCAAAGGCAACTTAGACTATTGTTCATGATAAGTGAGTTTAACTAATCAAATTACTTATAACTCCCACTCAAATTGACATCCCTCTGGTCATTCGAGCGTGACATGATCCAAATTCACCAACCCAAGTCCGATCATCACGTGAGATGAGGTGGTGTCAATGGTGAACATCTTCATGTTGATCATATCTACTATATGACTCATGCTCGACCTTTCGGTCTTCCGTGTTCCGAGGCCATGTCTGTACATGCTAGGCTCGTCAAGTCTAACCCGAGTGTTCTGCATGTGCAAAAACTGGCTTGCACCCGTTGTATGCGAACGTAGAGTCTATCACACCCGATCATCACGTGGTGCTTCGAAACGACGAACCTTCGCAACGGCGCACACTCGGGGGGAACACAATTTCATCTTGAAATTTTAGTGAGGGATCATCTTATAATGCTACCGTCGTCCTAAGCAAAATAAGATGCATAAAAGGATTAACATCACATGCAAATCATAAGTGACATGATATGGCCATCAACTCGTGCTTTTGATCTCCATCTCCAAAGCACCGGCATGATCTCCATCGTCACCGGCGTAACACCATGATCCCCATCATCATGATCTCCATCATCGTGTCGCCATCGGGGTTGTCGCGCGCCCACCATGCTCTTACAACTATTGCTACCGTTTAGCGATAAAGTAAAGCATTACATAGCGCTTAATGATTGACACGCAGGTCATACAAAAATTAAAGACAACCCTATGGCTCCTGCCGGTTGCCGTATACATCGACATGCAAGTCGATATTAACTATTACAACATGATCATCTCATACATCAAATATATCTCATCATGTCTTTGGCCATATCATATCACATACATACCCTGCAAAAACAAGTTAGACGTCCTCTAATTTGTTGTTGCATGTTTTACGTGGCTGCTATGGGTATCTAGCAAGAACGCTTCTTACCTACGCAAAGCCACAACGGTGATATTTAAGTTGCTATTTAACCTTCTACAAGGACCGCCTTTGTCGAATCCGATTCAACTAAGGTGGGAGAGACAGACACCCGCTAGACATCTTATGCAACAAAAGTCACATGTCTGTCGATGGAACCGGTCTCACGTACGTGGACATGTAAAGTTGGTCCGGGCCGCTTCATCCCACAATACCGCTGAATCAAGAAAAGACCAAGGAGGGAAGCAATCTAAACATCAACGCCCACAAACTCCTTTGTGTTCTACTCGTGATTGCATCTACACAAAGACCTAGCTCATGATGCCACTGTTGGGGAACGTTGCATGGGAAACAAAAATTTTCCTACGCTCACCAAGATCAATCTAGGAGATGCACATCTACGAGAGGAGAGTCGGATCCACATACCCTTGTAGATCGCTAAGCGGAAGCGTTGCTAGAACGCGGTTGATGGAGTCGTACTCGCGGCGATTCAAATCGCGGAAGATCCGATCTAGCGCCGAACGGACGGCGCCTCCGCGTTCAACACACGTACGGCTTGATGATGCCTTCACCTCCTCGATCCAGCGAGCAATGGTGAAGTAGCAACTCGAGTCCTCCGGCAGCACGACGGCGTGGTGGAGGTGGTGGTGGAGAAAACTCAGCAGGGCTTCGCCAAGCGATGCGGAGAAGAAGATATGCTACGAGGGAGAGGAGAGGCAGCGCCAAGGCACGTAGGGTTAGGGCTGCCCTCTCTCTACCTCTCTATATATAGGGGGAGGGGAGAAGTGGAGGCGCCCCTAGGGTTTCCCCTAGGGGGTGGCGGCCACAAGGGAGAGGAGGGGCGCCCAGGGTTTGGGTGGCCCCCCTAGGTGCCTTGCCCCCCAAGCCAGAGGGGGCCGGCTGCCCTAGGGGCGCCCCCACCCTCCTAGCTGCGTGGGAGGGCTGTGGGGGGGCGCACAGCCCCTGTGTGGGCTGATGTGCCACCCCCCTTTTGGCCCATGAGGCCCGCAACACTTGCCGGGACCCCCCGAAACTCCTTTCGGTCATCCGACGACTCCCCGGTGCTCCCCGGAACACTTCCGGACTCCGATTCCCATCATCCAATATATCAATCTTCATCCCCGGACCATTCCGGAGTTCCTCGTCACGTCCGGGATCTCATCCGGGACTCCGAACAACCTTCGGTTACCAACATGATGACTCGACTATACTTATATCATCACCAAACGTTAAGTGTGTAGACCCTGCGGGTTCGAGAACTATGCAGACATGACCGAGACACCTCTACGGTCAATAACCAATAGCGGGACCTGGATGCCCATATTGGTTCCTACATATTCTACGAAGATCTTATCGATTGAACCTCGATGTCAAGGATTCAGACAATCCCGTATATAGTTCCCTTTGTCTGTCGGTATGTTACTTGCCCGAGATTCGATCGTCGGTATCTCTATACCTAGTTCAATCTCGTTACCGGCAAGTCTCTTTACTCATTCCGTAATACAAGATCCCGTGATCAACTCATTGGTCACATTGCTTGCAAGCTCATTGTGATGTTGTATTACCGAGTGGGCCCTGAGATACCTCTCCGTCATACGGAGTGACAAATCCCAGTCTTGATCTATGCCAACTAAACAGACACCCTCGGAGATACCTGTAGAGCACCTTTATAGTCACCCAGTTACGTTGTGACGTTGGGTACACACAAGGTACTCTTCCGGTGTCAGTGAGTTGCATGATCTCATGGTCGTAGGAACATATACTTGACATGTAGAAAACAATAGCAATAAACTGACACGATCATATGCTACGTTTGTTGTTTGGGTCTTGTCCATCACATCATTCTCCTAATGATGTGATCCCGTTATCAAATGACAACTCATGTCTATGGCTAGGAAACCGTAGCCATCTTTGATCAACGAGCTAGTCTAGTAGAGGCTCACTAGGGACACGGTGTTGTCTATGTATCCACACATGTATCTTAGTTTCCTATCAATACAATTCTAGCATGGATAATAAACGATTATCATGAACAAGGAAATATAATAATAACCAATTTATTATTGCCTCTAGGGCATATTTCCAACAGTAACGCCCCGGACACACCTGCCGGTGGTCGTTACTCCTGGCGGGATCTAGACTGGCCTCACATATAAATACTAGTCTTTTCTGCGCACTTTGTCCTCACTCGTGCGCACCCGGGAGCAACTTCCCGGTCGGTCACCCATCCTGAAACTACTCCAAGCTGAGCACGCTTAACTTCGGAGTTCTATCCGAATGGGCTCCCGGAAAAGAAGGAATTCCTTATTGATATGAGTAGTCTATCATCCCTAATAAGCCAGGCCATCACACATGGCATGCTTACAAGCTTGTTTAAGACACCTCAAGGCATATCATGGAAAGTGGATTGCACCACAACAAAGACCATATGATTGTTCTTCTAAAACATATTGCCATGTGGCATGAAGACAAACACACCAATAGTAATGAGCAAGTCAAATTATCATCCCATAACAAATTTCAGCACCTATCAGCCACATGCACTTTTGCAACAGAGATTAACATGGCAAGATGACACCTAACATGAATGCTACAGCAACCAACATGTAGAGCACTTCACAATGAACATTTTGACATAACATATGCTCCATTTGGATAAACATGCACAAAGTTATCACCCTCACAAGCATGCAACAAAATTACAGTTAGCAGCAGTTTTAAACATATTGCACTCTTGCAACGATGATTAGGTCATCAAGATGAACTCAAACAAGCATGCCACAGTGTAACAAAATGAAGAGCATATCACTACGATCATTTTGACATATCATTCACTCAACTTGGACATACACACAAAAAGTTACAGCCACACAAAGATGCCTCTAAATTTACAAATCTCAGGGACTTAGAAGAAATATGTACCTCGGGGACGGGCGGACATTGTCCGGGTCTGGCCGGACATGTCCGTAGGTGGTGCTTGCTCGGGGCCACCTGTCAGTGACACCACGAGGGGAGCACGGACATTGTCTGGGTCTGCTAGACACTACTGCCGGCTGACGTGCGGGCCCACCGGCCAGGGTCGAAGCGGGGCGAGGCAGAGGCCAGCGCCGGCCGAAGCTGCTTACCGGCGAGCTCGGCGCAGCGCCGGGGACGGCGGGGAAGGGCGGAGGAGGCGAAGGAGAGGCGGATCCGGTCGCTTCTTGCCCGGATCCGGCCGGAGGAGGTCACTGGCGGTAGCTGCTCACAAGGTGAGGCCGACGGAGCTCGGCGCGAGCGCGCTCTCCGGTGACGGGAGGATGACGGCGGCGGGGTCGGACATAGCGGCGCGGAGGAGCGGGGCGCGGCCTGCGGGCGGCGGAGGCGAGATCCGGCGGCGGGGCGCAGGCGGTGACCGGGACGGCGGTTCGCCGGTGGAGCTAGTCGGTGACGGCTCGGGCAGCACTCGAGCGAGCTGCGGGATGAGCCGGGGAGCAGCGGGAGGCGCGGGAGCACAGGCCCGGCTCGGCCCGTGGCGGACCTGGCCTGGGCCGGAGCGGGCTGGCGGCGGGAAAGGCGCCAGTAGGACAAGTAGCGTCCTCCGATTGGCCGAGGGCGCTGACTGGGCGGCGACTGGCCAATCGGGGTGCGCCATGTGGCGCCGGTGAAGTGGCTGGGCGTTGAATTTGGAAGAGGAGGGGGTTGGATGCGCGGAAACTGAGGAGAGAAGGGTCTAGGAGGTAGGTGGAGGCCTAGGCTGCCCAAAATTGCAAGGAGGGGGTGTTTATATAAGGAAGGGGCTAGGGTTAGGGGGATTTAGGCCGTTTCGGAGCCGTTCGATCGTCATCGGACGGTCCGGAGTGGAGGGGTTGTGTAGGTGGCTAGATGAGCTTTGTTGGAGGCCTCTGGATGAGAAAAGAGAGATTAAGTGCGGCCTAGCACGCATTCCGGAGACCCAAACGTCCAACAAATAAACCGGCGATATTGCCGCTATAGTTTAACGGTTGGGCTATCAAACGAGCTCGGAGTGCGATGAAATTTGACAGGTGGCCTACCTATGCTATAATAAGACCACACGCCAAGTTTCATCCCATCTCGAGAACATTTTCCGGCCACTCATAAAATAAATAAACGGAGGTGCTGCGGGCGCGTGCAAGTGTGTCTGGGCTCAGAACGGACAACGGAACGGACGGGTGGACTCGGATGGATGCAAGTTTTTAAAACATGAGTATGCAATGCACACAATGACATGGCAAGATGCAACACGCGAGCAGATGACATGGCAACGACAACGAATAACTGGCTGACACCTGGCGCACCGGTCTCGGGGTGTCACACTCTACTAGACTAGCTCATTGAGCAAGATGGTTAAGGTTTCCTAACCATATGCATGAGTTTTCATTTGATAATGGGATCAAATCATTAGGGGAATGATGTGATGAACTCGACCCAGCCGTAAGCTTAGCATCATATCGTTTAAGTTATTTGCTATAGTTTTCTTCATGTCAAGTATCGGTTCCTTTGATCATGAGATCATGAACTCCCGGATTCCGGAGGAATACCTTGTGTGCTATAAAATGTCACTTCGTAACTGGGTGATCATAAAGATGCTCTGCAGGTATCTCTGAATGTGTCTGTTGGGATGGCATCGATCGAGACTGGTATTTGTCACTCCGTGTGACGGAGAGATATCTCTGGGCCCTCTGTGTAATACAAGATCACAAGAAGCTTGCAAGCATGTGACTAATGAGTTTAGTCACGGGGTCTTGTATTACGGAACGGGTAAAGAGACTAGCCGATAACGAGATTGAACTAGGTATGGAGATACCGATGATCGAATCTCGGTTAAGTAACATATCGCCGAACAAAGGGAATTGCATACGGGATCGACTGAATCATTGACATCGTGGTTTAACTAATAAAGATCTTCGTGGAATATGTGGGAACCAATATGGGCATCTAGGTACCACTATTGGTTATTGTCCGGAGAGGAGTCTCGGTCATGTCTACATGATTCTCGAACCCGTAGGGTCACAGACTTAACATTCGGTAGCGCTAGTGTAGTATTGAGATATTAAAAGTGGAATATCCAAAGGTTGTTTGGAGTCCCATATGGGATCCAAGATATCACGAGTTGATCCGGAATGGTCCGGTAAACATTTATATGTAGGAAGTCATATTTTGGGTTCCGGAAAAAGTTCGTTTTATAGGTATTGTATCGAGAAGGTTCTAGAAGGTTCAGGGGGTTCCACCATGGGGCCCAACGACCTAGGAACGAGGGTGGGGCTACATCCCACATAGGCTCGCCACCCCATTCCCCAAGGCACATGTTTTTTAAATCTAGATATGAGGTCTTATCTCTAAATTTAAAGGGTTGAGTCTAGAGATAAGATGTTATCTCCAAGTTTAAAGAGATTTCAACCTTGTGGTCGGCCCTAGATGGCTTTTGGACGCCCTCCCCTGCCCCTAGCCTAAATATAGATGGATCAGGCACATGGGTGCGGCCACCCCTTGACACTGGCCCGTTCGTGCTCCCAATTCCTCCCACATCCCTCTGGTACACGCTTGGCGAAGCCCTGCCGGAATTCCGCTGCTGCCACCACCACCATACCGTCATGTTGGTTGAGATATCATCTAACTCCTCCCCCTCACTTACTGGATCAAGAAGGAGAGGACACTGCCGACCCGTACATGTGCCAAACTCAGCGGTGTCGCACGTGCAATACTTGGATCAGATTAGACCGCGTCGCGAATACGAATATGCCAACCACGATCTCTAGATCGTTAACGCTTTTGATATACAAGGGTATGTAGACACAGTCCCTCTCGTAGTTATACATATCCTAGATTAGATCTTGGGTGTTTCATAGGATTTTTTTCATTTTCATGCTTCGTCCCCCAATAGTGGCATCATGAGCTAGGTCTATATGTAGATGTTTATGCACGAGTAGAACACAAATATTTGTGGGCATTGATGCTCCAATTGATTACCTATCTTGTCCTATTTGGATTCGGCGGTATTGTGGGAGGAAGCGTCTCGGGCTAACTTTACATGGCCTCGCACATGAGACCGGTTCCACCAACTAACATGCAACTTGTATTGCATAAGGTGGCTAATGGGTGTCTGTCTCTCCTACTTTAATTGAATCTGATTTGACAAAGGCGGTCCTTGTAGTAGTTTAAAAGGCAACCTGATTATCACCATTCTGGCGCATAGATAAGAATGGTTCTTATAGTTTGCCCTAGCAGTCACGTAAAAATTGCAACAACAAAGTAGAGGATGTCTAACTTGTTTTTGTAGGGCATTTTGTGATGTGGTATGGCCAAAACGTGAAGTGATATATGATGATGTATGAGATGATCATGTTTTGTAATGAGTTCACAACTTCCATGTCGATGAGTACGGCAACCGGCAGGAGCCATAGGGTTGTCTTTAATTTATTGTATGACTTACATGACAATCATTAAACGCCATGTAATTGCTTTACTTTATCGCTATGCGTTAGCAATAGTATTAGAAGCAATAGTTGGTGGAGACAACCACGATGACGACACGATGATAGAGATCATGGTTTCATGCTGGTGACGATGGAGCTCATGCCGATGCTTTGGAGACGGAGATCAAAAGCACAATGGCGATGATGGCCATATCATGTTACATATATTGATTGCATGTGATGTTTATCTTTTTATGCATCTTATTTTGCTTAGGACGACGGTACCACTATAAGATGATCCCTTCACTCAAATTCAAGATAAAAGTGTTCTACCTAAGTATGCATTGTTGCAAAAGTTTGTCATTTTGGAGCACCACGTGATGATCGGGAGTGATAGACTCTAAGTTCCCATACAATGCGTGTAAGCCAGTTTTACACATGTGGAATACTTGGGTCAAACTTGATGAGCCTAGCATGTATAGACATGTCCTCAGAACACAAGAGACCGAAAGGTCGAACATGAGTCATACAGTAGATATGATCAACATGGAGATGTTCAGAATTGATGTCTACCCCATCTCACGTGATGATCGGGCATGTGCTAGTTGATTTGGATCATGTATGACTTAGAAAACTTGAGGGATGTTGTTGTAAGTGGGAGTTCATTTGTAATTTAATCATATGAAATAATTTGCATGAACATAGTCTTAATATCTTTGCAAAAATTGTGTTGTAGATCAATGGCTCGCATTGTAGTTCCCCAGAATTTTAATGTGTTCCTAGAGAAAGCTAAGTTGAAAGACGATGGAAGCAACTATGCGGAATGGGTCCGAAACTTGAGGATTATCCTCATTACTCCATAGAAGGCTTATGTCCTTGTTGCACCGCTAAGTGCCCCACCCTTCCAGCATCGTCAGTGGATATTGTGAACATTTGGGAGGCACATTCTGATGACTACTTGATAGTTCAGTGCACCTTGCTTTCTGGCTTAGAACTGGGGCTATAAATACGTTTTGAGCACGACAGATCATATCAGACGTTCCAGGAGCTAAAATTGGTATTTCAAGCTCATGCCCGAATTGAGAGGTATGACACTCCCGGCAAGGTTTTTAGCTACAAGATGGAGGAGAATAGCTCTGTTAGTGAGCATATACTCAGAATGTCTGGGTATCACAACCGCTTGATGCAGTTGGGAGTTAATCTTACAGATGACACAATCATTAATAGAGTTCTCCAGTCACTGTCACCAAGCTATAAGGGCTTTGTGATGAACTATCATATGCAAGGGACGGAGAAAATGATTCCCCAGCTCTTTGCGATGCTCAAGGCCGTGGAGGTAGAAATTAATAAGGAGCATCAAGCGTTGATGGTTAAAAATACAACTAGTTTCAAGAAAGGAAGGGAAAGAAAGGGAACTTCAAGAAGAATGGCAAGAGAATTGCCACTCCCGTGAAGAAACCCAAGGTTGGGCCCATACATGACACTGAGTGCTTCTACTTCAAGGGGAATGGTCATTGGAAGCATAATTGCCCCAAGTACTTGGCAGATAAGAAGGTTGGCAAGTCAACAAAGGTATATTTGATATACATGTTATTGATGTGTACCTTAATAATGCTTGTAGTAGTGCTTGTGTATTTGATACTGGTTCGGTTGCTAATATTAGTAACTCGAGACATGAGCTACAGAATAAACGAAGGCTAGCTAAGGACGAGGTGACGATGCGCAACATAAATGGTTCCAAGGTTGATGTGATCAATGTTGGCACGCTACCTCTACATCTACCTTCGGTATTAGTTTTAAAACCTAAATAATTGTTATTTGGTTGCCTGCATTGAGCACGAACATTATATTTGGATCTTGTTTATTGCGAGACGGTTATTCATTTAAGTTAGAAAATAATGGTTGTTCTATTTATATGAGTAACATCTTTTATGGTCATGCACCCCCTGTGAATGGTTTATTCTTGTTGAGTCTCGATCGTAGTAATACCCATATTCATAATATTGATGCCAAAAGATGCAAAGTTAATAATGATAGTACCACATACTTGTGTCATTGCTGCTTAGGTCATATTGGTGTAAAGCGGATGAAGAAACTCCATACAGATGGACTTTTGGAATCTCTTGATTATGAATCAGTTGAGACATGTGAACAATGCCTCATGGGCAAGATGACTAAAACTCCATTCTCTCGGACAATGGAGCGATCTAGTGACTTATTGGAAATAATACATACCGATGTATGCGGTCCGATGAATGTTGAAGTGCACGGAGGATATCGTTATTTTCTTACATTCATAGATGATTTGAGTAGATATGAGTATAGTTACTTGATGAAACACAAGTCTAAAGTATTTGAAAAGTTCAACGAATTTCAGAGTGAAGTGGAGAATCATCGCAACAAGAAAATAAAGTTTCTATGATATATTCGTGGAGGTGAATATTTGGGTTACGAGTTTGGTATGCATTTAAGACAACGTGGAATTGTTTCACAGCTCACGCCACCTAGAACACCACAACGTAATGGTGTATCCTAACATCGTGATCGTACTCTATAGGATATGATGCGTTCTATGATGTCTCTTACCGATTTCCCACTATCATTTTGGGGTTATGCATTAGAGGCAGCCACATTCACTTTGAATGGGGCACCATCTCAATCTGTTGAGACGACACCGTATGAGATGTGGTTTGGCAAGAAACCTAAGCTATCGTTTCTTAAAGTTTGGGGATGTGACACTTATGTCAAGAGGCTTCGGTTTGATAAGCTCAAACCCAAAGAAGAAACGTGTGTCTTCATAGGATACCCTAAGGAGACAATTGGGTATACCATCTACGACAGATCCAAGGGCAAGATCTTTGTTGCCAAGAATGTGTCCTTTCTAGAGAAGGAGTTTCTCTCGAAAGAAGTGAGTGGGAGGAAAGTAGAACTTGATGAGGTAATAGTACCTTCTCTCGAAGTGGATGGTAGCACATCACAGAAACCAGTTCCCGTGATGCCTACACCAACCGAAGAGGAAGCTAATGATGATGACCATGATACTTTGGATCAAGTTACTACTGAACTTTGTAGGTCGACCAGGGTACGTTCCGCACCAGAGTGGTACGGTAATCCAGTCCTGGAAGTCATGTTGTTGGACAACAGCGAACCTATGAACTATGAAGAAGCTATGATGAGCCCAGATTCCAACAAATGGCTTGAGGCCTTGAAATCCGAGATAGGATCCATGTATGAGAACAAAGTGTGGAGTTTGGTGGACTTGTTTGATGATCGACAAACCATTGAGAATAAATGTATTTTTAAGACGAATACATACGTTGATGGTAACGTCACCGTTTATAAAACTCAACTTGCCGCAAATGGTTTCCGACAAGTTCAAGGGGTTGACTACGATAAGACTTTCTCACCCGCAGCGATGCTTAAGTCTGTTAGAATTATGTTAGCTATTGCCGCATTTTATGATTATGAAATCTGGCAAATGGATGTCAAAACGGCATTCCTTAATGGGTTTATTAAGAAAGAGTTGTATATGATGCAACCAAAATGTTTTGTCGATCCTAAGGATGCTAACGAAGTATTCAAGCTCAAGCGATCCTTCTATGGACTGGTGGAAGCATCTCAGAGTTGGAATATTCGCTTTGATGAGGTGATTAAAGCTTTTGGTTTTATAAAAACTTACGGACAAGCTTGTATTTACAAGAAAATGAGTAGGAGCTCTATAGCATTTCTAATATTATATGTGGATAACATATTGTTGATTGGAAATGATATAGAATTTCAGGAAACCATAAATGGATATTTGAATAAGAGTTTTTCAATGAAAGACCTTGGTGAAGCTGCTTGCATATTAGGCATCAAAATCTATAGAGATAGATCAAGACACCTAATAGGACTTTCACAAAGCACATACCTTGATAAAGTTTTTTGAAGAAGTTCAAAATGTCAAAGAAAGGGTTCTTGCCTGTGTTGCAAGGTGTGAAGTTGAGTAAGACTCAAAGCCCGACCACGATAGAAGAAAGAGAAAGGAAGAAAGTCATTCCCTATATGCCTCAACCATAGGCTCTATAATGTATGCCATGTTGTTTACCAGACCTAATGTGTGCCTTGCCATAAGTCTGGCAGGGAGGTACCTAAGTGGTCCAGGCATAGATCAGTGGAGAACAGTCAAAAATATGCTGAAGTACCTACACTGGTACAACGAGGTTCTATACAAACGGTTTTTACCCCTTTCCGCGACAGCGTTCTGAACCGTCACCTAGTGAGTGACTGTGATAGGGAGGTCCTACCCACACGACCCAGAAACCGTCGGGGATATGCCCTCCTGGCACACATGCTCGGCAAAATGAGGTCGTGTGCGACTGGTGAGCGGTCAAATACGGTTATACATACAATAGTGCTAAAAATACAATTATACATGTCAAATCTTTCTGGTCGTAAGTACATACCACATAGTCAGTCCTCGCTATACATTTCCGTTCGTATATACATCTCACATAGTGGCTCCAAGGAAAACGTTTCTGTTTGCAGGTACATCACACACAATTTTCCCTCTAAAATCATTTGTGATAGCGTTGCCATTGCACACAATATTAACAAACTTATCGTTTGTGGTATTGAATGCATCACACACGGTGCGTAGAAGAAACTGTGTGGCAAAGGTTGTCCACCGCACACACTTTTTATGTACTAAAAGTTTGCGCAAGGTGGCCTAACGCAAACAGTTTTCAAGAGAATGTTGTGTGTGATTGTTCATTGATCCAACACCGTTTATTCCTAGAATTGCCTAAGGTCATCGCCCACGGTGTTTTGTCAATAACCGTTTGCAATAGAAAACCCAATTAGCAGGCAAATTGGCCATTAGTAGGCTAATTTCCCTATTATTAATAATCTATTTATTAATCTAATTGGCATTCATATTAAGCACATAATATATTTCATTTCCATATTAAGGAAGGAGGATTTCATAAGTGAAATACATCCGAGTACAACATAATATAGCTTCAGCACTCAGCTACCCCATTACACAACTTCACCAGCACCAAGTTTCACATGCAACATCTAGAACCTTTCGAAATTAGCATCATAGATGGTAGATAGATAGATGCATCTCATTTGTAAAACTGCTGAAGCGGAAGGCGAATATCGAGCCATCATTAATGTTGATGGTCTTTGCAACTTTAGGCCAGTGCTTGTGGATGATTGACCGTCCATCCTTCGTCCTCTTCAGGAAAACTTCAATATTGAACCGTGGGTGTTGTATGAAAACCTTCCTCGCCTCCTGATCATAGAGGTGGTTTGAGAGGTAATCATCAGTGAACTGCTTTGGAAAGTCCTGAAAACAAGGATGTGCATAAATATCTTCTCTATATTGGAAACGGGGCAAAGTATTAAAAAAAGGCAAGGCATAATAGTTAGTACCATCTTGTAGTGACTGATGCCTTCTTCATTGTGCAGACAAAGATCTTGTTATTTTTTGTCGCTAATTTCTTTATCCTAACAATCTTTCTGAGTTTCTTCACTTGATTGATATTCATGGACAACTCATTTCCCCATATGCAAAAAGGGTCGAACACTGGGTCGAAACCTCTGACAGAAGGACCTACATGTGCAAGACGAAATTGTTAAAATCCTAAATATTATAATGGTTCCTGCAATTGCACAATAATGTGCTATTAGAGAACGGACCATGCACGCGCTAACCTTGATTGTAAACCTTGGTGCTGCCCATTGTTTCCCTGCAACACATATAAGGTAGTTAGTCATCAGGTTAATTAAGGGTTCGCATGCTATCAGTAAATATATTGATGATAAATAAGCACATTGCAGATTCATCAGATTAATTCAAGCCACGTGGAAAACCCATTTATCCAAACCAAGCATGATTAAGAACTAGGAAATATAGCACTTGTATATGTTTCTCATGTATTAAGTGCAGCCAAATTTGATTTATTCCTCAAATGCACAACAATACAAAATTCTACCAACGACAATCGGACATCGAATTGCAGAATTGAACCAAGTAGTTAACTAAACACCACAACAAGTGAACCAAACATTAATTGAGCACCACATTGCATAATATAACATACTCCTAATAGAAGATCAGTCAGTTAACGAAACCAAGCATGCTTAACAACCTGAAAATATAGCAATTGTATTTGTTTCTCATGTATTTAGTACAACCAAGTTCAATTTATTCTTCACATGGTGTACAATAACAGAATGCACCCACAACAATTGAATATCACATTGCAGAATTGAACCAAATAGTTAAGTAAACACCACAACAAATGAACCAAACGTTAACTGAGCACCCAATTGCACAATATAACATACTCCTTATAGAAGATCAGACAATTAAACAAACCAAGCATGCTTAATAAACTGGAAATATAGCAATTGTATTTGTTTCTCATGTATTTAGTACAACCAAATTTGATTTACTTCTCACGTGGTATACACTAATAGAATGCACCCACAACTATTGAACATCGCATTGCAGAATTGAACCAAACTGTTAACTAAACACCACAACAAATGAACCAAACGTTAACTGAGAACCACATTGCACAATGTATAACCAAACCAAGCATGCTTGACAACTTGGAAATATAGCAATTGTATTTGTTTCTCATGTATTTTGTAAAGATAAATTCAATTTATTTCTCACATGGAAGACAATACAAAATTGCAACCTGAAGAATTGAACATCACATTTGCAGGGTTGAGCCAAACCGTTAACTGAAGACGACAACTAATTAACCAAACAGTTAATAAGTGAGCACCACACTGCACGACATATAGAACATATACACTAGAGCAACATATTGCATGGTAAAATTAGATAGCACAATTCACTAGAATTTGTTAAGGAAAGGTAGGAGCAGCACATGCAACGGGTAAACCGAGCATGCCTAACCGGCGTAGCTAGCAAATGGCAAGGTGCTTCTCCAAGATCTGGGGGTCGGCATGAATGGCAGCCATCGCGACCTCATCTACGCGTGCGGCCGCGATTTGCTTCTTCGCTGCCAAATGCTCCTTGAGCTCCTGGCTATACTACATGCACCATGGCTTAGGGTGGTGATTATTTGGTGGAGGGGTCGGTGATTTGGGTGGAAGGTGTCACATCGGTGGTCAGGGCATGTGGACGTGGAAGGAGGAGGAGGATAGGGATCGGGCGTGGATTACCTGCATGGATAGACGAGGCTGAGTAGTGTGAAGGAGGGTCGCCGGCGAGGAGGCGGCGCTGCAAGCAAGGAGTGAAGGTTTCAACTTGGAAAGGAAGGCACAAACAGGGGAAATGTGGCTTTTGGTAAGGGGGAGGGGGCGGGGAGGCAGATATTTTCGCGGAAGGCGAAAATTTTGAATCGGTTCAGCGAAAAAACTGGCGCGCAAAGTGTCATCAGACACGGTCCCTTATTCAGAACTATGTACGATATGTGAACATCATAAACGATTCAGATAGCTTAACCCGTGTGTGATGAGTTTGAATGTAAAAAAATTTGGTTCAAACTTCCCTGGTTATATTGGTCATCCACGTCATTGCATAATTTGGGTACACAAAGGCGACTACAGCACACCCACACTTCTTAATCTAGCAAATTCAGCAATTAAACAGAGCTAGCTGACCTAAACATTACTCTAACAAATTAAAGACCGGAGCTCTTAATTTAACAAAACGAAGAGTACTACTACGGCTGGTGCTCGTCGATCTCCGCCGCCTCCTCCATGGCATCCATCGCACCATACTCGGCAAGCATCTCGCCATCCGCATCCGCCAACTCTTTGGAAAAGGCCGCCACGAGCTGGGCGTGGGCGGCTGTGAT
Organism: Secale cereale; assembly: GCA_902687465.1. Taxonomy (NCBI): domain Eukaryota; kingdom Viridiplantae; phylum Streptophyta; class Magnoliopsida; order Poales; family Poaceae; genus Secale; species Secale cereale. The sequence goes on from LR738710.1 coordinate 551,044,096, forward strand.
CTATGCTTGGACGGGCTCCGTCGTGGCAAGGTATGTGACGGAGGAACGGACGGCTGCTCGAATGTTCTCTGTGATTGCCAATTCTTCATCCGTGGGTTGCCGACCGTTGTCGGAGAATCTTCGTTCGATTTGTGCGGTGGCCGCCACGAGCTAGGCGTGGGCGGCCTCAACATGGTCGTGGGTGGCCCCCAACAGGACTAAGGTCGCCGCTGCGGAACAGACAGCTGCTATGCCGCTCTAGCGAGTTGCTATCCCCGAGGCAGATGTTGGTGCTGCCACCTGAGAAGCAACAGTGGCCGTTTGGGCTGCCTTGGCCGCCTGGTCGTAGATTGCGGCCACGCTCATACACCTTGTTAGCACGCGCATGGTGGCTGCGGCTGCGCTCTCGTCGGTGTGGGCCGCCGAAGTCGCCCTCACGACGCGGGTCCACGTCCCCATCTTTCACCGGGGACGATTGAATAGTGTAATGATATTTGGGGAGCGAGCTAGTGTGCTTGACACGCTGGCTGTGGAATGTAGCCAATGCACCTTCTCGCGTAAGCCATAGGCGTACTATACACCGACGGTGCCCTAAGATATTTTGTACTGCATCTCACACTGCTGGTGATAATAAACTGTTTGGGATCTACTTGATTTTTCATCTTGATTTGAATTACATAATGGGGTCAGAACGACAATGGACGGTGTTTTAGTTGCTAGAACTTTTATCTGCAGTGAACATGCAACTATATGTGTGTCGTAAAAGAATTGGAATTATTCAGGGTTTGTTTGGACATTTTATACATTAAATTGGTTTTCTAGCCTCTTCAAGTGCACAATTCAAAATTAAACTACAGGCACATGCTCCGGTGCACCAACATGGGTTGTAAAATCATATATGTGTCCATTGGTTTATGCTTATGTCCCATGCAAAATATGAGGATGAATTTCGAACACCATGGCACCGTGGCTCTTCGGCAAACGTTGACGTATTTGCTTTTGTAATTCTAGTTAATCCAAAACTTGTCTGGAATTCATGAAACTTGGCATGCTATCATGGAGCGGCATCAACATGCCGTGGTAAAAAAATTGTCCTATTTGGGGCAGATTTGGGTATAAGCTTCTCACAACAAGTGTGATGGTTTCGGTAGAGAACGTTTCACCTTTCTGGACGAAACGATATTCGTTGCCTCTTCTTGATTTCAATTTTTATCTAGTTTCAACATAGAACAACATGAGTGTTGTGTTAATTTTTGGAACTTTTCTGGGTTGGTTTGGACATTTTTATACATTAATTGAGTTTTCAATGCATTTATGTGCATAATTCAAATTTGAACTACATGCGCATGCTCTAATGCATATAAATTGGTTGAAAATTCGAATATGTGTCCTTGGTTGCATGCTTAGGTCCCATGCAAGAAATGGGAATGAATGTCAAACACCCTGCCACAGTCACTCGGCCGCAAACATTGGGATACCTGTTTTCTAAATTCTAGTCAATCGAAAACTCGTCTGAAATTCAAGGAACATGGAATGCTATCATGGAGCAGCATCAACATGCCGTGGTAAAAAAATTGTCCCATTTGGGGCAGGTTTGAGTATAAGCTTCTCACAAACCAGAGCTTCTCACAACAAGTGTCATGGTTTCGGTAGGGAACGTTTCACCTTTCTGGATGAAACAATATTCGTTGCCTCTTCTTGATTTCAATTTTTTTATCTAGTTTCAACATAGACCAACAGGAGTGTTGTGTTAATTTTTGGAATTTTTCTGGGTTGGTTTGGACATTTTTATACATTAATTGAGTTCTCAATGCATTTATGTGCATAATTCAAATTTGAACTACATGCACATGCTCTAATGCATATAAATTGGTTGAAAATTCGGATCTATGTCCTTGGTTGCATGCTTAGGTCCCATGCAAGAAATGGGAATGAATGTCAAACACCATGCCACCGTCATTCGACCGCAAACATTGAGATACCTGTTTTTTTAAATTCTAGTAAATTGAAAACTCGTCTGAAATTCATGGAACTTGGCGTGCTATCATGGAGCGGCATCAACATGCCGTGGTAAAAAAATTGTCCCATCTGGGGCAGGTTTGGGTATAAGCTTCTCACAAACCAGAGCTTCTCACAACAAGTGTGATGGTTTCGGTAGGGAACGTTTTACCTTTCTGAACTAAACGAAATTCATTGCCTCTTCTAAATTTCAAATTTTTTTCTAGTGTCAACATAGAACAACAGGAGTGTTGTGTTGATTTTTGGAATTTTTCTGGGTTGGTTTGGACATTTTTATACATTAATTGAGTTTTCAATGCATTTATGTGCATAATTCCATTTTGAACTACATGCACATGCTCTAATGCATATAAATAGTTAGAAAATTCAAATATGTGTCCTTGGTTGCATGCTTAGGTCCCATGAAGAAATGATAATGAATGTCAAACACCCTGCCACCATCACTCAGCCGCAAACATTGAGATACCTGGTTTTTAAATTCTAGTAAATGGAAAACTCGTCTGAAATTCTTGAAACTTGGCATGCTATCATGGAGCGGCATCAACATGGCATGGTAAAATATTTTTCCTATTTGAGATAGGTTTGGGTATAAGCTTCTCACAAACCAGAGCTTCTCACAATAAGTGTGATGGTTTCGGTAGGGAACGTTTCACCTTTCTCAAAGAAATGAAATCCATTGCCTCTTCTTGATTTCCATTTTTTTCTAGTGTCAACATAGAACAACAGGAGTGTTGTGTTAATTTTTGGAAAATTTCGGGGTTCGTTTGGACATTTTTATACATTAATTTAGTTTTCAATGCATTTATGTGCATAATTCAAATTTGAACTGCAGGCACATGCTCCAATGCATATAAATTGGTTGAAAAATCAAATATGTGTCCTTGGGTGCATGCTTAGGTCCCATGCAAGAAATGGGAATGAATTTAAAACACTAGGACACTGTTGATTGCCGGCAAAACATTGAGATACTTTGTTTTGAAATTCTAGTAAATCTGAAACTCGTCTGAAATTCATGAAACTTAGCATGCTATCATGGAATGGCACACGACATGTTGTGGTATTTTTTGTGTCCATTTTGAGAGAAGGCGCACTTGAATAATAGCCCACAAAGGAATTTTGAAAAAATAGCTCCCACTTTAATTTCTCAAACATTTGTATAATTCAAATCATGTGCGTTCTGTTAACCATTCATGTGATGCCACGTGTCTTGGTTTTAATGGCTATAGGAGGTGTTGTGCGGATAGCTGCTTGACTGAATGGGAGGCGTGCGAGCGCAGTCCGGCGCATAGGCTGATCGAGAGGCGTGCAAGCTGTCCTCAAATGCGCAGGCTCACCGAGAAGTGTGCGAGCTGTATGTTGCACATGCTCACTGGGAAGTGATCCCTTTGACTTCAACGGCTGCCGGCCTTCCTCTCCATTAATGGAGCCCGAGCCGCTGTTTAATATGGGCGGTCTTACTGTTCGCCTCCCATTCCCCTCCCTCTCATAAACCTCCACCAACGCCATGGCGCAGAAGGATCATCTGCCACTAGTCTTCAAGTTTGGTTAAGTCGACTCCAAGCTGGAGGAGATAGAAAATAAGGAGGAATGGGGCCTCACGAATATGGACCTGAACGAGCTGGCCGCGGCGGTTGCTACCCCCGCTCCCGTCCCAGCTCCCACCCCGACGCCCGCGCCAGCAACCATCCTCGTAGCATTGACGGGCTGGTCGCCGAGCAGTATCGCATAGCTGGAAGTCGCGGGCATCAGCGTGGTCTCCGCCGATGCGAGCGAGCTCGTGTACATGCCAGCGCCAGCGCCCGTGCCCGTGCACGCCATTCCACCCACCGTGGCACCGGTCCCTGTGCGTTTGGCTGCACCCGCCGCGCCCGTGCCTGTGCGTGCGCCCCCCTTAGCGGCACGGGACGCCACCGTCAACCGCTACCTCTCAGCGATGCCAGTTGCCGTCCTCCTGCGCCTCACCCGTCGATAGCGCGACGACATGATGTTTGATTTACAACTGAAGAAAATTCGGTGCTGCCTTGAAGACTTTAACAATGGCGTCCCAGAGGACGATAACGACAACGACGACGCGGCACACCGCCTCCGCCGCCGCCGGAAATAATTTTTTTGGGAGTTTAATACTTTAGCTCGATCATATGAATATAAATTCGCAGTGTGACTTCCTGAAAGATATGGTTTGAAGTTTTGAACGAACTTGTGTTTTTCTCTATTAATGTACATACTTATCAAATGGTTTTTAAATATAAAACACTCATCGCAAATGTTTTAGTTAGAACACTTGTATGGAAACCGACAGCTTCCCCACGAAGCCAAGGGAAAATGTGCCGAGCAGGAGTTGTGTAGCTCTTGATCGCAAACGTTTTAGATAGAACACCCATATGCAAATCCAGACTTCGGTGCTAAGCCAAGAGAAAATGTGCGGAGCGGGATTTGTGCATCCCTTCAACGCAAACAATTGTTTTGGATGACCCGTGTGCAGCCACGTACAAACAATTCGGTAAGATTTGCATCTGTCATATTGGGTATGTTGCCATTTGTCAAACTGGAAAGATTGACATTTGTTGATCTAATAACATTGCCATTTGTCAACCTTGTAACACTGTGATTTGTCAAAATATGCAGCTAAAAATCGGTAGCACTATCTTATTTTTGCAACTAAAATTCAGTAATTAAGCATAGATTTCATTCATAGATTAAGAATACATTCTTTATACAAACAGTTCAACTAGACAGCTGAACCGACTAAACTTTTCCCCAATTGTTGCCAAACACGTACTGAAATAGCTAGTTCAACTATATATACTAGCTAATTTTAAGTATGTTTTACATTTCCACCACATCTATAGTCAGATGTACTGAACAAAATAGCCCCTAAATACTACTACTATAGAGGGGCTTTGTACTACTTCCGGCAGCCTCTCCTCTGCTGAGCGCGCTCAGTAAGGGGCAGAGGAGGAGGAGCCTACCGATGAGCTAGACAACTGCAATACGGTGCCTGCCGTTGCTGCACCTTCAGCGACGCTCACCTCGAACGCCCTCTGCTGCACTAGACGATCCCTCTCGAAGCGGTGGTTCTCCTCGTAGATCTCCTGATTCCTCGCCTGTGAGGTGGCGTGTGCCACGGCCACGGTGGCGGTAAGGCTCTTTGCATGCTCGACAAGGCGCTCCTCCTCTTCCTCTCGCAGGAACTCGATGTAGCGCGCGAGGTCACTAACGCGTGTGCGGGCCTCCACCTCCGCCTGCCGCCTTCGGGCGGTGGTGGTGGAGCGAGTGATGACCTCGGCGGCCCACGATGGGCTGGCGGCCGCGACAGCCGACGATGGGGTGGCGCCGTGGCGGCCACAACCACCACCTCCCGCCTTCGGGCCGCGATGGCAAAGCGGGTGATGGCCATGGTGGCCGGCATTGGGATGGTGGCCACGACGACCACCTCCCACCTTCGGGCTGCGGCGGTGGAGCGGGCTATGGCCCTGGCTTTCGACGGTGGTGTGGCGGCAACGGCGGTTGGCAACAGCTGCCGACGGGCAGTGGCGATGGAGCGTGTGGTGGGTGTTCCGCACACTCCCAACAGGGATGCCACACACACTACACTATGCTGGGGACTGTGCCGCCGTTGCGGTGTAGCCTTCTAGCTGGAGTTGTCCTTTGATAATAGCGGAGTGGCTGAGCGACGACGATGGACCGGTGCCTTTGGCGATTGTGGGAGAAGCAGACGAGATAAGCTACATGGAGGGAGGGTAAAATGCGACGTAGGACTTGCCGGCCGTGAGTGTTTATATAGCAGGACGGTAAGCATTGGGATTTTGGGGGATTTCACCAAGTCGGGTGGGTAGCTTGCGCGGGAACCTGCGTGGTTGCGCGGGAATGGGCTCACCAATGATTCGTTGGCGCCACTTGAAGCAAACATTTGGCCAAAAGAACGCCCCCGCGCGTTGTGCAAGTTTGCGCTGTAAGCCGTTTGCGGCCGCGGGGTGACAAGACGTGCGAGAGGAGGCGAAAAGGCCATGTACAAATACAGTTAATAAAAAAATGTTTGCGATTTAATTACCTACTATACCCCCGTCCTGGTTTATAAGTAGTATTTAACTAATAAAATACGAATGCATGTCGCCAAATATTATATAGTTGGATTCGTATTTGAACATAGTTTCCAATTATATAATTTTTATAACATGCATTAACATTTTGTTGGTTAAATTTAAATTTAAGGGCAAAGTATGGCACAAAATATAAAGGGGACTATAGACCAAGACGGAGGTAGTAGAGCACGGCCACTCTCTACGCAGCGACACAACTGTCGGCCAGCTTGTAGGCGACCATTCCTGCGTGTTGAACTGCTCTATGCGTGTGGTTGCTTGTGGTTGAGGCGGCCACGGCGCGCTCTACTCGCGTCCCACCGCGCACGCTCTGCTCCCGCATCCCTCCTGGTGCTCTGCCCTCATCCCTCCATGCGCGCTACCAATGTTTGGGGCCGGCGCACGATCACACACGTTTGTGTGCATGCAGTTGCGTTGGGCACCGCGCGACGATGCAGTTACCCGCTCCAAAAACTGCCATGCAGACCCGCCGGGAATCCATACCGCCATGCCCCCATTTATTCCTGCGGCCATTTACCTTCATCTCCCGTGTCACATGACACAATAGGAACACCCATGACGACACAAACAGAGAGGACATCCAGCAGTTCCAATGGCGCTCCCCGCGGCCGACGACGACAACGGCGTGCAGTTCACCTTGCATCACGTAGTGGAGACCCACATGAGGGGGAAGGCCCTCTCGGTGGAGTACGCGAACGAGACGGTCTCAGTGGAGAGCTCCATCCAAATTATGGAGCAGTTCCTTGCTGAGGACAAGTACCAAGTGGTCGGCTTCGACCTCGAGTACACCATCGGTCATGCCGGGCACGATCAGAAGGTTGCCATTACCTAGTTGTGCATGTGAAATGACGTCCTTGTCTACCACTACCACCTGGTCACAAGGCCTTGCGAACGTTTCTCCAGGTTTATCAACATCTCCGACTACAGTTTCTCTATGATGGACACCACCAATAATCTAAAAGCGCTCAAGGTTTCGGGCTTGAAATGCCAGAATCTTGTCAACATCCAAGACCACTACAAGGTCTAAGGCAGCTACAAGAACAAAAAGAACTCACTGGTTGACCTCGCCTCGGCCATTATCGACCCCTACCACATGAAGATGAACGTTGAGAGAAAGAAGGACAAGAACGCCTGGCACAGTGTCAGGCATGAGAGACTAGATGAACAACACGTCAAGTACTTGGCCAAGGACGGGTACACAAACTACGGGATGTACAAGCGGATCGTTGACATGAGGGAGTGTCTTCTTCCTGCCCCAGACGAGGGATCAAGCCACAGAACAGTGGCGGGAGCATCACAAGAAGTAGATGACTAGACGATCATTTCTCCTAGTTTAGAATGCATACAATTGTTTATTGAGGTGTGTGTGAATGATCTATATAGTCACTTATGTAATTCTTCTGTAGACAGATCAAATCACACGGCTTATTAGCAACAATCTTCTGTGTTATTTTTTGTCTTCACACACATTTCATATTACGGACCTGTTTGCCCCGTATCACACACATCTTGTTCAGTTGAACTGTTTCTATTGTGTTGCCTAATCACACACAGTTCATCCTAGTGAACTGCATGCCGTATATCGCACACACCCTCATCTGGCTGCCCATTTCTGTTGTTCTGTATCACCATAAATAGTTCTTCGGAATTAACCGTTTGTCACTCATCGCACACATAACTCCAATATGAACCGTGTTTGATGTCATTGCCATCGCAAACGTTTTGCATCTTTTTGACGGTTTTATTACATCACCATTTGTGATTGATGCATCACACACAGTTTCGTCGAAGGGTCTCTGATTCGACAATCGCGTTTGGACCATCCTACAGTAGTGCTAAAGAGGACTAAGGACATGTTTCTCGTTTATGGAGGTGAGGAAGGGCTCGTCGTAAAGGGTTACAATGATGCTAGTTTTGACATAGATCCGGATGACTCTAATTCTCAAACCTGATACGTATTTATATTAAATTGTGGAGCGGTTAGTTGGTGCAGTTCCAAGTAGAGCGTCGTGGAGGGATCTACATGTGAAGCAGATTATATAGCTGCTTCAGAAGTAGTGCAAGAAGGAGTCTGGACGAAGGAGTTCATATCCGATCTGGGTGTAATACATAGTGCATTGGATCCAATGAATATCTTTTGTGACAACACTGGATCTCTTGCCATTGCAACGGAGCCCAGGTTTCACAAGAAAATCAAGCAAATCAAGTGCCGCTTCAACTCCATTCGTAATTATGTTAAGGATGGAGACATAGAACATTGCAAAGTACATACGAATGTGAATGTAGTAGACACGTGGACTAAACCTCTTCCACGAGCAAAACATGATAACCATCAAGAATCCACGGGTGTTAGATTCCTAACTATGTAAACCTGATTATTGACTCTAGTGCAATTGGGAGACTGTTGGAAATATGCCCTTAATATGTCTCCAACGTATCTATATTTTTTGATTGTTCCATGATGTTATATTATCATTCTTGGATGTTTTACAAACATTTTATAATAACTTTATATCTTTTTTTGGGACTAACCTATTGACATAGTGCCCAATGCCAGTTGTTGTTTTTTGCTTGTTTTGTACATTGCAGACAATCAATAGCAAACGGAGTCCAAACACATCGAAACTTTTTGGAGAAATTTTCTGGTCCAGATGACACGAGATGGGCCAAAGAAGCACCTGGGGGCGCTCCAAGGGGAGCACAACCCACCAGGGCGCACCCAGGAGCCAAGGCGCGCCCTGGTGGGTTGTGCCCACCTCGGTGGCCTCCTGCACCTCCTCTTCACGCTATAAATACCCAAATATTCCAGAAACCCTTGGGGAGTCAACGAAATTTTGTTCCAGCCGCCGCAAGTTCCAGAACCATGAGATCCAATCTAAACACCATCATGGAGGGGTTCATCATCCTCATTGGTGCCTCTCCGATGTTGTGTGATTAGTTCACCATAGACCTACGGGTCCGTAGACAGTAGCTCGATGGCTTGTTCTCTCTATTTGATTCTCAATATAATGGTCCTATATCCATGAAAGTTATTTGAGTCATTTTGATCTCTTATATGCATGATTACTTATAGTCTCCTATTTATTATTTGAATCTTTTGTTTAGTTAGGCCAACTAGATCAATTTTTCCTGCCATGGGAAGTGGTGCTTTGTGTTCTTTCCCAGTGACTGAAGGGGCAGCAAGACACGCATGTATCGTTGCTATTAAGGATAACAAGATGGGGCTATTCCTACATGAATAGATCTCATCTACATCATGCCATCATTCTTATTGCATTACTCTGTTTCTCCATGAACTTAATACACTAGATGCATGCTGGATAGCGGTCGATGTGTGGAGTAATAGTAGTAGATGCAGGCAGGAGTCGGTCTACTAAGCTTGGATGTGATCCCTATATAATGATCATTGTCTGAATATCATCATAACTATTCAATTTTCTATCAATTGCCCAATAGTAATTTGTTTACCCACCATGTGCTATTGCTTAAGAGAAGCCACTAGTGAAATCTATGGCTCCCGGGTGTATCTTCAATCATATTTGCTTTCTGATCTACTATTTGCTTTTGAGATCTATTTTTATTTGCTTTTATTTCCAGATTCATATTATCAAAAACCCAAAAATACCTTGCTGAGTTTTATTGGCTGTCACTTGAATATATCAATCTATTACAAATTTATCTCATCAGCACGTCAATTTCTAGCACCGCTACCCGAAAGGGACTGACAACCCCTTTTACGCGTCGGGTTGCAAGTATTTGTACTTTGTGTGCAGGTACCGTTTACATAGTGCTGCGTGGTCCTCCTACTGGTTCGATAACCTTGGTTTCATAACTGAAGGAAATACTTACCGTCGCTGTGTTGCATCATCCCTTCCTCTTTGGGGAAATACCGACACATCTCAAGCACACGTCGCCCTAAAGGCAATAAATTGGTTATTATCATATTTCCTTGTTCATGATAAAGGTTTTTTCTTCATGCTAGAATTGTATTGATCAAAAACTTAAATACATGTGTAAAACAAATACCATGTCCCTAGTGAGCCTCTACTAGACTAGCTCGTTGATCAATGATGGTTAAGGTTTCCTAACCATATGCATATGCATTTTTATTTGATAACGGTATCACATCATTAGGAGAATGATGTGATGGACTAGACCTAACCATAAGCTTAGCATTATACCATTTAAGTTATTTGCTATAGCTTTCTTCATGTCAAGTATTTGTCCCTTGGACCATGAGATAATGCAACTCCCGGATACCATAGGAATACCATGTGTGCTATCAAACGTCACTTCGTAACTCGGTGATCATAAAGATGCTCTACAGGTATCTCTGAAGGTGTCTGATAACCCACAAGTATAGGGAATCACAACAGTTTTCGAGGGTAGAGTATTCAACCCAAATTTATAGATTCGACACAAGGGGAGCCAAAGAATATTTGTAAGTATTAGCAGCTGAGTTGTCAATTCAACCACACCTGGAGATTTATTATCTGCAGCAAAGTGATCAGTAGCACAATATATGATAGTTTTGATAGTAGTGGCAACAACAACAGTAACGGTAACAGTGATATCAATAGTTTTGTAGCAAGTGCAGCAGTAACGATAGCAGTAGTAACTTAGCAAGATCAATATTAGATAAATTCATAGGCATTGGATCGATAATTTGTTGGATGATATTCATCATGTGACAGTCATAACCTAGGGCGATACGGCACCAGCTAAAGTTCTTAAATATAATGTAGGAATGTATTCCGTAAATAGTCATACATGCTTATGGAAAGAACTTGCATGACATCTTTTGTCCAACCCTCCCATGGCACCGGGGTCCATATTGGAAACTAAGGGATATTAAGGCCTCCTTTTGATAGAGAACCAGAACAAAGCATTAACACACGGTGAATACATGAACTCCTCAAACTACTGTCATCACCGGGAGTGGCTCCGGTTATTTTGACTCTAGGGTTGTTGGGTCATAACACGTAGGAGGTGACTATAACTTGCAAGATCGGATCTAGAACATGAATATAATGATGATAACATAAATGGTTCAGATCTGAATTCATGGCACCCGAGCCCAAAGTGTCAAGCATTAAGCATGGCAAAGTGATAGCAACATCAATCTCAGAACATAATGGATACTAGGGATCGGCCCTAACAAAACTAACTAGATTACATGATGAATCTCATCCAACTCCTCACCGACCAATGAGCCTACGAAGGAATTACTCACTCCTTGTGGGAGCATAATGGAATTGGTGATGGAGAAGGGTTGGTGATGACGAAGAACGAAGCTCCCCCTCTCCGGAGCCCCAAACGGACTCCAGATCTGGCCTCCCGATGAAGAACAGGAGGTGGCGGCGGCTCCGTCTCGCGAAATGCGATAATTATTTCTCCCAGATTTTCTCTTCGAAAATGTGAACTTATAGTATCAGGGTTGGCGTATGCGGGGCCACCAGGTGGGGACAACCCACCTGGGCGCGCCAGGAGGGGGCGCCCTGGTGGGTTGTGCCCACCCAGGTGCCCCCCTTTGGTGGTTCTTGGCTCCAGTATTTTTATTTTTATTATATAAAACATCCTCGCAAAATTTCATTCCATTCCAAGAACTTTTATTTTTGCACAAAAACAACACCATGGTAGTTCTGCTGAAAACAATGTCATTCCGGGGTTTGTTTCATTCAAAGCATGCAAATTAGAGTCCAAAACCAGAGGAAAAGTAGATACGTTGGAGACGTATCAGTGTCTATTGGGTTGGCTTGGTTCGAGACTGGGATTTGTCACTCCGTGTGACGGAGAGATATCTCTGGACTCTCTCGGTAATACAATATGACAAGAAGCTTACAAGCATGTGACTAATGAGTTTAGTCACGGGATCTTGTATTATAAAACGTGATCTTGGGCCAAAATAATTTTTTTTTCTGCCATGCTTATGACACTTCTATGACAGTAGTTGTGACAAAAACACATATCATCATAGAATTGGTGGGCTCCTACTTCTATGAAAGAAATCATGACAGAAAATGGGCTTTTCGTCCTGGGCGGGGCGGAGACGCAACTACATGACATTCTTTGGGCCGTCCATGATGGACAAAATCATGGTGGAAGCGAGGGCGAGGAAAATATCGGGGAGTTCCTGGTTATGGTGGGTGGTCGCGACTGAGTGATGCACTATGGTTTGCGCGTTTCTCTTGTGTACGCGCGTGTGTGCGAGGCCTTGGGCTCTAACTGAACCCGAGCGAGGCGTTCACTTACTGAACCTAAGCGATTGCACTATCTAAGTTAATGAACCCGAGCGATCGATCCCTGGTTGTTAACTGAACCCGAGTGATTCCTTCGCTACTGCTGCTAACTCAAGCCAATAGAACATGTTGCTGCCTCTTGATGAACAATGGTTGTTGTTGGGGTTGGATGAACAAGACCCCATGGTAGCAGAGGCCATTGCCTCTGGATGAACTGGACCCCGATCAAGAGGAGGCCGCCACACACCCAAGCCGGTTGGCGTGGATGAACACGACCCCGTGGAGGGCTGGTTGAACAGGACCCCGTGTGGAGGATTGGTTGAATAGTAGATGGTGGAGGCTGGATGAACAGGACCCCTCTGGTGAACAGTAGCTGGTGGAGGCTGGAGGAAGTCGACGACAAATGAACAGTAGCAGGTGGAGGCTGGAGGAAGTCGACGGTGGATGAACAGTAGCCCGTGGAGGCTGGAGCAAGGCAATAGAGGGTGGATGAATAGTAGCCCGTGGAGTCCTGTTTTGTGGTAAGCCACACCCCTCCCGATGAACAGGACCCCATTTCGACCGCAGGCGCCCCAACACAAGTCTGTTTCCTACGTTCTGCGGTACACCACACCCCTCCCGATCAACAGCACCCCGTTTCGACCATAGGAGCTCCAACAAAAGTCTGTTTCCTCTGTTCTGTGGTACGCCCGACCCTTCCTGATGAACAGGACCTCGTTTCGACCGTACGCGGTTGAACAAAAGGCCGTTTCCCCCGTTTTGCGGTAGGCCAGACCCCGTTCTGGCCGTTCCGTCCAAGCTGGTTGGCTCCCGTTAGACATGACGCGTTCCAACCCAATGGCTTCGCTCTCGATGAACATGACGCTGTTTCTCCATTCCGACCTAGCCGGTTGGCTGCCGATGAACAGGACATCGTTCCTGCCGTACGTTGCCTTTCCATGTACACGTGCCCTGGCAGTATGTATGCGCGAGTAGCTAGGCGTTTGAGACCCTGCCCGTATGTACGTATGTGACCGTATTTTTTGCATTTGGTTGTATGTACGTGTAGACAATTTAGACTAGACTGCCAGAACTGCTACGTCGGGGGCTCTACTACTACACGTGCCGCTGCTTGCTCGGCCATGGTTCATCGTTGCTGAGAGACCGATTGACCAGTATGTACGTACACGTTTGCGAGTAAAAAAACGCTACGTATGCTTCAGGGAGGATATGGACGCACTTTCTTGTGTGCGAAGATAAGGAGGTGGGTCCCAGCTGTCAAGGGGAAGCATCATTTTTTCTACCCGTAATATGGACGCACTTCCTTGCATGCGAAGATGTAGCTGGTGGGTCCATCTATCAGGCACACCGCGTAGAGTCCTCTTCCGATGGCTGTTGTTCATTGACCACGTTGACCACGTCGCACGGACATCACCCAGGGGGTGGACGACGGCGAGGCCTAGGAAGGGAACGATGAGGAGCCAGTGAAGACCAGGAAGTGGATGCCCACACAAAGGGGAGTACGAGGGTTCACTGGTTCGGCTGCAGTGTGAGGCTGCCGTCGCCAGAGAATAACAAGAGGTGTTGGTGAGTAGAGTAATGGCATGGACGACGATGGGAGTAGGGTGGGCCAGTGAGTCCTGCGCGGCAGCACAGCCGACCACGGGAAACGGTAGCAGGCGGTACCACCGGCGATGGTTTGGATGGCTGAAGCAAGAGTATCTGATATTGAAGAAGAAGCACGACATCCTTGGATGAACATCCAATGGCCACTGCTTCTAGAACCGTGTGTTGACTATAAGTTGACAAAGCCTCGCGTACGCATAAACTTAGTATGCCCACAAGTGTGTGGCAAAGAACATATAGCCCATTTGCGATTTGTAAGAATGTACAACCCATTTTTGAATTCTAATGGAATTTACTACAACCCATTTTCTATCTAGGACAACGCTTAATAATTTCAACCAACTGCTCAAAATAGAATTTAATAAAATTTCCCACATTTTGATCAGATCCGAAATATTTTTATCCTAAAATTTCTAGTCAGCTTAAATATAATTTTAAAATAAATTTGTATTACGTAAAAATCCAATGAAATATTGCACGCGCAACAAGTAATGAAATTAAAAATTTTAAAATCCAAAAATAATATATTTTTACCTAATTATGTGTTTGGTGCATTTTAAATAGTTACAGCCCAGTTTTTTAAATTACATCTCATTTATTATTTTTAAGCCCATTTTCTTGTTAAGCCTAATGCATCCCTCCTAGAAAAGATTTCCAGGTCACGCGGGTGGAGAATAACAAGTTGACATGGACTGGGTATTCCTAAAAAAAGTATAGCTGGGGTAGACATTTTCAGCTTGAAAAAAATTAATATCTCGGCTAGATATTTGGTCGACATAAAATAATAGCCTGGGCTAAACGGGCCACGGCCTGCCCAGTTGATACCCTGCTCTGTGAACAACAACAAAAACATCGCTCGAGAAAAACTCTGCTCACACCTCAAAAACACAAATACTGCTCGAGCTGCTGGGTCCCAGCTATCGACTGCTCCTTGTGCAATTCTCTCGTTTATTGACTACATAGGTTGACAATGGTGTGGAACCGTGATGTCGGGAAACTAGGAGGAAGCAAAAAAAGTTGTATATGATAAGAACGCACTTGCGTACGTGCGGCTATGGCCCTGCTGGGTCCCCACTGTCATCCTGTTCAATTAAAGTCATCTCCTGATTCCTCATGTTCGTTGACAATGTGACAACGTGAGACGGTGGCGCCACGGAGAGCGCAACAACTCGAAGGAGGGCGGAGAGGGCCTCACAGGCCGTACGGATGGTCTAATACAGGGCCCGCTGCTCATTCGGGAAGCCTGGATCATAGGGCCACATGTCTGCAACGGCATTGTCGTTCTCTTGTTCACCGGCGATTTGTCCTTCCGCGAGCCGGTTGATGTCTACTACACAACCTTCTTCTTGTAGACTCGTGTTGGTCCTCCAAGTGCAGAGTTTTGTAGGACAGTAGCAAATTTCCCTCAAGTGGATGACCTAAGGTTTATCAATCCGTGGGAGGCGTAGGATGAAGATGGTCTCTCTCAAACAACCCTGCAACCAAATAATAAAAAGTCTCTTGTGTCCCCAACACAACCAATACAATGGTAAATTGTATAGGTGCACTAATTCGGTGAAAAGATGGTGATACAAGTGTAATATGGATGGTAGATATAGGTTTTTGTAATATGAAAATATAAAAACAGCAAGGTAACTAATGGTAAAAGTGAGCATGAACGGTATTTCAATGCTTAGAAACAAGGCCTAGGGTTCATACTTTCACTTGTGCAAGTTCTCTCAACAATGATAACATAATTAGATCATATAAAAAAATCCGTCAACATCCAACAAAGAGTCACTCCAAAGTCACTAATAGTGGAGAACAAATGAAGAGATTATTGTAGGGTATGAAACCAACTCAAAGTTATTCTTTATGATTGATCTATTGCGATATTCCTATAAGTGTCACAAATAGCCCTAGAGTTTGTACTAAAATAACACTTTAAGACACACATCAACCAAAACCCTAACGTCACCTAGATACTCCAATGTCGCCACAAGTATCCGCGGGTTTGATTATATGATATGTGTCACACAATCTCAGATTCATCTATTCAAACCAACACAAAGAACTTCAAAGAGTGCCCCAAAGTTCCTACCGGAGAGTCAAGACAAAAATGTGTGCCAACCCCTATGCATAAGTTCACAAGGTCACTTAACCCGCAAGTTGATCACCAAAACATACATCAAGTGGATCACGTGAATATCCCATTGTCACCATAGATAAGCACATGCAGACATACATCAAGTGTTCTCAAATCCTTAAAGACTCAATCTGATAAGATAAGTTCAAAGGGAAAACTCAATCCATTACAAGAAGGTAGAGGGGAGAAACATCATCGGATCCAACTATAATAGCAAAGCTCGCGGTACATCAAGATCATGCCAAATCAAGAACACGAGAGAGAAGGAGATCAAACACATAGCTATTGGTACATACCCTCACCCCCGAGGGTAAACTACTCCCTCCTCATCATGGAGAGCGTCGGGATGATGAAGATGGCCACCAGTGATGGTTTCCTCCTCCGGTAGGGTGCTGGAACGGGCTCCCGATTGGTTTTTTGTGGCTACAGAGGCTTGCGGCGATGGAACTCCCGATCTAGGTTTATTTCTGGGGGGTTTCTATATTTATAGGATTTTTTCCATCGAGAACAAGTCAGGGGAGGGGGTCCACGAGTCAACCATAAGGTAGGGGGGAGCGCCCTAGGGGGGTGGGCGTGCCACCATTCCTGTGGATGACTCGTGCCTCTTCTGGCCCAACTCTTTTGCTTCGGAGGCTTCTTTAGGTCCATAAAAATTCACCGTAAATTTTCTGGTCAATTACTCCGTTTGATATTCCTTTTCTGCGAAACTCGAAAAAACAAGGAAAAAAACAGAAACTGGCACTGGGATCTAGGTTAATAGGTTAGTCCCAAAAATCATATAATAGCATATTAATGCATATAAAACATCCAAAACAAATAATATAATAGCATGGAGCAATCAAAAATTATAGATACATTGGAGACATATCAAGCATCCCCAAGCTTAATTCCTGCTTGTCCTCGAGTAGGTAAATGATAAAACATAATTTTTTATGTGGAATGCTACCTAACGTATTTATGAATGTGATCTCTTTATTGTGGCATGAGTATTCAGATCTATATGTTACAATAAAAAGTTTATATTGATATGAGAACAATAATATTTCAAGCATACTAGATAGTAAATCATTAAGCTTCAAAAATAACATGGCTAAAGAAAGTTATCCCTAGAAAATCATATAGTCTTATTATGCTCTCTCTTCTCAACAAAAGGTAATCATGCCCACCCAGGTGTCAGCCAAGCAATTGGTTCATACTTTTTAACGCGCTTCAGCCTTTTCAACTTTTCACGCAATACATGAGAGTGACCCATGGATATAGCACTATGGGTGGAATAGAAGGTGGTAGTAGACAAAAATGGGGAGAAGGTCTCACATCAACTAGGCAAATTAATGGACTATGGAGATGTCCGTCAATGGATATCAATGTGAGTGAGTAGGGATTGCCATGTAACAGATGCACTAGAGCTATAATTGTATGAAATCTCAAAAGAAAACTAGTGGGTGTGGATCAACTTGCTTGCTCATGAAGACCTAGGGCATTTGAGGAAGCCCGTCGTTGGAATATAAAAGCCAAGTTCTATAACAAAAATTCCCACTAGTTTATGAAAGTGACAACATGGGAGACTCTCTATCATGAAGAACATGGTGCTATTTTGAAGCACAAGTGTGGAAAAATATTGTAACATTGCCCCTTCTCGATAATGGTGACTCCCACCTCTCCACCGCCCCTAACCCTAGCCACCCTCCACCACCGGCGATCTCCACATCTCACCGTGGGTTTTTCCATCTGATTGGCTCATCTTCTCCAGCGCTCTTCCTTCTCTCTACGGTTATCTCCTTCCTCATGGCGGTCCACGCCTCCATCTCCCTGGGCTTGGATTTATCCCCGAGGATGAAGTTGGCTCACGAGATCCAATGCACCTTCAACAGATTGGTGCAGCCCTCGCCGGACACAAGCCATTTCACTATGGTGGTCTCGTTTGCATGGCACTCTTTCCGGCTAGATGTGGAGAACGTGGGACTTGCACTTGAGGCGGTGATCGGAGGCTATTGTTCTCATCTCAAGGTATCTCTTCTCCACCATGGAGTTTTTTCGTTCAACGTTTCATGCAAAGAAGTGGGGTTTTTCATTCTGCATCAGAGGAGTTTTGTTTGCGATCAGTTCAAGTGTTTCTTTCATCTTTGGGGCCATGGTGGCCCAGATTGGAGGAGAGACTTCAAACTTTGGCAATCTGGATATCAAAAAGAATGGACTTTGGTTATCCCCTCTAAGAGGAGAGCTCGCCATGGTTTGGAGGCCATGCAGCATGCCCCGGCTAAATCTTGTCTTCTTCTAGTGCGACCAAATCCCTGCCTAGGAAGCATGCTACGTTTGCTATGTTCATGCAGTACCCGGCCCGTAAAGGTTATAGTTATGGCCTGTCCAAGGATGAGGTGACCACGGTTAGGGAAGTTGGTTATCATGTTTCGTCTCATGAGAGTAATGATGATTCTTCTCCGGTGGTGCCCTCGCCACCGTCAAGGCCATCTATTCAGTTTGGAACGGTTCCTACATCCCCGGAAGGTTTATCTCCTGCTTGTTTAAACCACATATCATTGGGTGACCGGTTAGTTTTTGCTTTGGAAGGTTTGGATTCTCCAACATCCCACACACCGGGCCAAGTTTCCTCTTTGGGCTCGAGGACCCATCCTATTTGCCAGTCTGATGATGAGCTTAGCAGCCCACCATCTCTGACGACTCGAGTTCCTTGTCCTAAGGATATTAATAGAGATTTGCATAGTTTTGATGAGATGATTGAAGATATGGCTGCTAGTTATTGGGACTGCCAAAATTGCCTGGCTATGCGCCACACGTCAGAGTCCTGCACGAACCCGGTTTGGTGTAGAAATCGTTTTAGATCGGGGCATATTAATAAAAACTGCACCGGCCAACCCCCCGACTTGTCCGTCTGGGTGCCTAAAGTCCCATCGCCGGGTTTTGGGAAGCGAGACAAGAAGGAGGACTCCCATATCTCTCCCGCCTCTCTAGTTTCCCGAGGACAAACACCTCCACAGCCGGGGAAAACCCCAATCTCTGCTACCCCGCCACCATCGCTGCCAATCTGCTCGGCCTCATACACCCAAGCTTCTCCAAGCTCTTGCCCTGCTCCTGCTCTGCAGCCATCGATGGTTGTGTATGAGATTGATCTACATCACTTCATCCCGGCTGGGTTCGGCATTGAAGATGGAGGAGAGGACCGACTGCCCCGCACCTTCTACACGTGAGTCGTCCCACCACCTCGGGCTCATGAGCAGTACATGGTGGCGATTGTTGAGCCGATCCCGGCCGCTGAGGTAGTTGGTGTTCATCGTCAGCAGGTTCTGGATTTTCTCGTTCAAACCATGCATGTTTCGGTTATCTCTACACAAACCTGGTTTCAAGAAGTTGGATTATTTGAGATGGATGATCCGGTGGTCCGTGGCTCTTTTACTCTGCATCCACCATTTCCTTTAGGAGTTGATGAAGAGGGCAATGATTTCTTTGTCCGTTTCATACCACTCAATCAGGGTGAGGGATTTCGCGCTATTCATGGCCACATGACAGGGTGGTTGATGTTCATTGGCATTCCATTAGATTATCGGAACACATAGTGCATTGCGGATATGGTTGGCACTTTTGTTAAGTTTCACTACTGGAATAGCACTGATAGGCGCAAGGTCAGATCTTTGGTTCGCGCCTCCTTCCCAGATAATGCTCTCGTCCCTCGCTCTGTAACATTTAGGGAGTTTGCAAATTGAGGGGACACAGTTGTGTCATGGTCAGCGGGCTGTTATATTTTGTCTGGTGAATTTGCTGGAGCCATGATCCCAGCTGACGAGGATCCAATGGCTCTTAATGGTAATCCACATCCGATGCCCGGAGTTAATCCACCTCAGGCATTTTGGGCCATGCCCCCTACCCTGCCCTTGGCTGGAATGTTGTGCCACCAGGAAACATCCAAGGCCACAATGCTGCAGATGGATGGGTTGACAATGTGCATCATGAAGCTGGATGTGGGAGGAAAAAGCTCATCCCCCTCAACCAAACGAAGTCGTTCAACCAGCCCAGGACCAAATTTCTATGATTCTGAACCCATCCTTGGATTCTGCAAACAATGTTGATATGGACGAGGTTCAACATCCTTTACAAGTCCCTCCAATAGTTCAGCTGAATCCAGTTCATCTTGGAATGGTCAGGGTGGTTTATGGACCAGTACTCCCACCTGCTATGATCTGGGAAAGATCCTTCAAGTCTCTGCTGCCTGAATTTGTCATTAAAAACATACCTGCTTGTCTGCCTGGGTTTCCTCTACCACTTCCGCCAGTTAAATTTGGGTCTACTGAGCTACACCAGAGGTTCTTGCTCATGGACAATCAGAATACTGCTTTGCGCTTTGGCACTAGCTCTTCGGTGGTGACTGAGGAATTGCCAGCAGAGGATCTCTCGCAATCTAGCTCTGCTTTGCCAAAGCCTCCTTCGTCGCTGTTTACTCAGAAGAATTTTCGATTTTCTTTGGTCACTAGTACTCCGTTGGGCAAGAGGCCACGCCAGACTCGATGACCCAGACGCACTATCATGCTCGTTGAACCTGACTTGGATTTATCCACTAGAAGGGTGACTTGCAGTTGTGCTAAACGGAGGGACATGAAGCCAGGATCTGTGATTACCTTGAAGTCTGCCCCTCTGCGCCGCCCCAAGGCCAAGGAGCTCAAGCTTGATGTTGAACCTAGCCAACAACTCCCTCTTGCGCCTCCCACACCCATTCCAACAATGCAGGCCATTGGAGCGGCTCTGGGTATTGATCCGTCAGAGTTATCGGTGGAAAAGCTTATGGCTCCTCCACGCCCAACTGAAGATGATGCTAGTTCCCATGACGAATGAAGACTCAATAAGCTCGATGGAGAGTTGGGCACTTTTGTTTTGGTGTCCTTTTATTTTTAGTTTCATCAGCATGCGTGCTTGTCTGAACCACTCTCGTCCTTTTGTAAGCATCCTTGCTACCTTTTTTTCCTTTCTGTTAAGCAGTTGAACTCGTTTTTACTGCCCCGAATCGGTTTCCCTTGGATAATACCTCTTTTCGTAACTGGAATGTGCTCTGTTGGAATGTCCGAGGGTTGAATTCTGAAGCTAGGCAGCATGATTTAAGAGCAAAGATTGAGGAGAATCGCTGCCCTGTCATTTGCTTGCAGGAAACTAAATGCGAGCATTTCGATATTAGAATGATTAGGTCCTTTTGTCCTAGGAGGTTTGATCAATTTGCATTCTCTCCATCTATTGGAGCCTCCAGGGGGATCTTAGTCAGTTGGAATTCCTCGATCTTTGATGGCCATCTTGTTGATATTCAATGCTTTGGGATTGTGATCTCCTTTAAATCTTTGCATAACTCTGAAAAATGGACCCTTGTCTCTGTGTATTGGCCATGCGAGGGCCAGCCTAGGGATGATTTTGTTAGTTGGCAAAACCACCTAAACATCCCTCCTGATGAAAATTGGCTTATGCTGGGGACTTTAATTTCATCAGATCCTTGGATAACAGAAACCTACCAGGTGGTGATGTCAATGATATTTTCATATTCAATGAAGTTATTGGTCACCTTAGTCGTTTGGAGCTTCCATTGAAAGGCCACGACTTCACCTGGTCTAACATGCAGCAAAACCCTTTGCTCGAGCAGCTTGATTGGTTCTTTACCACTGCTGATTGGATTTCTTATTACCCATACACAGTGGTTCATCCCCTAGCCAGAACAACCTTGGATCATGTGCCATGCGTGGTGCCCATCGACACGACCATTCCTGCTGCCAAGGTTTTTAGGTTTGAGAACTTCTGGGTTGATATGCCAGGGTTTATGGAATGTTTAGCGAGGTCTTGGAACTCTCCGGTATTTGCAGATCTTTCTGCTTTTGTTGTTCTCACTCGAAAGTTTAAGAGATTGAGATATGATTTGGAAGTCTGGAGCAAGAAATTAGCATACATCAAGAAGCTTACAGTGGATTGTTCCAAGGTGATTCTTCATTTTGATCAGATGGAAGAAATCCGACCTTTATCAAGACCGGAGTTAAATTTTCGGAAGATTGTTAAGCTTTTCTATGAGCATTTGTTAAAGATCCATTATATATATGGGAAGCAGCGATGCACTATCCCGTATATCAAGGTTGGCGAGGAAAATTCAAAATTCTTTCATGCAATGGCTTCTGAGCGCATGAGGAAGAATTCCATTTCAAGTTTGAAAACCAATGACATGGTTGATCCAGTGACTGATCACGCTCAGATGGCGGGAATTCTTTGGGCCTCGTTTAAATCCAGAATGGGCCAGGCCCAAGGGATATCTATGGGATTCGACCTGAACCAGCCAATCCCTGGTCTGGAGGATCTTTCTTTGCCTTTCTCGGCTGAGGAAATCAACCATGTGTTGAAGGAGTTGCCGGTTGATTGGGCCCCTGGCCCTGATGGTGTTAATGGGATGTTTGTCAAGCACTGCTGGCCCATCATTGAGAATGATTTCTTGAGGCTTATTAAGGATTTTTATGAGGGAAAGCTATCATTAGAAAATATTAATGGTTCTCTCTTTACACTCATCCCCAAGATCACTTCTCCAGAAGGGTCAGATGATTTTAGGCCTATATCCCTCACCAACACTTGTTTAAAATTGCTAACTAAGCTGCTGGCCAATAGGTTGCAGAAGGTGATTCTCAAGTGTATCCACAAAAACCAGTATGGATTCCTCAAAAGTAGATCGATGTAGGACTGCCTGGCATGGGCTTTTGAGTACATCCATCAGTGTAAGCAATCCAGGCGACCAATTATAATTCTTAAATTGGATTTTGCCAAGGCCTTTGATATTGTGGAGCATGAGTTCATTCTTCATATGTTGAAACATAAAGGGTTTGATGCCAAATGGTTGAGTTGGGTTAAACAAATACTTTCCACATGTTCCTCCTCTGTTCTATTAAATGGAACTCTCGGGAAATAGTTTAAATGCAAGTGTGGAGTCAGACAGGGCGATCCTCTTTCCCCTCTGTTGTTTGTCCTTGCAGCAGATCTGTTGCAGTCAATAGTCAATCAAAAGCTGGTGCATGGAACTCTATTTCTGCCTATCCCATCTCATGATCAGGACTTTCCCATCATTCAATACGCAGATTATACGATTATCTTCCTTGCAGCTAAGGATGAAGAGCTTGTCGCATTTTAAAACATGATGTATACCTTCCAGCAATCAACTAGTTTAAAGGTGAACTTTGCAAAGTCCTCAATGATTCCTTTGAATATGGAGTAAGGGGAGGTTGCTAGACCGGCTGCTATTCTTGGTTGTAGAATAGGACAGCTCCCATTCACCTACCTTGGACTGTCCTTGGGAACTACTAGGCCCAGGATCATTGATCTCATGCCTTTGGTTGATAGTCTTGAGAGGAGATTGACCGCAAGTTCTTCCATGTTGAATCAAGGTTCCAGCTTACAGTTGCTTACATATGTCTTAATCCCCATGCAAATATACTTTCTGTGTAGCCTGCACATTCCACCAAGAATCGTTAAACAGTTGGACATGATCTTTAGACAATGTCTATGGAGGGGAACAGTGATGCTCCAAAGCAGTCTTTGGCTGCATGGGATTTGGTCTGCAGGACAAAAGACAAAGGTCGTCTAGGAGTCACTAACCTGAATATCCAGAATAAATGCCTCCTCATCAAGCATCTACATGGATTCTATAACAAGGTTGACATTCCTTGGGTGGCCTTGATTTGGAACAGCTACTATAATCTTGGTGTTCCCCATGCCACAGCACAAGCTGGTTCGTTCTAGTGGAGGGATGTGCTCAAACTTCATGAGGCTTATACTGCCATTGCCTCTATTCATATCAACATGGGTGACACTGCTTTGTTTTGGTCTGATTCTTGGCATATTAGGGGCTCCTCTAGACCTTTACGCTGGAGATTGCCTCGGTTGTTCTCTTTTGTCAATAATGATAAGATATCAGTTCAAGAATTCCTTCAGTCGCATGATCTATTATCTATGCTTTACCTGCCTCTATCCCATGAGGCTGTCTCTGAGCTAAAGGTGCTGGAAGGCTGGATCATGTAGTTAACTAGGGACCCCACTATTCCTGATGTTTGGATATGGCCTGGTAAATCTGGGGAGTATTCTGCCAAAGCTTTTACACAATAATGCACTGCCATTTACCTACAATACAATCATGCAAATGGTTGTGGTAGAGTAAGTGCACTATGAAGATCAAGGTATTTGGCTGGTTGCTATTCTTTGACAGGCTAAACACAAAGGACATGCTAGTTAGAAGACATTGGAGATCCAGCCAAGATGATAATCTCTGTCTCATTTGCAAAGAGTATGTGTATGAGGACATGATTCACCTGTTCTTTAATTGCAAATTTAGCTCCAGAGTAGGGACTTACTTGGGCATAGACTAGAATTGTGGTTCTAAAATACAACAGTGTATCACTCATGCTAGAACCAGCTTCAGGCATCCTTTCTTCCTTGAGGTTTCGCTAACAGCTGCATGGAATATATGGATTCTACGAAATGGCAGAACTTTCAGAGTTGAGCGAGCCACATTCAGTGCATGGAAACATAAATTCATCCATGGCATCTCACTTCTAGCTTATAGGGTGAAGGACAAAATCAAACCTAAACTGTTGGCTTGGATTGACTCCCTGTTGTAAAGAAGGTAGGCTTAGTTAGGCATAGATATGACCTTTTTCTTAGGTTTTGTATTTAGTTTTATTTTTTGTCTGTACAATGCATTTTTTTATCAATAAAGGGTTGTGGGGCTTTGCCTCACAGTAAATATTCAAAAAAACATTGCCCCTTCTCTCTTTTTCTCTTTCTTTTTTGATATGGGCTCTTTGGCCTCCTTTTTTGGGTGGGCTTCTTTGGCCTCTTTTATTTATGTGGGCTTTATTGGCCTCTTTTATTTTTGATAACCTCACATGGGACAATGTTCTAATAATGATGATCATGACACTTTTATTTACTTACAACTTGATACTAGAACAAAGATATGACTCTATATGAATGCCTCCGGTGGTGTACCGGGATGTGCAATGATCAAGAGTGACATGTATAAAATATATGAACGGTGGCTTTGCCACAAATACTATGTCAACTACATGATCATGCAAAGCAATAGGAAAATGATGGTGCGTATCATAATAAATGAAACTGTGAAGTTACATGGCAATATATCTCGGAATGGCTACAGAAATGCCATGATAGGTAGGTATGGTGGCTGTTTTGAGGAAGGGTATAAGGTGGTTTGATGCACTGGTAAAAGTTGCGCGACACTAGAGTGTCTAGCAAGGTGGAAGGGTGAGAGTGCGTATAATCCATGGACTCAACATTAGTCATAAAGAACTCACATACTTATTGCAACAATGTTTATTAGCCTTCGAAGCAAAGTACTACTACACATGCTCCTAGGGGAAAGGTTGGTAGGAGTTAACCATCCCATGCCCCCGACCTTCACGCAAAGGTAAACAATCAAGACACAAGCGCTTCAATTCGGTTACACAGTTAGGAGACCATCTGTGTATGCTACGGGAATCACGAACCTTAACACAATTGTTTCCTCAATCCCACAATTTACTACTAGCATGATTCTAATATTACCATCCTCATATCTCAAAATAATCACAAGGAATCAATACTTCTCATACTATTAAATGTTCTATATGAAAGTTTTAATTATATCTCCCTTGGATGCCCATCATATTAGGGCTAAATTCATAACCCAAGCAAATTACCATGTTATTTATAGACTCTTAAAATAATATAAGTGAAGCATGAGAGTTCATCAATATCTATAAAATAAGACCGCCGCCATGCTCTAAAAAGATATACGTGAAGCACTAGAGCAACTCACAAACTACTCCAAAAGGATATAAGTGAAGATCAATGAGTAGTCAAATAATTAACTAGCTACGAGAAGACCATCTCTCATTTAATAATTTCAGATATTAAGTACTTTATTCAAACAGCAAGCAGAAAATGGCATTGCGAGGATAGCACATATCAAGCGAAGAGGCAAAAACTTAGGCTAAACCGATACTAACCGATAGTTGTTGATGAAGAAAGGTGGGATGCCTACCGGGGCATCCCCAAGCTTAGATGCTTGAGACTTCTTGAAATATTATCTTGGAATGTTTTGTGCATCCCCAAGCTTGAGATTTTGTGTCTCCTTAATTCCTCTCATGTTGTGGTTTCCCTAAATCTCAAAAACTTCATCCACACAAAACTCAACAAAAACTCGTGAGATAAGTTAGTATAAATCAACTCAAAACCTTTACATTATCCACTGTAGAAAATCACTAAAATTATAATTTGACATTGCATACTAATTGCCTCTGCATATTTAATACTCTTATCCTCAAAGAGAATCATTAAACATGCAAATATATGCAAACAATGCAAACATAACAGCAATCTGTCTAAACAGAACAGTCTGTAAAGAGTGGAATTGTTCTTATACTTCCCTAGCTCTAAAAATTCTGAAAAATTACTATGTTATAGATAAATTATTCATGCTAACTTTGTCAAAAATTCAAGATTTTATCACGTTATGACTATCCACAGGAATTATGACAATGATAGAAAACTTTATGTTTTCAAACATCAACATATATAGTTGCAAAATAAGCATGGTAAAGGCTATACATGTATTTTTTATTGAAACAAAAGATACTAAAACTTATTATAAATAACAGTAAGCAAATCTAAACAAAAGGAAATGATGCTCCAAGCAAAACACATATCATGTGGTGAATAAAAATATAGCCTCAAGTAAATTTACCGATAGACGAAGACGAAAGAGGGGATGCCATTCGGGGCATACCCAAGCTTACATGCTTGGTTGTACTTGAATATTACCTTGGGATGCCTTGGGCATCCCCAAGCTTATCCCCTTGTTGCTCCTTATTCCATAGTCCATCAAATCTTTACCCAAAACTTGAAAACTTCACAACACAAAACTCAACAGAAAATCTTATAATCTCCGTTAATATAAGAAAGAAAATTACCACTTAGGTACTGTTGTGAACTCATTCTAAATCATATTGGTGTTATATCTATTGTGTTCCAACTTCTCCATGGTTTATACCCTCTGATACTAGCCATAGATTCATCAAAATAAGCAAACAACACATAGAAAACATAATCTGTAAAAAACAGAACAGTCTGTAGCAATCTGAAAACTTTGCAAACTTCTGGAACTCTAAAAATCTTGACAATTAGGACAACGTAGGAAATTTGTATATAAATCATGTGTAAAAATTTCAGCTAATTATCATGTTTCAGTGATTTATTGAATTTTTTGCACTGGACGCAAAAATTTCTGTTTTTGCACAGAGTCAAGTCAACTATCAACCACACTATCCCAAAGGATTTACTTGGCACTTTATTGAAACGAAGCTATGAAACATGATTAATACAATAGTTTAATAATGTGAACACACAAAAACAGTATGTAAAAGTATTGGGTTGTCTCCCAACAAGCGCCTTTTTAGCACCTTTTCAGCTAGGCATGAAGACTTCAATGATGCTCACGTAAAGATAAGAATTGAAACATAAAAGGGAGCATCATGAATCACATTGCAAGCACATTTAAGTCTAACCGACTTCCTATGCATAGGGATTTTGTGAGCAAGCAATTTATGGGAGCAAGAATCAACTAGCATAGGAAGGAAAAACAAGGAATACTTCAAAACTTTCAACACATAGAGAGGACACTTGATATTGTTACAATAGGTAAAACCATATGTTCCTCTCTCATAATAATTTTCAGTAGCATCATGAATGAATTCAACAATATAACTATCACATACAACACTCTTTTCATGATGCATAAGCATAGAAGGTTTACTACTCTATAGATAAGCAAGTTTATTCTCTTGAATAGTTGTTGAAGCATCGTATGAAACTTGAATACTATAAATTATTTCCACATTAGAAGAGTAATGTTCAGTAAAAGGATATTCAAAATAATGACATTAATTATCACTACTTCTTATAACATAAGTATCATCACAATAATCATCATAAATAGGAGGCATGCTTTCATCATAATAAATTTGCTCATCAAAACTTGGGGGATGAAAAATATCATCTTCATCAAACATAGCATCCCCAAGCTTGTGGCTGTACATATCATAAGCATAATCACTCTCATCATTAATAGTATGAATAACACCAATAGTATAGCAATTATTATCATCACAATGAGTAATAGGCATAACAAAATCATCCTCAATAGTTTCTTCGGATATTGTACCATAAGACAAACAATAACTATCATCATCAAGTATATCATCTTCCACATTTATTTTTGATTCAGTCTCATGCGGCAAAACAATAATAGGAGCAACATCATTTGGGAGGGATACTTTTTTAACTTTGATTCTCCGTCTTTTCTTTTTCTTTTTCACATCATGTGTGGGTTTAATCACCATTTTAGAGCTCCTTCTTGATGAGATTGGTTGAATAAGAAGATCCTCCTTGTTGCCTGATTCATCATAAGAAAAAATAGGAGGATATTGGGAAACCTCTTCCCCTTCATTAGTATTCTCTTCATCTTGTATTTTTTTCTTGTCTTTAAGTAATTCGCAATATAAGGATTCTCGATGCAATTTACAACACAATACATATAAACTTCCTCTAGATCAAAACCAAGAAATCTCTAAAGGTTATATGCCGGAATATCCTTAGTTATACGTTTCATTTCTTCATATCCCACAAGCAAACTAAGTTCATTATGGTGCGCAAGGGAAATCAAGTCATCAAAAATTTTGGACACCATTTGATCATGAAACAATTAGCATTGGAGATTTAAATGACCACGTTCATTGCAAAGTTCACAAGGATGGAGAGAAAAATTAAATCTTTGAGCACAAACATCTAGCCTCTCTTGCAACCATTTAGTTTCTAAATACTTATGCCTCTTACAAAATCTGTCTCCCCTTTTTGGTATGTATTTGTAAACTCTATGCACTCCACAAAAAATGACATGCTTATAAGAAACATTTTCATCATGACTAGTGCAATCATCATTAGTACTATGGATATTCAAAGAATTCATACTAACAACATTGCAATCATGCTCATCATTCAAATATTTAGTGCTAAACATTTTATTGCATTCTTCTTCTAGCACTTTGGCGCAATTTTCCTTTCCATCATTTTCACGAAAGACATTATAAAGATGATGCATATGAGGTAACCTCAATTCCATTTTTTGTAGTTTTCCTTTATAGACTAAACTAGTGATAAAACAAGAAACTAAAAGATTCGATTGCAAGATCTAAACATATACCTTCAAGCACTCATCTCCCCAGCAACGGCGCCGGAAAAGAGCTTCGTTGACGGGGTGTGAGTGCCGCTTACCTAGCCTCCCCGGCAACGGTGCCAGAAAAGATATTGATGTCTACTACACGACCTTCTTCTTGTAGACTCGTGTTGGGCCTCCAAGCGCAGAGTTTTGTAGGATAGTAGCAAATTTCCCTCAAGTGGATGACCTAAGGTTTATCAATCCGTGGGAGGCGTATGATGAAGATGGTCTCTCTCAAACAAACCTGCAACCAAATAATGAAAAGTCTCTTGTGTCCCCAGCACACCCAATACAATGGTAAATTGTATAGGTGCACTAGTTCGTCGAAGAGATGGTGATACAAGTGTAATATGGATGGCAGATATAGTTTTTTTGTAATCTGAAAATATAATAACAGTAAGGTAACTAGTGATGAAAGTGAGCACGAACGGTATTGCAATGCTTAGAAACAAGGCCTAGGGTTCATACTTTCACTAGTGCAAGTTCTCTCAACAATGATAACATAATTAGATCATATAACAATCCCTCAACATGCAACAAAGAGTCACTCCAAAGTCACTAATAGTGGAGAACAAACAAAGAGATTATTGTAGGGTACGAAACCACCTCAAAGTTATTCTTTCTGATCGATCTATTGGGCTATTCTTATAAGTGTCACAAACAACCCAAGAGTTCGTACTAAAATAACAGGTTAAGACACACATCAAACAAAACCCTAATGTCACCTAGGTACTCCAATGTCACCACAAGTATCCGCGGGATTGATTATATGATATGCATCACACAATCTCAGATTCATCTATTCAAACCAACAAAGAGAACTTCAAATAGTGCGCCAAAGTTTCTACCAAAGAGTCAAGACGAAAATGTGTGCCAACCCCTATGCATAAGTTCACAAGGTCACTGAACCAGCAAGTTGATAACCAAAACATACATCATATGGATCATGTGAATATCCCATTGTCACCACAGATAAGCACATGCAAGACATACATAAAGTGTTCTCAAATCCTTAAAGACTCAATCCAATAAGATGACTTCAAAGGGAAAACTCAATCCATTACAAGAAGGTAGAGGGGGAGAAACATCATCAGATCCAACTATAATAGCAAATCTCGCAGTACATCAAGATCATGCCAAATCAAGAACACGAGAGAGAGAGAGATAGAGAGAGAGAGATCAACACATAGCTACTGGTACATACCCTCAGCCCCGAGGGTAAACTACTCCTTCCTCGTCATGGAGAGCATCGGGATGATGAAGATGGCCACCGGTGATAGTTTCCCCCTCTGACAGGGTGCTAGAATGGTCTCCTGATAAGTTTTTCGTGGCGACAGAGGCTTGCGGCGGCGGAACCCCCGATCTAGGTTTATTTCCGGGGGTTTCTGTATTTATAGGAATTTTGGCATCGAGATCAAGTCAGGGGGGTTCACGAGTCAACCACAAGGTAGGGGGCACGCCCTAGGGGGGTGGGCGCGCCCCCACCCTTGTGGACGAATCGTGGCTCTTCCGGCCCAACTCTTTAGCTTCAAGGGCTTATTCTGGTCCATAAAAAATCACCGAAAATTTTCGGGTCAATTGGACTCCGTTTGATATTCCTTTTCCGCGAAACTCAAAAACAAGAAAAAAACAAAAACTGGCACTCGACTCTAGGTTAATAGGTTAGTCCCAAAAACCATATAAAATAGCATATTAATGCATATAAAACATCCAAAACAGATAGTATAATAGCATGGAACAATAAAAAATTATAGATACGTTGGAGACGTATCACCGGTGCTCGTTAAGAAGACGAAGGTTGCCGCACATGTCCTCCTATGCTGGTATCTCTTCTTCCATTAGGGCATCGAAGTGCGGCCGCACCTGCTCTATGGTGAACACGACATGAACCGACTTGGGCGGTGGCGCCGACTCTTGGTCGGAAGTCATGTCCATCGTCTGATTGCCATCGTTCAGCTCGGCGAGCTCGCTGGCGAGCCAGCATGTCTGGCTGCTAGACCAGACCGCTGCCAAGCACGACTGCGACCGTCCTGGCCCACCTAGACTGCCTCCCTTGCCCGTGCGCGCTTTCTGCCCGAAATGGTCAGCGCCGCCCATGCCACTTCCCCATGCAGGTGATTGATCCGCGTTCAAACGACACAAGTGTCGTCCATCCGTCCAGCGGCCGCCCACATTAATTATACGCGGTTGTCGAGGCGGCTACTACGATGCCGCCCGTCCGTCCCTCTGCCGCCCACCACGGCTATATAAACTATTGCGTCGGCCCTAGTCGCAGTCACCTGCCTCTCCCTTTCTCCTGTCCACACCACTCCCACCATGGCTTCCTCGCGCGGCAGCGCTCGTTGGGACCAGCGGACAATGGACCAGAAGGAGATGGCAGCCATTGTTGCCGACAAGAGAACGTGGTAGTTGACGATCTGGCGCCTACCCCCTCCAACGCGCCATCCTCGCCGGTGCATTGCACCATGACCATCGGTGAGGCCCGTGCCCAATACATGGACATGGTGAGGTAGAAGCGTGAGGAGCAGTTTCGGGAGGCATGGGCCGACGCCGCCTACAACCACCATGTCCTCCAGGAGCACCGGCAGGCGGAGGAGCAGATCACAACGGAGCGGGTGGAGCAGGAGGCGCTGCTCGAGTCATACCGCTCTGCATGAGAGAGTCGCCTCGCACGCTGGCGGTACTGCATGCGGGCGGCGGAGGTTGCGGCCGCCAACAAAGAGGGCAATGAAGTGGGCGAGGCGCTGTTTGGCGAGACCGACGATGACGCGGAGGACAATGTCGGCTCCACCAAGGCCCTACCCCGCCGGCACCGAGGCGGAGGACTTCGTCGGATTTGGCGAGGCCCTGCTCAGCCGAGGCCCCGCCCCGTCAGCATCGAGGCGGAGGACTTCGCCAGCTTCGGCAAGGCCCTGCTTCGCCGAGGCACCGCCCCGCCAACAATGAGGAAGAGGACATCGCCGGCTTTGCCGAGGCCCTGTCCTACCGGCAACGAGGGGGAGGATTCCCCCCGCTCCGCCGAGGCGCCGCTCCACAAACAACGAGGTAGAGGACATCACCGGCTCCGTCGAGGCCTGGCCGTGCTACCAACGAGGCCGCGCCACACAGAAAACGAGGAAGAGTAGAACACGGTAGATCGCCGTCGCTCAGGTCCAAGTAAGGACACCGCTGCTACCCTCCGGTTGAAACCAAGCTTGACGGGTTGAACATTGATGGCCGATTAGCTTCTTGGCGGCGACATGGAGTCGGAGAGCTGTGCTGGAGAAGAAGCTTCTGTTCCGCTCAGCCGGACACGAGAAATGGGCGCCGGAGATCATAGATTATGTTAATTAATTATACCTCCAGCGCACCCCCTTTTTAGTTGAAGAATGTATGAAATGTAATGAAATCCGGCAGGTTTATATGAAATCCGGCAGGTTGATATGAAATCCGGCCATGTATGAACGAATTTAGTTCGATTAATTCGAATTCTTGTATCACTTGCATTGAATGAACATGCAAAACAATACGTACTAGCATTATTCCCAAGACGCACGGTGATCACCTCGTTTGCAGCAGTTTCACACGTACTCCCTCTGGTCCTTTTTAGTCTGCACATAAGTTTTGTCTGAAGTCAAAGTATCTCTACTTTGACCAATCTTATACAAAAAAGTATCAACATTCACAATGTAAAATCAACATTTTTAGATTCATTATGAAATGTACTTTCATAGTATATAGTATATTTGGTATTGTAGATGTTGACATTTGCTAATATATATTTGGTCAAACTTTGCAAACTTTGACTTGAAATAAATCTAATATGAGAAGTGAAAAGGAATAGAGGGAGTACAAAGTTTGAGCAGCTTTTTAGCGTGCATGTACATTGCAATCAAACTCATAGACTTGCCAATTCATAGATAACATTCAAAACAATCGATGATTATGCATGTCAGCGATTCACATGTCTTTTTGCTACTGACAGCAAAGGGCGCCCCATTCGAAAATATCAAACGCATGTCTTCTTGCTAACATCAATGAGCCAAATTTGACAAGGTTGTCACATTCCAAAATATCGAATGCATGTCTTTTTGCGTACATCAATGAGCAAACTTTGACAAGGTTTTCCCATTCCAAAATACCAAATGCCAACGATTGTGGAATGGGCGGGGTTTGCGATCAGTTCAGACATTGACATGGCACCTCATGCTAAATAAACCAATTGTTCTTTTTGTGCAGTTCAACCACAATCAACCAAATTTGCGCGTAGCTTGTATGATTTCACCTTTATATGTTGCAACGCCTTGAACATATCGGCACCTCCTTTCTTGTAGCTAATTATGTGGCTGGAGGTGGTAATGAATGATTCGAGAATATTCAATGTATTGTGCATGATGAAGTATAATCGGCACGAACCATCAGAACATTTTGTGCAGTTCCCATTGAAATCAAGCTGAGCACCCCTGTTTGCATAAATACAAAAAAGTGATTAGTAAAGCAAATTGTATTATGAATTTATAGTTTACGCACGCATCAACATGGTCCATGCAGAGCACACATTCAAAAAGATGGAACTCACCAGAAAGAATCCTAGAACAACATTGTACTTGCCCATCACAACAAAAGAAATAAAAATATGTGAGTCCTTCTGAGCTGAAGTTAGTTTGGTCTTGTGGAGAGTAATGTAAGTGTCCTTCTACTGGTCCTTCTGATGAGAAGATAGACTGGGCTTCTTCGTCCTGGCGTAATCAGAACTAGGCACTTCACGTACTCCATATTCTTCTTCGGAAGAGGAGGATCCTGTTGTCAAAGACAAGAGAACAACTAAATGCCAACATCCCTATTTGCTCGAAAAAAGGAAAGGAAATATTTAAAACAACCATTACATTAACAAAGGGAGCAATTGATGAATGTATAGTCACAAAGAGATGCATCCTCATTGTCCTCATAAGAAATGATATGATAGCAAACACAGGGATTGGAAGTCGGGTCTGCTTTTGTGAAGTTCACTAAAATCAAGCAACACTACCACATAAGTAGCACAACATATGAAAGCACACTGTAGAATCCTGTGGAAGAAGGCCATTACTAACCTCTCATGACGCGGAATTCAAACAACTCACAAGAAGAAGATCTTAAACAAATTTGCCAACACAGATATGAAGTTAGATCTCCTCTTATGCAGTTCCACTAAGATCAAGCAATCAAGCAACATTTTCGGTGTGACATTTTGGTTTAAATAAACAAAACACTCTTAAAGCAGAAGTGTTTTGTGCAGTGCAACAAAAGGTCGCAATAGCAACGAGGTGAAGTAGATAACCCTGTTTACAGAGGGGTGCAAAGGAAAGAATTACTAGTCAATAACGGTGGATGACATAGAAGCCCACAAAAATAAGCATCTTATTTATTTAAATGGGAAAGAAAGCAAGACGGTAGCATTTCTCAAACAGTGGCTTTGATTCATATTAACAGAGAGATTATATTAACAATAAATTTCATTAAGCATGTAATTTGCTTTTAAATTTGGCATAATTAGATTAACAACAAGTAAAGAGTTGTGCATGATAGTGGACGCACCAGCACCATGTGCATCTACCGATGTATAAAGGGGTGATGCATAGTCTGATGCAACAAAGAACAAACAACCAAGGAGCATATTTGTGTTGGTCCCGGTTTTGTTATCTTTAAACACCTTTCCCTATGTGAGGGCAGCAAATCTAGTCCTGCTCAAACTCTACATCCTTGTCCCCCACCCACAGAATGATCAGCTCGTTACATATGTGCATACTGCATTTGTCATTGTATTCCCTTTGTGACCAACGTCGATGATGTATAGCTAGTCCGTACTACTTTCCCCACTTCCTTTCCTCTCTGAACCACGTCCTAGATTCATGCTATACAACTTTCCCCACTACTTTCCTGTTTGATCCAACACCTAGATTCAAGTGTAGAAGCGGAAAAATCCACATGCAGCTAGAGCAATGCATGTGGATCAAGTAAATTATACCTTAAGGTTCTCGGGGTGTGGCTCAGTGGGCAGCCGGAGGCTGATCTGCCCACACTATCTACGACAACAAGGAAGAAGGGGTTGGAGGCCCTCCTGCTCCACCGCTGGCTGATAGAGAACAGCTACGCCGGTAGTGGATTCCGTCCCTCGCTGACGACAACAACATTAAGCCTCCTTCCTTTCCCCGGCGGATGAGATCCTGCCGGCTCTTTGACCAACGGTGAGGGGAGAGAGAGAGAGAAAGAGAGAGAGAGAGAGAGAGAGAGAGAGATAGAGAGAGAGAGAGAGAGAGAGAGAGAGAGAGAGAGAGAGAGGGAGAGAGAGACCAATGCAGTCTTGTTTAGATATGGAGATGGTGAGAGAGTGTGAAGAGAGCAACTACAAGCGCTAAGGCTCCAATGTGTATAAATATATGGTGGAGAGAGGGTGTGAAGAGAGCAAACCCTTGAAAACAAGCGCCGAGGCTACAACGTATATAGTTGGAGTGGTTTTCTTTTTCTCTCCGTAAAAATTGTTTTAAATTGTGCACGGAACATAACTCTTTATTTAACGTAGTGAAGAAAAATACTAGGGCAATGTTAATACATGAAAAAATATGAACGCTCGAAGGAGTCAACTCGCAATTAACGTTGCACGCTGATACGTCCAAAACGTATCTATAATTTCTGCTTGCTCCATGCCTCTTTTGGGTGATATTGCTATGATATTTATACACTTCCATACACTTTTGATCATATTTGGACTAACCTATTAACTCAGTGCACCCCAGTGCCAGTTTCTGTTTTCGGCTGTTTTTGTATTTCAGGTTTTCACGTTACGAGAACTGCCAGGAAAAATCCAGAAAAATTATATAAAAAATAAGCGTTCCAGAACCTACCGTGCGCCCGAAGTATAGCCGG
>LR738710.1:551080406-551160353 GCA_902687465.1 Secale cereale
GGGGGGGGGCGCCTGGGCCCCCCGAGGCTCCTCCGATGCCCCCCTTTGGCATATATTTAAAGCGTCTCCCGAAACCCTCGAAACAGGAACTCTTTTCGCGATCCCATCTTTGTTCCGCCGCCGCCGCCGCTTCCAAGATCGGGAGCACCAGGAGAACTCTTCCCGGCACCCTGCCGGAGGGGAGGATCACCATCGGGAGCTTCTCCACCACCATGGACGCCTCCCGGATGAGTTGTGAGTAGTCTCCCTTGGACCATGAGTCCATGACCAATAGCTATGTGATGTTCTCCTTCCGTTCTTGTGCTTCACTAATTAGTCCTCGTGAGCTGCCCTACATGATCGAGGCACATATGTAATCGTTATGCTGTTGCTATGATGAGTTTGCTGGGATCTGATGGATTATGAGATTATGTTCAGATTGTGTTTGAGTAATATATTTGATTCACCTCTTTTATATTTATGTTCGTAAGTAGTTCTTGCATGTTCTCCGTTGTTATTTATTGCTTTGGCCAAGTAGTAGGTAGTGACTCCAAGAGGGAACGTTATGCTTGATTGTGGGTTCATGCCCCTCGATGACTAGCTTGAGTGACAGAAACATGAGTCTAGGGGATGTGCTGTTGCCACAAGGGGGAAAACAACGGTGCTTGTGCCCGCGGGTGCAAGGACTGTTTACTTTATGCAAAGTTCTTTTAATGCAGTTGTCTGTTGCATTGAGTTTACACTATGGGTGGGACTTGCAACTTAATACCAGCGAGATGTTCTGGATAGATATCTCAAGGTGGATGATTAGTAGTAGATATTGATGGATTTCGGTCTACTTACTTTGGCGTACCGCCCATGCTTTGAACCTCAACCTTTGTTGCGATGTAATCAACATTGGTTTGCGCACATGGTCCTGTCAATTGCCCAGCTGTAATTCGTTTACCTCACATAGTTGTTTTATCGTCTTTTGGGAGAGAGACATCACTAGTGAACATCATGAGACTCCGGTCCATATTACCATCATTGATCACATCCGCTATTTACTTTTCCGCTATTTACTTACTATTGCAATTATACCTATCACTATTATCACTTGCGTTTGATCCTTTGTAAACTACAAGGCCGGAGGGATTGACAACCTCTCTGTACTCGTTGGGAGCAAAGTTATTTGTATCTGTGTGCAGGTCCACGTTGATTGCTAATATCCGGCACCGTTAGCAGTTGACACCTTCTTGTTGAAACTGGGAGTCTCTGGGAAATCGATCCTTGGTATTACCAAGGGAAAACTTCTGCTACACTACATCTCAAACCTTCCACTTGGGGTAACCAACGAGGGGTGAGAAGCCACCTAGCGAAGCAATTTCTGGCGCCGTTACCGGGGACTCCACTCTTCAGGATAGGGGAGTTGCACGCTATCTTTTACCTTTGCTTTTTAGTCTTGTTAGTTTACCTTTCAGTTTTTGCTTTAGTATCCTTTATCAAAAATTACAAAAAAAAAATATTTTGCTTTTCTGTTAGTAGTCCTTTCTGTTTAGCCAAACATGTTAGGATTTGGTGCTTTGAGGGAATCAGAAGTTCTAGATTTCCATCAAAGGGATGGAGAAATTATGAAGAAGGCATGGGACATAATTTCTGATGCACATAGGAGAATTATGCCTTGGATACCTATAAAAATTGTGCTTAGAAATTTTTACCATGGTCTTTTTAAATGGTGTAAACACTCTCTTGACATTATAGCCGAGGGGGATTTCCTACAATGTGATGAAGCTAGAGCTCTTGAAATTATACATGGTCTATCTAGTTACTTTGTTTATGATCATAATTTTGATACTATCATAGATAGACTTGTGACTATTGAAGAGAGAATGGATGCTCTAGACTTAATGAAAGTAGAGAAACCCAAACCCAATAAGAGAGATATTTTGGAAATAGATAATGATTGGGAGCCTCTTGTTAGGATCGGTATCTCTAATCAAGACTTCCTTGCTTATTGTGATATTGGATCTATGGTTTCTACTATGCCAAAAATTGTTCATGATTCTTTAAAATTTAACATGGATAGATTATCATCTCATCATGAACACACTAATGGAGATATTTCTGAAATCCAGGGAAGAATAAAAGATGTACCAGTTAAATTCCTTAAAGGGATTGCAATGATTGATTTCTTCATCATGGAGCCAAACCAAGGAAATATAGCGCTTGGAAGGGACTTCCTCCGAGCAGTTAAAGGCTTCATCGATATAGGTAAGGGACAAATCCGCTTACGCGGGAAGGCAAAAGGTGTGTACCCCTTTCCTAGAAGGAACAAGAGTGAACTTGTTGAGGAACCATTTGAAGCAATCTATAGCTCCGATTATTATGATGGTTATTGATTCCTCTATGCATTATGCCTAGCTTAAAGGCATAAAAGAAAGCGTGTTTTGGGAGGCAGCCCAATGAATAAATTTATTTTGCTTTTGTTGTTTCTTGATGTTGTTTACTACTGTAGCATCATCATTGTATCTTTGCTTTTCATATTTGTGCCAAGTATAGCCTCTGATTGCTAGAAAGTTCAAAAGTTGTGAGGTGCTGTCCAGGAAACAGATTCTGTCCTTGGATAGAAAAATTTGTATAAAATCACCAGATCATCTTTTTGGTCTGAATTTTTTCGACAGCGTTCTCTATATAATTGTATTTCGTGCATCTGTTCTGAGTTTTTTGATTAGAGTTGCATAAGTGCCCCGAACAAATCATTTACTACCTATTGTTCTGTTTTTCACAGATTCTGTCATGTTTTGCTTTTCCTTCATTTTGCAAACCAAGAGCTTGCTTTTTCTTTGCAAAAACCTTTCGGCAATCTTGAGAAACAGTAGACCTTCAAGAATATCTTTATTTCCAGCAAGGTACAATTATTTTATTATGGGTACTAACCTCGCTAATCAGATTATGATGAGTTATGTATGAAGGGAGTTTTCAAGTGTGCGAGGGAAGATGATAAAAAGATTCAGGAGTGTCAAGCGCTCAAGCTTGGGGATGCCCCCATGCACCCCCAAGAAATATTCAAGGAGACTCAAGCGTCTAAGCTTGGGGATGCCCCCGTGCATCCCCTTCTCCATCAACATTATCAGTTCGTCTTTCGTTCCACTATATTTTAATCACTTCATGTGTTATGTGCTATGCTTGGAGTGTCTTGCTTTTAGTTTCCTTTTTAGTTTTTCATAACGAGTCGGAACTCAACGTTCTTTATGTGGGAGAGAAACACGCTCCACTTCTACCTAGAACATAACATAGAATTTTCATGACTATCTTTGCTGTGTGTGTTCTTTGTCTTTTAATAGCTACTATCATGCTCTGCTCTTAGTATTCATGCTTATCTTTTTAAAGAGCTTTTGTTCAGTTGGTTGCTTGAACTCTCTTTAATTACCATGCTTATCTTATTAAGAGAGTTTTCTTCCGTTGCATTGGTTAATATGTCTATGATAAAGATGCTACATGCATAATGGCGCTTAGTAGTTCAGGTTTTCTTATGGTTAGTCCCAAATAGCTGGGGGAATCCCAATGTGTTATTGGAGTACCAACATGATTTGTTTGCCAATGATGTGGTATGGTTTAGTAATATCTTCCCTCAAGAATTTATTTTGATTGACTTGGCATATGCTCACGCATATTTAAGACTGTAAAGAAAGTCTGTCAAGCCTTGATGATCTTTTGTTTCTGAGTAGCGATATAACTTCCATGCCTGATTCAATGTTGCTTTGTCGCTCTGCATGATTATGACCGTCATTGCTCTCTTAGTTGGTTGCTCCCAGTCTTTTGCTAACCTCCACCTGTACTAAGCGGACTGACTGCTTGTGCATCCACATCCTTTTAAACCAGTTGTGCCATATGAGTCCACCATACCTACCTATATGTGGTATTTCACTGCCACTCCAAGTAAATTTACATGTGCTACCTTTAAAACCTTCAGTTTTTGCAATACATAGCTCATGGGAAAGTAGCTTAAAAACTATTGTGGTAAAGAATATGTTGCTTATGTATCTTATTTTCTTATAAGTTGCTTGCTGAGCGGTAACCATGTTTCTGGGGACGCCATCAACTGTTACACTTTTGTTGTATATCATGTGAGTTGCTATGCATGTTCGTCTTGTCTAAAGTAAGGGTGATTTGCCATGGGTTGAATGGTTTGAGTATGCATATTGTTAGAGAAGAACATTGGGCCGCCAACCAAAGCCATGTATCATGGTGGAAGTTTTAGCTTGGACATTAATCCTCAATCTCTTATGAGAATATGCTTAAGCATTAAAGAGGAGTCCATTATCTATTTTCTATGTTGTCCCGGTATGGATGTCCTCAAGTTGAGATCTATCAAAAACGAGAAATCAAATGCGATCTATCTCCTTGGACCTTTGTACAGGTGACATAGAGGTACCCCTTTGTGACACTTGGTTGAAACATATGTAATGCAATGACAATCCATGGAAATCCGAGCTAATTAGGACAAGGTGCGAGCACTATTGGTATTCGATGCATGAGGCTTGCAACTTATAGGATGTCTTATGCATAACACATATGAAGTACTACTACCGTTGACAAAATTGTTTCTATGTTTTCAAAATAAAAAGCTCTAGCACATGAGTAATCCCTGCTTCCCTCTGCGAAGGGCCATTCTTTTACTTTTATGTTGAGTCTCCACCTTCTTTTTTTTAAAAGCACCAACTACTGAGAGGATGATCGTCATTCTGAGTGTAATGTGCATTGTCCCAAAGTAGCATTGTCTTTTGCATGATTGTGATATCGTTTATTCTGAAATCATTGTATCTAGTCATCACTTAAACCTTGAAGGTGCCCCTGCATTTATGCTTCATTAAAGGGGGCAAGCTAGATATCGCTTTATCATATTTGCACATCATGTTCATTGCAAATCTATTTGAAGTTTCAGTATCATATTGTAAAACTTTCAGTTCTTTGTGATTTTCTCATGAGGAAACTTAATTACTACAGATTCATTGTCTCAGTAAGCTTTTGTCATATGACTATGAAAAATTCCTATATGGTTAATAGCATGTCACCACAGAAATTATTCTTGTTATCATTTACCTACTCGAGGACGAGCAGGAATTAAGCTTGGGGATGTTGATACGTCCAAAACGTATCTATAATTTCTGCTTGCTCCATGCCTCTTTTGGGTGATATTGCTATGATATTTATACACTTCCATACACTTTTCATCATATTTGGACTAACCTATTAACTCAGTGCACCCCAGTGTCAGTTTCTGTTTTCGGCTGTTTTTGTATTTCAGGTTTTCACGTTACGAGAACTGTCAGGAAAAATCCAGAAAATTATATAAAAAATCAGCGTTCCAGAACCTACCGTGCGCCCGAAGGACAGCCGGGGGGGGGGCACACCAGGGCTCCAGGCGCCCTGGCGGCGCGCCCCCCCTAGGCCGCGCCGGGGGGGGCGCCTGGGCCCCCCGAGGCTCCTCCGATGCCCCCCTTTGGCATATATTTAAAGCGTCTCCCGAAACCCTCGAAACAGGAACTCTTTTCGCGATCCCATCTCTGTTCCGCCGCCGCCGCCGCTTCCAAGATCGGGAGCACCAGGAGAACTCTTCCCGGCACCCTGCCGGAGGGGAGGATCACCATCGGGAGCTTCTCCACCACCATGGACGCCTCCCGGATGAGTTGTGAGTAGTCTCCCTTGGACCATGAGTCCATGACCAGTAGCTATGTGATGTTCTCCTCCCGTTCTTGTGCTTCACTAATTAGTCCTCGTGAGCTGCCCTACATGATCGAGGCACATTTGTAATCCTTATGCTGATGCTATGATGAGTGTGCTGGGATCCGATGGATTATGAGATTATGTTCAGATTGTGTTTGAGTAATATATTTGATTCACCTCTTTTATATTTATGTTCGTAAGTAATTCTTGCATGTTCTCCGTTGTTATTTATTGCTTTGGCCAAGTAGTAGGTAGTGACTCCAAGAGGGAACGTTATGCTTGATTGTGGGTTCATGCCCCTCGGTGACTAGCTTGAGTGACAGAAACATGAGTCTAGGGGATGTGCTGTTGCCACAAGGGGGAAAACAACGGTGCTTGTGCCCGCGGGTGCAAGGACTGTTTACTTTACGCAAAGTTATTTTAATGCAGTTGTCTGTTGCATTGAGTTTACACTATGGGTGCGACTCGCAACTTAATACCAGCGAGATGTTCTGGATAGATATCTCAAGGTGGATGATTAGTAGTAGATATTGATGGATTTCGGTCTACTTACTTTGGCGTACCGCCCGTGCTTTGAACCTCAACCTTTCTTGTAATGTAATCTGCATTGGTTTGCGCATATGGTCCTGTCAATTGCCCAGTTGTAATTCGTTTACCTCACATAGCTGTTTTATCGTCTTTTGGGAGAGAGACATCACTAGTGAACATCATGAGACTCCGGTCCATATTACCATCATTGATCACATCCGCTATTTACTTTTCCGCTATTTACTTACTATTGCAATTATACCTATCACTATTATCACTTGCGTTTGATCCTTTGTAAACTACAAGGCCGGAGGGATTGACAACCTCTCTGTACTCGTTGGGAGCAAAGTTATTTGTATCTGTGTGCAGGTCCACGTTGATTGCTAATATCCGGCGCCGTTAGCAGTTGACACCTTCTTGTTGAAACTGGGAGTCTCTGGGAAATCGATCCTTGGTATTACCAAGGGAAAACTTCTGCTACACTGCATCTCAAACCTTCCACTTGGGGTAACCAACGAGGGGTGAGAAGCCACCTAGCACACGCCTCCCGGTCGCGCTTACTATTGTTCACGTGTGGTACGCGACCCTCCGAAGTGAACAACAACGGAACCACACACTGTCAAAATATTGGAAAGGTGGGTTGCACCATCCTCCAATTTTAAATATTTTCGAGAAATTCATTTTTAATCACTTTGTATGTATACTTTGCTCTCTTTCAATAATGAGCGGGCACTTGTATTTGGCCTAAGTCAGTGTGCCACCGTATCTCGTACTGCTAGCTCCGTCCAGGTTTTTACGCCACGTCATATTTTTTGTCAAAGTTTGACCAAAAAATTTAACTACTCCCTCCTTTCCGGTTTACAGGGCTTAAATTTGAAATCTCATCAACGAAGGCAGATGATGAGTGGAGAAATGTACCCCGTCTCGTAGTTTAAAAAATTACTCAAACTTTAATCTGCATTAATTACAATATATTCATGGACGACCACTAAATTAGTAGGAATGGTTACATGCACTGGTTGGTTTCTTTAGACGGGAAGTAGTGAACTGCGAATACATGCCAACAAAAAATAAATATTATTGGCCTGTTTTTTTATGTGCTCTAAATGCTATAGTGCAAGGCAGCGACCGTGTCTCAGACGGATGTGCGTGTACCCCTTCTCTTCTCGTACGTACTCAATTTATTTCACTTCCTGTGGCTTCCTACTCCGACGATATTCCTATTCTATGAACTTGTGTGTGCGTGTGTGGGTGTTTTTTTAACATTGTGTGTGTGTGTGTTAGAGAGAGCGACACATCGACCTACACAGAGATGGTGTGTAGTACTATGTACTAACTACGAAGCTGCGAAAATCGGTGCATCCTATCGTTTCCGAGCATCCGTTCGGGACAGCTGCCACGCCCGCTCCTGACCACCCTGGCCCACCCAAGGCCCTTCCATCGCCTGCGCGCGCTTCCCGCCTGAAACGGGTAGCGCCGCTCCAGAGAATCAGTGCCGCATTCATGCCCGGGCAGAGCGGACACAACCTCTCACTAGCGCATGCGTTGAAGGAAGAAACAATTTCAATGAAGAGTGATGGTTATTAAAAGTATAGCCACCATGTCACGTGTGTTGTTGGGGAACATGCAAAGAGTGCTACTA
This sequence comes from Secale cereale, assembly GCA_902687465.1. Classification (NCBI taxonomy): domain Eukaryota; kingdom Viridiplantae; phylum Streptophyta; class Magnoliopsida; order Poales; family Poaceae; genus Secale; species Secale cereale. Next base: position 551,088,262 of record LR738710.1, read on the forward strand.
GTACGTGCGTGGGAGCGTGCACCTCTTCTCTTCGAGCATGGTTATTAAAAGTATAGCCAACTACTCTGCCACGTGGTTATTATATGAGCAAGAAGTATAGGCAGTAATAATAACTAATGATCCATCAAATCATGAGGCCCACCTTTCTCTATATTTAACTGAGGAAACAACCATCATTTCACTCGTCGTTTAATATCCATCCGTTGCTACCTCTGCAAATAAATAAAAATCCGCTGCTACCTCCGCAGCATGGTTAATAAGATAGGCATGTCAATTACGACGTAGAAATATCATTCACTGATACAACAAGGCTGGTGATTTAATTTACTTTGTCTCGTTCTATTTTTGTCTCATTTATTCATTTTACATAGGAGCACGTGTAGAGGATGGCTATTCCTTTCGATGGGACTTCTTCATGGGGTTTAAGACTAAACAACTCCAAATATTATTCCCGGTACCCGCCACTTTTAATCGTGCCATCTATGATACTCCCATTACAACAATGAGGTCCACTAGGTCTAGCACGTCCTGCAAGAAGAGATTGCCACGCAAAACATACATTCTTGTTACCTTCTTCCTCCATACTGTATGTACTACTAGTACTAGTACTACTCGTTCTCCTATAAACTTTGCGCTTGGCATCTCAAAAATATTAACCTTGCGCTTGGCTCTTCGCCTCTTTGGGAAGTCGAGAAATGATGGTACTACAATATATGATTCTGGCTATCTAATACCAATTGAATTGCTGCACGTCCATCATGTAGGCGAGGGTCGAGGGGCGAGGGAGAGTGGGTACTACTACGTCCATTTCAATATGGACTAATATGGGGCAAAATGAGAGAATCTACACTCTAAAATACGTCAATATGCAGACTAAAAAGAAACGGAGGGAGTACATCAGTGTTTGGAGTAGGTACCAGTAGTTCATATTCTAATCTGCTAAAAGACATATATTTTAAACAATATGATAATCTCTCTAACCAAGGTAGGGACGAGGACTATATACGTCTAACGGAGGGAGTAGTAAATTTTTCTCCTCGTCCTGCGAGCCACCACGCGCATGGGCAAGGGAGCGGGCGTAGGCGTAGTAAGCAAGCTTCTCCTCGTCCTGCGACTCTGCGATCCACCTCACCCGTGGGCATGGGAGAGGGTGTACTAAGCAAGCTTCGCCTCGGTCCGCGAGTTGACGGGACATATCAAAAGTAGCACAGAGCATCTCTAGTGTATAGACCATTGCCCCTATGGTAGGCCCCACATGGTTTGCCTTTTTTTAAATAACGCGTCAAGTCGCAATTTGTTTGTTCACCTGTATTACACGATCCTCCATCAAGTGGACAACCAGTACACGTGTTAAATTACCATGTGGGCTGCCTTTTCGTAAATAAATGAGCTCCACCATGTACCCACGCGGGTGTGGTTGGGAAAGAGACGGGCGCACAGTATGTGTGCCGTGCGTGCACCTCTTCTCTGCATGCGCGTCCCCCACCTACTTGGGGGTGTGTGTGTGAGAGTTAGAAACCTAGAGAGATATCGTGCGTTCGTGAGTGTTTTTATAGGGGGGTGTTTGATTTCATGAATGTATTTGTGGGAATATGTGTCAATGATATCTCAAACAAAAAATTGACACATGCAATGTGTGTGAAATAGAGGCCTATCTATATCATATATAGAGGGGCGATCCACGAGAAGAAAGGGAGGGGTCATAGATATCGATAAAGTCGAAGAGAGGATCAAGTGTGTGGGTGCGAGATCGATGAAGAGAACCATCGAAATTGTGTGTGTGCACGTCAAAGATATAGGGCGTCTGGCCTACAGGAACGTCAGAGGGCAAAGGGCAAGTTTGTTTGTGATAGGGAGACATGACTAGAGCGCTCGATGTATCGGTGTGTGTGTGGGGGGGGGGGAGGCAGAGAACTAACTAAAGAGGTAGATTGTGTCGTATATGTGTTGAGAAGGAGAGACCTAGCTATGTCTTGAGGGAGATTGGTCGACATCCATAGAAGGATAGGAAATAGGTTGGGAGAGAGAGAGAGGTATAGTGTCAGAGGGGTGGTGGAGATGCTTCCCAGAGATGATGGGAGAGGCCTACTAGACAAACTATGGGTACAACTGCAATATCAAGAAGAGAGGGGATGTGTTTCTGTGTGTGCGTGTGTGTGCGTGCATGATATATGTGTCGGGAGGCATGCATGGATGATGAATGGGGACCATATGTGTTTGGTAAGTAGACCTAAATAGATCGGTAGATCAATTGTTGTGTGTCGGGGGAAGGGAGAGACATAACTAATGAGATAGATCGATCGGCGCGTGGCAGAAACGAGTTATAAACAACCTAGATAACTATATGTATAGTGGGGACTGGTCGGTGTACATCCATTTGTTAGAGGCAAATAAGGACGAGAGAGACAAAGAGAGAGAGAGGGATGGGGCTAGGAGGTGGTGCGATGGGCCTACTATATAGGGGGAGGAGTGTGTGATTGTGAGATTGATGAAAAGACGGGCGAGAGTTTACATGTGTGTGGGACCGTATGAGAGACATGAGGCATGGACATAGAAAGGAGGAGATGGAAAGCGTGTGTGTATGTGGTAGGCTAACATTGCTTGAGAGGTTTATCTATTGGTGTGTGTCAGAAAGAAGGAGTTGTGGTGATCATGGGAGTACGACATAAAGAAAATAAATGAATGTGTGCGATGGATTGAATGATGAGGGAGGGGAGGGCGAGGAGGGTGTGTGCATGCTCGAGAGAAAGTTAGCGCTAGCTACAAAAGTTAGAGGATTGTGTGGGTGTAAGAGAGTAACAAATATCATATTCGATATGAAAGTGGCTTCATATGTTTGAATAAGAGATCATAGTGTTATAAACTTATGCATGCATGAATATAGCGGTGATACTCGTGGTGTGATTTTGGACATGTGATAATGTGTGGCGTTTGCAACTCACAACTAAATATCGAACAATCTAAACCATACTATTTACCGAACAATCTCACACTTTTTTTGAATTTGTGATAGCGTGTGGCGTTTGCAGCTCACAACTAAATATCGAACAATCTAAACCATACATTATGTGATATCGAACAATCTCACAATTTATTTGCATTTGTGATAATGTGTGGTGTTAGCAACACACGGCTAAATACTTGTAGGTGTAGGGGGCGGGGCGTCGTACATTATATGATAAACACATTATACATCTGAGACATGGTTTAGATTATGAAGTCTTCACTAGAGCTTGAAATGCAGATTTGAAATCAACCACAAGTGGATTCAAAAATCGAGTTCAAGTTCATATAGTACACATAGTTCATATCAAACTCGACAGTAATCATGTGGTGTGATGTGAAGGTAATATACAGACGATGGCTTAACTTGACAATAATGATGATTGTAGATCTTGTTAAAATAGAAAACAAATTCAAATGGTTTAACTTGACAACAGTCATGATTGCAGATCTTATTCAAATAGAGAAACGAATTCAAATTTAGTTCATATTGAAGCAGTGGTATATATGTTTCGAATGCACTAATATGTTCATTTGAATAAAGGTTACACGCATTATACACTCAGCGATTTTTTTAATTGAACATAACATGGATTCAAAGTTTTGAATGGCATTTGTATTAACTCATACAGTAAAACGGGACTAGAGTCTCTTGTGTGGTGCAAATTGATTTCATTCTGTTTTTTTCGTCGAGGAAAGTGCGAATTGACTTGGTACAGTATACGTTACGCTTGTCCGGAAATTTCAACCCATGCCTTGTTATGCCGAAATTTTTGATATCTCTTTGTCTCGATGTGCTCCTAAAATTCCGTCCATCTCAACCCGCGCCTTGCTATCCCAAAATTACAATGCGCGCGAAAACTCCCACGTCCTACGAGATCCCGACATGGCTCTCGCTAGTAATATTGTAAAACGGGACATGGCTCTCTCTTATGGGGTGCAAATTGTCTTTTTTTGTACACATTAAGCTTGTTTCCCCAAAATTTCAAGCCGCGCCTTGTTATGCCGAAATTTCAAGCTAGCATTTCTATCTATTGTGCTACGAAACTCCCGCCTCTCCAACCCACAGCTAGTTGTCCTGAAATTTTAAGATATATCTCCTCGTTGTGCTCGAAAAACTCCCTCCATCTCAACCGCACGTTGCCATCCCAAAATTACAACGCGTGCGAAAACTCCCACGCGAAATTCCCGTGATATCCCTGAACTGAAAGAACCACCTAGTTCAGATCGGTGGGGGTATTTTCGTAACTTACCCCATATTTCGGACAAGCGCACCCCTAAGCCATGGTTCCCCCCTCCTATCCCCTGAGCCGCCCCCGTTCAAACACCGAGGCCGCAAAAACCCGTGAAGCCCCACACCCTCCTCCGTCCATCGCCCAGCCGGAGCCTCTTCCCCGAAAACATCGTCCATCGCATAAGCTCGACGTCCCTCATCCACCGCACCGGATGAGGGTCCGTCGTTGATCTCGTCATCCCGCCAGTTCAACCACCCCATCTCCACCTCCAAGGAGCTGCCCCAATGTTCGCCTCGTCTTTCATCCCACCTCCATTCCCATAGCGTCGTCTTCACTTGCACCAGTGGAAGAGAAGCACCATCACTGATTCCTCGGATGAAGCTGAGGCCTCTTCGGCGCCACCAAAGAGGTTCTACAGTAATCGATGCATTTTCGTCTTGCTTTGATCTCTTGGTGCCGCCGGTGCTTTGTCTCGAGCAGCCATGGCGCAGCTCCATCTACGGCAGCGCCGCCGGCCACTTCCTTTATGGTGTCGCTCCCTTGGTGGAGACATCCACATCAGTCGGAGCTGCTGCTTCTTTGGCTCTCGCACGCGCTGCTGCTCTATTCTTGCTCTCCGGTCCCCTACCTCGTCTGCTCTTGCTCTTGCTCGCACTAATGCTCTTGCTCTTTCTTGTGGCGCTGCTCCAGTCTTGCTCGCGATGCTACTGCATGAGCAGCAGATCCTGCTCTCGCTCGAGCCCCTGCAGTTGCTACCCGAGATGCTGCTACACGACCAGCTTCCCCGGCTCTCGCACGCGCTGCTGCTACTGCTTTTCTGCTACTAGTGCGTTCAGTTTTGTCAGTAAAATTCAGTTTCGACATTTAAGTTCAGAGATGAGCGGCTGATGTATTTTACATCTAGCACTTTGTGGTTATATATTTTACATCATCTATTGGAGATGCTATTAGAATTCCATTCACGTTAACGTTGTCTCTCTTGTCCTGCTTCAGCCTCGCCGTCGTACAACTCATTGGAGGTGCTCCAACGACGAAACCCTACATCATAGTGGAGCAGTACCCTCGGCTCCATCTCCAGACGCCTAATATCTTATTCCCCTCCTCCGACAGCCACATCAGCCGGAGTCCTCACCGACCAACCCAATCATGCTGAGATCGACATGGCTTCGCCAAACAGGTTTTACACTTGTTGCATCGCGTTTTTGCTTTGCAAGTTGTATATATTATCCACGGAGCACACGTAGTAACGTGAAATATGATTAGTTTCTCCTACTATATGACAAGTGGTGAGGTACCAGGCAACTTAGCTTTCCGTGATGGACTCTCTTGAATGCCATCATTATTTATTTATGTGCGTTTGAGCTGTGCATTTCTAGATGGGCATGGGAGTTGAGCTAGTAGGGCGGTCGCATGGGTCCAAAGTAGTAGAAGTAGGACAAAAACAATTTTTGAGTGTAGGATTTTCCCTGTTCAAGCCTGCCTACTAGAATCGCCAGTGCTTGAAAGGAAAAGTGAAGGAAAACATAGGAATTGGAAAGTTTCCTATGGTACTACTATTCATGCATTTGGTTCAAAGGAATGGAGCAAAGGAAAACTGTAGGATTTGTTCCTTTAGTGTCTCCTTGAAAGAAAGAACATATGAATATTAATATCCACTTGTCCTCCTTTTCAAAGTCCTATTCATGAAGCACAAGACTAAGAGATAGAAGCATAATAACATTACAACAGTACATTTTCCTATCTTTTGACTTAATCTCACCATGCTTCTTTGCATCCCGTGATCTTCCAATTCTTGTGAACCAAACACCCAGATTGGCAGAAATCTTGTGTTTTTAAATTCTCTATTTTGCATGCACATTCCTATCCTATTCCTATGTATTTCCTATCCCTGCATTGTTAGAATCCTCCAATTCAAAGAAGCCCTTACAGAATTACTTTTGTTACAGATATGTGTCAAAGAAAACCTTGTGTGGTCTATCCCGCTCATGCTGGGCTGTGGTCCACCCTAGCTCAACTGCTCCAATGACGGAAGGGTTCACCACTGCAGGGATCCGCCCTCCCGGTCTTTCGCTGCCTCAGATCAGCTTCCACATCGCCGGCAGCCACGACAACTGCATTACCATCATCAACTGAGCAGATGACCTTGAGGACTACACGGGTCTGCAAGAAAGGTTGCACTCTTTCGTTTCTGCTTATGTTATGCATCGCTTAACATGATGACATGCTACTTTATCGTCATGTTCACCGATTAGACTCCGAGTCAGGTCCATAGTAATGCTCAAACTTGAGTTTTTAAATGGTTGGGGGCTACTTATTGGGGCAGCAATCAGTACTATATGTCTACTATCTGGTTAATCTCGGGTGTCTACTATGAGTTTCATGTTGGGTGGAAACAAACATTAAAGGAGCCATTATCTGTATTTTTTTACTAAAGCTATTATCTGTATGTTATCATTGGTTTTGGGTCTATCCACAGTTTCCTACCATCACTCTGGATTTGTGTATGCACTCCTTACATAATCTCACTATGTTTTATTCATATGCATGTCGATTATTGTACACAATAGTAGTGGACATGTAGAGCAAAAGCGATGAGCTTGTGTGGCAATAAAATTTCAAGCAGACGTCGCTCCATGGTGGGCGCAAAAGCAACCCCCTCCCTCCATTCCAGATTATAATCAAGAGGAAGATAATTGTTTAGAGGGGGATTCAGAGGGAGCATACCACTACTATTTACCCCCTGCTGTCTTTTGCTCTAACTTGGCATGCTGATGTTGGTCATATCATGCATATGGTGCCGTGCGTTGCTTACTTTATACATAAAATAGGTCATCTGGTTAGTTTAGACATGCATTGTGTGAATGTCATCTGTTTAGTTTCTATATCATATATGTGAATCCTGCAATGCCGTCTTGTTTAGCCAGGCATCATATATGTGAAATTTTGCAATGCCATCCTGGTTAGAAAGTCATCTTATATGTGAATTATATCATGCCATCATTTTTTATTACATATTAAATTTGTCAATAATTTCAGTACATTTAATTACTGTTCTTGTGCATCAGCCATTAGACACGGTCATGAAAAAATCTGGAGTGAAAACAAGGTCTTCAGAGCAGACAATGCTATCTGACAAAGCACATGTCTTGCTGGTTATGGATAGCTCCTCGGAGGAGGATTCAGAGACAGATGATAAGTGCTATTCTCCCCCGAGGTGCATGCTCTAACTTGTCAGGGTTATATTGCTCATATCGTGCATATGGTGTCTTGCATTGCCATGTTATTTTCTTAGTTTAGACATGCTTTGTGTGAATGCCACCTATTTAGTGTCTAGTTACCATATATGTGAATTATGCAATACCATCTGATTGCAAGACATTATATATATGAATTATGCAATGCTATATTGTTGCAAGGCATTATATATGTGAATTATGCAATGCCATGTTGTTTAGACAAGCATCATATAAGTGGATCATATCATGCCATCCTTTTTTTGTATTACGTATTCCATTTGCCGACAATGTTTGTATATTCAACTACTCTTCCTGTGCATCAGCCATTTGAATTGGTGATGCAAATATCGGGAGTGAAAAAAGGTCTTCAAAGCAAACAAGTCTACCTACTGAAGAAAATATCTTGCTGGTTATAGATAGCTCCTCAGAGGAGGATACAAAGATAGATGACCAGTCCTATTTCCCCTTGATGGGTATGCTCAAACTTGGCAGGGTTATATTACTCATATCATGCATATATTGTCTTGCAATGCTTAGGTTTTACATCCTATACACAATATTGAATGCCATCAGCTTAGTTGACACATCATATATGCGATTGCCCTCTGCTCACTTGCTTAGTATATAATTCATATATTTGAATTATATCATGCCATGCTATTTACATAGACAACATGTATCTAAATTATGGCGTGCCAACCCATTTTCTAAAGAAATAATATAGTTATATCATATCATCCTGTTTACATAGTCATCATATTTTGAATTATGTCATTCTATCAGTGAATTATTATCATGCCATCATATTTCCATCGATGGCATGTATGTGAATTATGGCATGCCAACTAATTTAATAGACACATCGTATAGTTACATAGTTACATAGTCACATCGTATAATTATATCATGTCATCCTTTTATGTAGTCACCATTTTTTGAAGTACGACATTCTATCTTGTTTAGTTAGCCATCATATATGTGAATTTGTGTCATGCTATCCTGTTTAATTACCTATCATATATGTGAAATTGTTTCATGCTATCCTGTTTGGTTAGACAACATAAATGTGAATTATTTCATGCCATGTTTTCTTCCGTACTATCCATTGCACCTATCTATCATACAATGTATGTACATTCAATTACTTTTCTTGTTTATTAGCCATTTGAATTGGAGAGGCTGGTGGCAGTATGTATGGGAGCAAAAACACGATGCAGATAGAACCACGGTTGTACTTGCCCAAGAACCCGCCCCACCACACATAACCCAGACTCACGCAGATTGTACCCCTACCAAGTTGGACAAAGAACCAGCTACACCCCTTCTAACACCAACCCTAGCAGATAGTAACCCAGTTCCAGTTGACACGACACCGTCTCCACCATAGAGCACCCAAACACAAGCAGTTAGTAAGGCAAGTGCAGTGCCCAAAGCACGAGGACCACCACTCTGAACCCCAAGTCAATGCTTAAAGCAGAAGAATTGTTCTGAGGTCAGGTTTCGTAGCTATGGCTCATACTCCTTTGCTCTTGCATCACTGTATTTACTCATACCAACTAATTTCAAATTTTAAGGATGCAATTGAAAGTCCAATAGCACAACAGGAATGTTTTAAACATGTTTCTTTAACTGTTTTGCTGTTGTAACTTGCTCTATGTTGATTTCAGTTTCAATTGAATAAACAGTTATGTTCTCATGCCATGCACATTACAAGTGTTGTTAGTGCTGTGTAGTTTCCCACACTTATATTCTGCCTATGCTGCTTTGTCTTAAACAGATGTGATTTGAACTGTCTCTATCTTGATTTGGCAACATAAACTAGAATTATATAGACCATACGGTGACCATACTACATAGATATATGTTTGTTTCATGTTGTTATCATGTCCACCTTACAACTGAACTGCTTACCAAAATTAATTTCATATACAACATGGTAAACCTGTGACGTGTCTGCTTGTTTGTCTTTTATAATGCGGACAAAATATTGGAGAAGAGTACCCCCGTTATGCAATGGTAAAGGAAGTAATGCAGATAAGGTTCAAGATAGTGAGACATACCTGTTGGTCTCCAAGAAAGCTGATAAAAACTATCTTGAAGGCAGTGAGACAACCCCAAAGTCATGTCTTTATGTAGTGTTCGAGTTACTGTCCACTACTGCTGGCACAAGCTCTTTGAACTCGCTGCCTGAATCTGTTCGGCTTCTTAAGTCTCAACTTCAAGTTGAAGGACATCGATCAAATGTGCTGCGATAGGAAGCCGAAGGACTGAGGAAGACCCTGCAAAATTCAGAAGTATACTTTTTGGTACAACAGCAAGTGCTGGAGGATTTAAGTGCCAAACAAGAGAAAACTAATAAGCTTGCTAAGCGACTTGCCAGCATGGTGGATACCCAAGATATTGTTTCTTGAGCTCTTGTGAAGTTGTTTCAGTTCTGGACTTGTTTTGCTACGATGTTTATTTGCACTGTCACCAACTTTGACAACTAGTGTATGTAATATACTGCTTTGTTCCCCATATTTACACTGATGGTGAACTTTGATGCCATGTAATAGTCGTAATATCCTAGCGTATGCTGCTTTGTTCCCCAAATTTGTTTGCTTGTAGTTAGTGCATTTCTTTTTCCGATGTTTGCAAGTGGCCACAATAACCTATTTTTTAAAACTAGGCCACAATAACCATGGGCAACATATGGACCGTTGTCACCCTGGTCCTGCTATCTGCTGTAGTGACCATGGGCCTACTACGGGCCTTCTACGGGCCGTAGAATCAATGGGCCTTCTACGGGCCGTATGATCGATTGGCAAAAAATGGGCCAGTAACGGACCGCATTATGGGCCGTAAACGGGTTAGAGTGGCAGTCGTCCATTCATGGGCCGACCATAATGGGCCTTTAATAGGCCGACGATTATAACGGGCTTAATTCTATCGACAAGCATAACGGGTCGTTAATGGGCCGTATTTGATGATGCTATGAAAACAGACCAACGGATTAACGGCCACAAACATGTCGTCTTTAGCCATGGGCTGAATTTGGCTCACAAGCAAAAAATGCCAGTAGCAGACTGTAAGCAACCGAATGTTGTAAATCAGCCCAAAAATAAATGGGCCCTTAAAAGGCTGAAATATAACACGGGCTGGGAATGGCCCAATGGAGTAATGGGACATTAATGGGTATGAAGCGGTATAATGTTCATTATGGGCCAGTTTCACTACAGATCGTTAATGGGCCAAGATTTACAAAGGGCCTCATATGGGCCGAATGATGTTATGGGCCGTACGTATGGGCCGGAAGTTAAAAGGGGGTGGACTCATGTTGGACGGCCCAGATGAAGTTAGTGGTCTGAATTCGGAAAGTCCATAATGGGCCATGAGTTATCGGGCCTGACTGGGCTATATGCGAGCATGCCGTTAGCTGGCTTTTGATGGGCCGACTCGTTAACCTTTGATCAAGTCAAACGAGCCAGCCTTTTGACCTGAATGGGCCACTGTTGGGCCGTGCCACGTGTCGACGTGTCATAGGCGCCTCCTATCCATTGGTTTGTTGACATCTGTCCGCACGTGGAGCTGACACGTGGTTCCATCGGCCAATGAGAATTTTACACATGGAAAATCCCCAGTGGTCCTTGCTGTTAGCGGGTTATTGGATCCAAAACGGGACCCGATAGCTTAACAGTGACCCGTTACAGTGGGATGCCACATGTCGGTTACCCTTGACGAAAAAACTTCCATGACGCACCATTTATCTCCATGGAAGTGAACACTTATGTGATGATAATTTTGGTACTGTCATGGAACACTTCTACGACAACACAGGTATGACTATCTTGATTCTGTCATAAAATCATCCTGGATGTACATGCATGACAGAAAACGTGACCTACTATGAAAAACACATATTATCACGGAAGTGATTTTTTGTAGTGAAGAGACTTACTGGTAACGAGATTGAACTAGGTATGGAGATACCGATGATCGAATCATGAGTAAGTAACATATCATCGGATAAAGGGAATTGCACATGTGATTGACTGAATCCTTGACATCGTGGTTCAACCGACGAAGATGTTCATAGAATATGTGGGAACTAATATGGGCATCCAGGTCCCGCTATTGGTTATTGACTTGAGAGGATTCTTGGTTATGTCTATATGATTCTCAAACCCGTAGGGTCGCACGCTTAACGTTCAGTAGCGCTAGGGTAGTCTTGACATATTAATAGTGGAAAATCTAAAGGTTGTTCAGAGTCTTGGATGGGATCCGAGATATCACGAGGAACTCCGAAATGGTCCGGAGGTAAAGATTTATATATGGGAAGTCATATTTTGGGTTCCGAAAAAAGTTTGGTTTTTTCGGTATTGTACCGGGAAAGTTCTAGAAGGTTCTGGGGGTTCCACCGCGGGGCTCAATAACCTAGGAAGAGCCCATATAGACCAAGGGGTGGGGCTACAGACCACATAGGCTCTCCGCCCCATTCCCCAAGACACACGTTGTTTAAATATAGAGATAAGGTCTTATCTCTAAATTTAAAGGGTTGGATCTAGAGATAATATGTTATCTCCAAATTTAAAGGGATTTCAATCTTGTGGCCGGCCCTAGATGGATTTTAGATGCCCTCCCCTGTACCCTATCCTATATATAGATGGTGAAGGCGTATGGGTGTCAAGTAAAGTCTTTGTAATAGTGTGGATGATAGTTGATTTGATTCTGTCCAAAAAACAAAAAGTTTTGCGTCCAGTGCAGAAAATACTCTAAATTATTAGAACGTGATAATTAGCTAAAATTTGTAGACAAGATTCGAATACAAATTTCTTATGTCTTCCTAAGGTTTTATAATTTTTAGAGTGTCATAAGTATGGTCTTTGTTCAGATCATAACATATTGTTCTGGTTTTGACAGATTCTTTTTTCAATGCGTAAGTTGCTTGTTTTATAGTTTATATGGCTTACATTGGATTTTCTTGATGTTATTTAGGATAATGTTTTGTATCTTTTATTTCAATAAAAGTGTCAAGTATAGCTTTTACCATGCTCAATTTGCAAGATATGTTGGTGTTTCAAAACAGAGAGTTTTTTTTGTTATTGAGTGAATTCTCTAGACAAGTCAAAATGTGATAAAATGTTGAAAGTTTCACAAAATAAGATATGATAAATTTTCTGCAGTATGGTAAATTTTCAGAATTTGTTTAGTTAAATAAGTATGGATCTTGCGTCATCCTTCATAGACTGTCCTGTTCAGATAGATTGTTGTTATGATTGTACTGTTTGCATATGTTTGCTTGTTTAATGATTCTATTTAAGGATAGGAGTACTAAATATGCAGAGGGGTTTAGTATGCAATGTTTACTTATAATTTTAGTGATGTTACAATAGAGAATGATATGGTTTTGCATTGATTTATACTAACTTATCTCACGAGTTCTTGTTGAGTTTTGTGTGGATGAAGTTTTTAAGGATCAGGGAACCGTGATGTGAGAGGAATTAAGGGAACACAAAAGCTCAAGATTGGGCATCCCAAGTAAATATTTCAAGAAGTCTCAAGCATCTAAGCTTGGGGATGCCCCGGTAGGCACCCAACTTTCTTCATCAACTATTATCGGTTAGTTATGGTTGAACCTAAGTTTTCTTCTTCTTTGCATGACATGTGCTATCCTTGGAATGTCGTTTTATTTTGCTTTATATTCTGTTTGAATACAATACTTAAGATCTAAAAAAAATATGAGAGAGAGAGAGTACTCATATAGCTACTTAATAATTTAACTACTCATTTGATCTTCACTTATATCATTTTTGAGTAATTTGTCATTTATTCTTGTGCTTCACTTATATCCTAAGAGTAAATTGTTGAATGAATTGAATATCACAAAGTTGAAATTATATGAGCTTTATATGCTTCAAATGGTTAGTAGTAATTTCACATTGTGTTTAGATAGTAAAGTCTATTGAAGTTTGACAATCACAATATTTGTCAAACAAGCAATTCATGAAAGATACTATATAGAAGAGAAATTTCACATATAAATATGTTATCCTGGACATCTTTTATGACTGTGCATACCTTGTTTTCAAACTTGAGCAAATTAGTTGAAGTTGGACAAGGAAGACAATGTAACCAGTTATGTTTGGGTATATGGATCCTCCAACATGTAGTGTTTGTTTAGAATCTTTTGCTAGCCAGAATCTCTGTACTAAGCGCAAATACTGCTTGTGCATCCAAATCCATGAACCAAGTTTCTTCCGTGAGTGTCCACCATATCTACCTATATACGTTATTACTCTGGCGTTCCAAGTAAATTTGCATGTGCCATCTCTAATACTTCAAATAATCATTTGTTTTGTGTGCCCGTACCGCTCATGGAGCGATGGGGCAGTTAGTATCTTCCATGATAAGTGCGTTACTCTCATGATGGGTGTTTATTCACTTGTCCTTGCACGAGAGAGGCTGGTATAGGGATGCCCAATCCCGTCAATCAAAAAATAGAATAGAATAAAATAAAATAAACTCCCCTTGGAAAGTTGATTGTTTGGAGGGCACCCGTGAATTTGGCTAGCCATGGTTTGTGATTGTATGGCTGAGGGGGGGGGGTAAACTTTTCATTTTCATATGGGAACCGACAATAATGTATTTAGCATGGAAGATGTTGAATACCTTAGTCGTGACATTGACAAGAAAAGCACACCACTCAAAATGTATTCATCTCTGTTTTAAGCAATGGGCTCTGACACCTCTGCAAAACCATGCTTCCCTCTATGACGGGCTTATCTTTTACTTTTTCTATTTATTTTATTTTTGTTGAGTCAATTTCTTTTTCCAGCATATTCTCTAGTTGGCAAGAATCATGTGGCGGGGAAATTATTATTGCTTACAATTATCTCTACGATAGATGAGTTGGGAGGCGAAACATTAAACCCGTATCTTTCTTTGTGCTCGATGGAAACCATTAGTTCTAGAAATATGCTTTCAGTATTAACAATCATTGAAGACTATAAGATAAGAGAGTATGTGGAGCTCTTACTTAGACTTTGTTGAAAATAACATGCATTGAAATTGTTGGTTTACTAAGAACATGGGTTGTTAAGTTTTTAGAGAATGGATTGTTTGAACCATAACATGTGAATTCATTGCTAATTTATCATGATGAATTTTATGAGAGAGAGCTGCTATTTATGATGCTAGTAAAAGTGACTGAAATTATCATTGATCAAACTTATGCACTATGCTAGCATTCACACTTCATAAATTGTTTCTTTCATCATTTACATACTCGAGGACGAGGAGGAACTAAGCGTGGGGATGCTGATACGTCTGCAATGTATCTATAATTTATGAAGTATCCATGCCATGCTTATAATAATTCTATATGGTTTTGGTATGATTGGTTTAAAACTAACCCGGACTGACGCTGTTTTCAGCAAAACTGTCGTTCTGTTATTTTTTGTGCATAAATAGAAGTTCTCGAAATGGTCTGAAAATTTATGTTGGTTTTTGTGGACCAAAAGAGACCCAGAAGCTTCTAGGAAGGACCCGAAGCCTCACCAGGAAGCGCCAAGCCTGGGAGAGGCGATCACCCCCTCCCTCGCCCCCAGGGCGCGCGGGGCAGGCTTGTCCCTCGTAGTCCCCTTGACATGAGACTGATGCCAAAAAATCCTATAGATCCAGAAAACCACATAACTTGACAAAGATCTTACACTCCACCACCACAAGCCTCTGTACCTAAGCAATCTCATATGGAGGCGTTCTGGAACCCTGCCCGACGGGGAAATCACCATCAGAGAGTAGTTCACCCTTTGGGCTAAGGGTATGTACCAGTAGCTATGTGTTTGATGTCTCTCTCATGTTCTTGATTTGGAATAATCTTGATGTACCATGAGGTTTGTTAATATAGCTGGATCATATGGTGTTTGTCCCTCTCTATCTTGTTGTGATGAATTGAGTTTTTACCTTTCAAGTTTCACTCTTATCAGATTGAATACTTTTATGGATTTGAGAACACTTGATGTATGTCCTGCATGTGGATACCCTGGTGATAATGGGGTGTTCTATTGATTCACTTGATATATGTTTTGGCAATCAACCTGCGGATTCCAATAGTGACATTGGGGTAATCTATATATAGGGGTTGATGCACATTTTCGTCCTAGTTTCTCTAGTAGAAATCTTGGGGCACTCTTTCATTTTTTTTGTGTGTTAGATTGAATATTATGAATCTGAAGTTGTTCGATGCATATCGAATAATAAACTCATGAATACTTATGGTGACATTGGAGTATCTAGGTGACATTTGAGTTGGTCGATGTGTATCATATGGTGTTATTTTAGTACGAACTCTAGGGTTGTTTGTGACACTTATAGGGATGGCTCAATAGAATGATCAGAAAGATAACTTCAAGGTGGTTTTGTACCTACAAAAATTTCATCTTATGTTCTCCGCTAGATAAGAATTTTGGAGTGATACTTTCTCGCATGTTGAGAAATTGTTATATGATTCGATTATGTTAGTACTATTTAGAGATTGCACTAGTGAATGAACCCTATGCCTTATTTCCAAGTATTACAATGCTGTTTGTGCTCCGTTTTATCACTTGCTACCTTGTTGTTTTTATATATTCACATTAGAAAAACCTATATCTACTATACATACTACACTTGTATCACCATCTCTTCGCCAATCTAGTGCACCTATACAATTTACCATTGTATTGGGTGTTTTGGGGACACAAGAGATTTCTTGCATTTGATTGCAAGGTTTTTTGAGAGAGACCATATTCATCTTACGCCTCCCACTGATTGATAAACCTTAGGTCATCCACTCGAGGGTAATTTCTTGTTGTCCTACAAAACTCCGTGCTTGGAGGCCCAACATGAGTCTAGAAGAATAGCTTGTGTTGTAGACATTAATCAGCAGTACTGTAAGGTTTCAGAGGAAGACGGCAGAGGAGAGACAAGGCGAAAGAGGGAGGACAGGGGTGTCATATTATTTATATTCGAGAGGAAATAACCGCACCCGATGAATCTGACAGGACGACCATCGTTAGAGGACTTGCTATTCAACGACCGATATTGAATGGCAGTTGTTGAACATGACGTGGCAACCATCATCAAAGATGTGGCACGGACTTGGGCAGGAAACCCCAAATTTTGGACGGGTTTCACCAAACTAGATAAAGTTTGGATCAAAACAAAATCATGGTCAATGGCACTAGATAAGTTTCGTTCTCAAATGAAGTTGTGCATTCGTATCGGAATAGCATGGACTAGAAGATATAGAACAAAGAGAAAAACATGTTCCTATGCATATCACTCAGACAAAAAAACACCCGAGGGAAAACTATGAGTGAAATGCATTCGTACTAAACAACAAAAAACCTTCAAACAAAAGGCAACTAAATTGAAGAAAATGTGGTGGCATGACCCACCATATAAGACCTGGATGGCCCCGAGCGTCGCACAATAAAGTGGCACTTAGTCTAGTTCTTCATCAATGTATTCACTCTTAGAAATAAAATTTCACTATGTCGATATTTTCAAACTCTTTGAGTGTTATGCACCCTTTCCTTCTAAGATGAGGAATTGTTGGTACGGAATTGATGTCTCGATCTCAGTATGCTTGCTGTGAGAGTGTTGCACATGATTGTGTGCAATTTTGATCGCACTTTGTTTGTCGCACAGTAGAGTGATCTTCTTGACCTTGATGCCATAATCCTTCAGAGTCTGCTTCATCCATGGCAACTGAGTGCAACAAGATCTAGCAATAATATATTTGGCCTCATATGTAGATAATGAGACATAATTATGCTTCCTTGACGACCAGCACACCAAAGATCTACCGAGGAAATGACATGTCCCCAAAGTAGATTTCATGTCAACCCGATCACCTGCATAATCTGAGTCTAAATAACCAGTGAGGCCAAACTATGCTCCCTCAGGATGCCATAAACTTAAGGTGGGGTGTGAGCGAAATATCACATCATGTGCTTGATCGCTTGGTGATACGATTCATTCGGTGCAGCTTGGAAATGGGAACACATACAAACACTCAACATAATGTCAGGTCTAGATCCATATAGGTATATCAAAGACCCAATCATCGAACGATGATCTTTCTGATCATAATCTTTATCCTACACATCCGCATCTAGCTGACCATTCATAGGCATAGCTGTTTTGTAGCCTCTATGATTACAATCTTGCATCTTGACCTTATTCAGATAATCTATGATATATTTCTCCTAAGAGATAAAAAATGTTATTTTCCCGTTGAAAAATTTGCAATCCGAGAAAGAACTTAAGTTCACCCACCATTGACATTTGGCTTTTTCGGACATCATTCATTCGAACTCCAAGCTACAAGCATTGTTAGTACAGCCGAAAATAATATCATACACATATATTAGACACACGAATGAATCACCTTTGATAGCAGGCGTGAATGGAGTGGAATCAGTGGATGATGGCTTGAACCCTTTTTTGAACAGTCTTTTTCAATCTAAAAACTTTGTTAAGGAACTTAGGATATTCAAAGCAAGGTGGCTTCCTAACATAAACTTCATCATCAATCTCACCATCGAGGAAAGAACTTTTCAAATCCATTTGATAAAGTAAGTTGTCATTGTAATTTGCATATGCAAGAAGAACGCGAATGTCCTCAAGCCGAGCAACAGGAGCATAAGTTTCACCGAAATCTATACCTTCTACCTGTGTATACCCTTGAGCAACCAATCGTGCTTTGTTTCTCACCAAAATGCCATCTTCATTTTGTTTGTTTCGGAAGATCCATTTCGTTACTGATGATGCTATGCTTCTTTGGATTCGGTCGATTGACTAATTCCCATACACCATTTATTTTGAATTTTTCCAACTCCTCTTGCATAACGTTCATCCAATCGGGATTATTCATGGCTTCTTCGTAATAGGTAGGTTCTGCTAGAGAGACAAAGGAGAAACCACCACAACAGAAATTAGTTAGCCAAATGAGTGCGAGAGTGAGTGGTTGGTTTGTAACCTAGATTCTTGAGATCTTCGAGAATTAATGCAGGATCAACTCGATTTGCAACTCGTGGATGAGGATTTCCTTCTGAATGATCAATTTCCTCAAAATCAACATCTGTATTGGCATTTTCATTGCCATTTTGACCAGGAGTACCATTTTGTTCGGTATTTGTATTGGGATTTGCATTTGGGTTCGGAGGAACATTTTCATCGGTAGTGGTTTGACGTGTTCTTCTTCGAACAGTCAGAGGATCATCATTGGAGGAGTCAGTATCATTTCCTTCAACTTGCTGATGTCGCCGATAGCCATTTGCTGAATAGCATCCCACACATTTGGCAGGTGCTCCTTTTGAGCCATTAGATTCAATGAACCGCACATTTACCATTTCCATAACCTTCATGTGATGAGAGTTATTGTCAGGACCCCGATCCTAAGTCACACCGATCTAGCTGTAACACGTCATATCACTTTGCGGCCTCACGCACGGTAACCCCACGGGTGCCACCTTACCTGGCCCGGGACCGTTTGCGCATTTTGGCACACGTATATGACAGTGTCGCTAGCATCCATATGACAGAGAATCTGGGCCGACATGGCTAGTTATAAACCAAAAGTGGCACTAAATTACAGAGACATGCATCCATGACCCAGCAACGAACGTGTCGGTCATCAACGTATGAACCCAAGTCGTAGCAAGCTACATGGACTTAAAGGAACAACGCGTGACATTTCCCCTAAGGGACAGACACAGGAACGAAGAAGGACACATGTCGGCCAGCCTACGTGTTCCGAGCAGTAGCAAGCTACCAAGGCTCATTGGAATCACTAGGAGGCATTTCCCTGTAAGATAGGCTACCAAAGGAAAACAACTAGGTGTCGGATCCCACACATACCAAGCATTTCAATCATACACGCAATATGCTCAATATGTGCAAATACAACATTGCATCACAACAGAACTCTATGACTCAAAGTACTTTATTTAAAAGGCTCCAAGAGCCATACATAACATATCCATACAGGTAGGGGTCACATGACCCATCACTCAAGTCATACAGTCATACAAACACAAGCGGAAGCTACATGTCTGAGTACAGACAACTTAGAAAATAAAACAGGCTTGGTGTAGCCTGACTATCTACAAGGCCCTTCACAAGCTCCAGATCACCGTCTGGGTGTCAAGCTACTCGTCGACGTCAACGTCTATGTAGAACCCATCAGCAGGGGCAGGGTTCTCCTCTACAACAGTTATTAAGCAAACATGAGTACAAAGGTACTCAGCAAGTCTTACCACAGAACCTATCATACATGCAACATTATCAAAGGGGGATAGTGGAGTTTATAGCAGAATGCCAGCTTTGACCATGGCTAACCTATACTACAACTCTCAACGGATTGCAAGATATTGTTACGAACACGAGTCCTCTACTCACCACATCAACACACTACCGAGGATCCTCTTCCGTCATCCTACGGAAGGGCCATCCACGGCACTCACGCTTATCTTGAGGCTTTTAGTAGTATCCATCACCTTGTCTATGAACTGTAAGAGTAACCAAGTAGTTCGTACCGCGAACAACGGCTATTCGAATAGTTTGATAACCCTGCAGGGGTGTACCTCTTCACACACGCTTCCACCACTTATCGCCGTTTACTCGGCGTGTACTCGGCAACCTTCAAGCGGAAGCCCAGCGAGGGTGTCGGCCACGACCTGACTAACTACTCAAGTCTCTCGTCCAGGTTTATCGCCTATTTGGGTTCCATCCGTGGGGAGATCCGGCCGGGGTGTCGCTCACGGCCCCAAACGATGTGTACATGGTTCCCGAGTCACCAAACGGGCAACCGGTACACCGTGCCACGTACATGTCGCATCACAACCCACCCCGAGGGTCAGCGTTGTGCACGACCTCCAGTAAACTATAAACACCAGAAACTAGTTGCAACTCCTGGACAGAGATCAAGGGTAATTAATAAGCCGAGAGGGTCCATTGGTTTCGGGCCCAATGCATGGTAGTAACTGCAACTTGAACCACACATACAGATCTCAGGTCCTATGTACGGTTCCAATGAAACAACCCACCACGTACTCCTACATGGCCTTTCATCGATACCTTTACCAAGCGTATTCCACACTTCCTTCTCTTTATCGAAAGATTGTTTCACTCTGATCCATCACCCAGATGAACCAGACCAGACACAACTCTAAGCATAGCAGACAACATAAACAAATAGCATGGTGGATCACACATCACATGGCTCAATCAACTCCTACACATGCTAGTGGGTTTCAACTATTTACTGTGGCAATGACAGGTCATGCAAGGGAATAGGGTTCAACTACCGCAGCAAGTAGCAGTTCATGCGTTGTTGCCTTAATGCAGTAAAAGAGAGCAGGAGCGAGAAGATTGGGTTGAATCGGAATGATCAATGATTGCTTGCCTGACAAGGTAGTTGTCGGGTACTGCTCTTCAACTGGATACGCAGCAGTATCCTCGGGAGCAGGACCTAACACAGGGAATACCGACGATACAATCATTAACAAACAAATGCAACAATATGATGCATGTTTATGACATGGCAAGATGCATGTGTGTTGGCTAATGCAACTAAAACCAGAAGGGTTTGAACCTATTTAAAACAAGGATTCAAATTGAAGTTCAAACTATTATTTAAATAAGTGCATTATCATGTTTTTGATATATACAGCAAGTTAACTTGTTCAGACATGCATGGAACCTGTGCCATTAGAAAGATTGGGTTTTTCTGATCATTTTTCATATATAAATCTTTTCCATCTGAGCTATGGTTGATTTTATATGATTTTTAGAAGTTTTGGGTATTTTCTGGAATTTCCTGAATTATTATTAAATCTAAAAATCCCAGAAAAACCTTTACTGCGTCAGTATGGCATCATGCTGACGTCAGCCAGTCAACAGGGCCAGTCCAAGACAAACCTGACTGGTGGGTCCCTCATGTCAGTGTCTCGGGAGCTAATTCCGGTCATAACCAGGGTTGACTGGGTTTGACTAACAGCGGGGGCCCACTGTCAGTGACTGTGGTGACTAAACTAATTACTGTTAACTCCTAATCATCGAGCCACGTCAGCCCGCCGGAGTTTGGCCGGCGGCGACCATTTCGCACGGCGGTGACTCGTCGGAATCCCTATTCCGGCATCCATTTGCCGCGCGGATGGGCTCGGTGTGCTCCTGGTGATGCACTGCATCCAGCGGTGCCACTGGTTGGACGAGGGGTCGCCGGAGTCGACGGCGACGAGCTCGTCCGCGGCGGTGCTCGCACGGAGTTGGTAGGGATGGTGTTGTAGTGCACGGGAGGAGGAGCTAAAGCTCGCTTTAGCTTGCTGGTGACCTACTGAAGCTAACGGCGTGCTCGGCCGCGAGGTATGGTGCCTATGGCCACGGCGGTGAGTTGGCCGGCGGCGGTGATCGTCGGTGAGCAAAGGGGGCGGCGGCTACAAGGCCTAAACGAGCCCGTGGAGAGGGGGGTTCGAAGCGTGAGCTCACAGCGGTCGCAGAGGGCGTCGAAGTGAGCTCGGGGACGGTCGGACGACGGCGTACGGGCGGCGGCGATCTCCGGTGCCGGAGGTTAAAGACGACGGCGAGGAGGATGTTGCGGAGCTCCTGGCGTCGTGTGCGTCGGTGGGGAGCTTCGGGGCGATGCGGCGGAGCTAGTGGTGCTTCGGGGAGGCGAGGGGGTGGCGTAGAGCGCGGTGTCAGCGGTCGTCGGCGACGGGCTCGCTCGGGGGAGCTCGGCGGAGGGAAGAGAGGAGGGGAGAGACACGGGAGAGAGGGGGAAACGGTCGAGGTGGCTCCGTGGCGACGTTCTAGACCGTCCAGAAGGCCGAGGGGCCAGCCAGGCAGGCAGGAGGTGGCCGGCGCATCGGCGGCGCTCGCCACCGAGCTGCTTCGTGCGCTGGCGCGACGAAGAAGATGGTGGTGCCCCTGGTGGGCTGGGCCGGCTGGGCCAGCAGGTAAGTGGGCTCAGGTAAGTACTCTTCCTATTTTTCTTTTCCTATTTTCTTTCTGTTTTATTTCTTTTGCAGCTTTGTTCAATTAATAAAAATGCCTAAACATTTTTATAACTCATGACACTTGTCATATCTACTGTATATAATATGAACAGTAGGAAACATTATAGTTCATGATTATTTGAGCATTTAAAATATTTTATAGCATTTGAATGCCCAAATTCAAATACCTTATGATTTAATCCAAAGCCCTAGATTGTCCTAGAAAATTGTGCACCATTTTTGGCAGAGGTTTAAGACCAAGGCAGAAATGATGAACATTTTGAAGGGCATTTTGGGTACATTGGAAAATATTTTAGCAAACCCTAGTTGTTAGGGGAGGGGTGCTGGGGTTTCTGTTAATCCCATTTCAAGTTTCTTTGAAAGTAAACATGATGCACACTCTAGTCAAGTCCTAATGCAAGTGCTAGCTAGGGATGTGACAGTTATATACCCGATAAGAATCCCACACATTTGGCAGGTACCCCTTTAGGTGCAAACTTGGAATTATGATTCAAATCACGAATATAACAAGGTGCACCAAAAACACATAAGTAAGAAACATTCCGTTTCTTGCCAGTAATAAGCTCATATGAAGTTTTCTTAAGGAACCTGTGAAGATAAACACGATAGATAACATGTTAAGCAGTGTTAATAGCATCAACCCAGGAACGAACATGTGTTTCGTACTCACTGGGCATTATTCTCGCCATCTCAATGAGAGTTCTATTCCTTCCCTCAAATGTATGCACCAGATAACTCATGAGTGATACCATTTTCATCAAGAAAGTCCTTACTATTGGTATTTTTGAACTCCATGCCATTATCACTCCTGACATGCTTGATGTGCACATCATATTCATTCTAAGCTTTCTTGGCGAATCTCGAGTGTAGGTCTCGTCTTCGAGAAAGAATACACAAGTATAGCGAGGGAATCATCAAATATACCCAGACCATAATGACCACCACCGAAGTTGGCATAATTTGAGGCCCAAATAAACCCATATGAATAATCTCCAGAGGTCTTATCATGGTCATGACCGTTTTTGAAGATTGATGCTTCTTGGCCATATTTTCCAGCCTCACACGAATCATAGAGACGATCCTTGTCGAACTGCACATTAGGAATGCCATGAAGATGATTTTTCTTCACAAGTGTGTGCAAGTTCCTCATACATGTGTGACCAAGTCTACAGTGCCTAGCCAACCTACACTTGCTTCTGGAAGCAAGCGAGCTTATACCGAGGGACCCATAGAGAAATCCACAATGTACAAATCATCCTTTCTATTTCCCTCAATGATAAAGGAATTGTCATTGGCCATAAAAACGATGCGTTTGGTAGAAAATAGAACTAGCATGCCTAGATCACAAAGCTTGCCAACTGGCATAAGGTTGAATCCAAGAGACTGAATAACTAAAACATCGTCTCTGTTCTTGTCCTTGGACATAGCAATTTTACCTAGACCGATTACCTTTCCTTTGGTGTTGTCGCTGAAACCAATATACTTCTGAGGTGAAGTAGCTAAGTTGGGGCCCACAAAAAACACCTTGTCTCTGGTCATATGACTAATGCATCCACTATCCATGATCCATTCGGTACACTCGGAGACATAGTCCTACATAAGAATTAGCCTTTCTTAACCACCCACATCTTTTGTGTGTGGCTTCAAAACATATGAGTCGGCAGGATATGATTTCCTTTAATAACCATAAGAATTAGTTCAAGCATAATCAAATGAGTATGCACTGAAATTCTTCCTAGATAGATGAATATGATGGTTTGATGAAGCATGCATGTATTAGTTATGTCGAGTGGGTATTGAGTATTGACAGTAACAAGTAATGCCTCGATAATTTTCTTGGTACCTTTATAGTTTTCTTTGGGGAACCATTCCTGCAGTTCGGACCAACATAGCAAGCAAAAGTCTCACCATGTTGGTTCTTGAACAATCTGTAGTTGTCCAGAGAATCATCATATGAGTGTTCAGGAATGGGACAATCATACCCCGAGTGTAATCCAGGGTCGAGCATTTTGCTCTATGTAGGAACCCACATGGTGTGAGGATATTGATCAGGTTCCCTGTAAGTACCCTTCTTTTTTATGGCGCCTCCACCTCCCCCCTCCCACCCCATGGGGCCTCCACCTCCCACCATGGTAGCTATTAGAATCCCTAGATCTTGTGAAGATGGACCACCTTTTGTATTAGGATTTGAATCCTAGACTAAAGGTGGTACATCAGGTGTGTGCACATTTTGGATCCACGATGCATTTCCCTCCTTCCCGAGACTCCAAGGAATTTTTCTTCATGGCTTATTTCTCCTCTGCTTCCTTCCCTCTCAAGATTGAATCATTTGATTTGGCACCGCAATGTTCCATTGGTGGTTTGGCAAAGGGTTTAAATGTTATGCAACTCAGTACATGATCTTTTTCTTCCTCGGTGGCCTCTAATAAGATTGGACATTTCATTCATGGGCTATGTATCGAATCTGGCCTGATTTAGTCTATCATTTTCATATTACTGAGAGAGCATTAATTTCAAGATGTTTGATTCACACTGGCATGATGATCAACATCTACCCAAACTTGTGGGTCGATCTCCCTAGGAAATTAAATTTAAATTGGATTTTTCTTGGAAGTGGTCATGGCAAGTCTCATAACAATTCTTCTGTCTTGACAAAGTGTAATATTTCCCCTTTGAATCTCCGAGGACTTGGGCAAGGTTGTGGAGCGTACTGTTCAAATCATTTCTAATGAAGCTCCATTGTTACAATTTGGTTCATTCAGCTCTTTGACCTCGGGATTTCTTGGTAATTCCTTTACATTCGGCATAATCTCTACACCAATTAGCGGGCATTTATTTGGAAGGCATGACCGGAAAATTTAATGGCAATAATTTTAGAGAACATTTATTGTAGCGGTTGTTGGCCAAATTCTTGCATTTAATACTTTATATGCGTCAAGCAAGATATTCGGATAAAGACCTCTCAAGTTCATTTTTATTACCCTCATTCTCGACAATGAGAAGGTATATGCTCTTTTAAATCGATGCTCAAGTTGTTTTATATTTGGTCATCTCTCCACTATTTATCCTAGCATTACCTGCTCTAAGTGCTTAAAATTGGGTTACACTTGTTTTGATCATGATTGGAATAATCCAGACTTAACTATGGACATAGTTGATGAGTCTATTTTTGTGCTAAATGCCTTTGTTCTAGCCATACCCATGTACAATGCACTACTGGTTTTCACTGTATAAGTTGTGATCAATTGGGGCACATTTCCGATCGGTGCCACACTATTTCAAAACCTCGAAAGGGTAGGTTTTTTTTTTGGAAAAAGAACATTTGGATGCCACCTCGGGTCACAATGGTTTGGAAAGTTAAGTGGTCTAGTCCGGATATGGTGTGTAGCCCGCGATATGTGCGCACTGTTGGATAGGCCAATCAACTAGGGAATAATTTTGGAGAATCAAGTGAAACAATGGGGATATATCGTTGCCTCTCAATATTTTCCCTCTTTTGCCCTTGTCGTTCTGCCTTCTCAGTTCTCTGACTCTGATGAGATTCCAAGCCAGAATACCATGCAGACTGTTGCTCATTCGTCCTCTCGCCCACCCTTTCCACCTCTGCCTCGAATGGCGAACTCGCTGGTGCTCCCCTACCCGTTCCTTCCATGAGAATTCAATGTCGACCATGGTCCAATGAATTGTCTGCCATGAAACATGGTAGTTGGTGGGAGAACCTTCACTTGATCATACCCGGTATGCTCTTGTCATGGTTGATCTTCCTCCCTCAGATCTCCATAGAGAGCATGTGTTGGCTGTTGTTCATAGGGTATTGCACAAAGATCATGGGGCTAAAAATGATGAACATGAGATTTACCCTTTATGTGTTGGATTGGTTAGATTTGAGAATTCTCTTATTCGTCATACACTGGTTGATACTAGTCTGCATGCACTTGGAAATCACTCCACTTTTACCTTGCTTTGACACGATGAGGGATCTAACATGCGTAAGCCAGTGATAGAGAGAGAAGCTTGGGTCATGCTCCTTGCATTTCCTATGGATTACCATACTGAATATCATCACATTAAAGCGGTCTCTTGCTTTGGTAGTATCACTTACTCACATCGCCATGGTCACTGTAAGGCACGCGTCATTGTGCATGTTCTTATAAATGAAGTTGCTCTAGTTTCGTTCAGTCTTGTGGTGAAAAGGTTTACTGATATCATTGGGCTAGGAAAATATTGGTTTGGCAGTGTATACATCATCAATGGTAGAAATCCTAATCCGGACCTAGCAGCTAACAAAGATGTTCCTCCGTTGGGTGCGTCTCCTCACCGCGAGTAGCTTCCTTTCCTCACTACAATGCAACAGGCACAACACGATGCTCAGGTTTGGCAGATGCAGAATGCCGCTAATGCTTGGGAGGCCGCTCCACCTCCAAAGCAGGGTTGGGGCGAGTAGCCCATTCTGCCTCGTGTACCTGAGCCTTTCCGTGGTTTGAGTTACCGTCAGATGACAGGGTACGGAGGGCCGTCAATGATGGATGGAGTTAAATCTAGCGATGTAGAGCAGGATGAGCACGACGCCATGGTGGAATGGGCTGCAGAAAGTGTGATTAATGGGTCCAATTCTGGTCAGTTTGTTTTTCGTCAGATTGGTACTCAAGAAGTGGAAGTTGAGTTGCTAGTTGTTGAAAACTTTCTTGATTTTCTAATCCATTGCTATTCTACAGTGTTTACTCCTCGAATCATCTTTGTTGCTGGAACTACTGTGAATGTAATGGACGAGTGGAATGTTTGCATGCTTGGTATTCAATCTTTTTTACTTGATCTGATCCGGGTAGCTTGCAACACTAGGTTCGCATTTTCACTTTTGCGCCTGGAGAAGCAGTAATTTTTCTCTCTAAGGAAGTCTAGAGTGCAACGCAAGGGGTCCATTTTGATACGTTTCTGAATGGAAATGCTAGCGTCGATGTTGTGAGTTCTAGTTCCTTTTCCTCCTTGAGCTCATCTGAAGGAATGGACGTCGACATTGCTCTCTAAGAAGCTTCATTGTGCTATCACTCCATTGGATGTTTCTGAAGTCAGACGCAACAATAGAACCACAAGGTACTTAGGTTTCAAGGCCCGCTCACTGTCTAAAAATAAGAAGAAAATATCTCATATAAAACCCAGGTTGGTATCAGCCTCAGAGGAAGTATAGAAGGAACATCCAATGGTGACCGAGGATGAAACTTCTAGTGAGGAGACTGCATCTCACAGTGTGCTAGAACCTACTCCGATTGCTACTATACAGATGGTGGGCACTTCCATGTGCGGTATCCCTAAAGCTAAACTACCGGAGGAAAACATTCTGAAGGACTCGCCTACCACTACTTAGACGAGGTTGCGTGCCATCTATCTTAAAGTGTGTTCTGTGATTCAGTATTTTGAGGTCTCTGCTTTTATATTTTTAGTGTCACCCTGGTTATTTTATCTAAAGTATGTTTACTACGTTATGGAACATCTTATGCTAGAATATGCATGGCATGAATGATGATATCAAGTGTCTTGCGTTGCGTAATAAAATTGATGAATGAAACTGCTTCATTTTTTGTGTACAAGAAACAATAAAAGAGTTTTGGCCATTCTTTCATCCATAAATGTTGTCCATGTCCCTTTGACAAATTTAAATTCATGCCCACGGTAGGCACTTCAGGTGGTCTGATCATAATTTGGTGTAGCAGTCAATTCTCGGGCATGGTTCTTCATAAAATGCCCTTTGTGCTCATGATACAATTTGAGGCTTTGCAATGTAATAAAACTTTGCTCGTTTCAGACATATATGGGCCATGTGCGAATTAGGAGAGAATTGATTTTTTGGACTGGTGTCGGTGTACTAAGGTAGGGGTACCTCAGTACCCCAACTTGTGCACGGGCAGTAGCAGCTTCCCGCGGCAGGGCCTACCACGTGCTTGCCGGAGACCTTTCTGCTCCATATAAAACCATTCAAAAACAAAGTATACAAGACAGAAGATCGAGGCCCCGGCAAGTGGAGCTTGCCGGGAAGGCCGTCCCAGGCTCAAGATTACCTCATTGGCACAAGACCCTGGCAAGTGGAGCTTGCCAGGAAGACTAGAAGATTGTACTTCAGAAGACATGCCTCGGCGCTGCATGCGCCCCGGCAGGGCCCGGGGAGCGACAAGCTTCAGAGCCCGACAAGCTTCCGGGCCCGGCAAGGTCAAGGCCCCGGCAAGGTGCTTGCCGGGGAGAGTTACGCTGTGTGCCAGCGCTCCAGCTCATCGAACCACGCGTCGCCCTGGGGCCATCCCAGGGACGCGTGGCGGATGGCGGTGCAGCTCGGGGAACACGGTGGCATTCCACGGTGACGAAGCCATCGCCGTGGCAAACGGAGACGCAAGGGCGGGCGCTTTTGGGGTCGACGGCGACGGGCATTAAATGCTCTTGTCCCCCACTGTCAAAGTAGGTGATGACCACTGTTCATCCACTGTTGCTCCACTATTCCCGCACTGTTACAACTACCACCACTATTACATTTTTACCCTTTCTCCTACGTTGACACCTGTCGGTGACCCCTTGAGCTATAAAAGGAGGCCCATGCACAACGTAGAAGGGGTTCGGAACCTAGATTACTCATTCGCTCGGTGTAGCTAGTTCTTCAAGCTCCCGAGCCCCAACACTCAATAACAAACTAAGCAGGAGTAGGGTTTTACGCGTCCGTCGCGGCCCGAACCTGGGTAAACTGCCCGCGTGCTCTCCACGATCTGCTCTTCGTGCTCCCTCCGCTCCCTCACCGCAACGACAAGGGGCTCCGGTCCCATAGGTGCTCGTGGTGGACAGTTTCCCCCGACATCTTTGGCGCGCCAGGTAGGGGGCGTCGAGGTTGTGCGAACCTGATCCGGCGTGCACGCGGGCGCATTCTTCATCAACTTCTCCAGTTTCATCAGCAACCTCATCAGCAACATCAGCATGGCCCCGAAGAAGAAGGTTTCGGAGGTCGGAGGCCCGTCCGCGTCTGTTCCACCGCCACCTGAGCCAACGGTGGGTGGAGGAGACGCCGTCGGAAGGGTGGTCGCCGGCGAGGAGACTCGCGGTGCCACCAAATCCAAGGACAAGACGGATGACCGAGCTTCGGTCTCCGTGGATGCGCCACGCCCATCTCAGCAAACAACGACCCAGCAGCGCCATGGCACAGGAGGTGGCATCCGCTTGCTGGGCCAAGGGCAAACCGGAGGCTCGCGGGATGCTCCGGGCCATCGTCCCGGCACGAGCAAGGCGCGGTCGCCGGGGCGGGACCCTGCTCCTTCTAACCCAGTTAGGAGTCCGAGCATATCCCGCTCCTCGCACCGCTCGCCGCCGCTCCCCTCCTCTCCAGCAGAAGCGCTCGCAAGAGCGCAACTGCTCCTCGACTTCCCTCCAGCGGCAGACAAGGCCGAAGACTGGAGGGCAACAATCCAGAGCCTGATCGCCTTCGCCAACAACGACACGCCGCAGCAGCCGGCGACCTCGCGGCCGCGGCAAGTCGATAAGACGAAGGCCGACGGCGACAAGACCGCCGGGGGTGCAACTACGGTGCACTCCCCGCCGCGGAAACAGAAGACGCCGCCCCGCCGGATCAACGTCGACGACGACTCCACGGCGTCGTCGGATCCGCGGGCTCGTCGGGACCAGCGCCAGGTCCTTGACGACCGGCGACAAGAAGACGCTCGAACGACGATCGAGCGCCGCCGAGAAGCTCGGCGACAATCAGATCAACGAGCCGGGAACACTGTCGACGCGCACGCGCCCGGTGAACCAGGCGACTTGCCGTACGCGGCAGGTTGCCCTGCGTTTACCCGCGAGCTGCGGCGCGTCCAGTGGCCCAGCATGAAGAATTTCAAGCCCGACGTACCGGAGAAGTACGACGGCAAGACGCACCCCTCGGAGTTTCTCAGCATCTACACCATTGCGGTGCAAGCTGCCGGGGGGCGCGACGAGAAGATACTGGCGCACTACTTCCCGCTGGTGCTTAAGCCGAACGTTCGTTCTTGGCTTATGCACTTGCCGGAAGGCTCCATTTCTTCTTGGGCAGATCTTTGCCACCAGTTTGTTGGCGCCTTCACGGGCGGCCACAAACCCCACGGCCAGGAGAGTGATCTCCACATTCTGGCCCAGAAGGAAGGAGAACCTCTGCGCAAGTACATCCAGCGCTTTAGCCGCGTACAGCACAACATCCCCGACGTCCACCCTGCTGCGGTTATCAGTGCGTTTCACCAGAACGTACGTAACCGCCGCATGCGTGAGGAGATGGCCATGACCAAGATACGGGATGTCAGCGAGCTCTATGCTCTAGCTGATAAGTGCGCACGCGCCGAAGAGGGGAGGAAACTCCCCGGAGAGGATGCTGGCGCAGGAGGAAGCGACAGCGACGACGCCGCCCCGGCAAAGAAGAGCCGGCGGCGGAATAACAGAAGCAAGAACAAGAAGGAAGTGCTTGCCGTCGAGAAGTCCGGCAAGGAGGCTCCCGCCAAGCAAACACAGGCTGGCGGCTCCGGCAAGGAGCCTGCCCCTGTAGCGGCAGCCGACAAGCAGGACGGCTCCGACAAGCAATACTGCAAAATCCACCGCACCAAGGGCCACGACCTCTCCAACTGCAAACGCGTCGAGTACCTCGTCGAGCAGCAGAAAGCTGAGTACGAGCGGCGCGACAAGGAGAATGCCCAAGGTGGCGGAGGAGAGCCCAGCAAGAAGCGGCCATTCAATGGCCGGGGAGGACGCCGCGGCAAAGCCAAGCAGCGGCAAGGTGACCGACCTCCCCGGGGCCGCGACAAGGATGAAGAAGACGACGACGATGACATGGAGGATGAAGATAACAGCGAGCAGGAGTTCCAGAAGGCCACGGAAGTCCTGTGCGTCGACGGTGGCGCCTCTCTGCATACTTCCCACCGCCAACTCAAGCAGTGGGTGCGGGAAGTAAATGCAGCAGAGCCGCCCGTGGAGTCGCGCAGGCTCCTCAAATGGTCCAGCACGCCCATCATTTTTGATCTTGAGGATCACCCTGACCGCACCACAGCGGTCGGGTGCTTGCCGATGTTGGTCTCCCCCACCATCCGCAACCTCAAGGTCACCAAAATGTTGGTTGACGGCGGGGCCGGGCTGAACTTGATCTCCTCTGCTGTGATCAAGAAACTCCAAATCCCAGATGGCGAGCTCGAAGAGACCGGTTCGTTCCAAGGAATAAACCCGGGGAGGAGCAAGCCCAAGGGGAAGATAACTTTGCCAGTGACCTTTGGCGGGGAGCTCAACTTCAGAACTGAGCGCATCACATTCGACGTTGCCGATATACCATTGCGATACAATGGGATACTCGGCCGTCCCGCCCTCGCCAAGTTCATGGCAGCTTCCCACTACGCCTACAACGTACTCAAGATGCCGGGGCCGATAAGCGTCATCTCTGTCCACGGCGACAAGAAGGACGCGCTTATCTGCGCCGACAAGATATACCGGGACGCAGCAGCCGCGGCGGAGAGCAGCACACTTGCCGCTGAAGCTCCCGGGGGGAAGAAGACCAAGACCAAGTCCGGCAAGTGCTCTGGGGCCCACTCCGGCAACCGCACCTCTTCGGAGTGCTGCGCTGCCGTCGAGGACGTTCCATCGAGCTCCACCGGCAAGTGCAAGAAAGGGATGGCCGCTCCTCCGGCAACCAAGAGGGTGTCCGCCAATGAGGATGGCGCTGGTGGTACCTTCACCATCAGTGCTACGCTTGACAGCAAATAGGAAAGCGCGCTCGTTGCCTTCCTGCGGGCGAATGTCGATGTGTTTGCATGGCAACCATCTGACATCCCCGGTGTTCCCAGGAAGGTGATTGAGCACAAGCTTGCTGTTTGTCCTCATGCGCGGCCCGTCAAGCAGAAGGTCAGAAAGCAAGCCGTGGAGCGCCAAGAATTCATTGCCGAAGAGATCAAGAAGCTAGAAGCAGCAGGACTGGTTAGAGGCGTGATCCATCCCACGTGGTTGGCAAATCCAGTTGTCGTGCGTAAGGCCAACGGGAAATGGAGACTGTGTATAGACTTCACCGATGTGAATAAAGCATGTCCCAAGGATCCATTTCCCTTGCCGCGCATTGACCAGATTGTTGACTCCACCGCCGGATGCGAGCTGCTCTCTTTTCTTGATGCATATTCAGGCTACCACCAGATTTTTATGGCCAAAGAAGATGAAGAGAAGACTGCATTTATCACTCCATGTGGCACATATTGCTTCATTCGCATGCCCTTTGGATTGAAGAATGCAGGCTCAACATTTGCAAGGGTAGTGCACACTGCTTTCGAGCCACAGATCCACAGAAATGTAGAGGCTTACATGGACGATATCGTGGTGAAGAGTAAGAGCAAGGATACCCTGATCCAAGATTTGGAAGAGACTTTTGAGAATCTGCGCAAAATCCAGCTTAAGTTGAACCCCGAGAAGTGCGTCTTTGGAGTCCCATCCGGCAAGCTTCTCGGGTTCTTTGTGTCACAGAGGGGGATTGAAGCCAACCCCGACAAGATAAAAGCCATCGAGCAGATCGAAGCCCCGAAGCGCGTCAAGGACGTAAGGAGACTTGCAGGTTGTGTGGCTGCCCTCAGTAGGTTCATTTCAAAGTCTGCAGAGCGCGCCCTACCTTTCTTTAAGATCTTGAAGAAGGCAGGTCCAATGAAATGGACTCCGGAAGCGGAGGCAGCGCTGCAGGATTTGAAACGGTACCTATCCTCCACTCCAATACTTGTCGCACCTAGGCCACAGGAGAAGTTGCTGCTGTACCTAGCGGCAACCAACCAGGTGGTTAGTGCTGCGTTAGTAGCGGAGAGGGAGGCCGACGAGGAGTCTACACCGCCGGCAAGCGAATCCACCGACAAGCAGGTGGCTGTTCCGACAAGCTCTGGCCCCGACAAGGACAACTCTGCGCAGGAGCAAGAAGAGGTGCGGAAGAAGATGGTGCAGCGCCCGGTGTATTTTGTAAGTTCCCTCTTGCAGGGGGCTAGATCAAGGTACTCCGGGGTGCAGAAGTTCCTTTTCGGCCTCCTCATGGCCTCGAGAAAGCTGCGCCATTACTTCCAGGCACATGAGATAACAGTGGTCACTCGCTTTCCGCTAAAGAGGATATTGCACAATCCAGAAGCAACAGGCAGGATCGTTGAGTGGGCGCTGGAACTGTCGAGCTTTGGACTCAAGTTTGAAAGTACTTCAACCATACAGAGTCGAGCTTTGGCAGAATTCATAGCTGAATGGACCCCGACGACCGATGAAGAAGTTCCAGAGACAAGTGTACCCGTACAAGAAGCGACAAGTGAATGGGTGATGTACTTTGATGGTGCCTTCTCGCTGCAAGGCGCCGGTGCCGGCGTGGTACTCATCGCGCCCATCGGAGAGCACCTCAAGTATGTTATCCAGATGCTCTTTCCCAGGGAGCAAGCGACAAACAACACTGCTGAGTATGAAGGTTTACTTGCCGGCCTCAGGATTGCGGCCGAACTTGGGATCAGGAAGCTGATTGTGCGGGGAGATTCTCAGTTGGTGGTCCGACAAGTTAACAAGAGTTACCAGAGCCCTTTGATGGAAGCTTATGTAGATGAAGTGAGGAAGCTTGAAGAACACTTTGAAGGTCTGCAAATGGAGCACGTTCCAAGAGCTCAGAATGACATTGCAGATGGCCTTTCAAAGTATGCTGCGATGAAGTTACCTGTGGAACCAGGGACCTTCTTGCTCAAGCTGACTCAACCATCCGTTACACCATCAATTGGGCAGTCCAAGAAGAGAAAGTTGGTTTCCGGCGACTACTTGCCGGCGGATCTCCCCGAAACCGCCGCCAAGGTCCCCAAGATCAACGATCAGAACGCTGAGGAACAGATTGCTCCTGCAGATCCTCGGATCTGTACAGTTGAAGCAAGCGTTCCCGACAAGCCTCGCCCCGGTGAGCTTGCCGGGGGACCATCAGCTCCGGCAGAACCAGAGGTCCTTGCCGTAGAAGCTGGGGTTCCCGCAGCGGCCCTCATGCCTTTAGTCCTTGCCGTTGAGCCTCCGGCTCCGGCATGGGCGCAGCAGATCGTCCATTTTCTGCAAACTGGAGAACTTCCCGATGACCCAGCAGAGATAGAGAAAATAACCAGGCAGTCAAGTATGTACCAGTTCGTGGATAACGAGCTGTACAGAAGAAGACTCAATGGTGTCAGGTTGAAATGCATCTCCAGGGAAGATGGACAGAAGCTGTTGGCAGAAGTACATGGAGGCATATGTGGCCACCACATTGGCGCAAGGGCACTTGCCGGAAAGGCGTTCCGGCAAGGGTTCTTTTGGCAAGAAGCCCTCCAAGATGCAACTGCACTAGTAACCAAGTGTGAAGCGTGCCAGTTCCATGCAAAGCAAATTTATTAGCCAGCTCAAGCTCTCCAGACGATTCCTTTGTCCTGGCCCTTCTCGGTCTGGGGGCTCGATATCCTCGGCCCCTTCCCTCGCGCTGTCGGGGGCTTTGAGTACTTGTACGTCGCAGTCGACAAGTTCACAAAGTGTGCAGAAGTGGAACCGGTGAGAAAGGTGACAGCACAGTCAGCAGTCAGGTTCTTCAGGTCGATTGTTTGCCGTTTCGGGATCCCTAACAGGATCATCACCGACAACGGTACACAATTTACTAGTCGCACCTTCATGCAGTATGTCCAAGACCTTGGCGCCAAGGTCTGTTTCGCTTCTGTTGCTCACCTGAGGAGCAATGGTCAAGCGGAGAGGGCCAATGCTGAAGTGCTGCGCGGACTCAAGACAAGAACCTTTGACAGGCTGCGCAAGTGCGGAAAAAACTGGATAGAGGAGCTACCGGCGGCTCTTTGGTCAATCAGAACGACACCAAGTCGAGCCACCGGACAGACACCCTTTGCTCTAGTCTATGGAGCAGAAGCAGTTCTCCCCACGGAACTCGTATACGGATCTCCTCGAGTGCTCGCTTATGATGAGCTCGAGCAAGAGCAACTGCGACAAGATGATGCATTGCTCCTCGAGGAGGAACGTCTCCAGGCTGCTGTACGAGCTGCTCGATACCAGCAAGCCTTGCGCCGCTATCATAGCCGCAAGGTTAAGGCCAGGAGTCTCGAGGAAGGCGACCTTGTTCTTCGGCGTGTTCAGTCCGCCAAGAATTCCAACAAGTTGACGCCGAAGTGGGAAGGCCCTTATCGGGTGAGACAAGTCACAAGGCCCGGAGCTGTCCGCCTTGAGACCGAAGAAGGCTTAACGGTGAGCAACTCCTGGAACATAGAGCATCTTCGCAAGTTTCACCCATAAGGCGCGGTTGCCGTGACCCGCTCCAGCAACCACCTTTTGTACAAGCCTTGCCGCTGTTGCATGTAACCCTTTGTACAAAGCCGGGCGCAGACCCCGTGCATCAGTAAAGCTTTTGTGTTTTGCGCTATTTGCCTCTTCCATGCTCTTCTTTGTTATTTGCATGCATTATTTGGCATCTTGTGCAACACACGTATCCGGTAAGCATTATCACGCCGAAAGGCCATATACTTGTTTCCCTCTTCTTTCTCTTTTCCTCTTAAGCAGAAGGAATGTTCCTCGCGCACAAGTTTGCCGGGGGGGAAGGGGATGGAAGAGGAACCAAGTGCTGTTCAAGAAAGGGAAACCTTGCCGGAGAAACAAGCAATAGATGAAAGCTAAGTTACCAGAATTCGAGCAGTTCAAATTTTTAAATTTTTAGTTATCTTCCTTGAACAACCACACTTTGTATGGAAAACCTGTGCGCGGAGGAACCTACCCGTGGCTAGCCGCACCCTTATCTTGTTTTCGAGTACGCTCAACGACTTAAGTGAGCTGCGACAAGTGTCGCGCCCTTGGTTCGTTTCCGAGTTCGCTCAGCAAGCTAAGTGTGTTGCGACTAGCTGCGGCAAGGTTGCTTGCCGGTAAGACCTTGACCAGCAGGCTGCTCAGAGTCCAGCACTCAGCGCTCGCGGCAAGGACCCTTTGCCGGCAAGCTCCCTGGAAGCGTAGGGTGAAAAACATACAAAGTAAAGGACCAAGACAAGGGAGATAACATTGCACTGATTGATCAAAACAAGATAATATCTTACAAGGGATAACTTGTCGCAATCACTAATAAGTTCGTGCCCATGGCACACTTTGCAGTAACAAAAGAAATAAAAAGGAAGAGGCCTAATCTATGCGGTCGCCTTCAACCCTGGAGATCTTATTCACCTTGGCGATAATATGGGCGACCTGCGCCTTCAGCGCCTCCATATCCACGTCGGCCGGCAAGCTACGGAGAACGTTGACGAGATTTATGCCCGGATTGCGGTACACTATCTTCGTCAGGACGCGCTCCAAGGTTCCCGCGCAGAGCTGGCGCGACTCCTCGGCCAGTTGCGCAGGAAGCTTCTTCTGAAGATTTGCAAGGGCCGGCGCGACCCCTCTGAAGAAAAGGCTGAGCTTGGCGCTGTGGGGGAGGTTTGGATCCGGAGAGTATATAAGATGCTCAACCCTCAGCGCCATCAGCTCCTTGTCGATGGCAGCGGCGGAAGCCACCAAGTCATCGGTCCACACTTCGACGGTACGTCGGAAGTTCTCAGCTGAAGTGGCGGCGCTCTCCACCAGGCCTCGCTCCTTGCGGAGCTCGTCCTTCAGCTTGGTTTCCCGGTCCCGAACGGCGTCGAGCGAGTCCTTCAGCGTGGAAACCTTCAGCTCTGGGTCTGCAATTGAGTCCTTGGCGGCCTTCAGCTCGTCGCCTTGCTTGGAAAGGCGCACCTGGAGTTCAGAGTTTGTGTGGGCGTCCTTCTCGCGCTCTATGTTGAGCGCGGTGACCCTCTCCGTGCTCGCCCTCAGGAACTCCTCCAGCTGCGCAACCTTGGCCTCGAGCTCCTTCTTGGCGGTCTCCGCGGTGGCCGCGGCGGCTTTTGCCTCCTTCAGTTCCCCGCCAAGGGCCTGCTCCCGGGCGGTAAGGTCTTCCTCGTGGGCGTCGAGGTTGACCTTCCGTTGGGTGAGCTCTCCTTCTCGCCGGGACAGCTCCTCTCCGGCGAGTCGCTGCTGCTCCTCGGCTTCGGCCTTCTCCAAGAGCCACTCCTGGTACTCCCCGGCGAGCCTCTCGCGCTCCTCCGCCACGTCACGGAGGGCAGCTTGGTTGGCGGCGCGGAGCTCCGCCGCGCGTTTCTCCATGTCAGCTGCGGCCTTGGCGGTGAGGGCCTCCCGAGATTCGAGCTTCGCCTGCCTGGCCCGGTAAAGGGCCAGGAGCCGGTGGAGCAACTTCTCCTCCTCGGGCTCGTCACCCCCGCCAGGCGCCTCGACAATCTTCAGACCCGCGGAGGCGAGGATCTCTCCGTCAAAGGCCTCTCCCTCCGCGGGGGCTCGCGACGAGGATCCCCACGGCACTTGGATGAAAACGCCGTTGGGAGCCTCGAGGTAGAAGCCCGACTGCTCCTTTCCGGCGGAGGGGTCGGCGGCCGGTGCAGCACTCGATGCTCCTGCCACCTCCGGGCCGGCAGTGCGGTCGCCGTCCCCCTCCCCGGCCGCTGCGTCTGCGATCGGGGCAGTCTCCTCCGCGGCGGGCTCGGCGGCTCCCGCCATGTCTTCGACGACAGGGGCGTTGCCGCCGTCGCCCTGCGTGCCCTCCTCCTCGACGACGATCTCCGTCTCCATCTGCTCTGGGGGAGGAGGATCTAGAAGAAGAAGAAAAAGAAGAAGTTCAAGCAAATATCCAAAAAAGACAAACCCGAGAAGACGGAGTCACAAGGCCTACCTTGGCGGACTTCGTCGACGACGGGCTCCCTCGCCGGGGAGCTCTCCCTTGGCGGGGTGGCCACCCTCGCCGGGCTGCTCGCCCTTGGCGGGGTACTCGCCCTTGGCGGAGTACCCGCCCTTTGCGGAGCGCTCTCCCTTGCCGGAGAGTTCGTCCTTGGCGGGGACGGCGGGGCCAGCGGCTCCTCAGGAGTGATCTCCGGGTGCTCCTGTGGCTGCGGCTCCACCTCTGCACAAGACAAAAACAACAAGATGTTAGTATAAACAAGATCCTTAAGCGAGCCCAGACTTACGCTGGGGGCTGCTCCTCGGAGCAGCGCTCGGGTCCGGCAGGCTCGTCTCCGGCGCGTCTCCCGTCGCCGCGGCGGCCGAGTCGTCCTCGACCTCGACCACGGGAACTTTGGCCTTTTTCGCCACTCGCTGGGCCAAGGTCCTGAAATCAAAGCAAGAAGCAAGATCAGAATCATCAAGGAAAGAATCAAGACAAAGTAAAGGAGATACAAAACTTCAAGTTCTTACTCCTATTCCTCGTCGCCGTCGTCGTCGCTCAGGGCGGAAAAGTCGAACGCCACCTGAGGCGCGTCCGCGCGAGGGGCAGGAGGCGAAGGCTCCCTCGGGCGCTTGGCGGTCCCCGGGGCTGGGGGCTGCGTAGGCCCGGCCCCTGCGGACGCCGAAGCCCGGGGAGCGGGCGGAGCGGCCGCTCCGCTCTGAGAAGACCCTCCTCCGCTCGGCGCTGACGTGCGGGGCGCCTCCGCCGTGGCCTGTGTGCGGGTCGCCCCCGCCGTGGCCTGTGTGCGGGTCGCCCCCGCCGTGGTTGGTGCGCCGGGCGCCCCCGTCGCAGTTTGGCTCCCCCGGGTAGCTCGCGCCGCCCGGCGAGTTGGTTGTTGTCGGGGCGCCTGCGCCCTCGTCCCGGTCGTCGCCTTGCGGAGACGCTTCAGCGGAGATCGTCTGGGACTTGCCCGAGGCGGGGAGGTCTCCGATGACGAAGAGACGTCGTCGTTGTAGAGCCCCAGAGATCCATCGGAGTCCTCGCTGGCTCCGGCGTCCTCCTCCTCCTCGGCCGGCTCGCTGGGCCCGGCGCCCTGCCCTGCGGCCGTGCTCCCTCCGGCGCCCCTGTTTCCTCCGGCAACCTCGCCTCTCGCCGCGGCCTCAGTCACAATTCCGGGGATCCCGGAGTGCCTCAAAGAAGGGACCCCGGCGAGCTCGTCGGGAGGAAGCTGCAGCAGCCTGCGGATCTCCGCCTCCTCTGCTTGGCAGGACGCATCCGCAGCCTCTGCCTCTTCAACTGTGAAGCCAAACTCCCCTGCCGCTGCGGCTGCGGCGCCTCTTCTACCCGAGAAGCTATATAAGCAATCTCCTGCTCAGTGGTGTCCCGGGTGAGCCCCTTGGTCTCCTCCTTGTTCTTCGGCACCTCCACCAGGTTGTCGAAGAAGCTCATGATGTCTGCTGGCTTGGGCGGTATCCATGTGCGGTCGACGCCATGCGAGTCACATGCGGGCATCATTGCGCGTAGGGGATCCCGAGCCGTGCTGTTGCATAGGGGCACCACTCCCCGGGGAGCTCTGAACCACTCTGGGTGGGCCGGGTCGTGCTTAAAAAGTTCCCGGACCATCCCCTTCAGCTCCAGCGACGTGAAGTTGAAGTTTAGCCCTGGGCGCAGTCTCATTATGTCCGCCGCGTTGCCGTACTCCCACGCTGGCCTCTTCCTGTCCTGGAGAGGGGCGATGCGGCGGCGGAGGAAGTCTGCTCCTACTTCTCCCATGGACAACTTGGCTGCCCGGAGACGAAGAATTCTGACAAGGGCGACGTTGAGCTTGATGTCGTCCGAGTCCAGCTCACTCCAGTCCCTGCCGCGCACTATGGCGGTCGTGCGCGGCGCAGTGAAAGGCTGCGGCTCGTCCTCTACTACCCAGCACCAGGCCGCGCGCCACTCCTCCCACTTGCCGCGGAGCTCCCCTCGCAGATAGGACTCCTTCTTGTTCAAGCGGAAGACCCAAGAAATCCCCCCGGAGAGGGGGGCGCCGGCCTCTACTCTAGGCGTAAAGAAGTGCCTAAACAACGCTACATTCGGATAGATCCCAATATAGTTTTCGCACAGATGTGCGAAAACCGCCATCGTGAGGATGGCGTTGGGGGTGAAGTCTAGAAGGTGGTGGTTGTAGGTGTTCATGATATCGCAGAAAAATTCAGAAAAGGGAGGACAAAGGCCGCAGTGGAAGAAAAAAGCGAAGAAAAAGTACCCGCCGGGGTACATGTCCTTGGCGGCGGCGGGATAAGCTCTGGTCCGAGGGTGCGCCTTGGTCTCCTTGGCCCAGAACAAGTAGTACTTGTTCCAGAGCTCCCGCGCACCGAGCCTTGGCGCGAAGACAACGTTCTTCTTCCGCAGAAGGGCAAGCCTCGCCGCCTGCTCGGATTTCTCTTTCTTGGTCTTCTCCGCCTTCGCCTTCTCGGTCTTCGGGGCCATGGCGGAGGCGGCGAGGAGGGGAGAGCGGAAAGCCCGGCAGCGCCGCAGGTGCGGAAGACGGCGGAGGAGGTGTGGAGTCGGAGCGCAAAGGGGAATTTCTGGAGATGGAAGAAGAAGCAATGAAGCCGTAGGAGGGGAACCGCTCCTGCTTCCTCTGCTTTTATGGGGAAGTGGGGGACGTTTCGCTCTTTCCATTAAAAGAACGTGGCCACGTTCCCTCCCACGACGCCGCAATCGACGCGTGCCGTTACGGAGGGACGCGGCGGACGCGGAAGTGGATTCGGCGTGCCGTGGGCCGCGCGTGCCCGCGCACTGTTTTGGGCCTGGCCCAACAGCGCTCGGCACCGTGTGTGGCCCAGGCCCGGGGGCTCCTGTCGGTGTACTAAGGTAGGGGTACCTCAGTACCCCAACTTGTGCACGGGCAGTAGTAGCTTCCCGCGGCAGGGCCTACCACGTGCTTGCCGGAGACCTTTCTGCTCCATATAAAACCATTCAAAAACAAAGTATACAAGACAGAAGATCGAGGCCCCGGCAAGTGGAGCTTGCCGGGAAGGCCGTCCCAGGCTCAAGATTACCTCATTGGCACAAGACCCTGGCAAGTGGAGCTTGCCAGGAAGACTAGAAGATTGTACTTCAGAAGACATGCCTCGGCGCTGCATGCGCCCCGGCAGGGCCCGGGGAGCGACAAGCTTCAGAGCCCGACAAGCTTCCGGGCCCGGCAAGGTCAAGGCCCCGGCAAGGTGCTTGCCGGGGAGAGTTACGCTGTGTGCCAGCGCTCCAGCTCATCGAACCACGTGTCGCCCTGGGGCCATCCCAGGGACGCGTGGCGGATGGCTGTGCTGCTCGGGGAACACGATGGCATTCCACGGTGACGAAGCCATCGCCGTGGCAAACAGAGACACAAGGGCGGGCGCTTTTGGGGTCGACGGCGACGGGCATTAAATGCTCTTGTCCCCCACTGTCAAAGTAGGTGATGACCACTGTTCGTCCACTGTTGCTCCACTATTCCCGCACTGTTACAACTACCACCACTATTACATTTTTACCCTTTCTCCTACGTTGACACCTGTCGGTGACCCCTTGAGCTATAAAAGGAGGCCCATGCACAACGTAGAAGGGGTTCGGAACCTAGATTACTCATTCGCTCGGTGTAGCTAGTTCTTCAAGCTCCCGAGCCCCAACACTCAATAACAAACTAAGCAGGAGTAGGGTTTTACGCGTCCGTCGCGGCCCGAACCTGGGTAAACTGCCCGCGTGCTCTCCACGATCTGCTCTTCGTGCTCCCT
Source organism: Secale cereale (assembly GCA_902687465.1). NCBI lineage: Eukaryota > Viridiplantae > Streptophyta > Magnoliopsida > Poales > Poaceae > Secale > Secale cereale. The sequence goes on from LR738710.1 coordinate 551,130,238, forward strand.
CCGCTCCCTCACCGCAACGACAAGGGGCTCCGGTCCCATAGGTGCTCGTGGTGGACAGTTTCCCCCGACAACTGGCTGTCGATGCTGGAAATCAATGTTGAAGATCTCTGGCTTTTCATGGGTGACTTCAAGTTTATTCAATCTTTGGAGAATAGGAATTTGCTAGGAGGAAATGTGGATGATGTTCTTAAATGAGATAATCAGTGGATTACCTTTGTTGGAAATACCTATCAAGAGCTGGCAGTATAATTGGTCTAACATGCAGGATCAACCACTCTTGGAACAACTAGATTTGTTCATCTCATCCCAAGTGTTGATTTCGGCCTTCTCTAATACCATGGTAAAACCCTTGGCCGACCGATCTCTGACCATATACCCTGTGTGATGTCAATTGACACTACGGTCCCTAAATACAAGATGTTTAGATTTGAAAGTTTCTGGCTATCTCATCCTGATTTCATGACAACAATGGAGAATCCCTGGAATGCCCCTCACACAACTTCCACCCCTGCTAGAAGACTCACGGGAAAACTTAAAAGGCTTAGATACGCTCTTAAGAAATCGAGTAAATCGATCTCTAAGCTAAGTTGTTAATTGCAAATTGTAACAATGTTATGCTTCAACTTGATGAACTGGAAGAGAAGTGACATTTTATGGTCCCATAAGCAAATTTTTGAAGAATCTTGAAGAATCATCTGCTCAGACTGCTTAAATACCAAAATGAGTACTGAAGAAATGATGCACACTCCGTTGGGCTGTCAAAGGGGTGGAAAACACCAAGTATTTCCAAGCTAGGGCAACAGAAAGATTTTGGCACTATTCTATCCCTAATTTAAAATTATCCGATGGCCGTCTTATTGAAGATCATGATAAAAAGGCAGCTACTTTTTTGGAATGTTTCACAAACAGAATGGGAGTTTCAAACACACCTGCCTATGATTTCCAATTATTTGATCTAATTCAACCTATGCCTGGTTTGGATGAGCTCTCGGACTCCTTTGCAAATGAAGAAATTGATCAGGTTATCAAAATAATTCCAGCCGATAGGGCCCCAGGCCCCGATGGTTTCTCTCGGCAATTTCTCAAAGTTTTTTGTATATTAATTTTCAAACTGATTTGTGTGCTAACTTTTGGGAAGGTAAAACTGATATCAACTGTTTAAATACATCACTCATAACCCTTATACCCAAGAAGATTACCCCTGAGACAGTCATTGATTTTTAGCCAATTTCTCTGTTGAATTGCATGCCCAAAGTACTAACCAAAATTCTAGCCGGGAGATTAAAATCTTGGATTATTAAATTTGTGCATAATAATCAATATGGTTTCATGAAAACAACGACTATCCAAGACTACTCGGCGTTGGCATATGAATATTTATACCAATGCAAGCATTCCGGCAGCGACCTTCTGGTTTTGAAACTAGATTCGAAAAGGCGTTTGACAGAATGGAGCACTCATTTATCCCCGGTATTCTCAAAGTCAAAGGTTTGATGATTGTTGGTGCCTATGGATACAACAATCACTGAGCTCTGGGTCATCTTCTGTGCTTCTTAACGGAGTTCCTAGGAAACAATTCAAGCTCTGGGTCATCTTCCTTTCTGATTTAAGACACTACTTTTGGGATGATCCACATCTTAATAAAGGAGTAGACGGTATTATTAGACGTTGTGTACCTGAAGATGAACAGGGACAAATCCTTCGGAAGTGTTACTCCGAAGCATATGGAGGACATCATGCTGGAGATAGAACTGCTCACAAGGTATTGCAGTCTGGATTTTATTGGCCTACTCTCTTCAAAGATGCTCGAAAGTTTGTCTCATCTTGTAATGAATGTCAAAGGACATGCAATATTGGTAAGCGTCGAGAAATTCCTATGAATTATTAACTTGTTGTTGAACCATTTGATGTTTGGGGATTGATACGTCCAAAATGCATCACTATTTTGTATTATAATTTATCCTTATTCGTTGATATATTTCACGTTATGATGATGTTCTTATGTTGTTTTGGTCTATTTTACACAGTTTGCAACTTTCCGGTGCCGGAACAGCAGACGCAGGATTCAGCAGGAAAAAGTGGATACTAAGTTGCTGAAGAAGAACACCTCCAAATTACCTAAAAATTGACGGGAGGTATTTTTCGGAAGAATAACGAAGACACGGAAAAGGGGAGTCAGAGGGGGGCCACAGGGTGCCCAGGCGGCCTGGGAGCGCGCCCCCCCTGGCCGCGCCGGGGGGGCGCCTGGAGCCCCTGGCCCACCTCTGGTCGCCCCCTTTTGCATATATGTTCCCCGTCCTCCGAAAACCCTAGGCACGGGACTTTTTACGGAGTTCCGCCGCCGCTTCGAGGCGGAAACCTACAGAGATGAAAAGGGCATCTCCGGTGGGCAGATTCCGCTGGGGAGATCACCTCCCGGAAGGGGAGATCGTCGCCATCGTCATCACCATCATCACGGGCATCATCGAGATCACCATCAACATCATCCCCAACACCAGCACCATCTCCATCTTCATCCAAATCTCATCTTTCCATCGCAACTCGTGTTGTAACTTGTAGTACCTATCCTCTCTACTCCATCGGTGTTGATTACTACCTTGTGGTGAATGCTATTGAGTTTTGTTGGAGAAATATTATTATGTCTAGATTGTTTATCACATATTTATACCCACTGATCATGATCTCTTTTATGTCTTGTGAGTAGTTACCTTAGTTCTTGAGGACATGGGGAAAGTCTTGTTGTTAGTAGTCATATGTTGTTGAAGTAATATGTGTTGTTTGATACTTAAGTTGCGTTGTCATTCTACTAGTGGTGTTGTGTGAGTCGAACACCCAACACTTCGCCTTATTAAGGACCTAGGAGAATACATTGTGTATAAAGAATGCTTATGGTGGGTTGCCGGAGTGACAGAAACCTGAACCCCAGTTCGCACGCTTTTGCATAAGGGAATAATGGATCCTCGATCGTATTGCTATGGTTAGGCTTTTGCCTTAAATTCTATCTTGTATTTGCGGATGCTTGCAAGGTGTTTAATCATAAGAGTGCATTCATCTTAGTCTAGAGAATGCACTAGCATAGATCCACCCACCAACACTTATCAACACATAACATAGTATCGATACGGAATATGGCGAAAGCACATGACTACCTCTCCCGTGTGTCCTCAAGAACGCTTTAGTCTTTATAAGTTCAGTTGCTAGGCCTCTCCTTTGCTAAGAAAGGATTGGGCCACTTGTTACTCTCAGTATCTTTCATATTATTTACCTTTACATTCCTGTTGCTTATATATCGAGAAAACCCCTAAAAGTTATCTTTCGGTGCTTGCAGTAATTTCTTGCTCAGAATCGCTTGTCAATACCTTCTGCTCCTCGTTGGGTTCGACACTCTTACTTATCGAAAACGCTGCAACAGATCCCTTACGGTTGAGGGTCATCAAGTAACGTTTTCTGGCGCCGTTGCCGGGGAGCGTAGCGCTATTGGTAAAGTGAAACTGGTAAGAAAGTCTTTTTATAATTCTGTTTTTATTTTTTGCTATTGCTGTTCTTTGTCCCTATGGATAACCGTATTATTGGAGCGTTGCTTGCGGGAAGACACCCCACACCTGTGGCGGTTGATCCTCCCCCTACTGAAATTGTGCCTTACAAAATACCAGCTGGCATTATCAATTATGTTTTGGCTAATCATTATGCAGGAGACAGACATCCCGGTGAGCACTTGCTATATTTGTCACGACTATGTTCATTATTTAATCTTGCAGGTGTATCGAGGGAGTTTGTCATGAGGAAATTGTTTGCCGTATCCCTTATAGATAAAGCTTCAGATTGGTATGGGCTTCTCGATAACTCACATTTGCTGGACTGGCAGGAGCTTATGTCTCTTTTCTATACTAAGTTTTATCCTCTTCATGAAATTCATCGAGACAGGAATTTTATCTATAACTTTAGGTCTCGTGACGGAGAAAGCATTGCTCAAGCTTGGGGGAGACTGAAGTCTCTAATGCTCAAATGCCCAATTCATAAGCTTCCCAAGGAAATTATACTTACAAATTTTTATGCCAGGCTTTCTCGTCAGGATAAGGAGATGCTGGATGCCTCCTCTAGTGGGGTATTTCAGAAGAAGAGCGTTGAAGAAAGGTGGGATCTCCTTGAAAGAATCCAAAGGAATACTGAAGATGGGGAAATTGATAAAGGTATTGAACCCGCTATAAATTATGAACATGACTATATTGAGAGCTATGTGGAAACTGATTACTTCGATACTTTTTGCTCTAAGATTGGTCTTGATTCCCATCTAGTGATTGATTTATGTAAGAATTTTGCCTCTCACGTTGATGCTTTTAAAAAGATTAGAGACCAGCACCATGCACCTTTTAAAGAACCACCTATTGATATTTATGTTGCTGAGCCTATTTTACCTGCAGTTATATATGAATAGCCTCATTTTCCCACGCGGATAAAGGAGCACTCTCTTGTGACAGGCATAATAAATAAAAGTGAGAGAAAAGTTGATGAACCTGAGGACCAGATCAGGATCGATCCTCAAGTTGCATTGATTAAAGACCTTGCTACTGACGATGTTTTGGATTCCAATATAACTTTTTGTGCTGTTTCCACTAACCTTGTCACAGCCAAGAACAAAGGCCCAATTTCAGGTACTCCGGTGGTATCTGTTAAAATAGGAGATCACAATTATTATGGGCTATGCGACTTGGGATCGAGTGCAAGTGCTATTCCTTATTCACTCTATGAAGAGATCATCGGTGAGATTTCCCCTTGTGAACTTGAAGAAGTTGATGTTACTATTCATCTTGCAAATAGATCAACTATCTCTCCTATCGGAATTGTGAGGGACGTTGAAGTCCTATGTGGAAAGGTAAAATACCCTACCGACTTTCTGGTACTTGGTTCAGCCAGGGACAATTTTTGTCCAATCGTTTTTGGTAGACCTTTTCTTAGAACTTGTGGAGCTATAATAGATTGCAAGAAAGGTAAAGTTTCTGTTGAATTCGACGGTGAGCCATATGAATTTAACTTTTCTAAGTTCTCTAAGCAGCCTCGTGGTACTGATTTACCTAGTGATGATAAAATTATTGAAAGTATTGCCTCTATTGCTATTCCCCCTGATGATCCCTTGCAGCAATACATGGAGGACCACGAGAATGATTTGCATATGCAGGAAAGAAATGAACTAGATGAAATATTATTGAGGCAGCCTGCTATCCTGAAGCACAACCTTCCGGTTGAACCTTTGGGAATTTTATCAAAACCGAAAGAAGACCCGGTGTTCGATCTTAAACCTCTTCCCGATACGCTCAAGTATGCTTATTTAGATGAAAAGAAAGTATATCCTGTTATTATCAATTCTAACCTTTCAGGATATGAAGAAGAGCGATTATTGGAAGTACTTCATAAACACCGAGGCGCAATTGGCTACACCCTTGATGACCTTAAGGGGATTAGTCCATCTATCTGTCAACATACTATCAACCTTGAGCCCGACGCTAAACCAGTTGTTGATCATCAACGACGGTTGAACCCGAAGATGATGGATGTCGTGAGAACTGAGATTCTCAAGCTTCTAGCCGCAGGTATCATCTACCCTATAGCTGACAGTAAGTGGGTAAGTCCGGTACATTGTGTTCCTAAGAAAGGAGGTACAACTGTGGTTCCTAATGATAAAAATGAACTAATACCTCAGAGAATTATTATTGGATATAGAATGTGTATTGATTACAGGAAGTTGAACAAAGCAACCAGGAAGGATCACTACCCATTGCCGTTCATCGACCAAATGCTTGAAAGGTTATCCAAAAATACCCACTTTTGTTATCTCGATGGTTATTCTGGCTTCTCTCAAATTCATGTTAACACTGCCGATCAAGAGAATACCACTTTTACTTGTCCTTTTGGTACTTATGCTTACAGATGTATGCCTTTTAGTTTATGTAATGCCCCTGCTACTTTTCAAAGGTGTATGTCTGCTATCTTTCATGGTTTCTGCGGGGATATTATGGAAGTCTTCATGGACGATTTCTCCGTCTATGGAACTTCATTTGACCATTGTCTTCACAACCTTAATAAAGTTTTGCAGAGATGCGAGGAGACAAATTTGGTACTCAACTGGGAGAAGTGCCACTTTATGGTTAATGAAGGAATTGTTCTTGGTCACAAGATTTCTGAAAGGGGAATTGAAGTGGACAAAGCCAAGATCGAAGCTATTGAGAGGATGCCCTATCCAAGGGACATCAATGGTATTCGCAGTTTTCTCGGTCATGCAGGTTTTTATAGAAGATTTATTAAAGACTTTTCTAAAACCTCGAGACCCCTCACTAATCTTCTCCAGAAGGATGTTACTTTTGCGTTTGATGAAAATTGTAAGGAAGCTTTTGAAATCCTTAAGAAAGCTTTAATAACTGCTCCTATAGTACAACCACCTGACTGGAATTTACCTTTTGAAATTATGTGTGATGCAAGTGATTTTGCTATTGGAGCTGTTTTAGGACAAAGGGTTGATAAGAAATTGAATGTTATACATTATGCTAGTAAAACCCTTGATAGTGCTCAAAGAAATTATGCTACTACTGAGAAGGAATTCTTAGCTGTAGTTTTTGCTTGTGATAAGTTTAGGCAGTATATTGTTGATTCCAAAGTTATTATTCATACTGATCATGCTGCCATTAAATATCTTATGACAAAGAAGGATGCCAAGCCAAGGCTTAACAGATGGGTACTCCTTCTCCAAGAATTTGATTTGCAGATTGTTGATAGGAAAGGGGAAGATAATCCGGTAGCGGACAATCTTTCAAGAATGGAAGATATACCGCATGACCCCATCCCAGTTAACGATAGTTTTCTAGACGAGCAACTTGCCGTTGTAAAAATACAACCTCTTTCCGACCCTTGGTATGCGGATTATGCTAATTTTATTGTTGCAAAGTATTTGCCTCCAGGTCTAACATTTCAGCAAAGGAAGAAGTTCTTTCATGATTTGAGGCACTACTTTTGGGATGACCCACATCTTTTCAAAGAAGGTCCCGACGGGATCGTGAGAAGATGCATTCCGGAACATGAGCAGAAGGACGTTCTCCGACGGTGTCATGATAGTCCCTATGGAGGACATCATGCCGGTGAGAGGACTGCACATAAGGTTCTTCAATCAGGTTTTTATTGGCCTACTCTCTTTAAAGATGCTAGAAATTATGTTTTAGCTTGTGATAAATGTCAGAGAGTTGGTAACATTAGTAGAAGGAATGAGATGCCTATGAATTACTCACTAGTGATTGAACCTTTCGATTGTTGGGGTTTTGATTTTATGGGTCCTTTTCCCTCTTCGCACAAGTACACTCACATTTTAGTAGCTGTTGATTATGTGACCAAGTGGGTTGAAGCAATCCCCACTGAAAGTGCTGATCACAAAACATCTTTGAAAATGCTTAAGGATGTAATATTTCCTAGGTTTGGTGTACCAAGGTATCTCAAGACCGATGGAGGATCACACTTCACACACAGAGCTTTTAGAAAAGCTTTGGCTAAATACGATGTTAATCATAGAATTGCTTCACCTTATCATCCTCAAACTAGTGGGCAAGTTGAGCTTACCAATAGAGAGATTAAGTTGATCTTGCAGAAAACAGTAAACAGAAATAGGAAGGATTGGTCAAATAAATTAGGAGATGCTTTGTGGGCATATAGAACTGCTTACAAAAACCCCATGGGCATGTCCCCCTATAAGATGGTATATGGCAAGGCTTGCCATTTTCCATTAGAGCTAGAGCACAAAGCTTTCTGGGCTGTTAGAGATCTCAATGCTGACCCAAAACTAGCTGGTGAGAAGCGTCTCATGAACTTGACTTCTCTGGATGAATGGAGAAGCGAAGCTTACGAGAGCGCTAAATGTTCAAGGAAAAGGTAAAAAGGTGGCATGATAGGAAGATTCTGAAACGTGAATTTAATGTTGGTGATAAAGTTTTGTTGTTTAGATCCCGTTTCAGGTTGAAATGCCCAGGATGGGACTATACCTCCTACGTGTCGAGGCACGACTTAAAGGTATCAGCCCAACCTAGAATGATCTCAAGTTTGGTATCTTTGCACAACTCATGTAAAAGAGGGATTAAAATGCAAAAGAAGATAGTTGGCTTACACTCGCCACTTCACACAATACATTACATAAGCAAAACATCGATCAAAACATCACAACCCGACTACGGGCGAAGATCCAAAAGAAAGATACCAAAACAACATAAAGCCACAGGCCTAGATCGAATCCTAGTAGAAACAACTACTGATCGTCGAAACGTCACAAGCAAACGGCCACAATCTTCATCGAGCTCCAAGTGAAGCACTTGAACCAGCTCCTGCATCAATCTCGGCTGAACCTGCATCTGGTGTTGTAGTATCTGTGAGCCACGAGGACTCAGCAATCCCATAACCATGGGTATCAAGACTAGCAAAGCTTTGTGGGTAGGAAGCGGTAAAGTGGTGAGGTTGCAGCAGCGGCTAAGCATAATATGGTGGCTAACTTACGAGTACCAGAATAACATGAGCATCTACGCAAACGGTCGCAAAAGTAGTGATTGCAAAAGATCCTGAACTACATACGAATCAAACATAACCCCACCGTGTTCTCTTCTCAAAGTGAAAAGAGACAGTCACGGTTACTCACACGGTTGTGTGTTTTACTTCGGATCCTCTGTCAAGTTTTCTACAACCGAACATTAACCAATTCCAATCTGCCACATAACCACGGGCACGGCTTTCGAAAGATCATAACCCTGCAGGGGTGTTCGAACTTAGCCCATCACAAGCTCTCACGATTAGCTGAAGTGATAAATATAATATCATCACCCCTTATCTTAGGGAAAATCCGATCAGGCTCGGCATCCCGGTAGCACAAGTCATTTCGACAATGGTAAAACAAGTCCAGCAAGACCTCCCGGCGTGCCGACACCCTGATAGTAGCCGCGCGTATCTCGTCTCAGGCCACGACCGGATGGGCGATTCTACAAGTATACCAGATACCTCGGGTTTCCCCAAGGCGGCCCCGCAGAACCCCCGTTTGGGACCAACACCATCAGCACTGCCCCCCCTGCTATGTAGAATTAAGAATCCTCGGGGATGCGACCCCCTATGCAATTTTAATTAATTAATTAAGTTGTTATTATGAGGCAAATTAAAACCAATGTTGGGCCTTGCTGGAGGAGTTTTATTCAAAGACGAACTGTCAAGGGGTCCCCATCCACCCATCGTGTAAGGAACGCAAAATCAAGGAACATAATGCCGGTTTATCGGCGCCTAAGGTGGAATGAGTGGAACAAAACACCGAGCAAAAGGCCAAGCCTTCCACCCATGCCCAGTATATAGGTGTGTTAATAATAATTATAGATATTGTGATATAACCAACAACAAGTTCCTCCTGGAACGAACTTCATCTTCACCTACAACTAACAACGCTACAAGAGGGGCTGAGCAGGCGGGTAACATAGCGAAACAGTGGTTTTGCTAGGAAGGTGTCAAAGGTTAGAGGTTTCATGGCAACAAGGAGAGGCTGACAATAAAAGATGGGTAGCGCGACATGTAACGATAGCATCGAGACAACTAAGCATGGCAATGGTAGTAAAGGTATCCAAGGGTATGATCATCTTGCCTGGGATTCCACAAGGGAGAAGAACGGATCCATGAAGTAGACGGAGCAACAGACGAGCGAATCCTCACAACTCCGAAACGAAACCGAAGCTAATAAGAGAAGCAACCGGAAAGAAGCAAACAACTCGGTAAACACACAATCATAAACATGGCATACGATGCACATCCAAGTATGATGCATGTCCGGTTTAAATATGCATGGCAAGGCAAGGTGCACAACCAAAACTACAAGTTAAGTGGAGCTCAATATGCAACGAGTTGCATATTGGCGAAACACCACATTGATTTATTTAGTTGACTCTCTTTTATTAACAAGACAAGATTAAATGTTTGTTAACATGGCAAGAGGTGAAGCATAATAAAACTACACTATTTAGACATTTTAAATGAGGCAACAATTCCGGAAAAACCCCATATGCATGTTTAGTAATTTATAAGCAAACAACAATTTAACATTATAATGTTGTCAAATGATGCGGATGACATGATCAAGTTTTATGCAATTTTTATTGAAAGGTTGACATGAAGAAGATAAGAAGCATTTGGTCGCCGTGGTGGAAGGAAAAAGGTGCCACGGCAACAATTCCAAAAATGATGCCACGGCAACATATCGGTTCCGGTAACTCGTTGAGAGAGGCCGGTGCAAAAGCAAAGGGGGAGTGATCGAGTCGAACAAGATGAAAGGTGGGTGATCCCGGCTTCCGGGTTCCCACGGGTCGGCGACGAGGCAACCGAGGAATATGACAAAAGATGAAACGGGCACGGAGCACACAAGGTCAAACATTTCATACAACCACAAGCATCACACGGGTCATCGGCTCGGCGGTTATACCTTCGAAACACTCGTTTCGGGGCGGTTCGAGATCGTAGAGGGACGTAGTGGAAGTAGTGGTACATGGGTCGACGGTAGCGGAAGTGGTTGTTCACGAGGTCGTGGTACACGTCCGTAGAGGGAAGTAGTCGTTCACGTTTCTGAAGAGGTACTTGACGGGTCGTCAAGCGACGGTAGTTGTACTCGTTCCGTAGAGGTAGTTGAGGGTCTTCGGACTTGCCGTACTCGGTTCTCGCGACGGAAGTGGTACTCGCGGTCGTCGAGCGTAGTGGTACTCGTTTCCGTAGAGGAATTAGGCGTCCCGATATCGTGTCGTCGTACTTGACGTAGGGGTACTTGCGGTCTCCTCGTAGGTGTACATGTCATTTTGTCGCCGTGTAGTCGAACTTGACGGTTCGTCGGCGACTCGAAGGGGTACTCGTTTCTTCCGAAGGTAGTCGTGCACGTTCCTGGACAACCCAACAGCACAAGGCAACACAAAATAAACAAAAACGGCAGCACGACGGGGCGACGAGGCCATGGCAGCGGCAACTTGGCGAGGAGGCGATGGAGGCCGGAGCTGCGGGCACGGCGCTGGTCGAAGGGAGGCTGCAGCAGAGCCTTGGGGCGGCCGGCTCGCGGGCGCGCTGGAGGAAGGGGCGCGCTTCACGGCGCGTCGATGCTGGAGATTGGAGGGGCGCCTGGCCAGCGGACGGGGCGCGCCGGCTCGGTGCTGGAGAGAGCACGCTGGAGGAGGGAGGCCGCGGTCGGAGCAGTGCTGGGCGCCATGGCACGCGAGGCGAGAAGAGGGAGAGCGCTGCGGCGCTCTGGTGGAGGCCGACGGGGCGACGCGGGCGCCAAGGCGAGGCGCACTGGAGGCGATGCGGTGAAGGGGCGCGAGCGGCCTGGGCTCGACGGAGGGCGGCGAAGGTGGAGGGCCTGGTCGAGGAGATGGAGGAGGCCTGGAGATCGAAGGAGAGGGAGCGGGGAGATCGGGAAGAGAGGACGGGGATGGGAGATCGAAGGGAGGCTGCGTGGGAGAGGCAGAGGGGCTCGAGGGACGAGGCCCTTGGCGGCGGACGAAGGGAAACGAGAGGAGCGAGGGGGGTTCGAGAATCGGGCTGCTAGGGTTACGGGGAGGTGGGCTGGAGGACGAGCAGCTGGGCCAGGGAGGCCTGCCGTCGGCCTGGGCTGGAATGGCCTAGAGGCCTGGCGGCTGGGATGCTAGGAGGGCCCCAAGCTGGGCTGGTTGCTATAAAAAAACTAAATAACTTCCTTTCTATCACAGGAAAAGAAAGAGAAGCAAAATATTTATTTGGAGGACCAAATAAATGCAAGTTGAGCCAAAGTTTGAATGTAGTTACTCTGGCATAATGTCAAAGCTCCACAACTTCAATTGAAGCAAAAGGATAAGATCAAGGATTAAATATCTTGGAAAAGAACGGGATTTAAAATGCAAGTTTGTTGTGGTGAATTCCAAATTAATGGAATGTTTTATATAGCTCCCTAATATTAGGAGGATATGTTATAAAGAGAAGTCACACTTCCCTCGATTTAAATGGACCGAAGGTCCACACGATTTATTTCGGTTGAGATGCAAAATAAAAAATGACATGATGGCATGATGACATGATGCGATGCAAGAATAAAACACAAGCACAGAAGAAACACACGGGCAACCCGGAACATCTGGAATCTTCGGGAATCTTCTGGAATCTTCTGGGACGTCGGTCTTCGGGCGTCACAACTCTCCCACACTAACAGAGGATCTCGACCCGAGATCCTAGAGATGGCACCGGATAAAAAACGGAAGAGGAAGAGGTAAAACAAAGTTGCTTCTTTGACAGACGAGTGAACCAAAGAACCTTGAGAGGTTGAACAATCTTGAAAGAAAAAATACAACGGAGATGAACGAAGTTAAGAGCACTCCGGTAAAATGAGGAACAAGGAACACCACGAGAACCTTGCAGGTTGAGAAGGCATGAAACAAGAGCTTACAAACCAAAAGAATATGAAACCGCATTGGTATAGCTGAGGAATAAGAATGACAGAATTTGGACAGCACTCCGTCTGAAAATGGAAGGAATTAAAAAGAACTTGTAAAGTTGGAAAGATACTTGATGAAATCAACAACATATTGCCTCCGAAACAATTGAAAAAATGGCACACGGGGTAAGGAAGATTCAAACAGCACTCCGGTTGAGAAGTGAGGCAAAACTAGATAAGATGACGGAACTTGAATGGAGGACACAACACTCCGGTTAAATGATAAGCAAGGGAAAGAACATGATCTGGATAAAACGAGATGATGGTCAAAGAGATCAATATCACAATGCCTCCGGAATGAAATAATAGCATATAAACCAATGAAAGAAATGAATGGAGAAGAAAAATGACAACTTCTCCCACAAATGAATTGAAAGAGCATCCTTACGAAGAAGGGTTGAACAGAATTGTTGGAAATTCAACAACGAAAGAATAAGCTCGTTGTGGGCTTATGGAAAACATCTCAAAATTATGAGGTGACATACTGCCACTAACGGAAACAATTGATTGGATTGAGATCAACAAGGAGATGATAAACTTAGTTCACCGGAAGGATAAATTAAGAACTTGGGTCACTTATAAGCACCATAATAGCAACAATCCTTAGGGAAAGCTTTAAGGTGAAATACAACCCAAGATTACTCCAACGAACAAATTGAATGGTTGGAAAGATCTCCTGAACAAAGAAAATGATGGGTTTAAAAATCTCATTCTTGACAACTTGTGAATCATGAAACATGGAGGAAAATTATCAAGAATGACATAACACCATCTGAAAAGATAAGGTAGAACGAATTGCAATTGGAAAGCATGATGAAGAATGCTTGAGTTCCAACAAGAATCTTGATGAAGACTTCAAGGATGAATTAAAACATGATGAACCACCATGAGAACTCCGGTAATGAAAGCATGAGATGTGAAAGATGAAAAGAATAAGATTCAAGGCCTGCGATGAATTAGATGGAGCTTTGAAATGATGTAACAGAAATAACTTGAAACTCCGGAAAACAAGATGAACAACTTAGAAGCGAGAATATGATATGATGAACAAGCTCCAGACAAAAGAATTAAATCACCTTGAAGGAATAAGAATAAGAATTATGTCATGCATCTGCTTCACCAATTTAAATTGATGACAACCAAAGGATTTGGCATACTACTTATTCTCGTTGGAAAGGATTAAAGAGAGATCTAGCACAAGCTTGGGTAAATCTTCAACGAACCACTGGTAGGATTATGAAAAGAACAAATGAATTAAAACGATAACAACGGGAGAGAAATCTTGAATGAACCGCCGTAATAATATGGAGACGAACGAAGAGACATCGATGAAGAATATCTGGAGGACGAAGTTGAAAACAGAGAATGAAGAAATATTCTGAAATGATGGCCTTCGGAGGATCACAATGGAAAGGATTTATGAAATGCTTCGGATGGTATAAAAGAATTCCTCACAATCGGAACAATAATGAGGATGGCATGAAGCTAGAACCACAACTCAACAAGAGAACGGGTCAAGATTTAAGAGAAACTCTTCTCCGGTGTCCAAATGCTGTGAATGAAGACGAGAAATGCCATAAGAATTGTTGAGCACTTCGGAATGAAGAATTAAAAGGTTGAACCGAAAAAGAATTTGAAAGCGATCTTGGAGAAGGCATGTGACTGATGGAAATCATTCTTACGTCACGCTTGAAAGGAATTTCAAAATAACTCCAGAAAATAATTAGAAGAGTCAGGTAAGATCCTGGGAAAAGACCTGTGGGTTAGGTCCCACTCAAAGAAACCACCGTTGAAAAAAAAGATTGCTTAAGAGATATAGCACCGGTTGAATTAAATGGCTTGAATAAGATAATAATCCTCAAAATAATTTGAATGGATTAAGAATGGAATTATGAATCTTCAGCACTCCGGATATGAATAGCAAGAGGAGCCTGATTAATTAGTGCACCGGAATAAGAAAGCATTGTGAAAATAGGAAAAGGATAAGATCAACACCGAAATCTTGAATTACATCCACCGGCAGAATTGAGAACAAAAGAATGATGAACTTGAAGCTCTTGAGCATCTTCACGATAAATCACCGGATACGAACATTGAAGGAAAAGAATGAAGAAACATCACATGAATAAAATGGATACTTCATCTGAGAATTTCTGCTCCAAGCAGAAGAAGGGTGGGAGGGTGGGGAAAACAAAGACAACTTGAGATGAAAGAAACAGACAAATTGTCAGATTTCTCAACGGCGTCCGTATGGAATAATTTGAAGAGAAGGCGCACCGGTTGAAAAGGATTACCATGAAGATCTCGATGGTGAAGAAGAATTAGCACTCCCATAGAAATATGAGAACACCGATTAGGAAGGGTATGGAATCAACATTTGACATCGAAGCAACTCGAATACCAGAATCAAATCAAAACAAAGGATAGATATGTTTATGAAGAAGATTATATTGCAACACATCTATCCGAACAGAGAATTGAATGAATGAATTCCGCAGGTACATCAACTTGACGAGAAGCCACTTGGAGAAGGAAAAGGTAAATAAAAAGGAACATGGATCAGATAGAACAAATACAAGATAGAAGCTTTGTCCGACATATTCGTGCTGAAAGCTCATGGAACGTGTTACAAAAGGGTTTTGCAATCCCCGGATCAGCATAGCCAAGGACCCTTTAAGATGCAATTCCCGATGAGAACAAGTCCATAAAACCACTTCACTCAATGTAGAACCCCGAACTTCATATCGTGCATCCGTTGGAAGAATGCCTAGAACTACTAGATGAACCCACCTATTAATTTCCGAAAGTTTCCAGTTATGCAATCAGGTGTTGGGGATACATGGGAAGCACCGCGCAATCAATTCTAAACCTACATTCAGCTGTATCCATCCTTCAACACATAACCAGTAGTTCTCGGAAACCGTTTACCTCGGACCTTCGAAACGCATCCACTATACAAGCTATGGCAATACTCCCGAACTACCTCCCCAGTACTGGGTGATGTCGGGGTTATCTTGCCACTAACCGCATTAGGAGAGTTTTCGATGTCGGCCGTCTTAAGTATTCTAGTACTGCCGCGATGGATTTTGACGACAACACCTCGGAGATCAACTCCCCGGGACACTGCCACAACCCCTAATGACAGGAGGCATCGAGAACAATGTTCTCGTCACAAAGACATCGAAATAATCCAAACAATACTCGCGTGATCCTAAAAAAAATTTGGTGCAATTTTTGAAAGTAGAAGAGGCAAGAGTAATCGTCAGGAGTCCTCACCAGAGTGAAAAGAGATGAGGAGCAAAAGAAATCCTACTCTCCGATATATAAATATATAGGACTCAAAACATTTTCAGTGTGTGCCTAGACTCAACCGTCAATGATTCGATCAATCAGTGGGGGCTTCTAGGTCGGAGAAGGCTCTGAATACCAACTTGAAATGCCTAGGATGGGACTATACCTCCTACGTGTCGAGGCACGACTTAAAGGTATAAGCCCATCCTAGAATGATCTCAAGTTTGGTATCTTTGCACAACTCATGTAAAAGAGGGATGAAAATGCAAAAGAAGATAGTTGGCTTACACTCGCCACTTCACACAATACATTACATAAGCAAAACATCGATCAAAACATCACAACCTGACTACGGGCGAAGATCCAAAAGAAAGATACCAAAACAACATAAAGCCACAGGCCTAGATCGAATCCTAGTAGAAACCACTACTGATCGTCGAAACGTCACAAGCAAACGGCCACAATCTTCATCGAGCTCCAAGTGAAGCACTTGAACCAGCTCCTGCATCAATCTCGGCTGAACCTGCATCTGGTGTTGTAGTATCTGTGAGCCACGAGGACTCAGCAATCCCATAACCATGGGTATCAAGACTAGCAAAGCTTTGTGGGTAGGAAGCGGTAAAGTGGTGAGGTTGCAGCAGCGGCTAAGCATAATATGGTGGCTAACTTACGAGTACCAGAATAAGATGAGCATCTACGCAAACGGTCGCAAAAGTAGTGATCGCTAAAGATCCTAAACTACATACGAATCAAACATAACCCCACCGTGTTCTCTTCTCAAAGTGAAAAGAGACAGTCACGGTTACTCACACGGTTGTGTGTTTTAATTCGGATCCTCTGTCAAGTTTTCTACAACCGGACATTAACAAATTCCAATCTGCCACATAACCGCGGGCACTGCTTTCGAAAGATCATAACCCTGCAGGGGTGTTCGAACTTAGCCCATCACAAGCTCTCACGATTAGCTGAAGTGATAAATATAATATCATCACCCCTTATCTTAGGGAAAATCCGATCAGGCTCGGCATCCCGGTAGCACAAGTCATTTCGACAATGGTAAAACAAGTCCAGCAAGACCTCCCGGCATGCCGACACCATGATAGTAGCCGCGCGTATCTCGTCTCAGGCCACGACCGGATGGGCGATTCTACAGGTATACGAGATACCTCGGGTTTCCCCAAGGCGGCCCCGCAGAATCCCCGTTTGGGACCAACACCATCAGCACTGGCCCCCCCTGCTATGTATAATTAAGAATCCTCGGGGACGCGACCCCCTATGCAATTTTAATTAATTAATTAAGTTGTTATTATGAGGCAAATTAAAACCAATGTTGGGCCTTGCTGGAGGAGTTTTATTCAAAGTCGAACTGTCAAGGGGTCCCGATCCACCCATCGTGTAAGGAACGCAAAATCAAGGAACATAATGCCGGTTTATCGGCGCCTAAGGTGGCATGAGTGGAACAAAACACCGAGCAAAAGGCCAAGCCTTCCACCCATGCCCAGTATATAGGTGTGTTAATAATAATTATAGATATTGTGATATAACCAACAACAAGTTCCTCCTGGAACGAACTTCATCTTCACCTGCAACTAACAACGCTACAAGAGGGGCTGAGCAAGCGGGTAACATAGCCAAACAGTGGTTTTGCTAGGAAGGTGTCAAAGGTTAGAGGTTTCATGGCAACAAGGAGAGGCTGACAATAAAAGATGGGTAGTGCGACATGTAACGATAGCATCGAGACAACTAAGCATGGCAATGGTAGTAAAGGTATCCAAGGGTATGATCATCTTGCCTGGGATTCCACAAGGGAGAAGAACGGATCCATGAAGTAGACGGAGCAACAGACGAGCGAATCCTCACAACTCCGGAACAAAAGCGAAGCTAATAAGAGAAGCAACCGGAAAGAAGCAAACAACTTGGTAAACACACAATCATAAACATGGCATACGATGCACATCCAAGTATGATGCATGTCCGGTTTAAATATGCATGGCAAGGCAAGGTGCACAACCAAAACTACAAGTTAAGTGGAGCTCAATATGCAACGAGTTGCATATTTACGAAACACCACATTGATTTATTTAGTTGACTCTCGTTTATTAACAAGACAAGATTAAATGTTTGTTAACATGGCAAGAGCTGAAGCATAATAAAACTACACTATTTAGACATTTTAAATGAGGACGGAAAATAACAACAACAATTCCGG
Source organism: Secale cereale (assembly GCA_902687465.1). Classification (NCBI taxonomy): domain Eukaryota; kingdom Viridiplantae; phylum Streptophyta; class Magnoliopsida; order Poales; family Poaceae; genus Secale; species Secale cereale. The sequence continues at coordinate 551,148,237 of LR738710.1, forward strand.
AAAAACCCCATATGCATGTTTAGTAATTTATAAGCAAACAACAATTTAACATTATAATGTTGTTAAATGATGCGGATGACATGATCAAGTTTTATGCAATTTTTTTGAAAGGTTGACATGAAGAAGATAAGTAGCATTTGGTCGCCGTGGTGGAAGGAAAAAGGTGCCACGGCAACAATTCCGAAAATGATGCCACGGCAACATATCGGTTCCGGTAACTCGTTGAGAGAGACCGGTGCAAAAGCAAAGGCGGAGTGATCGAGTCGAACAAGATGAAAGGTGGGTGATCCCGGCTTCCGGGTTCCCACGGGTCGGCGGCGAGGCAACCGAGGAACATGACAAAAGATGAAACGGGCACGGAGCACACAAGGTCAAACATTTCATACAACCACAAGCATCACACGGGTCATCGGCTCGGCGGTTATACCTTCGAAACACTCGTTTCGGGGCGGTTCAAGATCGTAGAGGGACGTAGTGGAAGTAGTGGTACACGGGTCGACGGTAGCGGAAGTAGTTGTTCACGAGGTCGTGGTACACGTCCGTAGAGGGAAGTAGTCGTTCACGTTTCCGAAGAGGTACTTGACGGGTCGTCGAGCGACGGTAGTTGTACTCGTTCCGTAGAGGTACTTGAGGGTCTTCGGACTTGCCGTACTCGGTTCTCGCGACGGAAGTGGTACTCGCGGTCGTCGAGCGTAGTGGTACTCGTTTCCGTAGAGGAAGTAGGCGTCCCAATATCGTGTCGTGGTACTTGACGTAGGGGTACTTGCGGTCTCCTCGTAGGTGTACATGTCATTTTGTCGCCGTGTAGTCGAACTTGACGGTTCGTCGGCGACTCAAAGGGGTACTCGTTTCTTCCGAAGGTAGTCGTGCACGTTCCTGGACAACCCAACAGCACAAGGCAACACAAAATAAACAAAAACGGCAGCACGACGGGGCGACGAGGCCATGGCAGCGGCAACTTGGCGAGGAGGCGATGGAGGCCGGAGCTGCGGGCACGGCGCTGGTCGAAGGGAGGCTGCAGCAGAGCCTTGGGGCGGCCGGCTCGCGGGCGCGCTGGAGGAAGGGGCGCGCTTCGCGGCGCGTCGATGCTGGAGATTGGAGGGGCGCCTGGCCAGCGGACGGGGCGCGCCGGCTCGGTGCTGGAGAGAGCACGCTGGAGGAGGGAGGCCGCGGTCGGAGCAGTGCTGGGCGCCATGGCACGCGGGGCGAGAAGAGGGAGAGCGCTGCGGTGCTCTGGTGGAGGCCGACGGGGCGACGCGGGCGCCAAGGCGAGGCGCACTGGAGGCGATGCGGTGAAGGGGCGCGAGCGGCCTGGGCTCGACGGAGGGCGGCGAAGGTGGAGGGCCTGGTCGAGGAGATGGAGGAGGCCTGGAGATCGAAGGAGAGGGAGCGGGGAGATCGGGCAGAGAGGACAGGGATGGGAGATCGAAGGGAGGCTGCGTGGGAGAGGCAGAGGGGCTCGAGGGACGAGGCCCCTGGCGGCGGACGAAGGGAAACGAGAGGAGCGAGGGGGGTTCGAGAATCGGGCTGCTAGGGTTACGGGGAGGTGGGCTGGAGGACGAGCAGTTGGGCCAGGTGAAAGTGCAACTAATCCCCGGGTGGTTTTGGTAATTAATAACAACATATATATCATTGAACTAATATTTACCTGAGAATCATTTCAGAGAAGTTCGATGATATGGGTATGGAAATGTCTGAAGAAGTGGACCCCTCAAAATGCTAAGACAAGCATTGGCAAAAGCTCAAGACTCCATTTTTGGTTTAGTGATCAAAGATCACATTGAGTCCATAGGAAAGCCAATACTATTAAAAGGGGATGAGGTTGTGTTGATGATCTGGTTGCTCAAGTGCTTAGTGATCTAGCTCCCTCAACTATCAGCACCTTTCACTACTTAACACACTCATAAGTAATCTCGGACAAACTGATTCTGCAAACTCAGTCCCACCGAGATGAACCACCTCAGTTATTCTTCCAAACCCTAATTTTTCGGTCCATCCGATTTTGAGTTCAGTCTCACCGAAACTGGACTGCCAACCTTCTGTAACCAATTGACATCATATCGGAATATCCGAGTTGTTAATTTCGGTCCCACCGAGAATGGCAAGCTCCTACCTTTGACTCACATCGGACACACCGAGATGGTATTTTCGGTCCCACCGAAAATCCCAACGTTCACTATATTTGAACTTTCGGTCTGACCGAGTTTTCACTTCGGTCTCACCGAGATTGCTCAAATATGTGTGTAACGGTTGGATTTTGTGTGGAGGCTATATATACCCCTCCACCCCCTCTTCATTCGTGGAGAGAGCCATCAGAAAGTCTACCACTCCTACCATACACTTTCTGAGAAGAGAACCACCTACCCTTGTGTTGAGATCAAGTCATTCCATTCCTACCATATGAAACTTGATTTCTAGCCTTCCCAAGTTGCTTTCCACTCAATCCTTTCTTCCACCACAACCATATCAGTGAGGAGAGTTGAGTGTTGGGGAGATTATCATTTGAAGCACAAGAGCAAGGAGTTCATCATCATCAACCACATCTATTACCTTTTGGAGGGTGGTGCCTCCTAGATTGGTTAGGTGTCGCTTGGGAGCCTCCGTCTTTGAGATGTGGAGTTGAACCAAGAAGTTTGTAAGGGCAAGGAGATCGCCTACTTCGTGAAGATCTACCCCGAGTAAGGCTAGTCCTCCGTGGGCGTAGGCCATGATGGAATAGACAAGGTTGCTTCTTCGTGGACCCTTCGTGGGTGGAGCCCTCCGTGGACTCGCGCAGCTGTTACCCTCCGTGGGTTGAAGTCTCCATCAACGTGGATGTACGATAGCACCACCTATCGGAACCACGACAAAAATCTTCGTGTCACCAAACTGCGTTTGATCTTCTCCACCTCTCTTTTACATGTGCAATTTACTTTCCGCTGCTATTACTCTAGAATTGCATGTGTAGGGTGATACTTGAATTGATCTTAATTGTGAAACTGCCAAAAACTTTGCATGATCAAAAGGCAGATTTTTTATATTGTCAAGTAGTCTAATCACCCCCCCTCTAGACATACTTTCGATCCTACAAGTGGTATCAGAGCTTTGGTCTCCATTGTTTTGGTTTCCATTGCATTGGACTCCATAAGCTTGGTTTCACAACCTAGGAGAGTATGGCGTCTAGTGAGGGTAATTATCGTAGAGGTCCTTACTTTGATGGTACAAATTTTGCTAGTTGGAAGCATAAAATGAAAATGCATATTCTTGGTCATAACCCAGCCGCATGGGGCATTATTTGTGTTGGTATGCAAGGTGATTTCTTTGAAGAAGGAAAAGTTCCGGATCGCGAAGCTACACCGGAAGAGTTGCGGATGTTGCAAAACAATGCTCAAGCTTGTGACATTCTCTTCAATGCTTTGTGTCCCGAAGAGTTCAACAAAATCAGCCGCCTTGAGAATGCTAAAGAGATTTGGGATACTTTGGTTGAAATGCACGAAGGTACTGAATCTGTGAAGGAATCAAAGCTAGATATTCTTCAAGGTCAACTTGACAAGTTCAAGATGAAGGATGGTGAAGGAGTCGCTGAAATGTACTCTAGGCTTGCTCTCATCACAAATGAGATTGTCGGCTTAGGAAGCGAAGAAATGACCGACCGATTCATCATTAAGAAGATTCTCAGAGCTTTGGATGGAAAGTATGACACCGTGTGCACTTTGATCCAAATGATGCCAAACTACAAGACTCTCAAGCCAACTGAAGTCATTGGAAGAATTGTTGCTCATGAGATGACACTTAAGGATAAGGAAGAGCTTCACAATAAGTCAAGTGGTGCTTACAAAGCTACAAGTGATGCTCCTACTACCTCAAGTGACAAGCTAATTTCCAATGAAGAGATAAGCCTAATGGTCAAGAACTTCAACAAGTTCTACAAGAATAGAGGCAAAGAAAGAAGCTCAAAGTCTAGATCATATGATGAAAAGAGATCTTCTAGTCGTGATCGTAACTGCTACAATTGTGGAAGACCCGGACACTTCTCAAATGAGTGTACGGCTCCCCACAAGAGAAGAGAAGAATCTCCAAGAAGAAGAGCAAGAGATGAGTCACCTCGGAGAGAGAGAAGGAGTAGAGATGATCGTTATGAAAGAAGACCCTCTCGGAGAAGCAAGGATTCGGAGAGGAAAGACAAGTCATCAAGGAGCTACACAAGAAGAAGACATCAAGCTCATGTAGGTGAATGGGTCTCCGGCTCCGACTCCGACAATCAATCCGATGGAAGCTATCACTCCGACTCCGACTATAGTCAAGATGAAGGTGTTGCCGGACTTGCACTCGTATCCTCCAACTCCAACTCCTATGACTTATTTTATTCACCAAATGAGGGAATTGGAAGATGCTTCATGGCTAAAGGCCCCAAGGTAACACACCCTGAATTCATTGACTTTGATAGTGATGAGGATGACTTGCTTGGTGAAGATGAGCTCTTGCATGATAAATCTAGTGAGATTAGTAATGATGAAAATGCTAGTAGTCTTTATAGTCGAGAAGAGTCGAATGACAATGCTATGAAGGAGATTGAGCGTCTAACTAAAGAACTAAACACTCTTAAGTTAGCTCATGAAACAACTCAAGAAGATCATAGAGAGCTCCTAAGATCTCATGAGAAGCTACGCTTCGAGAAGCTCACTCTAGAGCAAGAACATGAGTTTCTAAAAGCGATCAATGACGATCTTCGAAAGAAGAGTTCTTCATATCTTGCCAAACGACTTCTCTTGTCTAATTTCTTGCCACCTATTAAGACTAAACATGACAAGCATAAGAAAAATTCTTCCTCTAGTAGTAACAATAACCATATTAAATCCAATATTGTTGCTTCTAGTAGTTCTCTTGATTCCACTAACAATGTTTCAAGCCAAGTTACACTTGAGCAAGAAAATAGCTTATTGAAGGAAATCATAGAGAAAGGTGTCTACAAGAGTCTTGCCGGAAGCAAGAACTTTGAGGAGATTGTTCGCAAACATGGAAGACACCGGAAGAATCAAGGGATTGGTTTTGAGCGAAAGTTCAACGCCGAAGGTGTTGAGTGGGAAGAAGGTCAATACCCTACTCCACAGTTTGTTTCACAAAAGGAGAAGTATGATCCTACTTCTTCCGATGTGGAACAAGCTCAAGATGACCTTCTACCACAAGACCACAAGCTAAAGGCCAAGGACAAGCTTCAAGAGGAGATTGATGCATTCATTGAAGCACCTCAAGCCATGGTCAAGTGGGTTCCCAAGGACACATCAAGTTCTACTTCGTCAAGCTCAACTACAACACCAAGGATTCCCATCAAGATGATGTGGATCCCAAAGAAGAAGAACTAGAAGGTTCCTAACGGTGACTCCGCCAACATACTTCACTCATATTCATTTTGGCAAGAACTTGTGCAATCAACTTCCACATCATGCACTAGTTCATGGAGTCACAAACCCTCTTGTTGGTAAGTCAAGGGACAAGGTAATCATTGCTTTCATGGACATCATCTTTTGTGAACTTCAATCTATGTCTATGGATATTCTTGTTTGTTCCTTGTGGGACTAACCCATGTAGGTATTGAAAGTGCCCTAATCCAAAGGATAGCTCCCAAGTCTTGATGATCAACATCAACATTGAGCATCCACATCTTCAACATCTACATGAAGTCTTCTACGACAACCCAAGGTTAGTTTGACCCTTTAAAAGGGGTTCTCACATCTAGGGGGAGCTTTGCTCTAAAAATTGAGCTAAAGCATCTCCAAATGATGTGAACACATAAATGCTTTATGTAAAAGTGGTAACCCCACTTGTGCTTAAACGATGAGTATGACCTATGATCAAATGTTCTCATTTGGCTCCTAAGTCAATATACTCATATATAGATGACCTAGTCATCGACAAATTGTGTGCTAGTAGCTAGAGTATTGGTTGTGCATGTTTGACACATATTTCAGTTGCTATCTTATTGTGTGAGCATGTTGAATGCATGATTTTATCCATTCAAGGACATCCATTTGTTGTTTTGATTGTTTTGATTTTTCTGGCCAAATGGATGGACAAGAATGCCTAAGCACCTTCCCTAGCTATCTATGCTTTCTTGTCTCAAATTCTATTCATGCTCATATCACAACTTTGAACAATTCATTTTCGGACCCTCCGAGTGAGGAGCACTCGGAGCCACCGATCCGTCTAAGGCTGACTTCCAAAACCTTCTAAGTCCATTTCGGTCTGACCAGCTTTTCCATCTCGGTCCAACCGAAACGCTTAGACTGATCTAGGTTTCATCTCGGTGAAACCGAGTTCAAAATCTCGGTCTGACCGATATGCGTAACTGCACAGCAGTTATACATTTCGGTGACACCGAGTTTTTCAACTCGGTCCCACCGACAGTATGGGGATATATATACCTGAGGGCTGCGCGCGATTTAACTCTTCAAACCGTTCGCCCCCAAGTCCCCTGCTGCCGTCGCCCTGGTCTACGGATCTTCGCCGTCGTCGCCTGTGCGCCCTCGCCGCAGGTCTCCGCCGCCGTCAACGGTAATCCTCTCCGCGCCATTGCCGCCGTAGAGGGACTCCACCAAGTTAGGGTGAGTCCCGATCCCTTTCGTGCTCCCCATCTGATTCTTGCACGATTGGTTTGCCATGAATCTATCCACGATTGAGATATTCCCTAAACATCAGATCAGATCCTCTAGTTTCGAGCAAAATTCTTAGGTTTAGGTTTCCACGGAACGCATCTCGGTGAAGCCGATTTTGAAACTCGGAATGACCGATTTGGCCTCTGGCCATTGCACTGCACCATTCGGTCTAACCGAGTTGTGCAAATCGGTGTGACCGAAACTTAGTATCTGTGAAACCCTAGTGTTTCGGCAGGACCGAAACCCATTTCGGTCTGACCGAAAGTGGTGTGTAGGTTTCTGTTGAACACTTCGGATTCAACGAAACTTAAAATCGGTTTGACCGAAATGCATTCTGTGAAAACTCAAAACTAAGTTTTGAACTCATTTTTTTGCAAAAACCTCTGCAGTTGTGATAACTCTTCTACTCTGCCTATACCTTATCTCTTCACAGGTTGTCAGCCATGTCAGATGTCAGTGACAGCCAGAACAGGTCTGAGTCACCTTTTGCTGAGATTCCAAAGGCAGATACAAGTCCTGAGGCTAGCAGTTCCAGTGATGATGGTGAGAGGAGCACCCCTAGTGGTTTGCCTCCTGCAGCCACCAGAACCAGGAAGAAGAGAAATTCTGATGATGAGGACTCTGACTTCGTTGCTGAGGAAGTTACCTCCAAGCCAAAGAGGAATGTTGTTGCCAAAGAGCACCAAGGGCAGCAGTCAAGGAAAGGCACAAGCAAGGTAAAGCAGTCAGCTGTTGCAAAGAAGCTAAACTTGGAAGAGCCAGCTCCAAGTAAGGTGAAGAAAACTTCCAAGAGGAAGAGGGTAGTATATGCTGAACCTCAAGTTGATGCAGCTGCTGAAGAAGAAGAAGAAGAAGATGCACCCCAGCCTCCTCCTCAGAAAGCTAAGTTCATGGGTGATGCTATTCGGGCTCAAGCCTCTTCTAAGCCCAAGAAGCCTGCTCAAGCCAAGGCAGCTCCAGCCAAGCCCAAGAGAACAACCAGGAGCATTCCAGCTTCTGAGAAGAACAAAGGTGAGATGCCACCGTCTGAGTCAGATGAAGAGCATGTGTTGCTTAAGCTCCGTCCTAAGTTGCCACTCCACAATGATGCTCATCCTCAAGCTGAGGACATGAAGGCAAGGAAGGATAAAGGTCTCAGGCTATGGAGACAGTCTGATCCATATGCTGTGAGGAGAAGGACTGCTTTGGACCCCAGATTCCACACCAGAGAGCAGCAGGATTTCTATGAGACCGTGCTGATGGATAAGAAGCCTATTGTTGCTGACACCAGGTATGTTGACTGGAAATACATTGACAGTGAAGAGCACCGAGACTTCTTTCCCCATGTGCATGAGAGCTTTACTGCATGTGGAGTTGCTGATTTTGTGGGTCAAGAGCTGACAGCTTGGAATGACGAGATGATCATGCAGTTCTACGCCACAGCCCACTTCTATCCTGATGGCAAGATCACCTGGATGACTGAAGGTCAATGGTTTTCTTCGTCTGTTGAAGAATGGGAAGAACTTCTGAATGCTCCAGTGCAGAGAGAGGACGACATTGATGTCTATGGGATTCCTAAGAAGAGTCATGATTCCATGAAGAACATGTACAAGGAGATCCCGGCTGCTGATTTGGAAGGGTGGAAGCTTGGCTCAGTGTACTATCTCCAGGCAGGTCTGACCACCACTAACACTATTTTGAGGCATACCTTGATGCCCTAGTCTGGAGACCACCGCATGATTCGAGGCTATTCTATCAACATGCTGCACATTCTCGATGAGAAGGCACCTTTCAAGGTGATGGACTTAATGGTAGAGACCATTAAGAGGACTGCAGCTGACCAGAAGAGGTCGTGTGGGTTTGCCCCGCAGATTCAGATGCTCATCAATGCCAAGTTTGGCACGGGCAAATTCATGTTGGATAGGAAGCACTTGCCACTGCAGCCAGAGCATGAGGATAACGTAGTTGTGATGGATGAGGAGGATCCAACCTCAGTTGAAGGACAAGCCAAAATTGAAGCTGCAAAGAAAGCTAAAGCTGACAAAGAGGCAGCAGCAGCAGCAGCAGCTAAACCAAAGAGCTTCGGAGAACAGATTCTTGAAGCTACCCAGAGGATTGAACAACGCCTGGCCAGCATTGAGCAATCTCAGGAAAGCCTAGAGAGGATTGTTGAGGACAAGATCCACGCTCTGGACGTGAAGCTGACTGAGATTCAGGTGTCCGTCAACAAGCTTGAGGTAGACATGGAGGAAGCAAGGCAGGAGAGAGCAGAGCTCATGCAGGATGATCTAGTCCAGGACTCTCATCGCCAGACTGCTCAGGTTCCCAGAGGATCCAGATCTGCAGCTATCCCAGTGACTGACTCCAGAGCTACCACTTCAGCACCAGCCACAGCTCCAGCAGTTACTCCAGCTCCAGCATCCACTCCTCCAGCGCAGACATCAGCAGAAGTCTTCGCCGATGCAGTCATTTCTACACCGACATCTACCCAGACGGGAGCCGCCAGCAGAGCCCGCAGTGACGCTTAGCTCTATACCTTTTCGAACTTTTTGGTAACTTGTTGCCAAAGGGGGAGAAATTGTATAGATCATAGGGCTTCGAGAGAGAGAGTGCTCTTTCGTTCTTTTGCCGGTTTCTTTGAGATACATTGGTTTCTTTTGATCTTTCGAAACTTTCAGTGTGCTTGCTACTACGTCTGATGCTACCTTAATGAGTGCTTGGTCATACTATGCTTTAATGTGTGCTTAATACTTATCATATGCTATTCCTTATTGTATGGCTATTTACTCTTGTCTTGGTGATTGAGTGCATATTATTCATTCTTATCATTTTGTGCGCTCCACCAAGATGTATGTGACATGGAAGAATGACCCATAATCCTAATCGATTGTGCATTTGCATTCAAACGCAAATTTTTAAATAATGCACAAATTTAGGGGGAGCTCTTGTTTAGCACATACTTCTCAAAGCGACGATATTATTCATTGATTATATCTTTTGTCGAAGCTTTGATCTATATGTTGTCATCAATTACCAAAAAGGGGGAGATTGAAAGTGCAACTAATCCCCGGGTGGTTTTGGTAATTAATAACAACATATATATCATTGAACTAATATTTACCTGAGAATCATTTCAGAGAAGTTCGATGATATGGGTATGGAAATGTCTGAAGAAGTGGACCCCTCAAAATGCTAAGACAAGCATTGGCAAAAGCTCAAGACTCCATTTTTGGTTTAGTGATCAAAGATCACATTGAGTCCATAGGAAAGCCAATACTATTAAAAGGGGATGAGGTTGTGTTGATGATCTGGTTGCTCAAGTGCTTAGTGATCTAGCTCCCTCAACTATCAGCACCTTTCACTACTTAACACACTCATAAGTAATCTCGGACAAACCGATTCTGCAAACTCAGTCCCACCGAGATGAACCACCTCAGTTATTCTTCCAAACCCTAATTTTTCGGTCCATCTGATTTTGAGTTCGGTCTCACCGAAACTGGACTGCCAACCTTCTGTAACCAATTGACATCATATCGGAATATCCGAGTTGTTAATTTCGGTCCCACCGAGAATGGCAAGCTCCTACCTTTGACTCACATCGGACACACCGAGATGGTATTTTCGGTCCCACCGAAAATCCCAACGTTCACTATATTTGAACTTTCGGTCTGACCGAGTTTTCACTTCGGTCTCACCGAGATTGCTCAAATATGTGTGTAACGGTTGGATTTTGTGTGGAGGCTATATATACCCCTCCACCCCCTCTTCATTCGTGGAGAGAGCCATCAGAAAGTCTACCACTCCTACCATACACTTTCTGAGAAGAGAACCACCTACCCTTGTGTTGAGATCAAGTCATTCCATTCCTACCATATGAAACTTGATTTCTAGCCTTCCCAAGTTGCTTTCCACTCAAGTCTTTCTTCCACCATAGCCATATCAGTGAGGAGAGTTGAGTGTTGGGGAGATTATCATTTGAAGCACAAGAGCAAGGAGTTCATCATCATCAACCACATCTATTACCTTTTGGAGGGTGGTGCCTCCTAGATTGGTTAGGTGTCGCTTGGGAGCCTCCGTCTTTGAGATGTGGAGTTGAACCAAGAAGTTTGTAAGGGCAAGGAGATCGCCTACTTCGTGGAGATCTACCCCGAGTAAGGCTAGTCCTCCGTGGGCGTAGGCCATGATGGAATAGACAAGGTTGCTTCTTCGTGGACCCTTCGTGGGTGGAGCCCTCCGTGGACTCGCGCAGCCGTTACCCTCCGTGGGTTGAAGTCTCCATCAACGTGGATGTACAATAGCACCACCTATCGGAACCACGACAAAAATCTTCGTGTCTCCAAACTGCGTTTGATCTTCTCCACCTCTCTTTACTACATGTGCAATTTACTTTCCGCTGCTTATACTCTAGAATTGCATGTGTAGGGTGATACTTGAATTGATCTTAATTGTGAAACTGCCAAAAACATTGCATGATCAAAAGGCAGATTTTTTATATTGTCAAGTAGTCTAATCACCCCCCCTCTAGACATACTTTCGATCCTACACCAGGGAGGCCTGGCGTCGGCCTGGGCTGGAATGGCCTAGAGGCCTGGCGGTTGGGATGCTTGGAGGGCCCCAAGCTGGGCTGGTTGCTATAAAAAAACTAAATAACTTCCTTTCTATCACAGGAAAAGAAAGAGAAGCAAAATATTTATTTGGAGGACCAAATAAATACAAGTTGAGCCAAAGTTTGAATGTAGTTACTCTGGCATAATGTCAAAGCTCCACAACTTCAATTGAAGCAAAAGGATAAGATCAAGGATTAAATATCTTGGAAAAGAACGGGATTTAAAATGCAAGTTTGTTGTGGTGAATTCCAAATTAATGGAATGTTTTATATAGCTCCCTAATATTAGGAGGATATGTTATAAAGAGAAGTCACACTTCCCTCGATTTAAATGGACCGAAGGTCCACACGATTTATTTAGGTTGAGATGCAAAATAAAAAATGACATGATGGCATGATGACATGATGCGATGCAAGAATAAAACACAAGCACAAAAGAAACACACGGGCAACCCGGAACATCTGGAATCTTCGGGAATCTTCTGGAATCTTTTGGGACGTCGGTCTTCGGGCGTCACACAGGTTTTCTCCAGGTAAACTACTTTCCAGGTGGGAAGGACCATTTCATATTGAAGAAGTTTATCGGTCTGGTGCAATTAAGATTAATAATTTTGAAGGCACCAAACCTCAAGTTGTGAATGGGCAAAGGCTTAAACATTACATAGCAGGAGATCCTGTCGATGTTGACGTGAATATAATATACACAACAACCCACGAAGAACATGTTGCAGCCCTGTTTCAGACGCCAGCAGAAGCAGAATAGAGAAAAGGTATGTAGTACGGTAAGAGAACACCGCAAAACATCATAAAAGTTTCGTATTACGAGTTTTTGTAAAATTAGTAAAATTCCGAGTCGAAGTGGAGCCGGAGACGACCACCAGGGAGTCCAGGCGCCCCCCC
>LR738710.1:551160480-551198791 GCA_902687465.1 Secale cereale
CCCCCCCCCCCCCCCGGGCCGCGCCGGCAGGCCGCCTGGACACCCCGGAGCCCGTCTCCGACCCCGCTTTGGTCCGTTACCTTCCTTTCTGTGCATAAATTTTTCCTATATATTTGCCCGGGGTGTTCCGGCAACGTATCTTGCGATTTCGTGTGTTTTCTCTTCGATCTGTTTCTGCCAGGAAATCTTTCAGCTAAATTTAGGTGCCATGGCTTCTCCAAGTTCCCCCAAGGACACGTTCGTCGTCAACGTCATCAACCCTTACCTCGCTGAGGTGAAGAAGCACCCTCAGGTTGTTCAGATGAAGGAGGGCGTCCTTCATCAAGAAGATCTGAAGGGACCTATCAAGGAGGGGAACGTCCAGGCCAGGCTGGAAGAAGTGGAGCAAGAAGTCTTCAAGTACAAGAAGATGACCGAGCGTGGTGTCAAAGCTAACTTTGACATCACCAACGAGCTGAAGAACTACTTTCTGAAGGAGATGAAGGAGATGTGGGAAAGAATCACCGCGTCTGAAGACAGAATCATAGAACTCCAAGGGCAAATTAATGATCTACATAACCATAACTGTGAGTATGAACTAAGGTTTCTACACATGGGTATGGGTGCTGAATGCAGGATCCAGGAGACGAGCTTCTCATATAAGACTGGAGAACCCCTTCCATGGAAGAGCTTCGCCAAGAACTACTTGATCAACGCCAACAAGGATGATGAGTGAGATCTCCGTGGGTAATGGCATTCCCTTGGCTTGTTCCAAGCTTGGGGGAGTGCCTGGTATCTTTATCTTTTACCTTTTGTCTTTCAGAAGTCAAGTAGAGTCGTATCATGTCTAGGGAGGTTATTATATGAGATAGGTGTGTGCATTGAGGTCTATCACCCCTTCGGTGAAGAATTGTATCCGTGTGTGTGGGGTCGTTTATGATGGAATATTAATGAGCAGTTTATCGGTTCCTTTTTGCTACACTCGGTATTCTCTTCACGCAATCGACCTTATATGATGATTCTTATGGGGAGTATTGACCTTATGTCAGGTATGACTATGAAACTCTATTTAATCTTGGCAAACATAGCTTTGGTCATAACAACAAGCATGATGTTCTTAAAGTATCAACATAGCCAAAACCTTTATGCTATTATGCTTGAAGTGTTATGTTGACAAGGAAGACAACTTGATGTGTTATGCTTATTTCAATGTTCATGCTTTATATTGCTTTGCATCTTAGTCATCATCAGTTGTCTGCTCTTTCAAACCTTTGCTAGCCTAACTCTGCACTAAGCGGAATTCTGCTTGTGCGTCCATACCCTTAAGCCAATACCTTCCATATGAGTCCACCATACCTACCTACTCGTGGTACTCCACTACCACCTCCTAAAGTATATAATTTATGTGTTATCCTTAAATGTTCAAAATCTTTTATTTTGTGTCTCTGCTTTAGCTCATGAGGAAGTAGTAGCTAATTCATGACCTTTTTGAGTTGGACAAGCTTCACCCCGGGATTGCATGTATAATGTGCAAACCCATAATACGAAAAGGAACTGGCATTGAGTGCGCCCGGCTTAAAAATAATATAACAAACAAAACCTCCTTCACGCTTTGTTAATGAGAAATCAGAAAACTTTGGCAGTGATAAACAAAGGAGAATAAGAGGATGTTATCGTCCTCATACGGGAGCCGTTCCTCGAAACTTGTCCAGTTCAAAAAGTAATTGAGTTATCTATTAGCATTCGTTGACGAATCATGCACCTCTCAAAAACTTGTTTTCATTCTGTTTGATTTGAGGATAGCACATGAGTTTTCCCTACTACCCTAGAGCAGGGCCTATCTTTTAATTTTAAGTTGAGTCAGTTATTTCTACTCCCCTCTATTTGTCAAAAAGAGCAGACGTTTGATGTTGATAAGGATTCATGCATATAAAGTTGCATTAAGATTTGTCATATCATATCCTTGTTGACATTATCATTTGATAAGTAAGTTTTTTGTCATGCCCAGCTAAGGCAAATATCTTCCTTCGTGTTAACACTTTCACTTCTTGCTTATTAACTTGTTATTTCAAAAAGCTTCAATTAATCCCATCAAAAGCAAAAGTTAAAATTATTTGTTGTTCTTTGACCAAAGGACATGTTTGCCATGATATAATGAGTTCCCATTGGTCTTACTTTCGAATATAAGTGTTGACACTCTTTCATAAGAGCCTTATGAGTTGAAGATTGTTGCTGAGAATATTTGAGTTGGTGAAGAGACTATGATGCTTCTTGTCCGTATTCTATTTATCGACACTTCACTCTCTAAACTTGTGGACTGGTTTACCGAGTTCATATTCGCTTGGGGACAAGCGAGGTCTAAGCTTGGGGGTGTTGATACGTCCAAAATGCATCACTATTTTGTATTATAATTTATCCTTATTCATTGATATATTTCACGTTATGATGATGTTCTTATGTTGTTTTGGTCTATTTTACACAGTTTGCAACTTTCCGGTGCCGGAACAGCAGACGCAGGATTCAGCAGGAGAAAGTGGATACTAAGTTGCTGAAGAAGAACACCTCCAAATTACCTGAAAATTGACGGGAGGTATTTTTCGGAAGAATAACGAAGACACGCAAAAGGGGAGTCAGAGGGGGGCCACAGGGTGCCCAGGCGGCCTGGGGGCGCGCCCCCCTGGCCGCGCCGGGGGGGGCGCCTGGAGCCCCTGGCCCACCTCTGGTCGCCCCCTTTTGCATATATGTTCCCCGTCCTCCGAAAACCCTAGGCACGGGACTTTTTACGGAGTTCCGCCGCCGCTTCGAGGCGGAAACCTACAGAGAAGAAAAGGGCATCTCCGGTGGGCAGATTCCGCCGGGGAGATCACCTCCCGGAAGGGGAGATCGTCGCCATCGTCATCACCATCTTCACGGGCATCATCGAGATCACCATCAACATCATCCCCAACACCAGCACCATCTCCATCTTCATCCAAATCTCATCTTTCCATCGCAACTCGTGTTGTAACTTGTACTACCTATCCTCTCTACTCCATCGGTGTTGATTACTACCTTGTGGTGAATGCTATTGAGTTTTGTTGGAGAAATATTATTATGTCCAGATTGTTTATCACATATTTATCCCCACTGATCATCATCTCTTTTATGTCTTGTGAGTAGTTACCTTAGTTCTTGAGGACATGGGGAAAGTCTTGTTGTTAGTAGTCATATGATGTTGAAGTAATATGTGTCGTTTGATACTTAAGTTGCGTTGTCATTCTACTAGTGGTGTTGTGTGAGTCGAACACCCAACACTTCGCCTTATTAAGGACCTAGGAGAATACATTGTGTATAAAGAATGCTTATGGTGGGTTGCCGGAGTGACAGAAACCTGAACCCCAGTTCGCACGCTTTTGCATAAGGGAATAATGGATCCTCGATCGTATTGCTATGGTTAGGCTTTTGCCTTAAATTCTATCTTGTATTTGCGGATGCTTGCAAGGTGTTTAATCATAAGAGTGCATTCATCTTAGTCTAGAGAATGCACTAGCATAGATCCACCCACCAACACTTATCAACACATAACATAGTATCGATACGGAATATGGCGAAAGCACATGACTACCTCTCCCGTGTGTCCTCAAGAACGCTTTAGTCTTTATAAGTTCAGTTGCTAGGCCTCTCCTTTGCTAAGAAAGGATTGGGCCACTTGTTACTCTCAGTATCTTTCATATTATTTTCCTTTACATTCCTGTTGCTTATATATCGAGAAAACCCCTAAAAGTTTTCTTTCAGTGCTTGCAGTAATTTCTTGCTCAGAATCGCTTATCAATACCTTCTGCTCCTCGTTGGGTTTGACACTCTTACTTATCGAAAACGCTGCAACAGATCCCTTACGGTTGAGGGTCATCAGGGATTTGATTACATGGGACCTTTTCCTTCCTCTAATGGGTATACACATATTTTGGTTGTTGTTGATTATGTTATTAAATGGGTAGAAGCTATTCTAACCAGTAGTGCTGATCACAACACCTCTATTAAAATGCTTAAGGAAGTTACTTTCCCAAGGTTTGGAGTTCCTAGATATTTAATGACTGATGGTGGTTCACACTTTATTCATGGTGATTTCCGTAGAATGCTTGCTGAAAGATTGTGGATGTCGCCTAGAGGGGGGGGGTTGAATAGGCGCTTTGAAATAATTATGGTTTAGGCTTTAACAAATACGGAAGAAACCTAGCAGTTAATTTGTCAAGCACAAAACCTACAACAATTAGGCTCACCTATGTGCACCAACAACTTATGCTACGCAAGATAAGCAACTAGGTGATAGCAAGATATATGACCAAAAACAATATGGCTATCACAAAGTAAAGTGCATAAGTAAAGGGCTCGGGAAGAGATAACCGAGGCACGCGGAGACGATGATGTATCTCGAAGTTTACACCCTTGCGGATGCTAATCTCCGTTTGGAGCGGTGTGGAGGCACAATGCTCCCCAAGAAGCCACTAGGGCCACCGTAATCTCCTCATGCCCTCGCACAACGCAAGTCGTGATTCCACTAAGGGGACCTTGAGGGCGGTCACCGAACTCGTACAAATGGCAACCCTTGGGGGCGGTCACCGAACCCACACAAATTGCTCGGGGCGATCTCCACAACCTAATTGGAGACCCCGATGCTTGCCCGGAGCTTTACACCACAATGATTGAGCTCCGAGCACCACAAAGTTGGGGCTATCTCCCCAACGACACCACGAAGCTTCACCATAATGGAATATGGCTTCGAGGTGAACACAACCGTCTACGGCGCCCAAGCACCCAAGAGGAACAAGCTCAAGGGTACCAAGAACCTAAGAGTAATAAGCTTCTCAACTTCACTTCCACGTATCACCGTGGAGAACTCAAACCGATGCACCAAATGCAATGGCAAGAGCACACGGAGTGCCCAAGTCCTTCTCTCTCAAATCCCACCAAAGCAACTAATGCTAGGGAGGGAAATGAGAGGAAGAACGGAGAAGAGAACACGAAGAACTAGATCCAAAGGGTTCCCCTCACAAAGAGGAGAAAGTGATTGGTGGAAATGTGGATCTAGATCTCCTCTCTCTTTTCCCCCCAAAACTAGCAAGAATCCGTGGAGGGATTGAGAGATAGAAAGCTCGAAGAAGGTCAACAATGGGGGAAGAACATGAGCTCAAAGGATAAGGTTCATTGGGGAAGAAGACCCCCTTTTATAGGTGGGGGAAAATCCAACCATTATGCTCACAGCCCGCACCGAGCGGTACTACCGCTAGGGCGGTAGTAGCCCTTTGAAACACAACAGCGAGGAGGCAAAAAGGGCAGAAGAACCATCGGAGCGGTAGTACCGCTTGACCTCACGGTACTACCACTAGGGGTAGCGGTACTACTTCTAAGGGGTAGCGGTACTACTGCTTGAGAGCGGTACTAAAAAATTACATCCGTGCCTACCACTGCTGGACTTGTGACGAGTATTTGGTCCGGAGCGGAAGTAGCCACGAAAGTAAAAAATTACATCCCCTCCAAGCGGTAGTACCGTTCCAATTTGTGGTAGTACCGCTATAGCCCTTCTGGGGACACCAAAACTGACATAACTTTTGCAAACGGACACCGAATTCAACGAAACCAAGTTTGTTGGAAAGCTAACGACATGGCCTAACACAATCTTGAGAGAAATAACAATAAGAAGCAAATGAGAAAGGCCCATAAGAAAATGGTGAGAACCCTTCCTCGAAAGAGACCGGTAAAACCTCCAACACCGAAAACGCAATAGAAGAAGCATGTGAACTCCGTTTTCGATGAACTCAAGCTTGTCAAGAAGATGACAATAAGCTCCAAATATCACAAGAATAAAAACAAACAAGAACCAAGAAATATGATGCAAGCATGCAATGGTTTGAGCTGTCTACAAACGATATGATCAAGCTACTCACTTGAGAGCCCCCCTTGATATTACGGCAATCGATCCTATAATCCGGTCTCCAAACTACCACCATGAGACCGGTAAAATAGAGAATATATCAAGTGCAAACCTTTGCCTTGCACAAAGTCCACTTGAGCCAGATGTAGACGATCTTGACTTCCTCAAGTTGGACCACCTTTCTTGATTGCATTGGCTCAGTGAAGACTAGTAGATCGCTCCCCCATACTCCACTATGGACGAGCCACTCTTCGGCATATCTTCACAAGTCCATTGTCACCATAATGGATGGAAAGCTTCAAGCACTTGATCTCCTCGTGATGCATCACTTGAACTTGCACACCACAACCTTGATTTGATGTCATCCTCCATGGGATGTATGTGATCTTCCTCTTAATGCAAGCCCATGGAAGATAACCTAACCCCACATAGAACTCTCACAAAGACCATGGGTTAGTACACTAAGCGTAATTGACAATGCTTACCATACCATGGGATCGCTTGATCCCTCTCGGTACATCTTCTACGCTTTGTGTGTTGATCAACTTGAAACACTCTCTGTACTTAGTCTTGATCAACCTTGAATCTTTCTAACTCTCTTCATTTGGATGATGTCTTGAAGGTAAACATGAATGATAACACACTCTTCTTCTTCAAGACATGCTTGCAATAAGCTCAACACTCACAAGACCAATCTTTGGATAATTCCTTAATAGCACCTTGGTCATCACAAACTCTCCTTGAAACCAACACATGGACTCCAAGAAAAGCCTATGGACAAACCCTTCAAATATAACTCAAGACAACCATTAGTCCATAGAGATTATCATCGATTACCAAAACCAAACATTGGGGCGCCACATGTTCTTTCACTTGCTAAATATGATGTTAACCGTAGAATTGTATCACCCTATCATCCCCAGTCTTGTGGTTAAGATGAGCTTAGTAATAGAGAAATAAAATTAATTTTGCAAAAGGATAGCAATAGGTCCAGGAAGAATTAGTCTAAGAAATTAGATGATGCACTTTGGGCTTATAGAACAGCTTAAAAAATCCTATGGGTATGTCTCCTTATAAAATGGTTTATGGAAAAGCTTGTCATTTCCTTCTTGAGTTAGAAGATAAAGCTTTTTGGGCAATCAAGGAACTCAATTATGATTTCAAACTTGATGGTGAAAAGAGGTTATTTGATATTAGCTCATTAGATGAATGGAGAACCCAAGCTTATGAAAATGCTAAGTTATTTAAAGAAAAAGTAAAAAAGATGGCATGATAAAAGAATCCAGAAGCATGAGTTCAAGGTCGAAGAATATGTTATTTTGTACAACTCTCGTTTCAGGTTCTTTGCAGGCAAACTCCTCTCTAAATGGGAAGGCCCCTATGTTATCGAGGAGGTTTATAAGTCGGGAGCCATCAAGATAAATAATTCCGAAGGCACTAACCCGAAGGTTGTTAATGGGCAACGAATAAAGCATTATATCTCAGGTACGCCCATTAATGTTGAAAGCAATATTATCCAAACTTTGACACCGGAAAAAACACATAAAAGAGTCCTTCCGGAACACTCCAGAATCATCAAAATAAGGAGGTATGTGATAAGGTAAGTAAACGGACTCCGAATAATCTGCAAAGATATTTTTTACCAGTTTTGGAATATTTGAAAAAATAGGAAAATAATAAACTACCGGGAAGTGCACCTTGGTGGGCACAAGACACCAGGGTGCGCCGGGCATGCCGGGTGCGCCCACATGGGTTGTGCCCACCTCGGGTACCTTCCGGACTCCATTTTTCTACATCTTACTTGTTTCCCAAGATAAAAAATATTTATATACTCCCCGAACCTATTAACCACCGTATCGCGGAGAAATCCTTTGTTTTCTTTTCTTGTTGTTTTCTAGCAGATGTCATCTATCATGGCTACCCCGAGTTCCTCCAAGGAAAAGTTCTTCAAGAACGTCATCAACCCATATCTGCGGGAGTTGGTGCAGCACCCAGGTCATCCAGATACATGAGGGGTTGCCGCACATCCGTGATGAGCAAGGACCCAAGGGGACGGGAACCATGGAAGCCAGGATTTAGGCTATGGAGCAAGAAGTCTTCTGGTGCAAGAAGATGGTGGACCGTGGACTCAATGCCAATCAGCTCATGATCACGGACATATCCCGTGATCTCAAGGTGGATGGCTAGTCCATGAAGGATATCATCTTCACCCTCAACAAGCAAATCCACTACCTTCAAAGCCAGATCTATGATCTTTAGAGCCAAGTCTTTCAATATGATGTGACGCCCCCGATTTGACCATACACTAATCATGCACGCAAAAATGTACGACCAAGGTCAGGGACTCACTGGAAGATATCACAACACAACTCTAGACTCAAATAAAATAATACAAGCTTTATATTACAAGCCAAGGGCCTTGAGGGCTCGAATAGAACAGAGTCAGCGGAAGCAATAATATCTGAGTACAGACATAAGTTAAACAAGTTTGCCTTAAGAAGGCTAGCACAAAACAACACGATCGAAAAGGCAAGGCCTCCTGCCTGGGACCTCCTAAATGCTCCTGGTCGTCAGCTGTCTCCATAAGGTAGTAGGCTTTGTCGGGGTAGTAGCAATCGTCAAGGGTGGCATCTGGCTCCTGGGATCCGCCATCTGGTTGCGAGAATCATAAAGAAGGAAGAAGGGGGAAAAGGGGGAGCAAAGCAACTGTGAGTACCCATCCTAAGTACTCGCAAGCAAGGATCTAGACTGCATATGCATCAGTATCAATGAAAAGGGGTAGTATATGTGGACTAAGCTGCAGAATGCCAGAATAAGCGGGGAGAAGCTAGTCCTATGAAAGACTAGCATCTTCTCGAAACCACAAATCTTGCAGCAATAGAAGAGAGTACATAATAACATATTATAGTTATCAAGAATGTCGTAGCATTAACGCCCAGAGATCCTTCCTCGACTCCCTGCGAGGAAGCAATCCCGGAGCCACATACCAATCATGTCTCATTATATATTTCTAGTTGTCACGATCGGGATACAACTCCAAGTGTCCGTTACCATAGGACATGCTATCGATAGATGTTTTCTTCCCTGCAGGGGTGCACAAACTTACCCACCATGCTCGCTTAACTCCGGCCGGACACACCATCAGGTCATGCCCGGCCTCAGCCAAACAATACGCCGCAACCCGACCTAGGCTTAATAGAGAGGTCATGCACGCCGGACTAAACCTATGCCCTCAGGGGTCATGGGCCATCTCCCAGGGAACTCCTGCACATTGCGTGGGCGGCCAGTGAGCAGACCTGGGCTACCTCCTTAAAAAGGCAGGTGCTTACGCGGTCCAACCCGGCGAACGCTGCTCAGTCGCATGACGTCAGTTAAGCTTCGGCTGATGCATACGATGCAGAACGCCTATATTATGCCCACATGATGGTTAGCCCTATCAGGCCAGAGGCCCCTCGGATCATATATCCAAATCGTTAGTGTGTTGGTAGTGCAGTCACGAGCAGAGACTCACGAAAGATGTGACCATGTCGCCCCGTCTCAAGGACTTGCGGCAAGGGCTAAGAATGCCCGACCACGCCTCGTATTCAACTCTCGGGTACCCTCCAGGGCAACCCGTCTCCACATCACTCGCGGGTACCCCTCAGGGTCGACCCGCCTTTCCATGTAACAGTTGTAAAGTCATAGTAACCATAGTAACTGTGTGTCTATCACCAAGGGAAACCCAAGGAATCACCCCCGATGGAATTCCACCTGATGTTTATAGTCAAGGTGAACGAAAGAGGAGTCACCCTCGAGGTCCACTCTTGAGGAGTTGCATGACAGTGTCGTTATCGGGAGTGGAGAAGTAGGAAATCACCCTCGATGACCATAACCGATGAACTAACCTACAAGGCTAACATCAGAAGTGCTGATGAGGTCTCACACTCGGCACTCGATAGTAACCCAGTAGTGTCAAGCAACTAAGGGGAAAGTGATGTGCGGTGCCGGGGCCTGGTCTTCGATCCCGTTGATCGGGTCTTCTGATAATCCAGCGGGGCAGTCAGGACAAAGTGGGGGGGGGGTCTTTGATGGATCTCTAACCAGCCTATACTAAGCAGTTTAGTTTAAACATGTAAGGTATGAAAGCGGGTATCAACAACATGTTATGCATCAGAATAGGATCATACAAAAAACAGTAGTAGTTCTAATGCAAGCATAAGAGAGAAGAGAGTGGGCAATATCGGAATGATCAAGGGGGGTTGGCTTGCCTGGTTGCTCTGGCGACAAGGAGGGGTCGTCGTCGATGCAGTCGATCACCAAGGTAGCATCATTCTCGCGGTCTACCGGAGAGAAGAGGGGGAAGAAACAATAATTACAAAGCATACAGATGCAACAAAGAAGCATGACATGTCAACACATAGTGCTAGGGTGCTCTAAGGCGGTGCTACACAATACCGGCGGAGGGGGATAATATCCGGAAATATATCCCCGGTGTTTCATGTTTTTGGATAGATGATTCGGAGGGGGAATGTTGCATGCTCGGCATGATGGGGATGTGTGGCAGATGAATGGACCGCATATTCGGATTCGCCTCATCGTTCTGAGCAACTTTCATATATATAACTTTTTCATCTGAGCTAAGGTTTATTTTCTATGATTTTCCAAAGTACTAGTTATTTTCTGGATTTATTTAATTATTTTAAACAAACATTATCCAGAATAGTGAAAGGTGATGTTAGCATGACATCATTATGAAGTCAGCGGGTCAAACCCAGCTATCCAGAGTCAAATATGACATGTGGCTCTAGTGGGACCCATTGTCATAGACTAGTTTAATTAAGCAAGTTTAATTAGACTAATATGTTTATTAGATTAATTAGATTAAGTTAATTAACTAATTTATAGAGTTAAATATGTTTATTATTAATTAATTATTTAACTTTTATTTTTTTCTTTTAAAAAAAACTCATTTTTAAGGGGTCGGGCCCCATGAGTAAGTGGCCCAGGTGGGTTTACCGGGTGCGGCTAAACGGGTGCGGGCGCCCGAGTGCGGCGAGCGCCCGAGGCCACTAGGGGCGCTGCTCGGCTTGCACTGCCGCACTAGGCGCCGGCGGCCGCAGCCAGAGGCATGCCCGGGCGACCTAGAAAGGGAGCGGGCGGGGTGAGGCGGGGCCGACCATCAGGCGGTACGGGCGCGGATTGCGAGCCGGGGAAAGCGCGGCGTGGCCGGATGGAATACAGTGGCTGGAGGCGGCGGGGCCGGATGGAGCAGAGCGAGCGTGCGGGCGGGGCCAGGCCGTTCGATAGCAATGGGGCAAGGGCGCAGGGAACGGCGGGCGTGGGGCATGGCGCGCTAGGGCAGAACGACGCAGGGGCGAGCGTGTCCCGAGGCGCGGCCGGGTGCTGCCCGGGGCCTGGCCAGAGCGCAGGTGGCGCGTCGACATGCATGGAAGGCTTGTGGGGATGGGAGCGAGCAGGGTAAGCGGGCGGCGCAGGGCGATGCTGGAGGACGCGGGCGGCTCCGAGCGACTCGGTGGACGAGGCCGTAGGCGGCGGGCGTAGCGGCAGGATGGCGCGAGCGGATGGTCATGGCCACGGGCATGTGGAGAGGAAGGCGAGGCAAGGTGATGCCATGTACATGCGCGTAGGCAAGAGTGCGACGGGCGCAGGCGGTCACGGCCAGAGGCCGGTGACCACGGGCGGAGCCATGGTGACCGCGAGCTCGCCGTGGGTTTGGGCGCGACTGGGGAAGCAGCTACGGGCAGGGGAAGACTCACGGAGGAGAGGGGAAGGAAGCGGGGCTCACCTCTGTTGCTGGAAAGGCCCTGGGAGGACTTGCGGGAGCGAACGACGGCGACAGGCTCGGCGTCCAGAGGAAGAAGTGGTCGGGGTGGTGTTGCAGCGGGCTCCGGCTCGAGCGGGTGGTCGAGGAAGATGCAGGCCGGCGAAGCGGAAGGGCACTTCGGGGCACCTGGGGTGACAGTGGCCACAGTGGACGACGGAGAACGGCAGCGACCACGTCAGTCTCCTCTCGAGAATGAAGCAGAGGGAGAGGGGAGAGCTGGATCTGGGAGGAGAGGCGCAAGTGGTGAGGTGAGTGGGAGGGGCGTCCGAGGCATCGCCCTTATCCCCTCCCGGCGAGGCTGATGAGGTGGTCGGGAGGCGCCCGCAGCGCTCGGTCGGTCGAACAGTGAAAGGTGGGAGACGACACGAGAGCGGGAGTGGGCCGGCCTAGCTGAGCCAGTTGGCTCGTGTGGGCCAAAGCCCAGCTGTGGCAGAGGGCCTCTCTCCTTTTCCTTTACAGCTTCTTTTTTTGCACTTTCTTTTAATCTTTTCTATTTCAATTAGTTTAGGAAACTTTAAACATTTTGCAAAAATGTTGGCCCAACACCAGTATTAACAAAAGAATATTGGTCACATGATGAACATTTTAGTTTTCATGTTTGAGCAATTTTAAATTTCACTCTTATTTTGATATTTGAATTCAACTCGAATTGAAATGAATACGAGACAATGATGATCATATACTTGCTTAGCAAAAGATTAACTTAACACGGGGATTATTGTAGCATCAATACACCGGGGTGTTACATATGAGGCAAGGTTCAAAGGTATGAGTTTGACGGCCAGTTGCAGGACCCGTGAGACTCATTCTTCCTCTTTCGGTGGTAGACCTATGTCATGGAAACCCGAGGACAAGATCGCATCTACTTCGCCACCACCATCTTCTTCATCACGAAAGGAAAACTGAGTGATGGGTATGGGCACTCCCCTTGGCTTTTGCCAAGCTTGGATGACGTGCCCCAGTATCGTATCATCCCTACTATCCTTTTGCATTTACTTATCCTAGTTCGATCTTTTGCCTTAGAATAAATGAAAGTTTAGTTCGATCCTTTCTTTTTGAGTTGCTTAGTGATCTATCTTTGTGATCGTGTGCGAGATATATAATAAAGTAGAGTTTTGAGTTTTTACTTTCTTTACTTTCTTGCTGCAATAAAAAGAAAAACTTATAATTGAATAAATAAAGGAAAGTAAATAAAGTAAGAAGATCATATGCTAATCTTATGGTAGGTGATAACACCACATCAGGGAAAGTATAAGTAGAAACAATTTATTAGAGGTTATCAAACATAGCATTGGTCAATGATGCAAGTGATGAAGGAATTAATAAGGGAAGAGAAGATTCACATATAAACATACTATCCTAGAAATCTTTTGTGATTGTGAGCCCCCACCAAAATATTATATGCCCAAATTGTTGACATTGGACAAGGAAGATAAATTAATGATTTATGTTTTTTCATATTCACATAGAATTCATATTGTCGTAGATCCTTTAACATGTGGTGCTTTCTCAATATCTTTTCTAGCCCAAAATTCCACACTAAGTAGAGATACTACTTGTGCATCCAAAAACCCTTAAACCCAAACCTTTTTCGAGTGCCCACCATACCTACCTATGGATTGTGTAAGATCCATCAAGTAAGTTGTCATCGGTGCAATAAGGAAATAAAAATTGCTTCTAAAAGTGTGAGATCGTCTTGTGTAAGAGAAAATTGAGTTTTGCACGAACTTGTGACGGTGAAGAATAAAAGCGACATACTTCATAATAAATGTTGCTATCACAAGGGGCAATATAACGTGACGTTCTTTTACACTAAGGGATTGAGCATACAAACAAATAAGCGCATGGCAACCTCTACTTCCCTCTGCGAAGGGCCTATCTTTTACTTTTATGCAAACGGTCAAAGTTTTCTCTCTATTCCTTTTATTTTATCCTTTGGCAAGCATCATGTGGTGAGGAAAGATCTAGGCATATATGTCATGTTGAATATGGGTGACATGAATTATTATTGTTGACATCACCCTTGAGGTGAATACGTTGGGAGGCAAAACTATAAGCCCCTATCTTTCTATGTGTCCGGTTGAAACGTTTAGCTCATGTGTATGCGCTGAGTGTTAGCAATAATAGAAGACTATATGATGGTTGAGTATGTGAACTTTCCTAAAGGCTCCGATACGTGACTCTTCGTGAAAAGATGATGTATTGTAGTTGCAAAGTTGACTAAAAACATAGTTTGTTGGTTTCTAATAGAGTTTATGCTTTATACTTCAGTTGTGTGATGAACTGTCACTTATTCATGAGAAGTTTATGATACAATTCCTTTGATAAAATTCTCATGTTTAAATTTGTTGCTTCTATAATAATCAAAATGATTCTTCTATGTCGGTATTTTTTTATCGACACCTCTCTCTCAAAGCATGTGGACATGTTTTTCGTTTTCGGTTTTCACTTGAGGACAAGAGAGGTCTAAACTTGGGGGAGTTGATACGTCCATTTTGCATCATGTTTTCTTACTATTATTTATGTTGTTATTATGTATAATAATGCTTTTTGGAGTAATTTTAATGCCTTTTCTATCATAATTTACAAGGTATAGAGCAAGAGGGAGAATTCCGGCAGCTGGAAATCTGGACCTCGAAAAGCTACATCACGCCACCTATTCTACACAAATCCAAACAAGCTCAAACTTCACGGTGATTTTTATGGAATATTTAAGAAATACTGGAGCTAATAACCACCAGAGGGGCCCACCAGGTGGGCACAACCCACCTGGGGCCGCCAGGGCCCCCGGGCGCACCCTGATGGGTTGTGCTCACCCAAGCCCATCTTCTGGTATATAAGTCCTTCTGACCTAGGAAAAATAAGAAGAAGACTTTCGGGACTGAACGCCACCGTGTCGAGGCGAAACTTGGGCAGGAGCACTTTTGCCCTCCGGCGGAGTGATTCCCTCTGGGGAACTTCCATCACGGAGGGGGAAATCATTGTCTCCATCATCACCAAGAACTCTCCCATCTTGGGGAGGGCTATCTTCATCAACATCTTCACCAGCACCATCTCATCTCAAACCCTAGTTCATCTCTTGTGATCAATATTGTTACTGGAACTATAGATTGTTGCTTGTGGGTGACTAGTAGTGTTGATTACATCTTGTAGTTGATTACTATATGGTTAATTTGGTGGAAGATTATATGTTTAGATCCATTATGCTATATATTACCCCTATGATCTTGAGCATGTTCATCACTTGTGAGTAGTTACCTTTGTTCTTGAGGTCACAGGAGAAATCATGTTGCAAGTAATCATGTGAATTTGATATGTGATCGATATTTTGATAGTATATATGTTGTGATTCCCTTAGTGGTGTAACGCCCCAGATGTAATAATTCCATTAATGGCCATATATTCATCGTTGACTTAATCAATTACATTCTGGGCTCCTCCTTCATTTAGGGTTTCTGCGTTGTTGCTTTAAGTGTGTGTTGCATATCACCATGTCACGCCATCATGTGCATTGCATTGCATTCGTGTTGTCACTTGCAGTGGGTCATGTTCGTTTCTCTCTGTTGTCCGTTTCGAGTTCCGACCACTCACACACGTGCCGGTGGTGCCTCCGGATCTTTCTTTTGCAAGTGGCCAAGAAACATCCTCGGAATGGGCCGAGAGTTGTCGAGTGGTCTTGGTATATCACCGGTAGACCGCCTGTTAAGTTTTGTCTCGTTTGGAGGTCGTTTGATACTCCAACGGTTAACCACGTAACTCGCCGGAAGCCCTATCTCTTTTGTCCTAGAACCGCTCCACAACAGCCCACAAGCCCATCCTAACCACCTCCCTGCTCTCGGTCGTTGGATCGTGATCGTGTGGGCGAAAACCGCACCTCATTTGGACTCTCGTAGCTCCCTCTACCTATAAAACAGCCCCATCCCCCAAAATTTAGGGTAGAAACCCTAGTCTCCCTCCTCTGTACGCTGCCGGACGCGTCCGTCCGCGCCGGACACGCCCGACCACTCACGGCGCGGCACGTCAGTGCTTCTCCGTCTCCCGCTGCTCCTCGCGCCGCCGGGCCCAGGCGGGGCCTGCCTGGCCCAAGGCCGCCGCCCCGCGCGCCCCTCGCCCTCGCGCGCGTCCGCCTCCGCCGCCGGTTCACCGCGAGCCACACCGCGCCACTCACCAGCGCCGCCATCCCCGCCCTGCATGCCTCAGCTTCTCTGGCGACGCCACCAACCGCCTCCGCCTCCGCCGCTCCGCCTCCTGCCGGCGCCGCCCCGCGCGCACGCCACCGACCCTGCCGGCCGCTCCAATCGCCGTCTCCGGCCGCCGCCGGCCCGTCCCCATCCGGATCCGGTGGATCGGGACGAGATCCACCGGGATCCCATCCAAACACCCTGTCCGTCCCGGATCTCCCTATCCCGCACGGCTCCGTCCCATTGACTTTCGCGGAGGGTAATTTCCACTGAGTCCCCAAATCCTTGTAATATGTTGCCTCCTTCATCATGTCGTAGCTCCGTTTTGCATGTATGATATATGGAAATGTTCATCTCGAAGTGCTCTTCGTGTTGGCATCTGCTTTTTTGCATGTTAGGATTCATTTATATGTCTTAATCTTTGTTGCCAAACTTCTATGTGATGTAACTGTTTCTGCACTAGTTGTGTGTTAACAATATGTGTGCATGTTCGTGAGGTCGTAACTTTGTGCATGTTGGTCCAAATGGAGTGTATGATATGTCAAAATGTTCGTCTTGTGATGTTCTTCATGATGGATGCGTTTGCATACATGTTTAGTTGAATTATGCCATGTTTAACCCTGTTGCAAAAGTGCTTGTGGTTGTTAAGTTGCTGAAATTGTTATAACTTGATGATTTGTCTTTTTCATAGCATTTTGTATGATTTTCTGTTGTGCCACATGTCAACATGTTTTAGGAGCATAATCATGTTATATTTGAAATGGTGTATTTCGTTTTCCGTGATATGCTCTGTGGTGACTTAAACAAGCTTGTAAACATGCCATGTCAATGTTTTTTTTTACACTTAGTGAAAAACTGCTAAGTCTGGAATCTGTAATAACATGTTGCCATGTAAATTTGATGCCACAACCTTTTCCCTGCATGCTTTGGATTAACTAGTGAGCATGTCTTGATGTCCATATATTTGTCTATCAATCCATGCCTTTGTTTGCATATATGCCCTTCTGTAGCTTGTTGTTATCTTGATCTAAAAATGCTTGAAATCTAAACTGTTAGCCTATTAACAGAACATTCACTTTGTTAAAGCTCATGTTAAGCAACCTTTGCATGGAATGAATTGTTTTTTTGGATGAATTGGAAGTATATTATGTCTTCTTCATGCTCATGTGAATTTCATGCTTGTTATAGTTGTTTTGCTTGCTGTTGTGTGCCTTCAAAGGCAGCTACAAAATGTTCCTGGATGCATGCCCAGTAAAATTTCACGAAGTCTGAGAAATCTGTTAACTTATTGAATCTTGTCATGCATGTTTAAATGTGTTCCGGCAAGTTTTTGGGTGTGCTCTGAGTTCATACTTCTTGATAATCATGTCTACTTCACATCCATGCCTTTTTGGCTTCATGTTTGGGTGTTGTAGCATATTTAAACCTTGCTCCAAAGATGCCATGTTGTTGCTAACTTCAGTTTTGCATTACTTCTTGTTTTGCTTGTCATTTGCAAATCGTGCATCCGATTCTAATGATATTTATATCAATTTCGACCGAAATATTTCAATCTATCCAGTGGCATGCTTGGTTTGCCAAGATATTGCCCACATCCATGATGTCTTCACATGTCCTTCCTGGCTTCATCTCCCTTCATACTGGTAGCTCTGTAGCATCATACTTGCATCTCTCTTGCATAGCATGTGTTCTTTCTTGTCAAGTGTGTTTATTTGGATGCTTGTTCATGTTGGGTAGCATCGGGAGACAAGTTCGAGTCCGAGGTTGAGACAACCACTGAGTACGAGTGTGAAGATCAAGGTCCCGAGTACACCGACGACTCACCAGGCAAGATGACCATTCCTTGATATCACCTCTATTGTTGCTATTCTAGATGCCTCGCTCTTTTGCTTATCGCAATACCTATCCTTTTGCATGTCAGCCCCACTTTGCCATGAAACATCTAACTGCCCACCTAGCAAACCATTGTTTGGCTAAGTACGCTTTTGCTCAAGCCCCCCTCTTATAGTGTAGAGGGTTGCAGGTGAAGATGAAGTTTGCTCAATGTGATTTGGGGTTTTGGGAATAACACAATATCTATTATTACATTAATGCACCTTATATACTTGGAAATGGGTGGAAGGGTTGGCCATTTGCTTAATGTTTTGTTCTACTCATGCCGCCTTAAGAACTGATAAACCGGTGTTATGTTCCTTGATTTTGCGTTCCTCACGCGGTTGGGTATATGGGGACCCCTTGATAGTTCCCTTTGAATAAAACTCCTCCAGCAAGGCCCAACCTTGGTTTTACCATATGCCTAATAACAACTAAAATTTGCATAGGGACTAGCTACCCCGAGCACTTAATTAACAACCCCGGGCCAGTGCTCCTCATGAGTGTTGGTCCAACCTAGAGTCACTTGCGGTGCCACCCAGTTTACTGAGGTCTTCGGTTGTTGTACGTATTGCTCATCCGATCGTGGCCCGAGACGAGATACGCGCGGCTCCTATCAGGATGTCGGCACATCGGGAGGTCTTGCTGGACTTGTTTTACCATTGTCTGAATATCTTGTACACCGGGATTCCGAGTCTGAGTGGGTAGTCCCTACGAAAAGGGGTTTTTACCTTTGTTGATCGCAAGAGCTTGTGATGGGCTAAGTTGGGACACCCCTGTAGGGTTATAATCTTTCGAAAGCTGTGCCGCGGTTATGTGGTGGATGGGAATATGTTAATATCCGGTTGTAGACAACTTGACACAAAACCTCAAACATAATACACTACCGTGCGAGTAGTCGTGATGGTATCTTTTCAAGGGAGTTCGGGAAGAGAACACGGCTGGGTTATGAATGACTCGTAGATAGACAGGATCATTTAGTGATCATGATTTAGCTCACGGCCGATGGCGTTCACTTCTCTTCTCGCTCTGATGATACGTAAGCTAGCCACCTCATCTTCGCTAAGTGCTTGCCGCAACCACTTATACAATTTATCCTTACCCAAGGCTTTAATAGTTTTGATATCCGGGAATGGGATTGTTGAGTCCTCGTGACTCACAGTTTACTACAAACTCAGGTGCAGGTACAACCGAGTACGATTCAGTTGATGGCCAGGAACTCAAGTGGGAGTTCGATGAGGAACGTGGGCGTAAGTACGTGACGTTTCGAGACGATCAGTAGTGGTTCCTACTAGGGCCGATCAGGCATAGTGGGTGGTTATCTTCATTAGATTTGGATTTGTCCGTAGTCGGACCATGATTGTACTTGTATGAATGTTTGACTTATTTATGCATTGTGTGAAGTGGCTATTGTAAGCCAACTATGTATTTATTTTATTCCCCCCTTTGTTATTGAACATGGGAATGTGTGAAGATAACCTTCTTGCGATCATACCAACATGCGATTATGCCTCTAAGTCATGCATCGACAGTTGGGAGATATAGTCGCATCTTGGGCGTTACAAGTGGTGTCATGTGAACGTCCACTACATGACACTTCACAATATTTGGGCCTAAGAGAGTGCATTGTGGAGTAGTAATTAGATGGTGGGTTACGAGAGTGACAGAAGCTTAAACCCCAGTTTATGCTCTATTCCGTAAGGGACCGATTGGATCCAAAAGTTTAATGCTATCGTTAGAATTTATTTTTAATACTTTTCTCGTAGTTGCGGATGCTTGTGGGAGGGTTAATCATAAGTAGGAGGTTTGTTCAAGTAAGAACAGCACCTAAGCACCGATCCACCCACATATCAAATTATCAAAGTAGCGAACACGAATTGAACCAACATGATGAAAGTGACTAGTTGAAATCCCCATGTACTCTCCAGAACGCTTTGCTTATTATAAGAGACGGTTTTGGCATGTCCTTTGCCTCAAAAGGATTGGGCTATCTTGCTGCACATTTGTTACTACTATCGTTACTTGCTCGTTACAAAACTATCTTGCTATCAGACTACTCTGCTACTTACAATTTCAGCACTTGCAGACATTACCTTACTGAGAAACACACGTCATTTACTTCTGCTCCTCATTGGGTTCGACACTCTTACTTATCAAAAAGAGATACAATTGATCCGCTATACTTGTGGGTCATCAGTATGAAGATATCGACGATCGAATCTCGGGCAAGTAACACACCAATGACAAAGGGAATAACGTATGTTGTCATAACTGTTCGACCGATAAAGATATTCGTAGAATATGTAGGAGCCAATATGAGCATCCAGGTTCCACTATTGGTTATTGATCAGAGAGTCATCTCGGTCATGTCTAGATAGTTCTCGAACCCGTAGGGTCCGCATGCTTAATGTTCGCTGATGATATTGTATTATATGAGTTACGTGATTTGGTGACCGAATGTTGTTCGGAGTCCCGGATGAGATCACGGACATGACGAGGAGTCTCTCAATGGTCGAGAGGTAAAGATTGATATATGGGACGATGGTATTCAGACATCGAAAGTGTTCTGGGGGTACCGGGTACTTATCGGGTCACTGGAAGGAGTTTCGGGCACCCCCGGCAAAAGATATGGGCCTTATGGGCCTGATGATTGCTAGAACTACGTCTGTATTTCCCCAAAGAGGAAGGGATGATGCAGTATAGCAGCGGTAGGTATTTCCCTTAGTGATGAGACCAAGGTTATCGAACCAGTAGGAGAACCAAGCAACACAACGTAAACGGCACCTGCACACAAATAACAAATACTCGCAACCCGACGTGTAAAAGGGGTTGTCAATCCCTTTCAGGTAACAAATGTGATAGAGTTGTAAATATTGATAGATTGATTCATAAATAAGATAAATTGCAGCAAAGTATTTTTGGGTTTTCGGTTTAGTAGATCTAAAAATAAAAGCAAAGGAAAATAGATCGTGACGGCAAATAATATTAGAAAGACACCCGGGGGGCGTAGATTTTACTAGTGGCTTCTCTCGATAAAATAGCAAACGGTGGGAAAACAATTACAGTTGGGCAATTGATAGAACTTCAACTAATCATGACGATATCCAGGCAATGATCATTATATAGGCATCACATCCAAGATTAGTAGACCGACTCCTGCCTACATCTACTACTATTACTCCACACATCGACCGCTATCCAGCATGCATTTATTGTATTAAGTTCATGGAGAAACGGAGTAATGCAATAAGAACAATGACATGATGTAGACAAGATCTATTTATGTATAAATACACCCCATCATTTTATCCTTAGTAGCAACGATACATACGTGTCGGTTCCCCTTCTATCACTGGGATCAAACACCGTAAGATCGAACCCACTACAAAGCACCTCTTCCCATGGCAAGATAAAGAGATCAAGTTGGCCAAACAAACCCCCATATCGGAGAAGAAATCCAAGACTATAAGAAATCATGCATATAAGAGATCAAAAGAAGACTCAAATAACTTTCATGGATATAAAAAGATAGATCTGATCATAAACTCAAAGTTCAACGGATCCCAACAGAGACACCACAAAAGATTTACATCATATGGATCTCCAAGAGACCATTGTATTGATAATCAAAAGAGAGAGATGAAGCCATCTAGCTACTGACTACGGACCCGTAGGTCTACAAGGAATTACTCAGGCATCATCGGAGAGGCACCAATGGTAGTGGTGAATCCCTCCGTGATGGTGTCTAGATTGGATCTGGTGGTTCTGGACTCTATGGCGGCTGGATCGAAATTTCATCGACTCCCCTAGGGTTTCTGGAATATTGGGGTATTTATAGAGCAAAGAGGCAGTCCGGGGGGCACCCGAGGTAGGAACAAGCCAGCAGGGTGCGCCTGGGCCTCCTGGCGCGCCCTGGTGGGTTGTGCTCCCCTCGGAGAAACCCCTAGGTGCTGCCTTGGCCCATTGGGTGTCTTCTGGTCCATAAAAAATCTCCGTAAAGTTTCGCTGCGTTTGGGCTCCGTTTGATATTGATTTCCTGCTATGTAAAAAACATGCAGAAAACAGCAACTGGCACTTGGCACTATGTCAGTAGGTTAGTTCCAAAAAATGATATAAAATGACTATAAAATGATTGTAAAACATCCAAGAATGATAATATAACAACATGGAACAATCAAAAATTATAGATACGTTGGAGATGTATCAGCATCCCCAAGCATAACTCCTGCTCATCCTCGAGTAGGTAAGTGATAAAAACAGAATTTTTAATGTGGAATGTTGCCTACCATGTCATATCATATTATTTTCTTTATAGCATGGACATTTGGACTTTTATATGGTTCAAAGCAATAATCTAGTTTTTACATGAGATTTAAATACTCAAACATATCAACAAGCAATCTTGTCTTTCAAAATATCAATGCTAAAATAAGTTATCCCTAGCCCATCATGCTCAACTATTGATCCATTCATGAAACACACTCGCATATTAGTTACACCCAATTCTCAAGTATGATCATACTGTTTCCTAGTTGGTGCTTGTAAGAGAAGATGAAGACTCAAATTCAAAAATAAAAATTGCATAAGTAAAAGAAAGGCCCTTCGTGGAAGGAAGTGGGGATTTGTAGAGGTGCCAGAGCTCAAAGCTTATATTGAGAGAAATTTTTTTTGGGGGAGGTATACTTTTCCCACCAACGAAAATGACTTGAGGTTCCCAACAATTTCCATGCTAAATATATCATAGGCGGTTCCCAAACATAAAATAAAGTTTATTCCTTCTCCACAAAACTTTTACAAGCCATGGCTAACCGAATCCACGGTTGCCTTCCATACCAACACTTTCCAGGGAATTTATTATTTGACAACATAAAGTAAATTTGTTTTTCATTTCAGGACTGGGCATCCCTAATACATTCGCCTTACTCTCATGAAATTACAAGTGAATAAACACTCATCGTGAGAATAACACATCTATCATGGAAAATATTGGCCACCCCTCACCGCCTCGCAAGCGGTACGGGCACACAAAAGGGATTTTTTTTTGAAAATTAGAGATGGCACTTACAAATTTGCTTAGAATGACAAGGAGATACCGCATATAGGTAGGTATGGTTGGCTCATGTGGCAAAACCGGGATAAAGGATTTTGGATGCACAAGTAGAGATCATACTTAGTGCAAATTGAAGGCTAGCAAAAGATTTGGAAGCGACCAACGATGAAACGAATAATCTCATAAGCGAACATTGAGCATAAATAACACCGAATAATGCACCATAAGTAGGATACAATTCCATTGCATAATTCTTGACTTTGGTGCTTCCATAGGGAATCACAAACCTTGACATGAATATTCTTACTAAAGCATAATTACTCATTAACATGACTCACATATCACATCTTCATGTCTCAAAACTATTACAAGGAATCAAGTTTATTTTGTCCAATGATCTTCATGAAAGTTTTTATTATATCCTTCTTGGATATCTATCACTTTGGAACTAATTTTCCTGTGTTGCTTTTGATAAGCTCAAACAAATATAAGTGAAGATCGTGAGCATAAAATTTTTCTTTCTCCCAAAAATAATTTAAGTGAAGCAAGATAGAATTTCTTAAAAATTTACTAACTCTCAAATAAATATAAGTGAAGCAAGAGAGTATTTCTTCAAAAGTATTAAAGCACATCGTGCTCAAAAAGATATAAGTGAAGCACTAGAGCAAATCCATAGCTCATAAAAATTGAAGTGAAACATAGAGAGCTATTCTAACAAGTCATGGCATAATTTTGGCACTCTCCAATAGATGTGTACAGCAAGGATTGATGACTTAAAAATCAAAACAAAATAAGAAAAGACTCATATCATACAAGACGCTCCAAGCAAAACACATATCATGTGACGAATAAAAATATAGTTTCGAGTGAAATACTGATGGTCGTTAGAAGAAAGAGGGGATGCCACTCGGGGCATCCCGAAGCTTAGTTGCTTGCTTCTCTTTGGATAATAGCTTGGTATACCGGGGAATCCCCAAGCTTAGGCTTTTTCTTACTCCTTATTCCTTCATCCATCGTAAGATAACCCAAAACTTGAAAACTTCAATCACATAAAACTCAACAAAACTTTTGTGAGATCCGTTAGTATAAGAAAGCAAAGCACTACTATAAGTGTTGTAGTAAACCCATCCGTATTTTGGATTTGTATTATATCTACTGTATTCAAACTTTTCTATGGCAAAAACTTATCAAAGAAAACCATAGAATCTTAAAAAAAAATCACATAACACAATAGAAACAGAATATGTCAAAAACAAAACAGTCTGTAGTAATCTGGAAGTTTCGAATACTTCTGCAGCTCTAAAAATCTTGAACAAAATTGGTACATGTGGGCAATTTGTAGAGTAATCTTATGCAATAAGAATCAACCAAAAAGCGCTTTTCTGTTAAAAATGAGAATTTTTCTCGTGAGTGCAAAAGTTTCTGTTTTTCAGCAAGATCAAATCTACTAACACCCAACGTGTTCCTAAGGCTTTGCTTGGTACAAACCTTTATTCCAACCACAAAAACACATCTCAATAGAGGTATTAAAGGGTATTTTATTAAAAACAGCAAAGAAATCAAAAAGTAAAAATATACAAGTTGGGCTGCCTCCCAACAAGCGCTGTCGTTTTACGCCCCGAGCTAGGAATAATACCAATATTTCAAGTGTTGTAATCCTTGTTGGATGTTCCATAAGTTTTCCTCATTATAGATTCGTAAGGCAATTTGATCTTCGTTATAGGGAAGTGTTCCATGCCCTTTCTCAAGGGAAATTGGAATTTAATATTCCCTTCTTTCATGTCAATCACCGCGCCAATGGTGCGCAAAAACGGTCTACCAAGTATAATAGGGCAAGACGGATTGTAATCGATATCAAGAACAATAAAGTCTATGGGTACATAGTTCCTATTTCCAAGAATAAGAACATCATTGATCCTTACCAAAGGCCATTTTATAGTGGAATCTTCCAAATGCAAATTAAGAGAGCAATCTTCAATATTGGTAAGACTAAGAAGTCGCAAAGAGATTTCGGAATCGTGGAAACACTAGCACCCAAATCATACAAAGCAAAACACTCATAATTTTTAATTTGGATTTTGATGGTAGGTTCCCATTCATCATGCATCTTTCTAGAAATTGATATTTCTAATTCAAACTTATCATCTAAATCTTTCATCATAGCATCAACAATATGTTTAAAAAAAGTTTTATTTTGTTCATAAGCATGGGGTGAATTAATCATGGATTATAGCAAAGAAATACAATCAATCAAGGAATAACTCTCATAATTGAATTCTTTGTAATCCAAAATAGTGGGCACATTACTAGTTAAAGTCTTGACCTCTCCAAACCCACTTTTATCAAATTTCTCAACAAGATTTTCACCCACCAAAATAAAGTTGACCCTTCTTCTGTCCCTTTATCATCAAGTTGGACTTTACTGAACAAAGAATCAATGGAAGAAACACCAATCATTTTAATGTCTTCATTATTTTTATGAAAGCAATCACTAGAAAACGGTTTTTCTAAAAATTCTCGTTTAGCTCTAAGAATGGCGGTTCTTTTCTTACTATCATCCATAGAAACATTAAGAGCTTTCATTGATTCTTCAACTTTAGGCACACAAAATTTCAACTTAATATTTTCTACATCATGAGAAATCCTATCAATACTCCTAGACATATCATCAATTTTATTCAATTTTTCTTCTATGGAAGGATTGAAAACTTTTTTACTATTGATAAATTCTTTAAAATTTTTCTCTAGATCAGAGGTGTTCCTATTATTATTATAAGATTGATTTCCATAGGAATTACCATAATTATTAGAGGAATTACTAGGAAAAGTCCTAGGATTAAAATTACCTCTATAAGCAATGTTGTTAAAATTATTTCTAGAGATAAAGTTCACATCTATAGCATCACTAGTTTGCTCAATCAAGGTAGACAAAGGCATCTCATTAGGATCAATAGGAGCACTTTTACTAGCAACCATTTACATAAGAGCATCAACTTTCTCATTCAGAGAATCAATCTCAACCGCATTAATCTTTTTGCTTGTCGATGCCCTTTCGGTATGCCATTGTGAATAATTCACCATAATATTATCAAGCAATTTGGTGGCTTCACCCAAAGTAATTTCCATGAAAGTGCCACCAGCGGCGAAATCCAAAAGATTTCGAGAAACAAAATTCAATCCCGCATAAAAAGTTCGTATGATAATCCAAAGATTTAACCCATGAGTTGGGCAATTCCTTAGCATCATTTTCATCCTTTCCCAAGATTGTCCAACATGCTCATGTTCAAGTTGCTTGAAATTCATGATCTGGGTTCTAAGGGATATAATTTTTGCAGGCGGAAAATATTTAGTAATAAAAGAGTTTTTGCATTTGTTCCAAGAATCTATACTATTGCGAGGCAAAGAAGAAAACCAATTTTTTGCATGATCTCGCAAAGAAAACAGAAATAATTTCAATTTCACAATATCATTGTCCACATCTCTTTTCTTTTGCATGTCGCATAATTACGCGAAGGTATTGAGATGGGACGCGACATCCTCATTAGGAGTGCCGGAAAATTGATCTTTCATAACAATATTCAACAAAGAAGTATTAATATCACAAGTTTCCGCACTAGTGGCGGGAGGAGCAATTGGAGTGCCCATAAAATAATTCTTGTTGGTATTGAAAAAATCACACGACTTATTGTTCTCTTGCGTCCTTTTTGAGAAATTGTAAACAAGAACACAAGTGGACGATAAATCCGACCAAAAAACGGCGAACGAAAAAGATGGCGAATAAAAACGGCAAATTTTTGTGAAGTGAGAAAAACGAGAGGAAAATGGCAAATAATGTAATTGCAAGGAGATGAGATTTATGATTAGGAACCTGGTATATGTTGACGGTTCTCCCCGACAATGGCGCCAGAAATTCCTTTTGATGAATGCTAGAACTACGTCAGTATTTCCCCAAAGAGGAAGGGATGATGTAGTATAGCAGCAGTAGGTATTTCCCTAAGAGATGAGACCAAGGTTATCGAACCATTAGGAGAACCAAGCAACACAAGTAAACAACACCTGCACACAAATAACAAATACTCGCAACCCGACGTGTAAAAGGGGTTGTCAATCCCTTTTGGGTAACGGACGTGATAGAGTTGTAAATATTGATAGTAGATCTAAAAATAAAAGCAAAGGAAAATAGATCGCGAAGGCAAATAATATGAGAAAGAGACACGGGGCCCATAGATTTCACTAGTGGCTTCTCTTGAGAAAATAACAAACGATGGGAAAACAATTACTCTTGAGCAATTGATAGAACTTCAAATAATCATGATGATATCTAGGCAATGATCATTATATAGGCATCACGTCCAAGATTAGTACACCGACTCCTGTCTGCATCTACTACTGTTACTCCACACATCGACCGCTATCCAGCATGCATCTAGTGTATTAAGTTCATGCACAAACTAAGTAATGCAATAAGAACGATGACATGATGTAGACAAGATCTATTTATGTAGAAATAGACCCCCATCATTTTATCCTTAGTAGCAATGATACATACGTGTCGGTTCCCCTTCTATCATTGGGATCAAGCACCGTAAGATCGAACCAACTACAAAGCACCTCTTCCCATGGCAAGATAAAGAGATCAAGTTAGCCAAACAAAACCCCATATCGGAGAAGAAATACGAGGCTATAAGCAATCATGCATATAAGAGATCAAAAGAAGAATCAAATAACTTTCATGGATATGAAAGGATAGATCTGATCATAAACTCAAAGTTCATCGGATCCCAACAAAAACACCACAAAATAGTTACATCATATGTATCTCCAAGAGACCATTGTATTGATAATCAAAAGAGAGAGATGAAGCCATCTAGCTACTGACTACGGACCCGTAGGTCTACAAGGAACTACTCACGCATCATGGAAGAGGAACCAATGGAAGTGGTGAACCCCTCCATGATGGTGTCTAGATTGGATCTAGTGGTTCTGAACTCTGCGGCAGCTGGATCAAAATTCCGTCGACTCCCCTATGGTTTCTGGAATATTTGGGTACTTATAGAGCAAAGAGGCGGTCCATGGGGCACCCGAGGTGGGCACAACCCACCAGGGCACGCCTGGGCCTCCTGGCGTGCCCTGGTGGGTTGTGCTCCCCTCTGAGCCACCCCCAGGTACTGCCTTGGCCCATTGGGTGTCTTTTGGTCCATAAAGAATCTTTGTAAAGTTTCGCTGTGTTTGGACTCCGTTTGATATTGATTTCCTGCGATGTAAAAACATGCAGAAAACAGCAACTGGCACTTGGCACTATGTCAATAGGTTATTACCAAAAAATGATATAAAATGACTATAAAATGATTGTAAAATATCTAAGAATGATAATATAACAGCATGGAACAATAAAAAATTATAGATACATTGGAGACGTATCAGGGCCAAAAGGGGAAACACACCAGCCACAAAAGGGGCTGGTGCGCCCCACCCCCCCCCCCATATGGGCTGGCCAAATTGGAGAAGGAAAGGGGGAGGATAAAAGGAAAAGGGGAATAGGATTCTCCCTTTCTTCCTTTTCCCTTCCTACTTCGAATAGGAATAGGAGAGGGGGTTTTGGGAAGATTGGAGAGGACCCCAAGAAGGATTCCTCCTACTTGGGGCGCCTCCTTGGCTAGCTCTCCTCTCCTCCAACCTATATCTACATGGGGAGGGGGCGCCTAGAACACAGACCAACAATTGTTAGCCATGTGCGGCGCCCCCCTCCATAGTTTATGCCTCCGGGCATATTCTCGTACTGCTTAGGCGAAGCCCTGTGCGGGTCGCATCACCATCACCGTCACCACACCGTCATGCTGACGAAACTCATCTACTTCCTCAACACCTTGCTTGACCAAAGGAACGAGGGACATCATCGAGCTGAACGTGTGCAGAATGCGGAGGTGCCGTGCATACGGTACTTGATCGGTTGAAGCGCGAAGAAGTTCCTCGACATATACTGCGTTGTAAAACACTTCCGCTTTCGGTCTATGAGGGTACGTAGACACACTCTCCCCATCTCATTGGTATGCATCTCCTAGATAGATCTTGCATAGGCATAGGAGTTTTTTTGAAATTACATGCTACGTTCCCAACATGGACATGGAGATTAGCTTGGAGGGGTTGAGTGGGACGAGAGACACGAGTTTACCTAGGTTCAGCCCCTCACCAACGAGGTAAAATCTTACTCCCTCTTATTGCTATATTGCTATAGTATTGTTTACAAGGGAGCGAATACACTTGACCTAGCTATCGATCAGTTGTTTCTTGCCCTAAGCCGATGTCGGGTCTCTCCTTTATATACATAGGTCGAGGCTCGATGGCTTACAGGAGTCCAGGTCGGGTCATACAATGTAACCGACTCTGGCTCAAAGTCGCCTTGCCTTGCCAAGCAAGTTACCATCTGACGGCTTACACCTTTGGGTCTTCGAGTCGTCTCCGGGTTATGGGCTTCCAATGAGCCTGCTCGTAAGCCGCCTCTTGGTCTTCTCATTAGTCCTTCTTGGGCCTTCTCTATTGAATCACTAATAGTATAACCCGACCTCTCCTGGGCGGGTCATACCATGGGGTTATATCCCTAACAAATCCCAAATTATGTCAATAAAATGTGTCGGAATAGAAGGTCATTGAATTGGCCTTGGTACTAGACTGCTAAATTGGTTCAATGCCTTTTACTTATCTCGGTCTTCCACTTGGAACCAAGCGGCCAACCGTGACAGATTTAATGCCACAGGTTAATCGTATGGAAAGGAGACTTACAGCTACACCCATATGACTTTCCTATGGTGAGCGTCTACTACTGATACGTCTCCAACGTATCTACTTTTCCAAACCATTTTGCCCTTGTTTTGGACTCTTACTTGCGTGATTTGAATGGAACTAACCCGGACTATTGTTGTTTTCAGCAAAACTGCCATGGAGTTGTTTCTGTGCAGAATAAAAAGTTCTCGGAATCGCCTGAAAATCAACAGAAAATTATTTCGGAAAATATAAAAAATATCTGCAAGATCCTCACCGGGGGGCCCACATCCTGTCCTCGAGGGTGGGGGGCGCGCCAACATTCCCAGGGCGCGCGCCCCTGCCTCGAGGGCCCCCCGATGCTCCACCGACGTACCCCCAGATCATATATCTTCTGTTTCGGGGAGAGAAAAAATAAGAGAAAAAGAATTATCGCGTTTCACGAGACGGAGCCGATGCCAAGCCCTAATCTCTCTCGGGAGGGCTGATCTGGAGTCCGTTCAGGGCTCCAGAGAGAGGAGATTGTCGCCATCGTCATCATCAACCTTCTTCCATCACCAATTCCATGATGCTCACCATTGTGTGTGAGTAATTCCATCATAGACTTGCTGGACGGTGATGGGTTGGATGGGATATATCATGTAATCGAGTTAGTTTTGTTAGGATTTGATCCCTAGTATCCACTATATTCTGAGATTGACGTTACTATGACTTTGCTATGCTTAATGCTTGTCA
This sequence comes from Secale cereale, assembly GCA_902687465.1. NCBI lineage: Eukaryota > Viridiplantae > Streptophyta > Magnoliopsida > Poales > Poaceae > Secale > Secale cereale. The sequence continues at coordinate 551,190,792 of LR738710.1, forward strand.
CTAGGGCCCGAGTGCCATGATTTTAGATCTGAACCTATTATGTTTCCATGAATATATGTGTGTTCTTGATCCTATCTTGCAAGTCTATAGTCACCTACTATGTGTTATGATCCGGCAACCCCGAAGTGACAATAATCGGGAGCACTCCCAGTGATGACCTTAGTTTGAGGAGTTCATGTATTCACTATGTGTTAATGCTCTGGTCCGGTACTCTATTAAAAGGAGGCCTTAATATCCCTTAGTTTCCAATAGGACCCCGCTGCCACGAGAGGGTAGGACAAAAGATGTCATGCAAGTTCTTTTCCATAAGCACGTATGACTATATTCGGAATACATGCCTACATTGCATTGATGAACTGGAGCTAGTTCTGTGTCACCCTAGATTATAACTTCTACATGATGAATTGCATCTGACATAATTTCCCATCACCGATCCAATGTCTACGAGCTTTACCTATATTGCTAGTTGATATTTACTTTTCCATTGCTATTATTACAAAAACCACAAAAACACTATCGTTACTTTTATTGCTGCTACCGCCACTATCATATTACTTTGCTACTAAATTATCTTGCTGCAGATACTAAGTTTACAGGTGTGGTTGAATTGACAACTCAGCCACTAATACTTAAGAGTATTCTTTGGCTCCCCTTGTGTCGAATCAATAAATTTGGGTTGAATACTTTACCCTCGAAAACGGTTGCGATCCCCTACACTTTTGGGTTATCAAGACTATTTTCTGGCACCATTGCCGGGGAGCATAGCTCTATTCTTTAAGTCACTTGGGATTTATATGTGTTTATCACTATGAAGAATTTGAAGGACTCAAAAACCAAGATCTTACCCTCAACTACGAGGGAGGTAAGGAACTGCCATCTAGCTCTGCACTTGATTCTCCTTCTGTTATGAGTAAACTTGCGACACCTACTCCTGCTATTGAATCTGATATGTCGTATGTTCTTGATGATGCTACTTCTGCTATGTATGATGAAACTACCTCTATGCCTGATAATGTGCCACTAGGTGAATTTCTAGATGAACAAATTGCTAAGGTTAGGGAGAGTGCAAATATTGAAACTGATAATATTTATGAAAGTGATGATGAAGCTTCTCCCAATAGATATGAATTGCCTGTTGTTCCTGAGGGTTATGTTATGGCTGAAGAGACTACTAGAGACTTTCTTGCTTGCAATGATAGATATGATCTTAAGAAACTATTAGCTAAGCTGAAAGAAAAGTCCTTGAATGCTAGAATGAAACATGACCCTGCTTTCGCTACTTCACCTATCTATGTTACTGATAAGGATTATGAATTCTCTGTTGATCCTGAGTTAATTACTTTGGTAGAATCTGATCCTTTCCATGGCTATGAGTCTGAAACTGTTGTGGCACATCTTACTAAGTTGAATGATATAGCCACCCTGTTTACCAACGATGAAAAGATTCGTTACTACTATATCCTTAAGCTATTTCCTTTCTCGTTAAATGGTGATGCTAAGACTTGGTTTAATTCTCTTGATCCTGGTTGTGTGCGTAGTCCCCAGGATATGATGTATTACTTTTCTGCTAAATATTTTCCCGCTCATAAGAAACAAGCTGCCTTATGGGAAATATGTAACTTTGTGCAAATCGAAGAAGAGAGTCTCCCACAAGCTTGGGGGAGGCTTCTCCAACTACTTAATGCTTTGCCTGATCATCCTCTTGAGAGGAATGATATACTTGATGTCTTTTATAATGGACTAACCGATGCTTCCAGAGACCACCTGGATAGTTGTGCTGGTTATGTTTTCAAGGAAAGAACATTTGATCAAGCTGAATTACTATTGAATAATATGCTGGCCAATGGAAATAATTGGACACTTCCTGAACCAGCCCCTAAGCCAACTCCGAAGAAAAGAGGTGTTCTATTTCTCAGTCCTGAAGATATGCAAGAGGCAAAGAAATCCATGAAAGAAAAAAGTATTAAAGCTGAACATGTTAAGAATTTACCACCTATTGAAGAAATACACGGTCTTGATAACCCGACACAGGTAGTAAAGGTAAATTCTCTTTATAGATTTGATGAAGGTGATATTCCTCGTTATAAGTCTACTAGCCAATGCTTAGATGAGTTTGACAATTTTATTGTGAAACAAGAAAACTTCAATGCTTATGTTGGTAGACAATTACAACACAATGCTTATATGATTGAACGCTTGAGTGATTATCTTTCTAGAGTTAAAGGTGAACTGAAACTCATTAGTAAACATGCTTCCATGGTTACCACTCAAGTAGAACAAGTACTTAAAGCTCAAAATGATTTGCTCAATGAATTAAATAGTAAGAATAATGTCAATGCCATTAGAGTTGTGACTAGAGGTGGTAGAATGACTCAGGAACCTCTGTATCCTGAAGGCCACCCTAAGATAATTGAGCAAGATTCTCAGAGAGCTAATTTAGATGCACCTAGTTCTTCTAAGAAAGAGAAAAAGAAAAATGATAGGACTGTGCATGCTTCTAGTGAACCTGTAGCTGACACACCGGAGAATCCCAATGATATATCTGTTCCTGATGCTGAGACACAATCTGGTAATGAAAATGAACCTAGTGCTAATATTAATGATGATGTTCATGATGATGCTCAATCTAGCAATGATAATGATGTAGAGATTGAACCTGCTGTTGATCTTGATAACCCAGAATCAAAGAATCAACGTTACGATAAGAGAGAATTTGTTGCTAGGAAGCACGGTAGGGAAAGAGAACCATGGGTTCAGAAACCCATGCCTTTTCCTCCGAAACCATCCAAGAAAAAGGATGATGAGGATTTTGAGCGCTTTGCTGAAATGATTAGACCTATCTTTTTGCGTATGCGTTTGACTGATGTGCTGAAAACAAATCCTTATGCTAAGTATATGAAAGATATTATTACCAACAAAGGAAAGATACCTGAAGTAGAAATTTCCACCATGCTTGCCAATTACACTTTTGAGGGTGGAATGCCTAAGAAATTAGGAGATCCAGGAGTACCTACTATACCTTGCTCCATTAAGAGAAACTATGTTAAAACTGCTTTGTGTGATCTTGGAGCCGGTGTTAGTGTTATGCCTCTCTCTTTATATTGTAGACTTGACTTGAGTAAGTTGACACCTACTGAAATATCATTGCACATGGCTGATAAATCAACTGCTATACCTGTCAGTATTTGTGAGGATGTGCATGTTGTCGTTGCAAATGTTACTATTCTAATGGACTTTGTTATACTTGATATGTCCGAGGACGATAGTAGTATGTCTATTATTATTGGAAGACCCTTTTTGAATACTACAGGGGCTGTTATTGATTGCAACAAATGCAATGTCACCTTTCATGTCAATGGTAATGAGCATACGGTACACTTTCCGAGGAAACAACCTCAGGTCCATAGTATCAATTATATTGGAAAAACTTCAACTATCTGTATTTGAGGTTTTGAGTTTCCTATTCCTACTATCAAGAAGACATATGACATCCTTATTATTAGGGACATACATATCCCCATTGAGGTAACATAGTTTTATTCGAAAATTCTCCGGTTTCATGTTACTCGGAAAGAGTTTATTAACAAGACCTGATCAACCTTGTTAATGGATTCCTTCTGATGAGCATGGGATAGGTGAATCTAGATGGGAAAACTTTGTTTTTGCCACTCTAGTTTTTGCCTACTTTGCTTATGCCACTCTAGATTTTGACATATCATTTTTGCCACTCTTAGTTTTTGAAAATACATCACAAATGCCATTCCATGGCAAAAGCGATAACTTTTCATTTCACTTTTGCCACTCTTTGATTTTGACAATGTATCACATTTGCCACTCTAAAATTATTGCTTTTGCCACAGAATGGCAATTGTGATGTATTATCTAAAACTAAGAGTGCCAAAAGTGAAATGTCAAATTCTAAAGTGGCATAAGCAAAGTGGTCAAAAACTAGAGTGGCAAAAACGAAGTTTTCCCAATCTAGATAGCACAAACCTTCTGTACCCTCCCTTTCCTTTCTCTTAATTAGGTTAAATAAAAGAAAAATAGCATTGTCTGTTTATTTCCAGACTTATCCGTGCAATAAAAAATATCCCAAAAATAAAAGTTCTCCAAATGCCATGAAAATGAAATATGATTTTTTTCTAGAATATTGAAGAAAATATGGCATTGAACACACAGCGAGGGGAGCAAGCACGTGGCCACGAGGGCACAGGGCGCGCCCCCTGCCCAGGGAGCGCCCCCTGCTTCGAGGGCCCCAGGTGGCCCCTCTCCACTTATCCTTTCACCCATGCTCTTCTTCTTCCTCCCAAAAAAATTCCCAAGCAGCTCAAACCCGAGTTCTAGCTCATTTTGCTGCCATTTTGATCTCCTTGCTCAAAGCACCATTCACCAAACTGTTTGGGGAGATTGTTCCTTGGTATGTGACTCCTCCATTGGTCCAATTAGTTTTTGTTCTAGTGCTTTATTTGTTGTAAATTTATGCTGCTGTGGTGACCTTGTTCTTGAGCTTGCATGTCAAATTTTCTTGGTCCCAAGTAGTTCTAATGCATGATATAGCCTCTAGGCACTTGTAGGAGTTGTTGCTATCAATCTTGTTGAGTTTGGTTAACTTTTATTTTGAAGTTACTAAAAATTTCAGAAAATTCCATAAAAATGTCTAGGAGAAACTTCCAAGGTGGTCCTTCAAGGCAGCAAGGACCGAGGTTCGCGTTCCGTGAGCCGGACGATGAACCACCGAGGGATGCTGATGAGCGTCCTTGTGAATGGTCGTCAGATGAATTTATGGGTCAAGCTGGCATCAAAGATGAATTTTACGCATACGTGCGTAACGCTGACCTCGAGGACTTCATGCAAGATAAGTGTCCTCAGTACCGTGGCTTAAGTGATAGCTTTGTGAGAAGGTTTAAATTTTCATCTTCACGTAATTCTCACACTGTCCTGTTTGACCTTTATGATAAATCTTATACCATGGACTTAGAGGATTTTAATGTTGCCTGCAAGCTCCCACAGTGGGGCAGTATGAGTGATCCTTGCAAATCTGAATTTAGAGAATTCCTATCTAGTATTACAGTGGGGGAATCCAGGGACGTCACACAAGCTACCACGGGGAGCATACATTTTCCGGACGTCACACAAGCTACCACGGGGAGCATACATTTTCCTGATATTCATTACTTTGCTATCTTTATCAGTAGATGCATAAACGGTAAAGATGAGGCTTGTCACATGTGTGTCCCTGATCTTAGTGCTCTCAGGAGTGTTGTGCTAGGTGATAGGCAATATAATCTGGCAGCTATTGTTGCACGTAGGCTACACCATAATGGTTTGCATGGAGATTTATTTGGTGGGATCTATGCTACTCGTATAGCCCGCTATCTTGGTGTGTCTGTGCACACGAATGATGAACCTCTACCTCCTGCTTATTTAGACTATCATTCTATGGCTAGTCACCGGTTTATAGAGTGGGATAATCAAACCCTCAAGTATCAACTAATTTTTAACAGGCAGCATGCCATCCCTATTGTTCTTCCAGTCCCTTCTTTGTTTAACTTTCAGGAAAAAGGAAGATACACTATAACTATGGAGGAGGCAAATGCCTATTATAACATGACAGAGGCAACCCACCTTCGAGCTGCAGCTCAGCATGCAGCATCTGCTGCATCTCAGTACGACCCCAACTACAACTTTGGATATCCGTCAGGCCAATACTGGCCATAGACTAACTTAGGCCAAAAGCCTAAGCTTGGGGGAGTACGTGTTTCTCACCGACTTACATTAATGTTCACACTTATTCTAGTTGTCGGTGCTCACACTCTTTCACTGTACCATTCATGCTTAGTTTCAATTTCTTTTTCTTAGTCTTTTTCTTGTGTGCTAGAAAAACCTAGAAAAACAAAAAATATTAGTTGTAGCTTCTAGCCAGTTTACTTCTTTTGCCAGTAGTAGTAACTAAAAATGAAAACCCAAAAAGATTTCATGTTCTTCTTTTGCTTGTTGGGAGCTTTCACGTGTAAATAGTTTCTTTTCTTTTCTTTAGGGGTTAAGAGTAGAAGACCATGATTAAAATGCTTAGTGGCTCTCATATGCTCTATTGTTGATTTAACCTTGAGCCATATTACCTTGTCTTCTCTCTTCTATTAAAAGCCTGCAGATTCCAGCTTAGTCCAATGCACGTGCACTATTATTATTATCCACACCGTTCGGTTGTGCGAGTGAAAGGCAATAAGGATGATATATGATGAACTAATTGAGATGAGAAAAGCTGGTATGAACTTGACCTCTCTTGTTTTTGTAAATATGATTTCTCGTCGTTCTTGATTCAGCTTGTTATGAATGAAACATGTTTGCAATGAAAATTAGAGATCATAGTTGATTATGCCATGCTTAATTAGCTGAGAGTTTATAATGGTCTATCTTGCGTGCCAACATGATATTAAAATGGTTGTGATGTGGTATGATGGATGGTATCCTCCTTTGAACGATTTAAGTGATCTGACTTGGCACATGTTCACGCATGTAGTTGAAACAAATCAACATAGCCTTCACGATATTTATGTTCATGGTGATTTATATCCTACTCATGCTTGCATTCATTGTTGATTAATTTTAATGCATGTTCATGACCGTTGTTGCTCTCTAGCTGGTCGCTTCCCAGTCTCTTCCTAGCCTTCACCTGTACTAAGCGGGAATACTTCTTGTGCATCCACTTCCATAAACCCCAAAGTTATTCCATATTAGTCCACCATATCTTCCTATATGCGGTATTTACCTGCCGTTCCAAGTAAATTTGTATGTGCCAAACTCTAAACCTTCAAATGAAATTCTGTTTTGTATGCTCGAACAGCTCATGTATCAACTAGGGTTGTCTATATCTTCCATGCTAGGTGGGTTATTCTCACGATGAGTGGACTCAGCTCATCATTCATGAGAAAATGGCTGGTAATCGGGATGCCCAGTCCCATGCTCAAATCATAATAATTAAACAAAACTCCCCCAGGGTTGTTGCTTGTTAGGACAGTACCCCGTGGATTGGATGGCCGTGGAGTGTGCTTGTTGGTGGTTGGGGGAGAATAAACTTTACCATTCTGTTTGGGAACCGCCTATAATGTGCGTAGCATGGGAGATATCGAGATTCTTGGTTGTTATGTTAACAATGAAAGTATACCGCTCAAAATGTTATTCATCTCTATTAAAAATCGAGCTCTGGCACCTCTACAAATCCCTGCTTCCCTCTGTGAAGGGCCTATCTATTTACTTCTATGCGGAGTCATCATCCTCTTATCAAAAAGCACTAGTAGGAGAGCACCTCTGTCGTTGCATGTATTACTATTAATTTGCATTGAGTATGATCATGATTGGATCTCTTTTACCATGAATTACAATGTCTAGTCAGTCCTTGATCTTTAAAGGTGCTCTGCATTTATGTTTTGCGGTCTCGGAAAGGGCTAGCGAGATACCATCTTGTTATATCATATCATGATTGTTTTGAGAAAGTGTTGTCATCCGAGGTTTATTATTATTGCTCGCTAGTTGATTATGCCATTTATGTGAGTAGTCTTGAGATCTGAAAGTTATTGTGAATGTGGTTAGTTCATGATCTTGTTGAAAACATGAATGCTAGCTTACATATTTACAACAACAAGAGCAAAGAGAGTTTGTCAAAGTTTTTCTTTATCACTTTCAGTTTATCAACTGAATTGCTTGAGGACAAGCAAAGGTTTAAGCTTGGGGGAGTTGATACGTCTCCAACGTATCTACTTTTCCAAACCCTTTTGCCCTTGTTTTGGACTCTAACTTGCATGATTTGAATGGAACTAACCCGGACTGACGTTGTTTTCAGCAGAACTGCTATGGTGTTGTTTTTGTGCAGAATAAAAAGTTCTCAGAATCGCCTAAAAATCAACGGAGAATTATTTCAGAAAATATAAAAAATATCTACAAGAAGATCCTCACCGGGAAGCCCACACCCTGTCCTCGAGGGTGGGGGCGCGCCCCCTGCC
>LR738710.1:551198832-551275730 GCA_902687465.1 Secale cereale
CCCCCCCCCGATGCTCCACCGAAGTACCCCCAGATCATATATCTTTCGTTTCGGGGAGAAAAAATAAGAGAAAAGGAATTATCACATTTAACGAGATGGAGCCGCCGCCAAGCCCTAATCTCTCTCGGGAGGGCTGATCTGGAGTCCGTTCGGGGCTCCGGAGAGTGGAGATCGTCGCCAACGTCATCATCAACCTTCCTCCATCACCAATTCCATGATGCTCACCGTCGTGTGTGAGTAATTCCATCGTAGGCTTGCTGGACGGTGATGGGTTGGATGGGATCTATCATGTAATCGAGTTAGTTTTGTTAGGGTTTGATCCCTAGTACCACTATGTTGTGAGATTGATGTTTCTATGACTTTGTTGTGCTTAATGCTTGTCACTAGGGCCCGAGTGCCATGATTTCAGATCTGAACCTATTATGTTTCCATGAATATATGTGTGTTCTTGATCCTATCTGGCAAGTCTATAGTCACCTACTATGTGTTATGATCCGGCAACCCCGAAGTGACAATAATCGGGACCACTCCCGGTGATGACCTTAGTTTGAGGAGTTCATGTATTCACTATGTGTTAATGCTTTGGTCCGGTACTCTATTAAAAGGAGGCCTTAATATCCCTTAGTTTCCAATAGGACCCCGCTGCCACGGGAGGGTAGGACAAAAGATGTCATGCAAGTTCTTTTTCATAAGCACGTATGACTATATTCGGAATACATGCCTACATTGCATTGACGAACTGGAGCTACTTCTGTGTCACCCTAGGTTATAACTTCTACATGATGAATTGCATCTGACATAATTTCCCATCATCGATCCAATGCCTACGAGCTTTACCTATATTGCTCGTTGCTATTTACTTTTCTGTTGCTATTTTTACAAAAACTACAAAAACACTATCGTTACTTTTATTGCTGCTACGGCCACTATCATATTACTTCGCTACTAAATTATCTTGCTGCAGATACTAAGTTTCCAGGTGTGGTTGAATTGACAACTCAGCTGCTCATAATTAAGAGTATTCTTTGGCTCCCCTTGTGTCGAATCAATAAATTTGGGTTGAATACTTTACCCTCGAAAACTGTTGCGATCCCCTACACTTGCGGGTTATCAACAGCTTATTAACTATGCCCTCTCCTTGAACCTATTATTTGCGATGTGTGTTTTAAAATTCCCATCAAATTCATTGATGTATTTTACCATGCTCGAAGGCACTGTTTATGGAGGAAAGTGGCACATCAAGATGTAAAACTCACTCTCTGGCAGCTTGGGATCTAGTCTGTCGCCCTAAACAAAAAGATGGTCTAGGAGTAATTGATCTAAAACGCCAAAAGAAGGCCCCAATCCTCAAATTCTTGCATAAATTCATACACAAGGTTGATGTACCCTGGGTTAGGATAGTTTGGAACACTAACTATGGTGCGAAACCCCCACATGCAAGTCAAATGTGTGGGTCCTTTTGGTGGAGGGAAATTTTTAATCTCATGGATATCTACAGAGGGATAACTACATGCATTCTAGCTGGGGTTGATGATGTCTACTACGCAACTTTATTCTTGTAGACTCGTGTTGGTCCTCGAAGCGCAGAGTTTTGTAGGACAATAATTTTTTCCCTCAAGTGGATGACCTAAGTTTTATCAATCCTTGGGAGGCATCTCTCTCTCAAACAACCCTGCAACCAAATAACACAGAGTCTCTTGTGTCCCCAACACACCCAATACAATGGAAAATTGTATAGGTGCACTAGTTCGGCGAATAAATGGTGATAAAAGTGTAATATGGATAGTAGATATTGATATTTGTAATATGAACAATAACAAACATCAAGGTAGCAAGTATCAAAAGTGAGCACAAACGGTATTGCAATGCTTGAAAATGAGGCCTAGGGCCCATACTTTCCCTAGTGAAATGTCTCAACAATGCTAATATAATTGGATCACATAACCATCCCTCAACGTGCGATGAAGAATCACTCCAAAGTTCGTATCAAGCGGAGAACATAAGAAGAAATTGTTTATAGGGTACAAAACCACCTCAAAGTTCTTCTTTCTGATTGATTTATCAAGAGTTTGTACTAAAATAACATCAAGTTATCCTTTCCGATCGATCTATCAAGAGTTTGTACTAAAATAACACCATATGATACACATCATCCAACTATAATGTCACCTAGATACTCCAATGTCACTGCGAGTATCCCTGAGTTAATTATATGATATGCATCAAACAATTTCAGATTCATAATACACAATCCAACAGAAAGAACCTCAAAGAGTGCCCCAAGATTTCTACCGGAGAAACAAAGACAAGAACGTGCATCAACCCCTATGCAAAGATTACCCCAATGTCACCTCGGGAATCCGCAAGTTGAGTGCCAAAACACATATCAAGTGAATCAATATGATACCTCATTGTCACCACCGGTATTTATAGCAAGACATTAATCAAGTGTTCTCAAATCCATAAAAATATTCAATCTGACAAGAACGAAATCTCAAAGGGAAAACTCAATTCATCACAACAAGATAGAGAGGGAGAAACACCATATGATCTAACTATATTAACAGAGCTCGTGATACATAAAGATCGTGACATCTCAAGTACATGAGAGAGAGAGAGAGAGAGAGATTAAACACATGGCTACTAGTACAAATCGGCAGTCCCGAGGGTGGACTACTCCCTCATCATCATGGTGGCCGCCGGAATGATGAAGATGGTGATAACCCACAAGTGTAGGGGATAAGTTGTAGCCTCTTCCGATAAGTAAGAGTGTCGAACCCAATGAGGAGCTAAAGGCAGAACAAATATTCCCTCAAGTTCTATCGACCATCGATACAACTCTACGCACGCTTGACGTTTACTTTACCTAGAACAAGTATGAAACTAGAAGTAATTTGTGGTTTTTGTGGGATAGGCTTGCAAGAATATAAAGAGCACGTAAATAAAACTAGGGGCTGTTAAGATAAGGACACAACTAAAGTTAATGATAGCAAGTGTGTAAAAGTGGTGGTAAGGGTTACGAAATTGCCCCTAAGCAATTGACTACGTTACTAGACTGATAGCAAGTTTTATGTGGGAGAGGCCACTGCTAGCATGTCATCCCTTACTTGGAATTCTATGCACTTATGATTGGAAATATTAGCAAGCATCCGCAACTACTAAAGTTCATTAAGGTAAAACCCAACCATAGCATTAAGATATATTGGTCCCCCTTCAATCCCGTATGCATCAATTTCTACGCTAGGTTGAAGCTTCTGTCACTCTTGCCCTCCAATACGTAGTCCTATCTACATACAACTAACCCTATGGTGCGATCAACGGGCGCGCTCATATGATGGGCACCAAAGGACAGCAACATAACCACAAGCAATTTAAATTAATCATAGCAATTCACCAATCACCGATAGGACAATGACAATCTACTCAGGCATCATAAGATGGCAACACATCATTGGATAATAATATGAAGCATAAAGCACCATGTTCAAGTAGAGGGTACAGCGGGTTGTGGGAGAGTGGACCGCTGTAGATAGATGGGGGAAGGTGATGGATATGTTGGTGAAGATGACGGAGGTGTTGGTGTAGATCGCCGTCACACGATGATGGCCCCGGTGGCACTCCAGCGCCACCGGAAGCGAGGGGGAGAGAGCCCCCCCTCCTTCTTATTCTTCCTTGACCTTCTTCCTAGATGGGAGAAGGGTTTCCCCTCTGGTCCATGGCCTCCATGGCGGCGGAGGGGCGAGAGCCCCTCTTAGATTGGATTTGTCTCTATGTCTCTCTCCATTTCTGCGTTCCCAAATTCTCGCCCTTCACCGTTTCTTAAATTCCCGGAGATCCTTAACTCCGGTTGGGCTGATTTTTTGACACAATTTTTATCGGGATATTAGCTTTCTTGCAGCGAAAGAAGGGGCATCAACCGCCTTACGGTGTGGCCACAAGGGCCCAGGGCGCGTCTGCCCCTGGTGGGCGCGCCCCCTGCCTCATGGCCCACTCGGGCATCGTCTCATGTTGGTTTCGCTTCCCAAAATTCACATATATTCCAGAAAAATATCCGTTCGTTTTTATTCCGTTTGGACTCCGTTTGATATGGATATTCTGCGAAACAAAAAACATGCAACAAACATGAACGGGCACTGGGCACTGGATCAATGTGTTAGTCCCAAAAAATAGTATACAAAGTTGCCAAAAGTATATGAAAGTTGTAGAATATTGGCATGGAACAATCAAAAATTATAGATACGACGGAGACGTATCAGCATCCCCAAGCTTAATTCCTGCTCGTCCTCGAGTAGGTAAATGATAAAAAAGATAATTTTTGATGTGCAATGCTACCTAGCGTAATCTTGATCATGTAATCTAATCATGGCATGAATATTAAGACATGAGTGATTCAAAGTAATGGTCTATCATTTGACATAGAAGAATTTAATACTCGGGCATCCCAACAAACAATCAAGCCTTTTAAACTATCAATGCTAAAGAACGTTATCCCTACAAAATCATATAGTCTTTTATGCTTCCCTTTTCTTAACACAAGGTACCCCTCATGCCCATCCCGGTGTCAGCCAAGGAACTGTTTTCATACTTTACTTTTTTGAACTTTTTCAACTCTTCATGCAATACATGAGCGTGAGCCATGGATATAGCACTATGGGTGGAATAGAAAGTGGTAGTAGACAAAAGGAGGGAGAAAGTCTCACATCAACTAGGCGTATCAATGGGCTATGGAGATGCCCATCAATAGATATCAATGTGAGTGAGTAGAGATTTCCATGTAACGGATGCAATAGAGCTATAAGTGTGTGAAAGCTCAAAATAAAACTAGTGGGTGTGCATCAACTTGATTGCTCATGAAGACCTAGGGCATTTGAGGAAACCCATCATTGGAATATACAAGCCAAGTTCTATAACGAAAAATTCCCACTAGTATATGAAAGTGACAACATAGGAGACTCTCTATCATGAAGAACATGGTGCTATCATGAAGCACAAGTGTGGAAAAAGATAGTAGCATTGTCCCCTTTTTTTCTTTTTTCTTTTTATTTTTTTTGGGCCTTCTTTTTTTTGGCCTTTCTCCTTCTTCTTTTTTATTTGGCCTTTCTTTTTTTATTTTCTTTTGGCCTTTCATTTTTTTTCTTTTTTTCAAGGGATAATGCTCTAATAATGATGACCATCACACTTCTATTTACTTACAACTCGATACTAGAACAAAAATATGACTCTATATGAATGCCTCCGGCGATGTACCGAGATGTGCAATGATCTAGCGTAGCAATGACATCAAAAAAACGTACAAGCCATGGAAACATCATGCTAGCTATCTTATGATCATGCAAGGCGAATGGCTATGGAAATGCCATGATAGGTAGGTACGGTGGCTGTTTTGAGGAAGGTATCTGGTGGGTGTATGGTACCAGCGAAAGTTGCGCGGTACAAGAGAGGCTAGCAATGGTGGAAGGGTGAGAGTGCGTATAATCCATGGACTCAACATTAGTCATAAAGAACTCACATACTTATTGCGAAAAATCAATTAGCCCTCGAAGCAAAAATACTATGACGCATGCTCCTATGGGGGAGGTTGGTAGGAGTTAACCATCGCACGCCCCCGACCTTCACGCAAAGATAAACAATCAAAATACAATGCACGCCAATTTGGTTACATAGTTAGGAGACCATACGTGCATGCTTCGGGAATCACAAACCTTAACACCAATATTTTTACTAGACCACAATCAATCACTAGAACCTCCCACATATTAGCATCTCTATATCACAAAACTATTGCAAGGAATCAAACATATCAAATTCAGCGATCTAAAAGTTTATGTAGGATCTTATGACTAACCATGTGAATGACCAATTCCTGTCAACTCTCTAAATAGATATAAGTGAAGCAAGAGAGTTTTAATTATTTATACAAAAGTTATGCCCACTCTCTAACAATTATAAGTGAAGAAAAATAGCATTCTACAAATGGTGGTTTTCTATGTGAGGAGAAACAGGCAATCCAAACTTCAAATGATATAAGTGAAACACATGAAGCATTCTATAAAGCCATACTCAAAAGATATAAGTGAATTGCAAGAGCATTCTATAAATCAACCAAGGACTATCTCATACCAGCATGGTGCATTTATTAAAAGAAAAAGAAAAAGAAAAAGCACACGACGCTCGAAGAGTTTACGCATATCATGTGAACGAAACGAATCCGAAAACATACTGATACTTGTTGAAGAAAGATGGGATGCCTTCCGGGGCATCCCCAATCTTAGACGCTTGAGTCTCCTTGAATATTTACTTGGGGTGCCTCGGGCATCCCCAAGCTTGAGCTCTTGCCTCTCCTTCTTCTCCTCACATCGAGACCTCCTCGATCTTCCAACACTTCATCCACACAAAACTTCAACAGAAAACTCGATAAGATCCGTTAGTATAATAAAGCAAATCACTACTCTAAGTAATGTTGCAAACCAATTCATATTTTTTTGCATTATGTCTACTGTAATATAGCTTTTTCATGGCTTAATCCACTGATAGAAATTGATAGTTTCATCAAAACAAGCAAACTATGCATCAAAAACAGAATCTGTCTAAAACAGAACAGTCTGTAATAATCTGAACATTCACCATACTTATGATACTTTAAAAATCCTTCCAAAATTAGGAAAAATAAACAATTTGTATAGAAATACAGTGCAAAAAGTTTCAGAACCATTTGGCATTCCAGAAAAAAAATGTAAAATCGCGCACTACAGCCAAAGTTTCTGTCCTACACCGCACAAACCAACAAGCATTGTAAACATTCTAAAGGCAAACCTTGGCACATTATTTTTATAATAGAACGGAATTGTACAAGCGGATAATTATTTTTGTTGAAAATTTTCTGTAATTGAGATTCACAAAGTTTCCATGGGCATGAACAAAGTTCAAGGACGTCCCCCACTTTCACAATGCTCGTCTATCTCACTTTCACTTTTCTTTTTGAAAAAGTTTTAGGTTCCCCTCTTTATTTTTTTGCTTTTAAACTTTATAAAAGCACACAACAGAAGACTCTCTAAAATTTCCGGGTTGTCTCCCTGGCAGCGCTTTCTTTAAAGCCATTAAGCTAGGTATATAGTGCTCAAGTAATGGATCCACCCGGATCCCTAGGTATATCAAAGCCAATTTTGATTAGTAATTATTTGGCATTTAGTAGTGAGCACAAAGTGAAATGTCATGAAACAACGAAGTCTAACTCTCTTCCTATGCATAGGCATGTGATACAAGAACAATTCATGCACATCAAGTAAAGACCAATGCATAGTATAAGCAGTTTCTTGCAATTTTATTGTGTTGGAAACATAGAGAGGCAGAGAAGTAGTTCCTCTCTCATAATAATTGCAAGTAGGAGCAGCAAGCACATGCATATTATACTCATCAAAATCTTATGTGTAATGGAAAAAGGCAACCCCCAATATAATCCTTAATAAGTGCAAACTTCTCCAATATAGTGTAGTTTGGAGAACTCAAAAAGATAATAGGACTATCATGCGTGGGTGCAATAGCAACAATTTCATGTTTAACATAAGGAACTATAGCAAGTTCATCTCCATAAGCATAATTCATATTGGCATCTTGGCCACAAGCATAGCAAGCATCATCAAAAAGGGATATTTCAAAAGAATCCAAGGGATCATAGCAGTCATCATAGGATTCGTCCTTTGGTAAGCACGAAGGGAAATTAAACAATATATGAGTTGAAGAGTTACTCTCATTAGAAGGTGGGCACGGGTAGCTAATCTGCTCTTCCTCCTTTTGTTCTTCGCTCTCCTCATCATCTTTTTCATCCAATGAGTTCACAATGTCATTAATTTCTTCTTCCATAGACTCCTGCAAAATATTAGTCTCTTCTTGGACAGCGGAGTAGGCCTCGATATATGGTTTAACATCGGCATTAGAAGCATAATTATCAATTTGTTGAACATCATAGTAACTATAAACACCCTTAGCATACAAAGATACGATTCCATTATCACTAAACTCACATTGGTACGGAAGGTGTTTCGTAGGGTCTTCAGAACAACAAGTAAAATCATAAATTTCACATAAATTCCAAGCATAGCATTGCAAATGATGAATTTGATCCCGTAAAAATTTCCCTTTTTCAAATATGCGGTGTCACACATAACAAGCATGCTCATATAAAGATTTTCCCTCAACTAAGCTAGTTGGGGTTTCAGCCGGAGCACAAAGGGATCGAAGATGATCCAAGTAATAAGCTTCAGTAGTGTGATAGATTTTGAGTAGTTCTTCAACCATTGGTTCAGCAGGTACCACTATTTTTTTGGTATTTTGCGTTTCCTACCCATAACTAAAGATAGAAAACAATGTAGAACAGCAAATAAAATCTACTTATTGATAAAGCAAACAAGCACACACGAGAATATTCACCCCACGCTATTGCTCCCCGGCAACGGCGCCAAAAAAAGGTCTTGATAACCCAAAAGTGTAGGGGATCAGTTGTAGCCTCTTTCGATAAGTAAGAGTGTCGAACCCAACGCGGAGCTAAAGGCAGAACAAATATTCCCTCAAGTTCTATCGACCACCGATACAACTCTACGCACGCTTGACGTTTACTTTACCTAGAACAAGTATGAAAATAGAAGTACTTTGTGGTTTTTGTGGGATAGGCTTGCAAGAATATAAAGAGCACGTAAATAAAACTAGGGGTTGTTAAGATAAGGACACAACTAAAGTTAACGATTGCGAGTGTGGAAAAGTGGTGGTAAGGGTTGCGAAATTTCCCCTAGGCAATTGACTACGTTACTAGACCGATAGCAAGTTTTATGTGGGAGAGGCCACTGCTAGCATGTCATCCCTTACTTGGAATCCTATGCACTTATGATTGGAACTATAAGCAAGCATCCACAACTACTAAAGTTCATTAAGGTAAAACCCAACCATAGCATTAAGATATATTGGTCCCCCTTCAATCCCGTATGCATCAATTTCTACGCTAGGTTGAAGCTTCTGTCACTCTTGCCCTCCAATACGTAGTCCTATCAACATACAACTAAACCTATGGTGTGATCCACGCACGCACTTATCTGATGGGCACCAAAAGACATCAACATAACCACAGGCAATTTAAATCAATCATAGCAATTCACCAATCACCGATAGGTCAACGACAATCTACTCAGACATCATAAGATGGCAACACGTCATTGGATAATAATATTAAGCATAAAGCACCATGTTCAAGTAGAGGGTACAACGGGTTGCGGGAGAGTGGACCACTGTAGATAGATGGGGGAAGGTGATGGAGATGTAGGTGAAGATGACAGAGGTGTTGGTGTAGATCACCGTCACACGATGATGGCCCCGGTGGCACTCCGGCGCCACCGGAAGCGAGGGGGAGAGAGCCCCCCTCCTTCTTCTTCTTCCTTGACCTTCTCCCTAGATGGGACAAGGGGGTTTCCCCTCTGGTCCATGGCCTCCATGTCAGCGAAGGGGCGAGAGCCCCTCTGAGATTGGATCTGTCTCTCTCTGTTTCTGCGTTCCCAGATTCTAGCCCTTCACCGTTTCTTAAATTCCTGGAGATCAGTAACTCCGATTGGGATGATGTTTTGACACGATTTTTATCCGGATATTAGCTTTCTTGCGGCGAAAGAAGGGCATCAACCGCCTTACGGTGTGGCCACGAGGTCCCAGTGCGCGCCTGCCCCTGGTGGGCGCGCCCCCTGCCTCATGGCCCACTCGGGCATCGTCTCATGTTGGTTCCGCTTCCCAAAATTCACATATATTCCAAAAACAATCTCCGTCCGTTTTTATTCCGTTTGGACTCCGTTTGATATGGATATTCTGCGAAACAAAAAACATGCAACAAACAAGAACTGGCACTGGGCACTAGACCAATATGTTAGTCCCAAAAAATAGTATAAAAAGTTGCCAAAAGTATATGAAAGTTGTAGAATATTGGCATAGAACAATAAAAAATTATAGATACGACGGAGACGTATCAGATGGCCATGGGTGATGATTTCCCCCACCGACAGGGTGCCGGAATGTGTCTAGATTGGTTTTTCATGGACTACAGAGGCTTGCGGCGGCAGAACTTCTGATATAGGGTTATTTCTGTTTTTTTATTTATAGGATTTTTCAGCGTTGGAATCACGCGAAGATGGGCCTCGAGGTGGGGTCAACCCACTAGGGCGCGCCTGGGCCTCCTAGCGCGCCTCGGTGTCTTGTGCTCACCTCCTTCACCTTCTGGTCCTCCCATGAAGCTTCTAGTGCCTCTTTTGTTCCAAAAAAATCATCAAAAAGTTTCGTTGCATTTGGAGAACTTTTATTTTTGCACAAAAAAAAACACCATTGTAGTTCTGCTGAAAATTGCGTTAGTCCGGGTTAGTTCCATGCAAATCATACCAAAACCATATAAAATTGTTGAAACATGGCATGAATACTTCGTAAATTATAGATACATTGGAGACGTATCAGCATCCCCAAGATTAATTACTACTTGTCCTTGAGTAGGTAAATGATAAAAGAAATAATTTATGAAGTGTGAATGCTAGCATAGTGCATAAGTTTGAACAATGATAATTTCGGTCACTTTTCCTAGCATCATAACAACAACTCTTTCTCATAAAAATCATCATGACAAAGTAACAACGAATTCACATGTTATTGTTCAAACAATGAATTCTCTTGAAACTCAACAATCTTTATTCTTAGTCACCAAATTGTTGCAATTTAATTTATTCAAAAGAGTTTAATTAGAGCTCCACATACTCAATCATCATATAGCCTTCCATGATTTCTAGTACTCAAAGCATATTCTTAGAACAGATGGCATCTATCAAACATAGAGAAAGATAGGGGCTTAATGTTTTGCCTCCCAACTCCTTTATCATAGAGATAATTGTCGACAATAATAAATCATGATCACATATATTTCACTGGCAATATGTGCCTAGATCTTTCCCCACCACATGGTGCTTGCCAACTAGAGGATAATTGAGGTTGAAATGAGAATGCATACTATTGACCTTTGCTTAATAGTAAATACTAAAAAGTAAAATATAGGCCCTTCGCAGAGGTAAGTAGAGGTTGTCATGCGCTTTTTATTTTTGGATGTCCAAACTCTTAATGCAAAGGAACGTCACATTATATTGCCCCTTATGATAGCAACCTTTATTATGTAGTCGGTCGCTTTTATTACTTCGCCATCACAAGTTCGTACAACGCTCAATTATTCCTTACAATAAAAGATCAAACACATTTAGGAGCAATTTGTATTGCTTTATGCACCGATGACAACTTACTTGGGGGATCTAATTCAATCCATAGGTAGGTATGGTGGACACTCATGGAAAAAACTGGGTTTAAGGTTTTTTTTGGATGCACAAGTAGTATGTCTACTTAGTACGAATTTTTGCTAGCAATAGATCCTAGGCTAACACCACATGTTGGAGGATCCATGACAATATAACTTCTATGCAAATATACACAATCATAACTCATTAGGTTGTCGTCGTTGTCCAACTTCAACTAACTTGCTCAAGTTTGAAAATAATTAATGGGTATTCACAATCATAGAAGATTTCCAAGATAATATATTTGCATGTGAAAGTTCTCTTCTTATACTAATCATTCATGAATTTTTTGTATGATCAATATTGTGATTGTCAAGCTTCAAAAGATTTCATTTTCCAAACCCAGCGTGAAGCTACTATGTGACGCCCGAAGACCGACGCTCCAGAAGATTCCAGATGTTCCGGTCTTCCCGTGTGTTTCTTTTGTGCTTGTTTTATTTATTTTGCATTGCATCATGTCATCCGCATCATGTTAACAACATTAAAACGTGTGAATTGTTGTTTGCTTAAAAAATTGCTAAACATCCATATGGGGATTTTCCGGAATTGTTGTTGTAGTTTCCGGCCTCATTTAAACTTGTTGACTTGTGTTGTTTTTCTGTGCTTCCTACCTTGCCATGTATTGCTTCATGTATAGACTTGTCATGCATCATACCTTGCCATGTATTGCATCATATAGACTTGTGTTGTTCTCCTATGCTTCCTACCTTGCCATGTTTTGCTTCCTGTATGGACTTGTGGTGCATCATATGTAGACTTGTGTTGCATCATACTTGCTTGAGCATATTGTCATGTTCTTGTGTTGTTTTTCTGTGCTTCCTACCTTGCCATGTTTTGCTTCCTGCATAGACTTGTAGTGCATCCTATATAGAACTGTCTTGCATCATACTTGGTTGAGCATATTGTCATGTCTCGTGTGGTGTGTTTACCGTGTTGCTTGCTTCTTCTCGTTAGTGCTTGTTCTGTTGCGTTCGTGAGGATTCGTTCGTCTACCCGTGGTTCTTCTTCAATGCTTCTTCTTTGTCTTCTTCATGGATCCGTTCTTCTTCCTTGCGGAATCTTAGTCAAGATGACCATATCCTTGGATACCTTTACTACCATTGCCATGCTTAATTGTCTCGATGCTATCGTTACATGTCACGCTACCCATCTTTATTGTCAGCCTCTTCTTGTTGCCATGAAACCTCTAACCTTTGAAACCTTCCTAGCAAAACCATTGTTTGGCTATGTTACCCGCTTGCTCAGCCCCTCTTATAGCGTTGCTAGTTGCAGGTGAAGATGAAGATCGTTCCATGTTGGAACTTGATGCTTTGGGAATATCACAATATCTATTATTATTATTAACACACCTATATACTGGGCATGGGTGGAAGGCTTGGCCTTTTGCTCGGTGTTTTGTTCCACTCATGCCACCTTAGGCGCCGATAAACCGGCATTATGTTCCTTGTTTTTGCGTTCCTTACATGGTTGGGTATATTGGGACCCCTTGACACTTCGTCTTTAAATAAAACTCCTCCACCAAGGCCCAACATTGGTTTTAATTTGCCTCATAATAACAACTTAAT
The DNA here is from genome assembly GCA_902687465.1 of Secale cereale. NCBI lineage: Eukaryota > Viridiplantae > Streptophyta > Magnoliopsida > Poales > Poaceae > Secale > Secale cereale. Next base: position 551,211,752 of record LR738710.1, read on the forward strand.
AAATTAATTAAAATTGCATAGGGGGTCGCATCCCCGGGGATTCTTTCTACATAGCAGGGGGGCCAGTGCTGATGGTGTTGGTCCCAAACGGGCAGACTGCGGGACCGCCTCGGGGAAACTCGAGGTATCTGGCTCCTGTAGGATGTCCCATCCGGTCGTGGCCTGAGACGAGATACGCGCGGCTACTATCAGGATGTCGGCACGCCGGGAGGTCTTGCTAGACTTGTTTTACCATTGTCGAAATGTCTTGTGCACCGGGATGCCGAGCCTGATCGGATTTCCCTAAGATAAGGGGTGATAATATTATATTTATCACTTCAGCTGATCGTGAGAGCTTGTGATGGGCTAAGTTGGGACACCCCTGTGTGAGCCGTGCCCGCGGTTATGTGACATATTGGAATTTGTTAATGTCCGGTTGTAGAAAACTTGACAGAGGATCCGAAGTAAAACACACAACTGTGTGAGTAACCGTGACTGTCTCTTTTCACTTTGAGAAGAGAACACGGTGGGGTTATGTTTGACTCGTAGGTAGTTCAGGATCTTTAGCGATCATTACTAGTTTGCGACCGTTTGCGTAGATGCTCATCTTATTATTGTACTCGTAAGTTAGCCACCATATTATGCTTAGCCGCTGCGGAAACCTCACCACTACCCTTCTCCATACCCATAAAGCTTTGCTAGTCTCGATACCCATGGTTATGGGATTGCTGAGTCCTCGTGGCTCACAGATACTACAACACCAGATGCAGGTTCAGCCGAGAATGATGCAGGAGATGGATCAGAACTTCTGGGAGTTCCATGAAAAGAGTGGCCGTATGTTTGTGGCGTTGTTCGACGATCAGTAGTGGTTCCTACTAGGGCCGATCGGACCTTGTGTTTAGGGTATCTTTCATTTGGATCTTCGTCTGTAGTCGGACTGTGATGTTTTGGATGATGATTTGCTTATGTAATGTATTGTGTGACGTGGCGAGTGTAAGCCAACTATCCTTTTGCAATTTCATCCCTATTTTTACATGAGTCGTGCAAAGATACCGAACTTGAGATCATTCTAGAATGGGCTTATACCTTTAAGTCGTGCCTCGACACGTAGGAGGTATAGTCCCATCCTGGGCATTACAAGTTGGTATTCAGAGCCTTCTCCGACCTAGAAGCCCCACTGATTGATCGAATTGTTGACGGTTGAGTCTAGGCACACACTTGAAAATGTTTTGAGTCCTATATATATATCGGAGAGTAGGATTTCTTTTGCTCCTCATCTCATTTCACTCTGGTGAGGACTCCTGACGATTACTTGTCTCTTCTACTCTAAAAAATTCACAAATTTTTTTTAGGAATCTCGCGAGTATTGTTTGGATTGTTTTGATGTCTTTGTGACGAGAACATTGTTCTCGATGCCTCCTGTCATTTAGGGGTTGTGGCAGTGTCCCGGGGAGTTGAGCTCCGAGGTGTTGTCCTCACAAATATATCGCAGCAGTTCTGGAATACTTAAGACGGCCGACATCGAAAACTCTCGTATGCGGTTAGTGGCAAGATAACCCCGACATCACCCAGTACTGGGGAGGTAGTTCGGGAGTATTGCCATAGCTTGTATAGCAGATGCGTTTCGAAGGTCCGAGGTAAACGGTTTCCGGAAATAACTGGTTATGTGTTGAAGGATGGATACAGCTGGATGTAGGATTAGAGTTGAGTGCGCGGTGCTTCCCCTGTATCCCCAACACCTGATTGCATAACTGGGAACTTTCGGAAATTAATAGGTGGGTTCATCTAGTAGCTCGTAGGCATTCTTCCAACGAGTGCATGATATGAAGTTCGGGGTTCAACATTTAGTGAAGTGGTTTTATGGGCGTTTGTTCCAATCGAGAGTTGCATCTTAAAGGGTCCTTGGCTATGCTGATCAGGGGATTGCAAAACCCTTTTGTAGCACGTTCCATGAGCTTTCAGCACGAATATGTGGAACGAAGCTTCTATCTTGTATTTGTTCTAGCTGGTCCTTCTTGTTTTTTATTTACCTTTTGTTCTCCCAAGTGGCTTCTCGACAAGTTGATGTACCTGCGGAATTCATTTGCTCAATTCTCTGTTCGGATGATATTGTGAAGATTATGTTGCAACAAATCTATCCTTTGTTTTGATTTGATTCTGGTATTCGAGTTGCTTCGATGTCAAATGTTGATTCCATACCTTTCCTAATCGGTGTTCTCATATTTCTATGGGAGTGCTAATTCTTCTTGACCATCGAGATTTTCATGTTCATCCTTTTTCAACCGGCGTGCTTCTCTTCAAGTTAATCTGTTCTCTTCATATTTTGCAAGATCAACTCTCAATCTTCTCTCAACGGGTCTGTTTCATTCATCCCAAGTTGTCTTTGTTTTCCCCACCCTCCCTCCCTTTTCTTTTGGAGCCAGAGATCTCAAATCAAGTATCCATTTTATTCATGTGAGGTTCTTCATTCTTTTCCTTCCATGTTCTTATCCGGTGATTTATCGTGAAGATGCTCAAGAGTTCAAGTGCATCCTTCTTAATTCCAATGTTCTTCTCTGATGGACTAAATCCAAGCTTCGGTCATGATCATATCTATTCCTTTTGTTTCACATGTTTTCCCATGCTGGAATTATTATCCGAAGGCTGTTTTTTTATTCAACTCTCTCTATGTTCATATCCGGAGTGTTCAAGATATCTTAGAAGATTCACATTTCCATTCTCAATTTGTTCTAGCTATGTTGTGGTTGTTATCTCATTCAAGCTATTTAATTCAACCGGTGCAATACCTCTTAAGTAATCTTTTTCAACGATGATTTTCTTTTGAGTGGGCCCTAACCCACAGGTCTTTTTCTAGGATCTTACCTGACTCTTTTAATTTTTCTGGAGTTATACTCAAATTCTTTTCAAAATGTGATGTAAGAATGGATTACATCAGTCATATGCCTTCTCCAAGATCGCATTCAATTCTTTTCACCATTGTTTCAACCTTTTAATTCTTCATTCCGGAGTGCCTCAACAATTCATGATGGTGTATCTCGTCGTCATTCTCACATTTGAAGACCGAAGAAGAGTTCTCTTAAATCTTGGCCCGTTCTCTTGAAGATTCGTGGTTCTAGCTTCATACCATCCTCATAAGTGTTCCGTTTGTGAGGAATTCTTTTTATAACCATCTGAAGCATTTCATGAATTCTTTCCATGGTGATACTCCGAAGGCCATCATTTTCAGAAGATTTCTTCGTTCTCAGTTTTCAACTTCGTCCTCCAACTATTCTTCATCGATGCCTCTCCGTTCGTCTCCATATTCTTCTAGTGCATCATTCAAGTATTCTTTACTCTGCTCGTGGTCCATTCATTCTTTTGTATCTAAGATTGCCTCATGTATCTTCGTTCATTTTTCTAATTCTTCATGGTGGTTTATTCTCTTTCATCACCCGGTCTCAATTCTTACGGTGTTTCAATCAAGATTACTCTTCCGCTGTATGGTATCAATTCAATTGCTCTTTCCAATCCTACCGGTGGTTCGTTGAATACTTTCTCAAGTTGGTGCGAGATCTCTCTTTAATTCTTTCAAACGAGAATAAGTAGTATGCCAAATCCTTTGGTTGTCATCAATTTAAATTGGTGAAGGATATGCATGACATAATTCTTATTCTTATTTCTTCAAGGTTATTTAATTCCTTTGTCTGGAGCTTGTTCATAATATCATATTCTCGGTTCTAAGTTGTTCATCTTGTTTTCCGGAGCTCCAAGTTATTTCTATTATATCATTTCAAAGCTCCATCTAATTCATCGCAAGCCTTGAATCTTATTTTTTTTCATCTTCCACTTTTCATGCTTTATTACTGGTGTTCTTCATGGTGGTTCAGCATGATTTAATTCATCCCCGAAGTCTTCATCAAGATTCTTGTTGGAACTCAAGCATTCTTCTTCTTGCATTTCAAAGTGCAATCCTTACTCCCTTATCGTTTGAGATGGTGGTATGTCATTTTGACAATTTCCCTTTATGTTTCATGATTCACAAGTTGACAGGAATGAGATATTTAAACCCATCATTTTCTTCATTCAGGAGATCTTTCTAACCTTTCAATTTATTCGTTGGAGTAATCTTGGGTCTTATTTCACCTAAAAGCTTTCCCAAAAGATTGTTGCTATCGCGGTGCTTATAAATGACCCAAATTCTTCATTTATCCACTCGGTGAAAGAAGTTTTTCATATCTTCGTTGATCTCAATCCAATCTATTGTTTCCCGTTAGTGGACGGTTGTCACCTCATAATTTTGAGATGTTTTCCATAAGCCCACAAAAAGTTTATTCGTTTTGCTGTTGATTTTCCATCAACCCCATTCAACCCTTCTTCGTAAGGATGCTTTCAAAATCATTTCTAGTTGAAGATGTTATTCTTCTTCGATCTTTTCACTCCATTATTTGTTCCGGAGGCTTTGTCATATTGCTCTCTTCGAACCGTAATCTTGTTTTGTCAAGATCATGTTCTTTCCTTTGCTTATCCATTCAACCGGAGTGTCGTGACCTCCATTCTAATTCTCTCATCTTGTCAAGTTTTGCCTCTCTTTTCAATCGGAGTGCTATCTGGAATCGTTCTTAACCTTGTGTCATTCTTTTAATTGTTCCGTAGGCAATGTGCTATTGATTTCATCAAGTATCACCCCATCTTCTCAAGTTCATGTTAATTCCTTCCATTTTCAGACGAAGTGCTGTCCAATTATGTCATTCTTATTCCTTGGCTATACCATTGCAGTTTCATATTCTTTTGGTTCGTAAGTTCTTGTTTCATGTCTTTCAACCTGCAAGGTTCTCGTGGTGTTCCTTGTTCCTCATTTTACCGGAGTGCTCTTAAGTTCGTTCATCTCCGTTGTATTCTTTCTTTCAAGATTGTTCAACCTCTCAAGGTCTATGTTTTCACTCGTTTGTCAAAGAAGCAACTTTGTTTTACCTCTTCCTTTTCCGTTTTATCCGGTGCCATCTCTAGGATCTCGGGTCGAGATCCTCTGTTAGTGTGGGAGAGTTGTGACGCCCGAAGACCGACGCTCCAGAAGATTCCAGATGTTCCGGGTCTTCCCGTGTGTTTCTTTTGTGCTTGTTTTATTTATTTTGCATTGCATCATGTCATCCGCATCATGTTAACAACATTAAAATGTGTGAATTGTTGTTTGCTTAAAAAATTGCTAAACATGCATATGGGGATTTTCCGGAATTGTTGTTGTAGTTTCCGGCCTCATTTAAACTTGTTGACTTGTGTTGTTTTTCGGTGCTTCCTACCTTGCCATGTATTGCTTGTTGTATAGACTTGTCATGCATCATACCTTACCATGTATTGCATCATATAGACTTGTGTTGTTCTCCTGTGCTTCCTACCTTGCCATGTTTCGCTTCCTGTATGGACTTGTGGTGCATCCTATGTAGACTTGTGTTGCATCATACTTGCTTGAGCATATTGTCATGTTCTTGTGTTGTTTTTCTGTGCTTCCTACCTTGCCATGTTCTGCTTCCTGTATAGACTTGTAGTGCATCCTATATAGAACTGTCTTGCATCATACTTGGTTGAGCATATTGTCATGTCTCGTGTGGTGTGTTTACCGTGTTGCTTACTTCTTCTCGTTAGTCCTTGTTCCGTTGCGTTCGTGAGGATTCGTTCGTCTACCCGTGGTTCTTCTTCAAGGCTTGTTCTTCGTCTTCTTCATGGATCCGTTCTTCTTTCTTGCGGAATCTTGGGCAAGATGACCATATCCTTGGATACCTTTACTACTATTGCCATGCTTAATTGTCTCGATGCTATCATTACATGTCACGCTACCCATCTTTATTGCCAGCCTCTTCTTGTTGCCATGAAACCTCTAACCTTTGAAACCTTCCTAGCAAAACCATTGTTTGGCTATGTTACCCGCTTGCTCAGCCCCTCTTATAGCGTTGCTAGTTGCAGGTGAAGATGAAGATCGTTCCATGTTGGAACTTGATGCTTTGGGAATATCACAATATCTATTATTACTATTAACACACCTATATACTGGGCATGGGTGGAAGGCTTGGCCTTTTGCTCGGTGTTTTGTTCCACTCATGCCACCTTAGGCGCCGATAAACCGGCATTATGTTCCTTGTTTTTGCGTTCCTTACACGGTTGGGTATATGGGGACCCCTTGACACTTCGTCTTTAAATAAAACTCCTCCAGCAAGGCCCAACATTGGTTTTAATTTGCCTCATAATAACAACTTAATTAATTAATTAAAATTGCATAGGGGGTCCCGTCCCCGGGGATTCTTTCTACATAGCAGGGGGGCCAGTGCTGATGGTGTTGGTCCCAAACGGGCAGACTGCGGGACCGCCTCGGGGAAACTCGAGGTATCTGGCTCCTGTAGGATGTCCCATCCGGTCGTGGCCTGAGACGAGATACGCGCGGCTACTATCAGGATGTCGGCACGCCGGGAGGTCTTGCTGGACTTGTTTTACCATTGTCGAATTGTCTTGTGCACCGGGATGCCGAGCCTGATCGGATTTCCCTAAGATAAGGGGTGATAATATTATATTTATCACTTCAGCTGATCGTGAGAGCTTGTGATGGGCTAAGTTGGGACACCCCTGCAGGGTTATGATCTTTCGAAAGCCGTGCCCGCGGTTATGTGGCAGATTGGAATTTGTTAATGTCCGGTTGTAGAAAACTTGACAGAGGATCCGAAGTAAAACACACAACTGTGTGAGTAACCGTGACTGTCTCTTTTCACTTTGAGAAGAGAACACGGTGGGGTTATGTTTGACTCATAGGTAGTTCAGGATCTTTAGCTATCATTACTAGTTTGCGACCGTTTGCGTAGATGCTCATCTTATTATTGTACTCGTAAGTTAGCCACCATATTATGCTTAGCCACTGCGGCAACCTCACCACTACCCTTCTCCATACCCATAAAGCTTTGCTATTCTTGATACCCATGGTTATGGGATTGCTGAGTCCTCGTGGCTCACAGATACTACAACACCAGATGCAGGTTCAGCCGATAATGATGCAGGAGATGGATCAGAACTTCTGGGAGTTCCATGAAGAGAGTGGCCGTATGTTTGTGGCGTTGTTCGACGATCAATAGTGGTTCCTACTAGGGGCGATTGTACCTTGTGTTTATGGTATCTTTCATTTGGTTCTTCGTCCGTAGTCGGACTGTGATGTTTTGGATGATGATTTGCTTATGTAATTTATTGTGTGACGTGGCGAGTGTAAGCCAACTATCCTTTTGCAATTTCATCCCTATTTTTACATGAGTCGTGCAAAGATACCGAACTTGAGATCATTCCATAATGGGCGTATACCTTTAAGTCGTGCCTAGACACGTAGGAGGTATAGTCCCATCCTGGGCATTACAAGTTGGTATTCAGAGCCTTCTCCGACCTAGAAGCCCCACTGATTGATTGAATCATTGACGGTTGAGTATAGGCACACACTTGAAAATGTTTTGAGTCCTATATATATATTGGAGAGTAGGATTTCTTTTGCTCCTCATCTCTCTTCACTCTGGTGAGGACTCCTGACGATTACTTGTCTCTTCTACTCTAAAAAATTCACAATTTTTTTTAGGAATCTCGCGAGTATTGTTTGGATTGATTCGATGTCTTTGTGACGAGAACATTGTTCTCGATGCCTCCTGTCATTTAGGGGTTGTGGCAGTGTCCCGGGGAGTTGAGCTCCGAGGTGTTGTCGTCACAAATATATCGCAGTAGTTCTGGAATACTAAAGACGGCCGACATTGAAAACTCTCGTATGCGGTTAGTGGCAAGATAACCCCGACATCACCCAGTACTGGGGAGGTAGTTCGGGAGTATTGCCATAGCTTGTATAGCAGATGCGTTCCGAAGGTCCGAGGTAAACGGTTTCCGGAAATAAATGGTTATGTGTTGAAGGTTGGATACAGCTGGATGTAGGATTATAGTTGAGTGCTCGGTGCTTCCCCTGTATCCCCAACACCTGATTGCATAACTGGAAACTTTCGAAAATAAATAGGTGGGTTCATCTAGTAGCTCGTAGGCATTCTTCCAACGAGTGCATGATATGAAGTTTGGGGTTCAACATTTAGTGAAGTGGTTTTATGGGCGTTTGTTCCAATCGGGAGTTGCATCTTAAAGGGTCCTTTGCTATGCTGATCCGGGGATTGCAAAACCCTTTTGTAACACGTTCCATGTGCTTTCAGCACGAATATGTGGAACGAAGCTTCTATCTTGTATTTGTTCTATCTGTTCCTTCTTGTTTTTTATTTACCTTTTGTTCTCCCAAGTGGCTTCTCGACAAGTTGATGTACCTGCGGAATTCATTCGTTCAATTCTCTGTTCGGATGATATTGTGAAGATTATGTTGCAACAAATCTATCCTTTGTTTTGATTTGATTCTGGTATTCGAGTTGCTTCGATGTCAAATGTTGATTCCATACCTTTCCTAATCGGTGTTCTCATATTTCTATGGGAGTTCTAATTCTTCTTGACCATCGAGATTTCCATGTTAATCCTTTTTCAACCGGCGTGCTTCTCTTCAAGTTAATCCGTTCTCTTCATCTTTTGCAAGATCATCTCTCAATCTTTTCTCAACGGGTCTGTTTCATTCATCCCAAGTTGTCTTTGTTTTCCCCACCCTCCCTCCCTTTTCTTTTGGAGCCAGAGATCTCAAATCAAGCAAAACAAAATAAAATGACATTTCAAGAATAGCACATATCATGTAAAGAAGCAAAAACTTAGGCTCAACCGATACTAACGGATAATTATTGATGAAGAAAGGTGGGATGCCTACCGGGGCAACCCCAAGCTTAGATGCTTGAGTCTTCTTGAAATATTAACTTGGGATGCCTTGAACATCCCCAAGCTTGAGCTTTTGTGTCTTTTAAATTCCTTTTATATATCAGTTAACTAAATCTCAAAAACTTCATCCACACAAAACTCAACAAAAAATCGTGAGATAAGTTAGTACAAATCAATGCATAACCTTATCATTCTATATTGTAGAAAATCACTAAAATTATAATTTTACATTGCATACTAAATTCCTCTGCATATTTCATGCTCCTATCTTCAAATAGAATCATTAAATACGCAAACATATGCAAACAATGCAAACATAAAAGCAATTTGTTTACACAAGACAGTCGGTAAAGAGTGCAATTTTACTCATACTTCCCTACCTCAAAACATTCTAAAAAATCACCATGTTACAGGGGAACTTTTTAGTGCTCACTGTGTAAGAATTTTAAGATTTTATCACATTCTGACTATCCGGAAGAATTCGGACAATGATATAAAATTTATGTTTTCAAACAACAACATGTAGACTTGCAAAATAAGCATGGTAAAGGCTATACTTGACATTATTATTGAAATAAAAGATGCAAAAATTTATTCTAAATACCAGTAAGAAAATAAAAATAAAATAAAATGATGCTCCCAGAAAAACTCATATCATGTGATGAATAAAAATATAGCTTCAAGTGAGGTTACCGATAATGTTGAACACGAAAGAGGGGATGCCTTCTGGGGCATCCCCAACCTTAGTCGCTTGGGTATTCTTTGAATATTGCCTTGGGGTTCCTTGGGCATGCCCAAGCTTAGGTTCTTGCCACTCCTTATTCTCCTCATATTGATTTCTCACCCGAAACTTGAAAACTTCAATCACACAATACTTAACAAAACCCTCATGAGAATTTTAACAAGGTGGTATGAACACATCAGTTTTCTCCTTGAGTTGCTGGGTGAGAGGAGAATTTTCTCTAATCAAGTCATCATGAGCCTCTCTCAGTGATTCGACCTCCTGCTTCCTTTTACGTAGTCAAAGGTTAGTATTTCATGATCAACTGAGAGAAAATCATGATGATTTGTCAATTCTTCCATTTGAGACTTCAGCGTAGTATACTCATCGATTAACGACTAGTTTTTCTCCATCTCTGTAACCGTTTAGATTTCATGAGGGTTTTATCAATTTTCTTGATAGAGTTTTGTTCATTTTTAGCAATTTTGATCACCTTGGCATGATCATTGTCGTTAAAAGAAAACTCATCACTGGTGTAAACCTTGTGGTTTTTGGACGAGAACTTTTCTTTCTAAGCTTTGGTCATGAAGCAGAATGTTGGAGACTCATTGTCGCTCGAATAGTTCTCGAAAAAGTTCGTGGTTGGGGCAGTGGCACAAGCTATGCCAGCCATTCCAGAATCCAAATCATCATCAGATTCAAGAGCTTCTTCACAGTCACATGAATCTTCCTCATCGGAATCCATCTCCTTGCCGATGTATGCCTTGGCCTTGCGAGAGGCATTCTTGCAGTTGGACGAGGACTTGGAGGGATTTCGTGAAGAATATCTTGACAAGGACTTGGAGAGGGAAGTATGAGATGAAATGATTTGATTTCTTGCACTTGATGCTCCTATCCTCAAATAGAATCATTAAACACGCAAACATATGCAAACAATGCAAACATAACAGCAATCTGTTTAAATAGGACAGTTTGTAAAGAGTAAAATTTTACTCATAGTTCCCTATCTCTATCAATTCTGAAAAATTACCACGTTAAATAGAACTTATTAGTGCTCACTGTGTAAAAATTTCAAGATTATATCGCATTCTGACTATCCACAAGAATTCAGACAATGATAGAAAACTTTCTGTTTTCAAACAGCAACATGTAGACTTGAAAAATAAGCATGGTAAAGGCTATACTTGAAATTTTTATAAAAATAAAAGATGCAAAACAATATTCTCAATACCAACAAGCAAATAAAAAATGATGCTCCAAGCAACTCATATCATGTGATGAATAAAAATATAGCTTCAAGTCAGGTAACCGATAATATTGAAGACGAAAGAGGGGATGCCTTCCGGGGCATAGCCAACTTTAGTTTCTTGGGTATTCCTTTAGTATTTCCATGGGGTGCCTTGGGCATCACCAAGTTTAGGGTCTTTCCACTCCATATTCTCCTCATATCGGTTTCTCACCCGAAACTTGAAAACTTCAATCACACAAAATTTAACAAAACCTTCATGAGATCCGTTAGTATGATAAAGCAAATCATTCACTTTGTGTATTGTCAAAGACAAGATTCATAATTGTTTCCACACAATGCCTACTGTAGCATATCATTTCTATAATTTATATTGATCAATATAAGCCATAGAAACTAGAAAACAAGTAAACTATGCATCGACAGCAGAATCTATCAAAAACAGAACTGTTTGTAAAGATCTGGTCATTGACCATACTTATGCAACTCTAAAAATTCAGAAAAATTAGGAAAACATACAAAATTTGTATATAGATCATGTGCATTTTTTTATAAAATTAGTACATTCCAGTAATTTATAGAATTTTCTGTACTGGACGCACAACGTTTAGTTTTTCATAGAATCAAGTGAACTATCATCCACACTATCCCAAAGGCTTTACTTGGCACTTTATTTAAACAAAAGCTATAAAACATGATTAATATAGTATATTAACCATGTGAAACATAAAAACAATATGGGTAAATGTTACATCATCTCCGAGCAAGCGCTTTTCTTTAAGGCCTTTTTAGCTAGGCGTGATGATTTCAATGATGCCCACATAAAAATATGAATTGAAACATGCAATAGAGCATAATGAATCACATGGCAAGCACATTTAAGCCTAACCCACTTCCTATCCATAGGGATTTTGTGAGCAAATAACTTATGGGAGCAAGAATCAACTAGCATAGGAAGGCAAAAAAAAGCATAGCTTCAAAACTTTCAACACATAGAGAGGAAACTTGATATTATTGAGATATGTAAAAGCATATGTTCCTATCTCATAATAATTTTTAGTGGCATCATGAACGAACTCAACAATATATCTATCACATAATAATTATTTTCATGATGCATGAGCATAGAAATTTTGCTACTCTCCACATAAGCAAATTTATTCTCATGAATAGTAGTGGGAGCAAACTCAACAAAAATAACTATCATGTGATACTTGATTCGCATGATAAATTTGAGCATTAAAATCATGACAAGTTTCATGGTTATCATTAGTCTCTATAGCATACAATTCATCATCATAATCATCATAAATAGGAGGCATGCTACCATTATAACAAATTTGCACATCAAATCTTGGAGGACTAAAAATGGCGTCTTCATCGAACATAGCATCCCGAAGCTTATGGCTTTGTGTATCATTAAAAAATGGATATTTAAAGAATTCATACTAAGAACATTGCAACCATATGCTCATCATTCAAAGATTTTATGCGAAACATTTTATTGAATTCTTCTTCTATCAATTGAGCACAATTTTCCTTCCTATTATATTCAAGAAATACATGATAAAGATGAATAATATGAGGCAACCTCACTTCCATTTTTTTTGTAGTTTTCTTTTTCAAAACCAAACTAGTGATAAAACAAGAAACTAAAAGATTTGATTACAAGATCCAAATATGTACCTTCAAGCACTCACCTCCCCAGCAACGGCGCCAGAAAAGACCTTGATGTCTACTATGCAACTTAATACTTGTAGACTCGTGTTGGGCCTCCAAGCGTAGAGTTTTGTAGGACAGTAGTAGTTTTCCCTCAAGTGAACGACCTAAGGTTTATCAATCCATGGGACGCGTAGGATGAAGATGGTCTCTCTCAAACAACCCTCAAACCAAATAACAAAGAGTCTCTTGTGTCCTCAACACACCCAATACAATGGAAAGTTGTATAGGTGCACTACTTTGGTGAAGAGATGGTGATAAAAGTGTAATATGGAGAGTAGATATTGATTTTTTTCAATATGAACAATAAAAAACAGCAAGGTATCAAGTAAAAAAAGTGAGCACAAACGATATTGCAATGCTTGAAAATGAGGCCTAGGGTCTGTACTTTCGTTAGTGCAATCTCTCAACAATGCTAATATAATTGGATAACATAACCATCCCTCAACGCGCGATGAAGAATCATTCCAAAGTTCCTATCTAGCAGAGAAAATAAGAACAAATTGTTTGTAGGGTACGAAACCACCTCAAAGTGATTCTTTCCGATCGATCTATCAAGAGTTCATACTAAAATAACATCAAGTTATCATTTCCGATCGATCTATCAAGAGTTTGTACTAAAATACAACCATATGATACACATCAACCAACTCTAATGTCACCTAGATACTCCAATGTCACCGCGTGTATCTGTAAGTTAATTATATGATATGCATCAAACAATTTCAGATTCATAATACTCAATCCAACACAAAGAACCTCAAAGAGTGCCCCAAGATTTCTACCGGAGAAACAAAGACGAGAACGTGCATCAACCCATATGCATAGATTACCGCAATGTCACCTTGGGAATCCGCAAGTTGAGTGCCAAAACACATATCAAGTGAATCAATATGATACCCCATTGTCACCACGGGAATTCATAGCAAGACAACAACAAGTGTTCTCAATTCCATAAAAGTATTCAATCCGACAAGAACGAAATCTCAAAGGGAAAACTCAATTCATCACAACAAGATAGAGAGGGAGAAACATCATATGATCCAACTATATTAACAAAGCCGGCGATACATCAAGATCGTGCCATCTCATGAACACGAGAGAGAGAGAGAGAGACAAATTAAACACATAGCTACTGGTACAAACCGTTAGCTCCGAGGGTGGACTACTCCCTCCTCATCATGGTGCCTGCCGGGATGATGAAGATGGCCACCGGTGATAATTCCCCCTCCGACAAGGTGCCGGAACGGGTCTAGATTGGTTTTTTCTTGGACTATAGAGGCTTACGATGGTGGAACTTCCGATCTAGGGTAATTTTTGGGGGTTTTGCTATTTATAGGATTTTCCAGCGTTGGAATCATGTGAAGATGGGCCTCGAGGTGGGCACAACCCACCAGTGTCTTGTGCTCACCTCCTTCACCTGCTGGTCCTCCCATGAAGCTTCTAGTACCTCTTTTGTTCCCCAAAAAATCTTCAAAAAGTTCCGTTGCATTTGGAGAACTTTTATTTCTGCACAAAAAACTACACCACAGTAGTTCTTCTGAAAACAGCGTTAGTCCGGGTTAGTTCCATGCAAATCATACCGAAACCATATAAAATTGTTGTAAACATGGCATGACTACTTCATAAGTTATAGATACGTTGGAGACGTATCAGCATCCCCAAGCTTAATTCCTACTCGTCCTTGAGTAGTTAAATGATAAAATAAATAATTTATGAAGTGTGAATGCTAGCATAATGCATAAGTTTGATCAATGATAATTTCAGTCACTTTTCCTAGCATCATAACAACAACTCTTTCTCATAAAAATCATCATGACAAAGTAGCAACCAATTCACATGTTAAGGTTCAAACAAGGAATTCTCATGAAACTCAACAACCTTTATTCTTAGTCACCAAACAATTGCAATTCAACTTATTCAACAGAGTCTAAGTAAGAGCTCCACATACTTAATCATCATATAGTCTTCCAGGATTGCTACTACTCAAAGCATATTCTTAGAACCAATGGCATCCATCGAACGCAGAGAAAGATAGTGGCTTAATATTTCGCCTCCCAACTCATTTATCATAGAGATAACTGTCAACAATAATAAATCATGATCAAATATATTTGACTAGCCATATGTGCCTAGATCTTTCCCCACCACATGATGCTTGCCAAGTAGAGGATAATTGAGGCTGAAATGAGAATGCTTACTATTGACTCTTGCATAAAAGTAAACATTGAAAAGTAAAAATAAGCCCTTCACAGAGGGAAACAGAGGTTGTCATGCACTTCTTATTTTTGTTTGCCCAAAATTTTAATGCAAAGGAACATCACGTTATACTACCCCTTATGATAGCAACCTTTATTATGCAGTCCGTCGCTTTTATTACTTTGCCATCACAGGTTTGTACAACGCTCAATTTTCCCTTACAATAAAAGATCAAACTAATTTAGGAGCAATTTGTATTGCTTTATGCACCGATGACAACTTACTTGAGGGATCTTATTCAATCCATAGGTACGAACGGTGGACACTCATGGAAAGAAATTGGGTTTCAGGTTTTTAGGATGCACAAGTATTATCTCTACTTAGTACTTATTTTTGGCTAGCAAAGATCCTAGTCGAACACAAAATGTTTGAGGATCCATGACAATATAACTTCTATGCAGATATACAAAACCATGACTCATTACATTGTCTTCCTTGTCCAAAATCAACTAATTTTCTCAAGTTTGAAAATAATTAATGGGTATTCACAATCATAAAAGATTTTGAAGATAATATATTTGCATGTGAAAGTTCTCTTCCTTATACTAATCATTCATGAATTGCTTATATGACCAATATTGTGATTGTCAAGCTTCAAAAGATTTCACTTTCTAAACCCAGTGTGAAGCTACTACTAGGCATAATATCAACATATAATTTACAACTTAATGATATTCAATTCCTTCAACAATTTACTCGTAGGATATAAATGAAGCAAAAGAGTAGTTGACGAACTACTCCAAAAAGATATAAGTGCAGATCAAATGAGTAGTTATGTAAATAGGTAGCTGTGTGAGGACTCTCTCTTATTTAAAAACCTTCATATCTAAGCATTTTATTCAAACAACAAGAAAAAGAAAAAAGAAAATGATATTTCAAGAATAGCACCTATCATGTGAAGAAACAAAAACTTAGGCTCATCCAATACTAACGGATAATTGTTGATGAAGAAAGGTGAGATGCCTACCGGGGCATCCCCAAGCTTAGATGCTTGAGACTTCTTGAAATATTAACTTGGGATGCCTTGGGAATCCATAAGCTTGAGTTTTTGTGTCTACTTAATTCCGTTTATATCTCGATTTCCAAAATCTCAAAAAATTCATCCACACAAAACTCAACAAAAACTCGTGAGATAAGTTAGTACAAATCAATGCATAACCTTACGATTTCTCTACTGGAGCAAATCACTAAAATTATAATTTAACATTGCATACTAAATTCCTCTGCATATTTGATGCTCCTATCCTCAAATAGAATCATTAAACACGCAAACATATGCAAACAATGCTAACATAACAACAATCTGTTTAAACACGAAAGTCTGTAAGGAGTGCAATTTTACTCATACTTCCCCCACCTCAAAAAAATCTAAAAAACACCATGTTATAGAGAACTTATTAGTTCTCACTGTGTAAAAATTTCAAGATGTTATCACGTTCTGACTATCTAGAAGAATTCAGACAATGATAGAAAACTTTCTCTTTTCAAACAGCAACATGTATACTTCAAAAATCAGCATGGTAAAGGCTATACTTGACATTATTATTGAAATAAAAGATGCAAAACATTATTCTAAATACCAGCAAGAAAATAAAAACCAAATAAAATGATGCTCCAAGGAAAACTCGTATCATGTGACGAATAAAAATATAGCTTCAAGTGAGGTTACCGATAAAGTTGAAGACAAAAGAGGGGATGCCTTCCGAGGCATCCCCAACCTTAGTTGCTTCCGTATTCCTTGAATATTGCCTTGGGGTTCCTTGGGCATCCCCAAGCTTAGGGTCTTGCCACTCCGTATTCTCCTCATATCGGTTTCTCACCCGGAACTTGAAAACTTCAATCACACAAAACTTAACAAAACCTTCATTTGAATTTTAAAAAGGTGGTATGAACACATCAGTTTTCTCCTTGAGTTGTTGGGTGAAAAGAGAATTTTCTCTGCTCAAGTCATCATGAGCCTCTCTCAGTGATTTGACCTACCGCTTCCTTTTACGTAGTCAAAGGTTAGTATTTCATGATCAACCGAGAGAAAATCATGACGATTTGTCAATTCTTCCATTTGAGACTTCAGCATAGTATACTCCTCGATTAACGCTTGGTTTTTCTCCATCTCTGTAACCATTCAGATTTCCTAAGGGTTTTATCAATTTTCTCGACAGATTTTTGTTGATTTTTAGCAATTTTGATTAACTTGGCATGATCATCATCGTCAAAAGAAAACTCATATTGGTGTAAACCTTGTGATATTTGGAGGAGACCTTTTCTTTCTAAGCTTTGGTCATGAAGCAGAATGTTGGAGACTCATTGTCGCTCGAATAGTTTTCGAAGAAGTTTGTGGTTGGGGCCGTGGCACAAGCTATGCCAGCCATTCCAGAGTCTAAATTGTCATCAGATTCAACAACTTCTTCACAATCAGATGATTCTTCCTCATCAGAGTCCATCTCCTTGCCGGTGTATGCCTTGGCCTTGTGAGAGGTATTCTTGCAGTTGGACGAACACTTGGAGGGATTCCATGGAGAATATGTTGACGAGGACTTGGAGGAGTTGTCCTTCTTCTTGAAGAACTTCTTGAATTTCTTCTCGTCATCTGAGTCTTAGTTCTTGTTCTTCCCTTTAACATGGTTGTTGTTCCTGAATCAACTATTCCACTGGCTCGTATCTTAGCTTCCTAGAGAGGGCACTCCGAGATGATTTTTTTTGGTTTCTTGCACTTGAAACAGCTGTACTCTCCGGTGAGTTTTGGCGAAGATTCGGACTTGCCAGAGGAGCTAGATTCTTTTCCCTAAAGCTTATTTTCTTTTGGAAGCGACATAAGCTTTTGGAGATTAATGTGAGACCTTTGTTGATTCTTTCAGGGTCATCGGAATATTCTTTGGTGTTATTTTCTGAGGAACCAACTACAACCTTGAGAGTGTGATTCTTCGGTAACTAGAGCCATAGAGATCTCTCTTGTCTTCTTCATGTTCCTCATGGGTGTTCAATCTTTCCATGATATTAGCAAAGTCGGGTGTCTTTAAGTCACCTTGTTCACGAATCATTGAGACAAGGTATCGAAGGAACTGCCAAGAGAGTGGAGCAATTTCTTCACAACTTCATGATTGGTGATGTCTTTGGCACCGAGACCTTGCAGTTCGTTCCCGAGTCACTCAGACGATCGAAAGTTTGCTAACAGCTTTCATTGCCAATTCTCTTGAATTGGTTGAACTTTGTACGAAGAGTGTCAATGCGAGCTTCTTTTTGCGTTGAAACTCCTTCATTTATCCTGTTGAGGATGTCCCACAATTCCATCATTATTTCACACTGGCGATACTAAAGGAATTGAGCACGAAAGAGATGCCACCAATTTCATCTTTGGCTTGAGCATCCATCTGGATAAGTTTCTTCTCGAGGTTAGTGGGGACTTGAGTTATTTCCATGGTGAATTCATTCTGCACCATATTCCACATCTCATCATCAATTGATCGGAGACGGATCTTCATCTTGTCCTTCCATAAGGGATACTCCCTCCATCGAATATGGGGATCTTGAGGTGTAACTTATAACTCAATGAAGACATACTCAAACTCCAAGGTTGTTAGACCAAAATGAGCATAGTCAAGGAGTACCTTGATCTGATACCAATTGTAGGAACGAAGAATGTCTACCATAGGGGGTGGGCGGGAGTTTAAAATTTCTTTCGAAAACTTCAAAACTCTCGGAACCCAGCAGCGGAGTGAATGACAATAGATCTTAGTTAGTGAATTTGAACTACCTAACAAGTACTAAATGCATTCATCAAGGATAATCACATGGTTGATTACAATTATGCAAAGAAAATCGAATGATATAGAGCGAAGGAATAACCAGTGAGGCTCGATGGCAACAAGGAATTTGATAGACCAGTTCGTCCTTCTACACAAGGACCATGTCTTGTTTAAAGGGGATGTGATTTAACAGAGAAGACAAACTCCCTTCACCCTATTCTTCTCGACAATTGGTTCGTCAACCAATGCCAATCACTCGTGGTAGACACTTGAGGTGATCTCTGAACCTTTACAGACTTCTTATTCGAGAACCACAATCACTCTTGGCCTCTAAAGAAATTGACACCTAACCATTTAGAGAGTTTGCAACTCTCAAGAGTAATAGGTGGAGCATATTAGACTTAGATTCGAGTGATGCTAAACCACTATATGATTTTTTGGCTCTGGATTTTTCTCTTGGTGGATTTTAAAATCAAATCACTCTGGAGAGAGGGCTTCTCAACAATCTTCTCGGAATCAAATGGAGTAGCCATAGGACAAAGCCGGCGCGGGATGGCTATTTATAGTCGCAGCCTTCCCAGATGGGAAATGGCCATTCTGGACATGCGGTCCAGCCAATGGCCAACCGACACGTTCTCAAGGGTCGGATTTGAAAGCAACAGTAACATTACTTGAGGAACAAGTAATTCTAACTCTTTGGTGGAGGATAAATCGCTCGCAACGATGAAGATCACAGTCTCTTGCTAGCAAATATTTGCTCGGAGCACAAAGGGATTTGTCTCACAACTTTCATAGGATTGAGTATAGCATCAGGGAATCAAAGCTGTGAACACTATACCCCTCTTAGTAGTATGGTGGTCATATGACTCAATGAAAGAAAAGAAGAACAACAAAAAGAATAGTACATCTCCACTTCGTCTTTGACTTCTTTTGGCTGCAGTCACTTTTGATGCCACCGAACCAATTGCTTCACGTCAGCAATTTCTAGGGGTCACTCTCCATAGCATAACCTTCGTAGATAATACTTGCTGGTACACAAGGTATTACCTTCGGAGTTTGTATCAACACTCCTCATGACATGTGGGACATGTTACTTTGTGTGCACTAGCAAGAACATTAGTCCCTTATAGTTTATGTCGAGAAACTTCAAAACATAACGATGCAAATCATTGCACTAGCAGACCGCCTAGTTCTTGGCGATATGAATGCACCTTGGTATGTATAGGATCTAAAATGTTAATAAGCATATGTGATTCTCTTTTGTATGTTTGGTTTCATAGCTTTCGTGATTATTGTGAAGGGGCCCACTCTGC
Organism: Secale cereale; assembly: GCA_902687465.1. NCBI lineage: Eukaryota > Viridiplantae > Streptophyta > Magnoliopsida > Poales > Poaceae > Secale > Secale cereale. The sequence continues at coordinate 551,231,516 of LR738710.1, forward strand.
ATTTCTGTCAAAAGGCCACGAAGCATATTATTGTATTTATATAGGCTAAATGTCGAGGTAATTCGAGATGATAGTAAAAGCCTCAATTTTGCGCTATTACAAATGATAGGAATATGATAGAGAATCCTTGGTAGTCCGCGTACATGGGGAAACCATTAATTACCATAGTAAGAACCGGCATGGGGAAACTATGGTAGTGGGATTCATGGTACAATGTCTACCTCAAGTAGAACATATTCTATACTCGAATCTGTCCAATCACAAATATCAAGAGTGGCTCAAGTATTCATCTAGAACTATGCTAAGACATAAGTTGTGATAGACAGATACCAATGGAAATTCTGGACTCCCTGAGAAATCTTTAATAATCTACTAGATTTAATGCTTTACTCGGTGTGATGTATGGACTCTAGTCAAAATTAATATGCACTTCCGCCCTCATTTCGCTTTGAGTTTATAATTTACTTGCAGCCACCTTTTAGCAAGTCTCTGTAAGGGGAAAAGTCCAATTCATATGCTCCCTGTGGGGTCGATACTCTTACTTCAGAACAGCTAAAACTAAAACATGTTCACTCATATGCCATCAAAGGCGACACATGGATGATCATCATTGGTCGACAACGTCAATGGGTATCGGATCCAAAACCCACACCCAATAGCTTCATGACTCCTCGTTACGATAGATGTGGCGTGTAGGTTACCTTGATGAAAACACTTGTATGATGTGCCATTTTCTATAACGAAAAGGCGCACTTTCATGATGAAAAAGTGATTATTGTCATGAAACGCATCTACGACAGCACAAGGATGACTATCTGATCCTGTCATAAAACCATTGTGCATGTACATGGGTGACAGATAACGTAACCTACTATGACAAACACGCATCATCACAGATGTTTCTTTTATTATATTGTGACCTATTCGTCGCCAATGTGTTTCTCCTTGTCAGGTCCTTACCTGAGGAACTAGTCGCCATCGTCGATGTACCGGCAAAGATTGCAAAGGCTTCAGTCGGAGCAAAGTGATAAAACCCTCGCATGGGGGTAAAAATCCTCACCCCAGCCATTGCTAATGTGCTACCCGCAGCCGTCGCCGTCACTCATGTAATACCCGCCACCATCATCGTCGAGGAACTACCCGCCGCCGCCACAGTCGACAAACTTCCGTTAGCCGCACTCACCAATGGGTCAAAGTCCATTGACCTCGGCCTGCTGTAAAAGGGGGATGGTGAGTTGATAGCAGTGAGGATGTCCACGCCCTCCCTACTAGTGAGGCTCGCGAGCCAAAGGTTGTGGCTCGGTTTACCAAAACAGACGGGAGGGGTGGCACACTTGTGGACCGGCCATCGGAGAAAACAAAGGGGTTGTGAGAGTGAGAGAGTGTGGTGTGAATGGGGTGAGCAGTGAGGTAAGAGATGCGAGGGAATTATGAGACGTCTTGCCCATCTCATGCGCTTCTCTAGGCATGCAGGCGAGAAGCACGCATGGCTCGCTAGAGGTTGGCTCGAAAACACTAGTAGATTCGACCATTTCTCCTCAGCATTTGAAGGGTGTGATTTAGACATGCATTGTGATTGCAAAAAATTAGATACAACCTAGTCATAAAACCAAACAAGTTATTTCTACACTATACGGGCCTAGTTAAGCTTGCTATAGCCTATCAAACGTGTCCTAAGGCCAAGTCCAACGCAGCAACCTATTTGGTCTGGCCCTGTCCACTTAAGTCGAGACGGGCAAATACCACGGCCCAACGCATGACCTTGGGCGCAAAATATGTCCGCCTCATGTCTGTTTTGGCCCATTTCTGGCGCAAATGTAGGCCGGATTTGCATCCATACAGACAATACACGGACCCACGCGTGTCCTCTCAGGCTCCGCCCCTCTAGCCCATATGTCTGTCGTCCAACCACTTCCCACCGGCCCCATTACCCGCATGGACGGGGACGCATGTCATCCACCTAACCACCCCTACCGAGGTCCTTTTTAATGGCTAGCCCGTGCGCCTGGACCGGCCAGTTCATTTCCATCTGCTTCCACACTCTTCCCCTGCGCCCACGCGCACGACAAACCCTAGCCGAAGCCGCCTGCCGTCGTGGAAATGGTCAGGGAAGCTTACGAAGAAAGACCTCGGGGCATAGGATGAACAACACCAGGTTCACCATATCGCCGCTCGCTACACCGCGACAACGCCAGTACGTCGACATGGCGACATACCAGGAGTACAAGAACATGGCCATGCCGCTGTCATGGGGTGACATGTACCTACCGGACGGGTATCTTAATCCAGAATGGGTGTTAGTGCCTCTTGTCTCGGCTAGTTGCGTGCTCAGCTCCTCGAAACCAGCCAACAACATTCCCTTCTGCCACCAGACCTCCTTCAATCCCCGGGTACGACGTTGATTCTCCCCTTTGGGGTACCTGGTTCCAGGACAAGCATGACATCCACCGGCAGTCACTCTTCACACCTCACGCACGTGCTCCGAACCCACCACATGCATGTGCTCCTAGTCCTCCCCGTTCGTGTGCCCGTGCATGGGTGCGCGCACATGAACCCACCCTGTCCCCGGCACCAGAAGCAGGCAAAGAGAGAGATGAGGCATACATGCAAATGTTGGAGGACTCGCGACTCGAGGAGTACAAGGAGTGGGATGGCCTTGGAATGCTGCTCGTGATCTCGGCCGTCGGTGATGTCGCCATCCCCGAGCCAGGGGAGGGGGTGCTCGTGGAGGAGGTGGATGTGGAGCCTGTCTGGAACCCGGCCGCCGTTGGGCAGTCCTGGTCGGGGAGTCCACTGTGGCCATCATGCCTGAGTACGTGTATGCCCTGGCTGTGTGGGTGGGGGTGGAGACTTGGTCACCGCTGCATGAGGCACCGTGGGAGCTACTGCATGCGCTGCCTGCCCACCTGTGACAGCCACCTCCCTTCGCCGACCTCACCACGGACGAGAGCGATGGCCAGGACATCGACGACGGCAAGGACTAGAAGAAGATCTAGGGTTTAGTTAAGTTTTATTTTATTTTCAATTTTTTTATTTTAAATTTAATGTGCGGTGGCGAGGATGGGCATGGCTTTTGGACTTAATGTAATATACAAGTATTAGTTTAAATTGTTTTTATGTCCTTTTTTACATTTAAATTTTTAATAATGGTATTGTTTGAAATGTGTCTGCGGTTAGGCGCACCTAGAAACACGCAAACGGGCAACCATGTTCGCATTGTTCATGTATAAAATGTATTGCTTAGTCTCTTCTATTAGATCGGTCTTTTGGTTGCATTGGCTGGATCACGCACTTCTACATGATATCAGAGCGAAGAGATTTTCAGTTCAAGACCCGGTTGGCGCAATTAAATTGCAGCCCACTTTCGGTCTACGTTTAGACCCGAGGGAGCCACACGTGAGAGGGGGTGTTGACGTATAAATGTATTGCTTAGTCTAATCTATCAGATCGGTCTTTTGGTTGCATCGATTCGAGCATGCACTTCTACACGTATGACAAACCTAAATAGATAAAATGCGGACCAAAACCGCGTCTGTATTGACGGGCTGGAGTTGGCTTAAGACTACCCGTGATGGAGTATCATAGTATCATGCATGCTAACTAAGCAATTTTGATAAGGTGGCATAGAATTTAATAAAGAAAGAGATGTTTGAGTATCATATAATGTATTCTATTAAATAATGTGCTACTTTATTTAATACATGACAATAAATATAGTCCTCTCTGATACCAATATATGATAATATGCATTATGAATGTAGTATAATACACTATTAATGTAGTAGTATTAACTCTCTTACGGTGACTGGCGAGTTACGACTTGTAATTTCGTATAACTCCACCTTCCACTTTTTCTGACCGTTAGATCTGGAAAATTGATTTTTTTGTAAAAAGGGCATTAATGTATAAGTCGCTACTCTGGTTCCTTCGTCACGAGACTTTCCTGGCCCGTTCCCCACATAGATAGCTGCCGCCGCCGCCCTTCCCGCCGTTCCGATCAAGCAATCCCATGGTAGCCCTGATCCAGGCAAGCACCACCGGTCTGCCTACATGGTGTGACTCGTGCAGCCAAGGATCCGGCCCATTGGCAGGAACTGCAGACCCACCGATGCGAAGCGTCGAGGCTGTCGAAGCCTCCCCTGCCCCACCGCCCCCCTGCAACGCCGCCACTAGTACGTAGGCAGGTAGCGACATGCCCCCCCCCCCGCATCAATCTGAATCAATTTGCAGTATTTTTTTGAGGGGAATCAATTTGCAGCATTAGCTCTGCTCTTTCTGATATATTTTTGTTCTGTTCAATGTCCTTCAATGTAACTATCTTCTCATCTTACCCTTATTTCTTGTATAAGCCGGAAATACATATGTAGTGACCACTCAGCAGCCACTCGGATATACGTCATCACTGTAATATATGACTTGATTTTGAGCATTACTGCAGCAGCACTCTAGAACATTTTTGGGGTCAATCCCATTACTACTTTGATATACGAATGTGTCACATCCCTAGTCAGTGCTTGCATTAGGACTAGGTAGAGTGTGCATCATGTTTACTTTTTGCAGAAACTTGAAATGGGGATGACAGAAACCCCAGCACCCCTCTTCTTTCAACTAGGGTTTAATAAAATCTTTTCCAATGTACCCAAAATGCCTTTCAAAAATGTTCATCATCTTTGCCTTGTCTTAAACCTCTGACAAAAATGGTGCACAATTTTCTAGGACATCCTAAGGTCACTGGATTAATTCATATTGTATTTGCATTTGGGCATTTAAATGCTATAAAATATTTTAAATGCCCAAATAATCATAAACTAAAACGTTCCATGTTGTTCATATTATATAAAGTGGACATGGTCAGTTTCATGATTTATAAAAATGTTCTAGCATTTTTATTAATTCAACACAGTTGAAAAAGAAAAGAAAACAGAAACTAAAATAGAAAAGAGGAGAGAGAGAGAGAGACTTACCAGACCGGCCCACCTGGCGGCCCAGCACTGTGCTGGCCCAAGCCAGCCAGCTGCTTCGTCCTGCCAGGCAGGCAGGTGATGCCGGCGCACGGCCGCGCGCCACCGCGGCAGCTGCTTGCCACCTGGCCGCCGCTTCGCCGCCCGAGGATGTCTGGACGACCTCCACGTCGTCGCCCACACCGCCACGACACCGCACTTCTCCCCATGCCTCTCTCCCTCACCTTCTCCTCTCCATGGCTGACGCAACCGCAATCTCCCCGCCATCGTAGCCGTAGCCATCGTCGCATCCGCGCCGCCCGACCATGTCTAAGAGCTCCGCCACCCTCCTCTCCGTCAATCAGGCCAAGCCCCGAGCGCTCGCATGCTTTGCACCGCCTCCACCGACCCCGTCTTCGTCGACCACCGCCAGAGATCCCCTTCGCCGTCACCGTCGCAGCAAGCCGTCAGCTCCATCGCAACCACCGTGAGCCTGGCGACCTCCGTATCCTCTCTGTTCTCCCTCCCGAACCCCGTAGCAACTGCATGTAGCTCACCCGCACGCGCCACTGCGGAGCTCGTCGCCGACGAGACTCCGGCCACTCAACGGCCACGCCACCTTGTCCACTAGCCCTACCGCACCCCGAGGTGCCCAACGCACCACTCCACGTGCCTCACAGTGCCTCCTAGCGACGAGCCCGAGCTCACCCGAGCTCCGGCAGCCGCCAAGGTCGTCGCTGGCGCCGTTTCCGGCGACCCCGAGGCCAACCACCACCACCACTAGACGCGGCTCACTCCCCGCATCATGTAGATGTGCTCCGCCGTCGTTTTGGTCGCCGGAGCACGAAACCCGCACTGCTCCACCGCGTTTGGCCTCGCCGGCGACTAGCCGTCGGCGGGTTTGACCCGCTGACCAGGGGGTTTGACCTTCCCCTGTGCCACTGACATGTGGGCCAACGTTGACTGTTTTTAGTTTAAGATTAAATTAGTGCTAATTTAATCATGTTATTTAGATGACCCACTAACGTGTGGGCCAACCCTGTTAATTAGTAGTTAGTTAAACTAACCTGTTTAGTTAGCCATGTTAGACTGATGTGTGGGCCCCACACGTCAGGTTTGACTGGACCAACTTTGTTGACCTGCTGACGTCAGCATGAGGTCATGCTAACGCAGTAAGTGTTTTCTGTGATTTAAATAAATCACAAATGATTTATTTATTTTCAGAAAATGCCCTAACTTCTAAAAATCATATAAGATGAAAAATATTTATATATGAAAATTTATCAGAAAAATCCAATCTTTCCATTGGTACTGGTTTCGTGCATGTTTGAGCAAGTTAACATTGTTGTTCACCTCAAAACATGATAATGCACTTTAAATAATAATAGTTTGGGCATGAATTTGAATCTTTAATTCAAATAAGCTCAAACCTTTCTGTTTATAGTTGCATTAGCCCAAAACACATCCATCTTGCCATGTCATGAGCATGCATCATATTGTTGCATTTGTTTGTGTATTGATTGTATTACCGGTGTTCTCCGTGGTAGGTCCTGCTCCCAAGGATACATTCGCGTATCCAACTGAAGAGCAGTACCCTACAACCAATCTGTCAGGCAAGCAACCCATTGATCATTCCGATACAAACCCATCTTCTCGCTCCTGCTCTCTTTTACTGCATTAGGGCAACAGCGTGTGAACTGCTATTTGCTACGGTAGTTGAACCCTATTCCTATGCATGACCTGTCATTGCCACAGTAAATAGTTGAAACCCACTAGCATGTGTAGGAGTTGATTGAGCCATGTGATGTGTTTCCTACCATGCTATTTATTTATGTTGCCTGCTCTGCTTAGAGTTGTGTCAGGTCTGGTTCATCTGGGTGATGGATCAGAGTGAAATGATCATGTCTGGTAAAGAGGGTGAAGTGTGGAATATGCTTGGTAAAGGTATCGATGAAATGCCATGTAGGAGTACATGGTGGGTTGTTTCATTGGAACCATCCATAGGACCTGAGATATGTATGTGTGATTTAAGATCAGCTCCTACCACACATTGGGATCCTTAATTGACTCTCTCGACTTATTAACTGCCCTTGTCCTCTGTCCAGGAGTTGCAACTAGTTTCTGGTGTTTGTAGTTTACTGGTGGTCGTGCACAGCGCTGACCCTCGGGGGGGTGTGATGCAGCAGGTACGTGGCACAGTGTATCGGTCGCCCGTTTGGTGATTCGAAACCCTGTACACATCGTTTGGGGCCATGAGCGACACCCCGGCCGGATCTCCCCACGGATGAAACCCAAATAGGCGATAAACCTGGACTAGGGACTTGTGTGGTTAGTCAGGTCGTGGCCGACACCCTCACTGGGCTTCTGCTTGAAGGTTGCCGAGTACATGTCGAGTAAATGGCGATAAGTGGTGGAAGCGTGTGTGAAGAAATACACCCCTGCAGGGTTACCAATCTATTCGAATAGCCGTTGTTCGCGGTTAAGGACCACTTGGTTGCTTATACAGTTCATAGTTAAGTTAATGGTTACTCCTAAAAGTCTCAAGACAAGTGTGAGTGCCATGGATGGCCCTTCCGTAGGATGACAGAAGAGGATCCACGGTAGTGTATTGTGGTGGTGGGTAGTGGACTCGTGTGCGTAGTCTCATCTTGCAATCTGCTGAGAGTTGTAGTATAGGTTAGCCAAGAGTCAAAGTTGGCTTGCTACAATAAACTCCACTACCCTTGTTGATAATGATGCATGTATGATAGGATCTGATGTAAGTCTTGCTGACTACCTTTGTACTCATGCTTTCTTAATAACTGTTGCAGAGGAGAACCCTGCCCCCTCTGATGGGTTCTACATAGACGTTAACGTCGATGAGTAGCTTGCTACCCAGACGGTGATCCTGAGCTTGTGAAGGGCCTTGTAAATAGTCAGGCTACACCAAGCCTATTTTCTTTCCAAGTTGTCTGTACTCAGACAAGTTAGCTTCCGCTTGTGCTTGTATACTTGTATGACTTGAGTGTTGGGTCATGTGACCCCTATCTGTATGGATATGTTATGGCTCTTCAGAGCCTCTTAAATAAAGTACTTTGAGTCATAGAGTTCTGTTGTGATGCAATGTTGTACTTGCACATATTGAGCATATTGTGTGTATGTTATTTAAATGCTTGATATGTGTGGGATCCGACACCTAGTTGTTCACCCTTGGTAGCCTATCTTACAGGGAAATGCCTCCTAGTGCTTCCACTGAGCCTTGGTAGCTTGCTACTGCTCCGGAACACGTAGGCTGGCCGGCATGTGTCCTTCTTCGTTCCTGTGTCTGTCCCTTAGGAGAAATGTCACGCGTTGTTCCTTTAAGTCCATGTAGCTTGCTACGACTTGGGTTCATACGTTGATGACCGACTCGTTCGTTGTTGGGTCATGGATGCCTGTCTTTGTAATTTAGTGCCACTTTTGGTTTATAACTAGCCATGTCGGCCCCGGTTCTCTGTCATATGGATGCTAGCGACACTATCATATACGTGTGCCAAAATGCGCAAATGGTCCCGGGCCAGGTAAGGTGGCACCCGTGGGGATACCGTGCGTGAGGCCGCAAAGTGATATGATGTGTTACATGCTAGATCGGTGTGACCTAGGATCGGGGTCCTGGCAGAATGGATGTCAAATTGATTTTTTTTATGAAAAATAGTTATGCATAACCATTCGAAAGGCCTCATTCCAGATCATGAATCTGGAATAGAGTGTGAAATATGGCAACAGTATGACAGCAAATAAGGCTACCTTAGCCATGTTTCTATGAGGGTTAAATAATATCTAGAGGAGGTGCCCTCTAGTGCAAGGTGTAGACCGCTGCAACAAGCAAATGCTAATGATGGATAGCCCCCAAGATTTAATCAGGAGAACAACGGGATGATTCTCTGACCCTAATTTGTTTGTTGGTTGTAAACTAGTGAGTAAGAAGTTGAAAGATATGAAGGAAAACATATGCAACTCACATTTGATTCCGTACATGTTAGATCCACTATAATTATCATCATCAAAGAGAATTATACATTTCGTGGAGATAGTGTCTATTACAGGTAAAATTGGTCGTTTACTTGCATCTATGTTTGTAGGTTTTATTGAGTACATGTTAGATTCTTGGTGGCATAAACTAAAGCAAGTAGTGTAGTTTACTATGAAGACATTTACATGCATCTGTCTGCCTCCGGCGATTCTGCATGCGTGAAGGTAAGGGTTTCTGAATTTCTTTCTATGTTCTGAAATCACTTATGTAGAAATCAAAAAGTTTCTGAATGGCTGATATGAAAGTCATCTAGTTTCTGAAAATCACTGATTTGAAAATTTGTTTCTGAATCACCGATCTGAAAATCAACTAGATAGTGAGCCATTGTTATCTACAATAAGCTAATTGCAGTGGTCATAGTGGCTCTGCTTATAATATGTGATGGTATATGCTTCCCTTCATGCCTTAGTTAGACCTAAAGGGTGATATTGCAAAGCGATTTGAAGTAATGTCTCTTTCATGTAATGTGTTTTGACTGAATCATATTTGTATCTCATGATCACGTAGGTACAGTGAAGTATCCATGCTTAGATGTGTCCATGGAGGTTGTGTTTTGTCCTAGCACAAGAAGGGCCGTGAGCAAGAATCATTAACTAGAGGCAAAGGCTAGAGCTTTTCTATCATGCACCATCAAAGATTCGACAGAGTGCCTCCTAAATGAAGTCTTAATAACTGAGTGCATCGTGTGCAAGAAGAGTTTGTAAACCTCACAACTCTGTAAATGGAACTGACAAGTAGAGTCCTCACATCTCTACAAATGGACCTCACAAGTCTAGTCCTGATGCTCATTTTGCTGCCATTGAACATTTTTGTCGCCCAAAATGTGTCAGGCCCAAGATGCGATTCTATCCCGATCACGTGACACTTACGTGATTGGGGCACAACCGCATTTCGGGCGCTTAGCAAGATGGATATCATTACATCGTACCATTACATACATACATGGGGGATACACCAATACATACACGTCACATGAATACAACAACATCAATACAAGGTATCCGACTACGAATACAAACATGAAAAGCACAAAGACATCCATCTGCTATCCCAAGATGCCGACCCGAAACCTAACCCAAGACTGAAGAAGAAGAAGAAGAAAAGAACTACAACACAACAATCATCGCTCTCACGTCAAGACATCGGAAACCTGCACCTGCAACTGTTGTTGTAGTATCTGTGAGCCACGAGGACTCAGCAATCTCATAACCATGGGTAACAAAACTATCAAAGCTTAATAGGTAGGAAGAGGTAAGTGGTGAGGTTGCAGCAGCGGCTAAGCCAAATATGGTGGCTAACTTATGAGTACAAGAATAAGATGAGCATCTACGCAAACGGTCGCAAACTAGTAATGATCGCTACAGATCCTGAACTACCTACGAGTCAAACATAACCCCACCATGTTCTCTTTTCAAAGTGAAAAGAGACAGTCACGGTTACTCACACAGTTGTGTGTTTTACTTCGGATCCTCTGTCAAGTTTTCTACAACCGGACATTAACAAATTCCAATCTGCCACATAACCGCGGGCACGGCTTTCGAAAGATCATAACCTTGCATGGGTGCCCCAACTTAGCCCATCACAAGCTCTCACGATCAGCTGAAGTAATAAATATAATATTATCACCCCTTATCTTAGGGAAATCCGATCAGGCTCGGCATCCCGGTGCACAAGACATTTCGACAATGGTAAATACAAGTCCAGCAAGACCTCCCGGCGTGCCGACACCCTGATAGTAGCCGCGCATATCTCGTCTCAGGCCACGTCCGGATGAGCTATGGTTACAGCGACCAGATACCCCAAGTTTCCAAGGGGCGGCGCCGCAAGCTGCTCTATTTGGGACCAACACCATCAGCACTGGCCCCCCTGCTATGTAGAAGAATCCCCGGGGACGCGACCCCCTATGTAATTTTAATTAATTAATTAATTAAGTTGTTATTATGAGGCAAATTAAAACCAAAGTTGGGCCTTGCTGGAGGAGTTTTATTCAAAGACGAAGTGTCAAGGGGTCCCCATATACCCTGTCACATCCCTAGCTTCTGGTAATGCACTAGGTTAGCCTCATGTGTGCATCATGTTTAATCTTGAAAGAAACTTGAAATGGGGATGATTAAACCCTAGCACCAAATCAAGGCAATTAGGTTTAACCTAAAATCCTTTTCAATAAACCCAGAAATGCCTTCAGTAATGTTTGATAATTTTGGCAAGGGTTTTGGTCCAAACCAAAAATATTGAACATTTTGGGGAATTTTTGGGCTTTGAATTAAATCAATAAGTATTTGAATTGGGGCCATTTAAATGCTATATATTTTTTTAAATAGCTCCAAATAAATTCTGAAACTAGTGGAGGGTCTCTGGATTAGTTCTTTGTGCATCCACTATTTTTCAGAATTTACTAAAATGATTTAGTTGCTAAACTAAATCAAAACAAAAGAAGAAAAATAGAAAACAGAAACTATTTTCAGAATTAGAGAGAGAGGAACTACCTGACTTACCTGTGCAGCCCACCTGGTGGCCCTGCTGGCCGGCCCAGCCCACCACCGCAGACCCCTCCGTCGTCTTCCTCCCCTCGCCCCAAAGCAGCTGCGTGCCAGCAGCGGCGCGCGTGGCCGTGGCCACCTCCTGCTTCGCGCTGGAGGCTCGTCCTCCTCCCTGTCCACGCGCCTGGAGAGGCCCTCTACTCCCCTCGTCCTCTCCCCTCTCTCTCTGGTCATTCTCCCTCCTTTCCCTCGCGTTCCCGCAGCCACCCGAGAGCCAGCCGTCGCCGCCGCTCGTCGTTTCCATGGCCACCGCCTTCCCCCTTCCCCCCTGTTTGGCTCAAGAGCTCCGCCTCGACGCCCCAGACCTCTCCGCCGAGCTACGAGGCACCAGACGCCCTGGACGCAGTCATCGACGCCGTTCCCCCCTTCGGCCGCCGGCGATCCTCGTCGTCGAATTACCGACTCCGGTGCCTCCCCGAGCCCACTCAGCTGCTCTTCGACCCTGCCGTGAGCTCCTCTACCCAATCCCGCTCTCCCTGCAACCGTTTTCCTCCTCTAGACCAGCTGTCCACCGGAGCCGATAGCTCCTTCCCGTCGGCCATGTCGCCGCCGTGGCCACCGTCACCCATAGCGGCAACCGAGCACACCACTGCACTCCACACAACGCCAAGAGCTCAAAACTCACACCGGTTGCTCCTGCTGTGCACTGCAACACCGTTTCCGTTGTCGCCCGAGCTCCGGCGACCGCCCTAGTCGTCGCCGCCGTCGTTTGGGTCCACGACGACTCGTGCCGATGGCACCGCTGGATGCGCACGAGCGCCAGCGTCATGTAGGTGGTCCTCGCCGGCCATTTGGTCGACGGAGGACGGATCCCAAGCCCCTCCGCCGTGCCCGCTGTCGCCGGCGGTGAGCCGCCGGCTTGTTTGGGTCTTTGACCCGAGGTTTGACCCCCCTGGGTCTATGACATGCGGGCCCCGCACGGCTAACTAACCTAGTTCAAACTTAAACCTAATTAGCTTAAACCTTGGTTAATGATAACTACGTTTAATTAGTTTAGCTAGCCACTGACAGTGGGCCCCTGCCCCACTGACAGTTTAGTTAGTATTAACTTAAGGCTAACTAACCCTGTTAGTTAGATGTGTCACTGACATGTGGGGCCCAGACTCTGTTAATCTTAGTTTAGTTTTAAAACGTTTAGTTAGCCCTGAGAGACTGACCAGTGGGACCCACTGGTCAGGTTTGACCCGAACAGCCCTGTTGACCCTGCTGACGTCATGCTTACTCAATGCTGACGCAGTATCTATTTTCTGGAATTTTATATAAATCTAAATGATTTATTTATTTCAGAAAATAGCCAAAACTTCTAAAAAATCATAGAAATTAATCCATAACTCATATGAAAATAATTTATATATGAAAAATGATCAGAAAAATTCAAGGAATCTGTTTATGTCATTTTCATGCATGTTTGAACAAGTTAAACCTGCTGATCAGGTCAAATCAATTAAATGGCATTTAAATAATCACATATGGAGTTTGAATTTGAACCTTGGGTTCAAACCAACTTCATTTAATTGTGTTGCTAGTTGCATTAGCTCAATCAACAGCATATTGCCATGTCATGATCATGCATCATATTGTTGCATTGCATTGATTGTGCTCTTTCTCTGTTTGTCGGTTTTGTCCCCTCACAGTAGACGACGTTCCGACGATGAGTTCGATGACACCGATGAAGACTCATTGTTATCTTCAGAAGTGCCAGGCAAGCAAAACCCCATTGATCATTCCGATACAATCCCACTCTCTCGCTCTTGCCCTCTTTTACTGCATTAGGACAACAACGCTTCAACTGTTACTTGCTACGGTAGTTGAACCCCTTTCCACTGCATGACCCGTCATTGCCACAGTAAATAGTTGAAACCCACTAGTATGAGTAGGAGTTGTTTGAGCCATGTTGTGCCTACTCATTCATACTTTCTGGTTATGCCTGCTATTGCTTAGAGTTGTGTCAGGTCTGATTCATCGGGGATGAATTGGAATGTGGTGAACATGTCCTACTGTTGAGCGCTAAGTGTGTGAACACGATTTGGTAAAGGTAGCGATGAGAGGCCATGTAGGAGTACATGGTGGGTTGTCTCATTGCAGCCGTCCTCAGGAACTGAGTTATGTGTTGGTTGGTCCATGAAACAGCTACTACCACACATTGGGATCCTTAATTGACTCTCTCGACTTTTTAATCAACATGATCTCTGTTCAGGAGTTGCAACTAGTTTCTGGTGTTTGTAGTTACTGGAGGTCGTGCGCAGCGCTGACCCTCGGGGTGGGCTGTGACACGGCAGGTACGTGGCACGGTGTACCGATTGCCCGTTTGGTGATGCTGGAACCCTGTACACATCGTTTGGGGCCGTGAGTGACACCCCGGCCGGATCTCCCCACGGATGGAACCCAAATAGGCGATAAACCTAGACGAGAGACTTGTGTGGTTAGTCAGGTCGTGGCCGACACCCTCGCTGGGCCTCCGCTTGAAGGTTGCCGAGTACATGTCGTGTAAACGGCGGTAAGTGGTGAGAGCGTGTGTGAAGAAGTACACCCCTGCAGGGTTAAATATAATCTATTCGAATAGCCGTGTCCGCGGAAATGGACTTTTGGGTTGCCTATTACAGGTCATAGACAAGTGAAAGTGGATACTCTAAAACACGCAAGATAAGCGTGAGTGCTATGGATGGCCTTCTCGTAGGGACACGGGAGCGGATCCATAGTGGTGTATTGATTGGTGAATATGTGGACTCGTGTGCGCCACCTCAAAAGAGTTACTCGCAGTCGTAGTTCAGGATAGCCACCGAGTCAAAGCTGGCTTGCTGCAGTCAAACTCCACCACCCCCTTTGTTGATACTAATGCATATGTAGGTAGTTCTGATGTAAGTCTTGCTGAGTACCGTTGTACTCACGTTTGCTTAATTTATGTTTTGCAGAGAGACTTCAGTCTCGCTAGTGGTTCCGCGTGGACTTCGACGTTTAGCTTGTTACCTCAGCTACGATCTTGTACCCTTGGGACGGTCTTGTAGATAGTCAGGCTTTTCAGCCTTCTTCATTTGTAGTTGTCTGTAATCAGACATGTTATGCTTCCGTTGCCTGTATGCTCTGTATGTTGGGTCATGTGACCTCTGTTTGTAATAAATGCTATGTTGGCTCTTCTGGGCCTTATCTATATGAGTTGTTGAGTTATGTTGTGATGCCATGTTGTACGGCACATACTTGCATGTTATGCGTACGTGTAATGTGTATTGTTATGTGTGGGATCCGACACCTAGTTGTTTACCTTTGGTAGCCTATCTTACAGGGAAATGTCTCCTAGTGCTTCCACTGAGCCTTGGTAGCTTGCTACTGCTCCGGAACACTTAGGCTGGCCGGCATGTGTCCTTCTTCGTTCTTGTGTCTGTCCATTAGGGGAAATGTCACGCGTTGTTCCTTTAAGTCCTTGTAGCTTTCTACAACTTGGGTTCATACGTTGATGACCGACACGTTCGTTGCTGTGTCATGTATGCCTGTCCCTGTAATTTAGTGCCACTTTTGGTTTATAACTAGTCATGACGGCCCGGGTTCTCTGTCATATGGATGCTAGTGACACTATCATATACGTGTGCCAAAATGCGCAAACGGTCCCGGGCCAGGTAAGGTGGCACCCGTGGGGATACCGTGCGTGAGGCCGCAAAGTGATATGATGTGTTACAGGCTAGACCTGTGTGACTTAGGATCGGGGTCCTGACAGCTTTGGTATCAGAGCCTGACTGCTTGTAGGATTAGCAAGCCAAACTGGTCGAAGTCGTGTCTAGAAACTCTTTAGTTATGTAAGGGAATTGATTGTGGAAGGGAACGTAAGGCTCTTTTTACTCCTTTACCTTATGCCCTTCTGATCTGAGTCACCCTCCTCTTTCTACGGGGATTAAGAACTAGGATTCTCATTCTATTTATCAGGATCACGTTATTGTGGATTCAACCCTCAGCTCAGTTTCTACTACTTCTGTTTGTTCAACTGTTGGTCTCAGAACCCTGACATTATGATGTTAAGTGGATATGCTACCCTTTTTGCTTGGATCTCAAAAGTATTTTCGAGCATTTGCAGCCGTTATGCTGTCCGAGTCATCCCAGGTCTCTAAACAATCTGATGCATTTGCAAACCATTCCTATCTGTTCTTAATGTCCTTTTAGGCCAGATTAACCACACTAGTCGTTGTGTTGAGGTACTCTGTTACCTCAACATATATGTTGGACTTATCATTATAACCCTAGCTGTCTTAGAAGATCACCCAGTAATCTAGCAATGCTTCATATTCTCAGTGTGATGATTCTGGCCATTATTCTCGAAAGCATCCCGTGATGCCATTTAGTTGGTAGGCATTCTATTCCTGGGTTCTTGAACCCAAGATTCTTTCTACCCACTTCATGTTGGTAGTATTTGCTCGTCCCTTTAGGATATTAGTAACCTTGTGATAGTCCTCGAGGTCCGTGGTTATCGTTCTTCCAATACCATGAACCATCTTGGCAGAAGTTCTCCCGAACCAAAAGATCACAACCAGAGTGCTCCTGAGTGGTACTCCATTCATATTGTGACTCTGCCAGTCCTACTTTTCTGCATGGGTTATCCGGAAGAAATATGTGGAACTCGTTCGACATACTAACCTATGCATCCACAACTCAGAAAGATATATGTTCCTTTGAGTTGTCCCTTTTCAGTTGTTTTATGACCTTCGTGTATCAGTTGATAGTCAGGAGTAGTCGTGCACTTGTGTTCATCGATGCCTTTTACTCTTGTGGTCCGTCAAGCCATTCTATTCTGGAATGACTAGGAGAAACAAACTCCAGTACCTTATCCATATCCAGGATTGGGTCAAAGAAGTTGTACTTCACAGATGAAGAACGCTAATCCAGCTTCTAAACTGTTCTATCCTGGAGTATTACAATCTTTATGTCAAGAATGTCATGGGAATTGCTCAACCTCCTATGAACCTTTGATAAGGTGATACTTCTCACCATCATCGTCCATTCCTCGGTCTCCGTGTTGTTGTAACCGGAATACTGACAAGTGAAATGTGATGTGTGAAATCAATACTCCAAGCAACTTCGTTGCTTGGTAGCAAATGGACGATAATCTCATTCTTAGTGTGGTTGTTACCGAATCACCATCCTAAGATTGATCGTGCTACCTAGTCCACTTTCCTGGTGCACTCCTTGATTGATGAGTTAGGATTTTGTTAAGTCCTCGCTCATTTGATCATATCGTCTTGCCTTGAAAAGCAAGATTGTTCTCGAGCTTAGTAACATATCGGTGGTTCGTGATTTTCCGAATATCTTCTCGGAAGTATTACCAGGTTGTTCCCTGACCGCTATGTTGAATTCGTGATCAAGTTGGTTCCTTATAAACCATCACTTCTCCAAGAATCTGGTTGGATACCCTGAACTGGTTGGTTAAGCTAAAACAATAACTCGGAGAGTTGGAAGATAAAAGCTTGCCAGCTTAGTTCATCTCAAGGGGTATGTTTGCGTGTGTTGAAAATAGATGACATCTTCATCAATTGGTCCTTGTGATCAGTTGTTGGCCCTATTGTCATATCAAAACTTTGATTTGAGTATGGGCTATCATCAAATCAAATCAGAACCAACGATGTTCATAATGTTGTCTTACTCGTGGTTGATCCCTCGAGCATACACCATTATATCTTCTGGGTCTGACCAATACTATCACTTGTTCACATAATTATGGAATTCCATCTCCACGGAAACCTGGATGAATTGTTGTTGAGCCCATCAGCAACACTGCTACCTTCCCCATGATTTTGTAGGACATTAAGCTAGTGTTGGAAACTTTGTAAGCATTACCCTCGTGTCCCGTTCATGAGGTATGTGTTGGATGAGAGAAGAAACTTTCCCTAATTCATGTGTAGTTGATGTAAGTTGCCACCGTGGGTTTGAGAAAGTTTATTTTGCTTTCTGTGGAATCATCCCAAGTCAGTCATCCATACGTGCGAAGTATTCTGTGGTTTGGAGACTTGCAACCTTCACTCTATATGTATCCCTAGTACACCAAGCCACTGATTGATTTGTTCAAAGAAAAGAAGTTCAAATGCTATTCCCGAAGGGCACGGACGGACATGCACAAGACTTCGTTATCTACAATGATGATTCCCAATCTGAGCTCGATAGTATTTTATTATAAGACTACTATGTGGTCACGTTTGTCTTGGACAACGTGTTCACAGGTTTGTAGCAGAACCAGCTCATGTTTTGGAGCTTGCTATCGTAGTTCATTCTCGAGAATCTCGCAACGTCGTCTCGTCGAATTGTGTTGCAAACTTTCAATTTTCCTTCTAGACTCGATGAGACTGGAATATCCTGACACCAACCAGAACTGAACCTCAGGCAGATATGATGGTTGGTGCATTTCCCAAAAACTAAAATATTGGTCTCTCGATAACCGGTAAAGTGGATGTCGTGGCCAACACACCCAACCGGAAGACCTATTGTTGTAGTATCTTGTTTGAAGAAGTTGGCCACCTCCCCATAAAGACTTTGTAGGACTTACTCCCTAGTTGTTCCTTATGGATTCTTGTGCCCCTGAAGTCCGACCTTTTATTTGACGTTCTAGGTACCAAACCATTATAATAAATGGGTTGTGCTAGCACATCAAGGAGAACATTAGAAGCGGAGTGCTAAATGTCTCTCGGTTGATCATCCAGATTTCATCCCCTTGGCCTCGCCAAGGTGAAATCCAAGAAGGTGTTATCTTCCTTTGCATCTCCATCATCCATCATTATTCATCATGGTGATATGTGACGTTGCCAGGATCCTTGACACGGATATTGGTAAAACCTTGATGAATATGGGAATACTCAAGTTCTTGAGAGCACGCACAAGCACTAGGTGTTATCCTCGACACTAACCGGGATTGCTCTCAGTGTTTTTGATTGTATTATACACCCTCAAGAGTAGATTTACTCTCTACTGTTGGGATTCTTCCCAGTTACCAGAATCATTCCCAGCATTTGCATTTTGTTCCCAGCTTGCACCGCCAATGTGCCGATTCCCCCATGGGTTACCGTTCTCAATCACTGCTGTTCAGGATTATCTTCAGCAATGGACTTGCCATATGTCCCATCCATTTCCGGTGATAAGCAACTCAACCTTGGCATTATCTTTTATAAGGAAGTTCACATCATCCATTTTGGCCGAGAATGTCATTTCTTCGGACTCCGTCAAACGATCGATTGTGTTTGCCTTAGGTTGGTATAGGGAATTTCAATGATCTCTATATCAAAAGTAATTATTTTTTCCACTTAAGGGAGTAACTCTACGAGTCACCTTCTCTAAGGTGCCCCGTCTGGTGGTAACAATCACCATCCTCTTAGGTGTGGAATTATTGCCACTAGGTGAATCTTCATCGTTTGTTTCACTCCGTCCCTTTGGATGTGTGTTCCGTGTCTCAGCTCAAGAGATGTCTCAACGTCTCACTCCATGAGTTGATCTTGAGTTGCTCGATCTTTCAGAAGATCAATTTCGTAGAGTTTCTATCATCGTCACCGTTTGGACAAAGCTCTCGAAAGCGAGGAAGCCAGGATCAACATGAGGCAAGCAATCAACACCTATATGGGGGACACTTGGATCATGAAGTTTGTGTTAGTTAGTGTCCCCTTTGATTTCTTATCTCAAGTCCTGAATCTCGGGACGAGATTCTTGTTTAGTAGGGGTGAGTTGTCACATCCCTAGCTTCTGGTAATGCACTAGGTTAGCCTCATGTGTGCATCATGTTTAATCTTGAAAGAAACTTGAAATGGGGATGATTAAACCCTAGCACCAAATCAAGGCAATTAGGTTTAACCTAAAATCCTTTTCAATAAACCCAGAAATGCCTTCAGTAATGTTTGATAATTTTGGCAAGGGTTTTGGTTCAAACCAAAAATATTGAACATTTTGGGGAATTTTTGGGCTTTGAATTAAATCAATAAGTATTTGAACTGGAGCCATTTAAATGCTATATATTTTTTTAAATAGCTCCAAATAAATTCTGAAACTAGTGGAGGGTCTCTGGATTAGTTCTTTGTGCATCCACTATTTTTCAGAATTTACTAAAATGATTTAGTGGCTAAACTAAATCAAAACAAAAGAAGAAAAATAGAAAACATAAACTATTTTCAGAATTAGAGAGAGAGGAACTACCTGACTTACCTGTGCAGCCCACCTGGTGGCCCTGCTGGCCGGCCCAGCCCACCACCGCAGACCCCTCCGTCGTCTTCCTCCCCTCACCCCAAAGCAGTTGCGTGCCAGCAGCGGCGCGCGTGGCCGTGGCCACCTCCTGCTTCGCGCTGGAGCCTCTTCCTCCTCCCTGTCCACGTGCCTGGAGAGGCCCTCTACTCCCCTCGTCCTCTCCCCTCTCTCTCTGGTCATTCTCCCTCCTTTCCCTCGCGTTCCCGCAGCCACCCGAGAGCCAGCCGTCGCCGCCACTCGTCGTTGCCATGGCCACCGCCTTCCTCCTTCCCCCCTGTTTGGCTCAAGAGCTCCGCCTCGACGCCCCAGACCTCTCCGCCGAGCTACGAGGCACCAGACGCCCTGGACGCAGTCATCGCCGCCGTTCCCCCCTTCGGCCGCCGGCGATCCTCGTCGTCGAATTACCGACTCCGGTGCCTCCCCGAGCCCACTCAGCTGCTCTTCGACCCTGCCGTGAGCTCCTCTACCCAATCCCGCTCTCCCCGCAATCGTTTTCCTCCTCTAGCCCCGCTATCCACCGGAGCCGATAGCTCCTTCCCGCCGGCCATGTCGCCGCCGTGGCCACCGTCACCCATAGCGGCAACCGAGCACACCAATGCACTCCACACAACGCCAGGAGCTCAAAACTCACACCGGTTGCTCCTGTTGTGCACTGCAACACCGTTTCCGTCGTCGCCCGAGCTCCGGCGACCGCCCTGGTTGTCGCCGCCGTCGTTTGGGTCCACGACGACTCGTGCCGATGGCACCGCTGGATGCGCACGAGCGCCAGCGTCACGTAGGTGGTCCTCGCCGGCCATTTGGTCGACGGAGGACGGATCCCGAGCCCCTCCGCCGTGCCCGCTGTCGCCGGCGGTGAGCCGCCGGCCTATTTGGGTCTTTGACCCGAGGTTTGACCCCCCTGGGTCTATGACATGCGGGCCCCGCACGGCTAACTAACCTAGTTTAAACTTAAACCTAATTAGCTTAAACCTTGGTTAATGCTAACTACGTTTAATTAGTTTAGCTAGCCACTGACAGTGGGCCCCTGCCCCACTGACAGCTTAGTTAGTATTAACTTAAGGCTAACTAACCCTGTTAGTTAGATGTGTCACTGACACGTGGGGCCCAGACTCTGTTAATCTTAGTTTAGTTTTAAAACGTTTAGTTAGCCCTGAGAGACTGACAAGTGCGACCCACTGGTAAGGTTTGACCCGAACAGCCCTGTTGACCCTACTGACGTCATGCTTACTCAATGCTGACGCAGTATCTATTTTCTAGAATTTTATATAAATCTAAATGATTTATTTATTTCAGAAAATAGCCAAAACTTCTAAAAATCATAGAAATTAATCCATAACTCAGATGAAAATAATTTATATATGAAAAATGATCAGAAAAATTCAAGGAATCTGTTTATGGCATTTTCATGCATGTTTGAACAAGTTAAACCTGCTGATCAGGTCAAATCAATTAAATGGCATTTAAATAATCACATATGGAGTTTGAATTTGAACCTTGGGTTCAAACCAACTTCATTTAATTGTGTTGCTAGTTGCATTAGCTCAATCAACAGCATATTGTCATGTCATGATCATGCATCATATTGTTGCATTGCATTGATTGTGTTCTTTCTCTGTTTGTCGGTTTTGTCCCCTCACAGTAGACGACGTTCCGACGATGAGTTAGATGACGCCGATGAAGACTCATTGTTATCTTCAGAAGTGCCAGGCAAGCAAAACCCCATTGATCATTCCGATACAATCCCACGCTCTCGCTCTTGCCCTCTTTTACTGCATTAGGACAACAACGCTTCAACTGTTACTTGCTACGGTAGTTGAACCCCTTTCCACTGCATGACCCGTCATTGCCACAGTAAATAGTTGAAACCCACTAGTATGAGTAGGAGTTGTTTGAGCCATGTTGTGCCTACTCATTCATACTTTCTGGTTATGCCTGCTATTGCTTAGAGTTGTGTCAGGTCTGATTCATCGGGGATGAATTGGAATGTGGTGAACATGTCCTACTGTTGAGCGCTAAGTGTGTGAACACGATTTGGTAAAGGTAGCGATGAGAGGCCATGTAGGAGTACATGGTGGGTTGTCTCATTGCAGCCGTCCTCAGGAATTGAGTTCTGTGTTGGTTGGTCCATGAAACAGCTACTACCACACATTGGGATCCTTAATTGACTCTCTCGACTTTTTAATCAACATGATCTCTGTCCAGGAGTTGCAACTAGTTTCTGGTGTTTGTAGTTACTGGAGGTCGTGCGCAGCGCTGACCCTCGGGGTGGGCTGTGACACTGCAGGTACGTGGCACGGTGTACCGATTGCCCGTTTGGTGATGCGGGAACCCTGTACACATCGTTTGGGGCCGTGAGTGACACCCCGGCCGGATCTCCCCACGGATGGAACCCAAATAGGAGATAAACCTGGACGAGAGACTTGTGTGGTTAGTCAGGTCGTGGCCGACACCCTCGCTGGGCCTCCGCTTGAAGGTTGCCGAGTACATGTCGTGTAAACGGCGGTAAGTGGTGAGAGCGTGTGTGAAGAAGTACACCCCTGCAGGGTTAAATATAATCTATTCGAATAGCCGTGTCCGCGAAAATGGACTTCTGGGTTGCCTATTACTGTTCATAGACAAGTGAAGGTGGATACTCTAAAACACGCAAGATAAGCGTGAGTGCTATGGATGGCCTTCTTGTAGGGAGACGGGAGCGGATCCATAGTGGTGTATTGATTGGTGAATATGTGGACTCGTGTGCGCCACCTCAAAAGAGTTACCCACAGTCGTAGTTCAGGATAGCCACCGAGTCAAAGCTGGCTTGCTGCAGTCAAACTCCACCACCCCCTTTGTTGATACTAATGCATATGTAGCTAGTTCTGATGTAAGTCTTGCTGAGTACCTTTGTACTCACGTTTGCCTAATTTATGTTTTGCAGAGAGACTTCAGTCTCGCTAGTGGTTCCGCGTGGACTTCGACATTTAGCTTGTTACCTCAGCTACGATCTTGTACCCTTGGGAGGGTCTTGTAGATAGTCAGGCTTTTCAGCCTTCTTCATTTGTAGTTGTCTGTACTCAGACATGTTATGCTTCCGTTGCCTGTATGCTCTGTATGTTGGGTCATGTGACCTCTGTTTGTAATAAATGCTATGTTGGCTCTTCTGGGCCTTATCTATATGAGTTGTTGAGTTATGTTGTGATGCCATGTTGTACGGCACATACTTGCACGTTATGCGTACGTGTAATGTGTATTGTTATGTGTGGGATCCGACACCTAGTTGTTTACCTTTGGTAGCCTATCTTACAGGGAAATGTCTCCTAGTGCTTCCACTGAGCCTTGGTAGCTTGCTACTGCTCCGGAACACTTAGGCTGGCCGGCATGTGTCCTTCTTCGTTCCTGTGTCTGTCCCTTAGGGGAAATGTCACGCGTTGTTCCTTTAAATCCTTGTAGCTTGCTACGACTTGGGTTCATACGTTGATGACCGACACGTTCGTTGCTGGGTCATGTATGCATGTCCCTGTAATTTAGTGCCACTTTTGGTTTATAACTAGTCATGTCGGCCCGGGTTCTCTGTCATATGGATGCTAGCGACACTATCATATACGTGTGCCAAAATGCGCAAACGGTCCCGGGCCAGGTAAGGTGGCACCCGTGGGGATACCGTGCGTGAGGCCGCAAAGTGATATGATGTGTTACATGCTAGACCTGTGTGACTTAGGATCGGGGTCCTGACAACCCAACCGTGTAAGGAACGCAAAATCAAGGAACATAATGCCGGTTTATCGACGCCTAAGGTGGAATGAGTGGAACAAAACACCGAGCAAAAGGCCAAGCCTTCCACCCATGCCCAGTATATAGGTGTGTTAATAATAATAATAGATATTGTGATATTCCAACAACATGTTCCAACATGGAACGATCTTCATCTTCACCTGCAACTAACAATGCTATAAGAGGGGCTGAGCAAGCGGGTAACATAGCCAAACAATGGTTTTGCTAGGAAGGTGTCAAAGGTTAGAGGTTTCATGGCAACAAGGAGAGGCTGACATAAATGGTGGGTAGCGCGACATGTAACGATAGCATCGAGACTACTAAGCATGGCAATGATAATAAAGGTATCCAAGGGTATGGTCATCTTGCCTAAGATCCCGCAAGGAATTAGAACGGATCCATGAAGAAGACGAAGAAGAAGACTTGAAGAAGAACCACGGGTAGACGAGCGAATCCTCACGAACGCAACGGAACACGCACTAACGAGAAGAAGCAAGCAACCCGGTAAACACACCACACAAGACATGACAATATGCTCAACCAAGTATGATGCAAGACAGTTCTATATAGGATGCACTACAAGTCTATACAGGAAGCAAAATATGGCAAGGTAGGAAGCACAGAAAAAAAACAACACAGTCTATATATGATGCAATACATGGCAAGGTATGATGCGTGACAAGTCTATATAGGAAGCAATACATGGCAAGGTAGGAAGCACAGAAAAACAACACAAGTCTATATATGATGCAATACATGGCAAGGTATGATGAATGACAAGTCTATATAGGAAGCAATACATGGCAAGGTAGGAAGCACTCAAAAACAACACAAGTGAACAAGTTTAAATGAGACCGGAAACTACATATAACTAATCCGGTAAGTCCCCATATGCATAGTTTGAAATTAGTCCAGAACTGAACAAACCTTATGTTCAAGTTGTTAAACAGCAAGTCAATATGCACCATGATGATCTACACGAAATTCTAGACAAGTTTCATATAAAGATTGTTTAATTCGGAGCTACGACCTAGAAGATATGAGCAAAACAAGTCAACCAAGGCAACGGTGCAAGATGCACCCAAACATCAAGCAAACATACTCCAAACATGTAACCAAGATGATATTATGATTCTACATGCAAAATCACACAAGTTTCATATAAGGCACACCCAAAACGGAGCAACGGGCTAAAAGATACACATGAAACAAGATATAACAACAAGCTGAAGTTAACAGCCACATAGCAACTTTGGAGCAAGAAATATATACTCTACAACACTCAAACATGGTGACAAGAAGCATGGACATGAAGTAGACATATCCTACAGCAAACAACTCCATTGGAGCAACTCCATAGGAGGCATGGATCAATAGCAACAAGCTACAATATTTTGGCCATGACGTTAAAAACCTGACAGTGATATTTTATAGCAACTTGGGAGTAAGCATTAAATAAGCTACAGCAGGTCATATGAGCAAGTAAGAGCATGAATGGATAGACAACAACATATACAACAAGGAATGATCAATGGCCACCCCAAAACTAACATGGATTTGCCTAGGGCATCAAGCAAACATAGCATCAGGATATGACAGATTCCAGACTTAGTGAAATTTCACTAAGTGTTAAAATAGTAACATTAGCATGGCATGTTTGCGAGCATGTTTAAGTCAACACAAGGCATATCATGGAAAGTTAAATGCACCACATCAAAGACCATATTATTGTGCTTCTAAAACAACTAAACATGTGGCATGAGGACAAACACAGCAATAGCAAAGAGCATGTGAAATCAGCATCTAATAACAAGTTACAAAACCTAACAGCCACATGCAGTTTTGCAACAGTGATTAACATGGCAATATGGACTCAAACAAGCATGCTACAGCAACCATCATGTAGTACACTTCATAATGAACATTTTGACATATCATTTAATTCATTTGGATAAACATGCACCAAGTTATCACATCTCAAACATGGCATGAAAATAACAATTAGCGGCAGTTTATATCAAGTAGCACTCTTGGCATGATGATTAAGACATCTAGATGGACTCAAACAAGCATGACACAATGGAAAAAAACGTAGTACACTTCACCACGATCATTTTGGACATATCATTCACACAATTTGGACATACACACAAAAATTTATCACCATGCAAACATAGCAACATATTTTGACAGAAAAAAGGACTTAGGCATTGTTACAGAAAAAACACGTGAGCACAGATAACTAAATTACGCCTAGGGCGAGGAATAGGTGGGGCACTCACCCATGGGCTCGGCCCAACTAGAGAAGGAGGAGGCAGGCCTAGCTGGACCTGGGAGGCCGACCGGGCCGGCTGGACTGGTCAGAGCGCTGAGCCGGGGCGGTCGGGCCGCGGAAGATGGGCTAGAGGGTCACGGGACTTGGGCCGGCCCGAAGTGGCGGTCAGGCAGGCCCGAGCAGGTGCCTCGTCCTCCTCCTGATCCCTCCTGGATCGGGGAGGCAGGCAACGGCGGCGGCTAGGGCGAGGTCCTGGCGGACCAGGGCGGTGGGGAGGCAGCCGGACGGCAGATGTGGGCCGGCCGGCGAGTAGCTGGTGGCGGGGCGACGGTGAGGCTCGCCGGCGGCCAGAGGCGGGGAGGCCGGAGGTGCAGGCGGCGGCGGAGTTGCACGCCGGCGGCGGTGAAGCGGCGGGCGAGGCGCGGGACGCGCGGCTGCTGCGGCGGCTAGCGATGCGGGCTCGGGCGGGCTGCGCGCGGGCCAGCCGGGCCGAGCGCGGTGGGAGGTGGCGCTGGACACGTGGCGGCTGCTGATTGGAGGAGGGCGATGGCGCAGCTGACGTGGCGGCCTGGGATTGGCCCGGGCGACGTGGCTGCGGGGATGGACATGTCCAGGCGGAGTGGACATGTCCGGCTGCGCGGGGAGGAGGATTTTTAGGGTTTGATGTGCGCGAAAATGGAGGGGGAGCCACATATTTATAGGTAGAGGGAACTAGGAGTGTCCAAATGAGGAGCCGTTCGCGGCCACACGATCGTGATCGAACGGCCAAGAGCGTGGAGGGGTTAGAATGGGCTTGGTGGGCTGTGTGAAAGGCGTGCTGGGCCAAAAGATACAAGGCTTCCCGCGGTTAACACAGTTAACCGTTGGGCTATCAAACAAACTCCGAACGCGACGAAACTTGACAGGCGGTCTACCTATGCTATAATAAGACCACACGCCAAGTTCGAACCCATTCCGAGAATGTTTTCCAGCCACTCACAAAATAAATATTCGGAGGTGCCGCGGGCGCGTGCATGTGTCTAGGCTCAGAACGGACAACGGAGAGGACGAGGGGACTCGGACGGATGCAAGTTTTGAAAACATGATGATGCAACACACATGATGACATGGCAAGATGCAACACAAAAGCAGATGACATGGCAATAACGACGAATAACTGGCTGACACCTGGCGCACTGGTCTCGGGGTGTCACAACACTCCCCTACTAACAAGAGATCTCGTCCCGAGATCTTAGGAACGAGACGGAAGAGAAAAGGAAGTACACAAGTTCTTCGAGAACAAAAGAGTGAAACCAAAGAAGCTTGAGAGTTGAACAACGGAAAAGAAAGGATACAACGAAGATGAACGATATTTCAGAAGCTCCGGAAAAATAAGCATCAAGGCATAAGACGAGACCCAAATGTTTGAAGGATATGAAACAAGAGCTGAAGGAACAGAATGAACTCAAAACCACTCCAGTTAAAAGAGATAGAAAAGAATTTGAACGAAGTAATTCGGGCAGCACTCCGGCTGAAACTAAAAGAAATAGCACACCGGTTGAACATGAGTTCATAATAAGGAGCGATACTTGATGAGATGAACAAAACAATTTCCTCCGGGAGAATTGAAATGATGGAATAAAAGATCGAAGAAGACGGTGGCAACTTGCAGCACGGATGAATTTAAAAGAACCTCTTCAAAAGAAAAGGCTTTAACGGAGTTGTTGAGAAAATCAACAACAAAAGAGTAAGCTTGGTTTGGACTTATTAAATCATCTCAAAAGTTGAGGTGAATTATGCCACAACCAAAAGATGGATTAGCTGAGAATGAAGAAATGCAAAACTCCATTTCAAAGGAATAAGGAGAATTATTTGCACTTCGAGATGCAAAAGAATAAAGTTTGAGCTGCTCCAGAAGATTTAGATGAATATTTGAAGAATGAATTAAATGATGAAGAGCCACTACGAAGAACTCCGGTAATGAAAGGATGAAGATATAGAAATGACGAACGAAAGGAATAAGATTAAAGCCTTGCGATGATTAGTCGGGGTTCCGATGAGATAGCCAAGAGACTTGAACTCCGGAAAAGAAAAGATGACGATTCATGGAACTAGAATTTATTCATCAAGAATAAACTCTGAAGGAAGGAATTAAACAACTTGATGAAAATAATAAGAATTATATATTATGTTTATCCTCCACCAATTAAATTGATGAGAAGCAATGGATTCACATACTACTTATTCTCCTTGAAAATGATTAAAGAGGAATATATCGCGAACTTGCGAAAATCTTCATGAAACGCCGGTAGGATTGGAATAAAATGAATGGATTGATACACCGGAAAAGAACTCTTGAGTGAACCACCGTAAAGAATTGAAGCCGGGTGAAGAAAATGAATGAACCACCGGGAAGAATTAAAATCGAGTGAAGAACGAGAATGACCACCGTAAGGAATGAAATTGAACGATGCAAGATGACAAGCCACCGTGAAGAATTGAAATTGAGTGAACACAAGAGAATGAATCTCCGGTAAGAATAAAGCACTTGAGGACAATTTGAATGACGAGAACGAAGAGATTGTGAACTGATTAAAGAATACTTGAACAAGCACCGGAAGAATGTGAGACGAACGAAGAGGCATCGATGAAGAATATTTGGTGGGCAAAGTTGGAAACTGAGAACGAAGAAATCTTCTGAAAAGATGGCCTTCGGAGGAACACAATGAAAAAGAATTGATGAAATGCTCCGGAAGAATGAAAAGTGAAAGGTTGAACCCACGACGAAAAAGAATTAAAAGCGATCTTGGAGAAGGCATATGACTGATGGAATCCATACTTACGTCACACTTGAAAGAATTTCGGAACACTCCGGGAAATAAAAGAGTCAGGTAAGATCCTGGGAATAAACATGTGGGTTATGAGCCCACCAAAGGGAAACTCCGTTGAAAAAGGATCGAAAAGAAGATAATGCACCGGAACGAATAAAAGACTCGAATGAGGTGACAACCTCAAGTTAATTGGAAGAGAGACGAATCTCCTGAGATTTTCTTCGGAACTCCGGAATAATAAAATTGCGAGAGACGAACGATCAATTGGGAACATTTGAGCAGAGGGAAAGAATATGAAGAAAACCGAATACTGGGATTGAAATCCACCGGAAAAGAAGAGGTGAATAATATCAAATCGAGAGGAGAATTCATCGGAGAAGAAAAGAGAAGAATGATGACTAGTTAGAAGAGAATTCACTAGTTGAGATAATTGATGAAAGAAAGCAAAGGATCACACGAGTAGGATGGATACTCGATTAAGGACTCCGATCCGAGAAGCAAAAGGGTGGGCGGGTGGGAAAAAGAAAGACATCTTCGGAAGGGGAAACAACACCGGTTGAAAAGAACTGAGGATTGAACTTGCAAAGAAGAAGAGGGTTGAATCCACTTGACGAGAGATGCACCAGATGAAAGAACTAACAACGCAACGAACGAAAAACTAACCACGTGATCCTAAAAAATTTGAAGGGGAAGAGGGGTAATTCAAAACACCTACGTCAAGATTCCTCACCAGAGCGACGAAGGGGCAGGGGAGTAAAAGAATTCCTACTCTCTGATATAACTAGACTCCGAAAAAGTTTTCTGCTAGACTCAACAACGGCCAGACTACGATCAATCAAGGGGGCTCCTATGGTCGGTCGAGGCTCTGATACCAACTTGTCAGGCCTAAGATGCGATTCTATCCCGATCACGTGACACTTACGTGATTGGGGCACAACCGCATTTCGGGCGCTTAGCAAGATGGATATCATTACATTGTACCATTACATACCTACATGGGGGATACAACAATACATACACGTCACATGAATACAATAACATCAATACAAGGTATCCAACAACGGATACAAACATGAAAAGCACAAAGACATCCATCTGCTATCCCAGGCTGCCGACCCGGAACCTAACCCAAGACTGAAGAAGAAGAAGAAGAAAAGAACTCCAACACAACGATCATCACTCTCACGTCAAGTCATCGGAAACCTGCACCTGCAACTGTTGTTGTAGTATCTGTGAGCCACGAGGACTCAGCAATCCATAACCATGGGTAACAAGACTATCAAAGCTTAATAGGTAGGAAGAAGTAAGTTGTGAGGTTGCAGCAGCGGCTAAGCCAAATATGGTGGCTAACTTACGAGTACAAGAATAAGATGAGCATCTACGCAATCGGTCGCAAACTAGTAATGATCGATACATATCCTGAACTACCTACGAGTCAAACATAACCCCACCGTGTTCTCTTCTCAAAGTGAAAAAAGACAGTCACGGTTACTCACACAGTTGTGTGTTTTACTTCGGATCCTCTATCAAGTTTTCTACAACCGGACATTAACAAATTCCAATCTGCCACATAACCGCGGGCACGGCTTTCGAAAGATCATAACCCTATAGGGGTGTCCCAACTTAGCCCATCACAAGCTCTCACGATCAGCTGAGGTGATAAATATAATATTATCACCCCTTATTTTAGGGAAATCCGATCAGGCTCGGCATCCCGGTGCACAAGACATTTCGACAATGGTAAAAACAAGTCCAGCAAGACCTCCCGGTGTGCCGACACCCGGATGGTAGCCGCGCGTATCTCGTCTCAGGCCACGTCCGAATGAGCTATGGTTACAGTGACCAGATACTCCAAGTTTCCAAGGGGCGGCGCCGCAAGCTGCTCTATTTGGGACCAACACCATCAGCACTGGGCCCCTGCTATGTAGAAGAATCCCCGGGGACGCGACCCCCAATGCAATTTTAATTAATTAATTAATTAAGTTGTTATTATGAGGCTAATTAAAACCAATGTTGGGCCTTGCTAGAGGAGTTTTATTCAAAGACGAAGTGTCAAGGGGTCCCCATATACCCAACCGTGTAAGGAACGCAAAATCAAGGAACATAATGCCGGTTTATCGACGCCTAAGGTCGCATGAGTGGAACAAAACACCCAGAAATAGGCCAAGCCTTCCACCCATGCCCAACATATAGGTGTGTTATTAATAATAATAGATATTGTGATATTCCAACAACAAGTTCCAACATGGAACGATCTTCATCTTCACCTGCAACTAACAATGCTATAAGAAGGGCTGAGCAAGCGGGTAACATAGCCAAACAATGGTTTTGCTAGGAAGGTGTCAAAGGTTAGAGGTTTCATGGCAACAAGGAGAGGCTGACATAAATGGTGGGTAGCGCGACATGTAACGATAGCATCGAGACTACTAAGCATGGCAATGATAATAAAGGTATCCAAGGGTATGGTCATCTTGCCTAAGATCCCGCAAGGAATTAGAACGGATCCATGAAGAAGACGAAGAAGAAGCCTTGAAGAAGAACCACGGGTAGACGAGCGAATCCTCACGAACGCAACGGAACACGCACTAACGAGAAGAAGCAAGCAACCCGGTAAACACACCACACAAGACATGACAATATGCTCAACCAAGTATGATGCAAGACAGTTCTATATAGGATGAACTACAAGTCTATACAGGAAGCAAAAGATGGCAAGGTAGGAAGCACAGAAAAAAACAACACAGTCTATATATGATGCAATACATGGCAAGGTATGATGCATGACAAGTCTATATAGGAAGCAATACATGGCAAGGTAGGAAGCACAGAAAAACAACACAAGTCTATATATGATGCAATACATGGCAAGGTATGATGAATGACAAGTCTATATAGGAAGCAATACATGGCAAGGTAGGAAGCACTCAAAAACAACACAAGTGAACAAGTTTAAATGAGGCCGGAAACTACATATAACTAATCCGGTAAGTCCCCATATGCATAGTTTGAAATTAGTCCAGAACTGAACAAACCTTATGTTCAAGTTGTTAAACAGCAAGTCAATATGCACCATGATGATCTACACGAAATTCTAGACAAGTTTCATATAAAGATTGTTTAATTCGGAGCTACGACCTAGAAGATATGAGCAAAACAAGTCAAACAAGGCAACGGTGCAAGATGCACCCAAACATCAAGCAAACATACTCCAAACATGTAACCAAGATGATATTATGATTCTACATGCAAAATCACACAAGTTTCATATAAGGCACACCCAAAACGGAGCAACGGGCTAAAAGATACACATGAAACAAGATATAACAACAAGCTGAAGTTAACAGCCACATAGCAACTTTGGAGCAAGAAATATATACTCTACAGCACTCAAACATGGTGACAAGAAGCATGGACATGAAGTAGACATATCCTACAGCAAACAACTCCATTGGAGCAACTCCATAGGAGGCATGGATCAATAGCAACAAGCTACACCATTTTGATAATGGCGTTAAAAACCTGACAGTAATATTTTATAGCAACTTGGGAGCAAGAATTAAATAAGCTACAACAGGTCATATGAGCAAGTAAGAGAATTAATGGATAGAAAACAACGTATACAACAAGGAATAATCAATGGCCACCCCAAAACTAACATGGATTTGCCTAGGGCATCAAGCAAACATAGCATCAGGATATGAGAGATTCCAGGCATTAGCATGGCATGTTTAAACAGTAACATTAGCATGGCATGTTTGCGAGCATGTTTAAGTCAATACAAGGCATATCATGGAAAGTTAAATGCACCACATCAAAGACCATATTATTGTGCTTCTAAAACAACAAAACATGTGGCATGAGGACAAACACATCAATAGCAAAGAGCATGTGAAATCAGCATCTAATAACAAGTTACAAAACCTAACAGCCACATGCACTTTTGCAACAGAGATTAACATGGCAATATGGACTCAAACAAGCATGCTACAGCAACCATCATGTAGTACACTTCATAATGAACATTTTGACATATCATTTGCTTCATTTGGATAAACATGCACCAAGTTATCACATCTCAAACATGGCATGAAAATAACAAGTAGCAGCAGTTTATATCAAGTAGCACTCTTGGCATGATGATTAAGACATCTAGATGGACTCAAACAAGCATGACACAATGGAACAAAACGTAGTACACATCACCACGATCATTTTGGACATATCATTCACACAATTTGGACATACACACAAAAAGTTATCACCATGCAAACATAGCAACATATTATGACAGAAAAATGGACTTAGGCATTGTTACAGAAAAAAACACGTGAGCGCAGAAAACTAAATTACACCTATGGCGAGGAATAGGTGGGGCGCTCACCCATGGGCTTGGCCCAACTAGAGAAGGAGGAGGCAGGCCTAGCTGGACCTGGGAGGCCGACCGGGCCGGATGGACTGGTCAGAGCACTAGGCCGGGGCGGTCGGGCCGCGAAAGATGGGCCGGCGGGGCACGGGACTTGGGTCGGCCCGAAGTGGCGGTCAGGCAGGCACGAGTGGGTGCCTCGTCCTCCTCCCGATCCCTCCTGGATCGGGGAGGCAGGCAACGGCGGCGGCTAGGGCGAGGTCCCGGCGGACCAGGGCAGCGGGGAAGCAGCCGGACGGCAAATCCGGCCGGCGACTCGCTGGATCCTGCCGGAGGGAGGCGGCTCGGGTCGGGCGGCGGAGTAGAGGCGAGTGCGGGACGATGGCGATGTGGGCCGGCCGGCGAGGAGCTGGTGGCGGGGCGGCGGTGAGGCTCACCGGCGGCCGGAGGCGGGGAGGCCGGCGGTGCAGGCGGCGGCGGTGAAGCGACGGGCGAGGTGCGGGACGCGCGGCTGCGGCGGCGGCTAGCGATGCGGGCTAGGGCGGGCTGCACGCGGGCTAACCGGGCCGAGCGCGGTGGGTGGTGGCACTGGACACGTGGCGGCGGCTGATTGGAGGAGGGCGGTGGCGCAGCTGATGTGGCGGCCTGGGATTGGCCCGGGCGACGTCACTGCGGGGGATGGACATGTCCAGGCGGAGTGGACATGTCCGGCTGCGCGGGGAGGAGGATTTTTAGGGTTTGATCTGCGCGAAAATAGAGGGGGAGCCACATATTTATAGGTAGAGGGAGCTAGGAGTGTCCAAATGAGGAGCTGTTCGCGGCCACGCGATCGTGATCGAACGGCCAAGAGCGTGGAGGGGTTAGAATGGGCTTGCTGGGCTGTGTGAAAGGGGTGCTGGGCCAAAAGAGACAAGGCTTCCCGCGGTTAACACAGTTAACCGTTGGGCTATCAAACGAACTCCGAACGCGACGAAACTTGACAGGCGGTCTACCTATGCTATAATAAGACCACACGCCAAGTTTCAACCCATTCCGAGAACGTTTTGCGGCCACTCACAAAATAAATATTCGGAGGTGCCGCGGGCGTGTGCAAGTGTGTCTGGGCCCAGAACGGACAACGAAGAGGACGAGGGGATTCGGACGGATGCAAGTTTTGAAAACATGATGATGCAACACACATGATGGCATGGCAAGATGCAACACACAAGCAGATGACATGGCAATGACGACGAATAACTGGCTGACACCTGGCGCACTGGTCTCGGGGTGTCACAAAATGCTTGTATAGAAGGAGCACATGAGGGGGGGGCATCAACGTTGTGGAAGATTTGACAATGAACGTATTTTATGAAGACTTGAGGTGCTTACTGCAAAGTCCTCTGTCAAAATTAATTAGTCCATGATTTTGTTAAAATATGAAAATGTCATTTTCTTTGTGAATCCTAAGTGGCTATTTGCGTGCATAGTTTTAAGAACCAGTGCCACTCATAGAAATAAAGAATAACCTTCTTCGTCTCACTTCAGCTGTTAAGATTAGTGTCCATCAGGCACGATGAGATATGCATATTGGTCTAGTTAACTCAAATGTTTATCTATGCCCATATGCCATTTCATCGATCTATATCTGCTACTACTAGTACCGATTTTAATCGTTCGGGTCCACTATGATCATAAGACGAACTACTACTAGTACATGCATCGCATGCGCCATTCTACTAATGAGGGTCCATGCACACCATAGCGGTGATTCAGTGTGAAGGCTACCTGCATATTTCTCAGTTTAACTCAATAACTGTCTGATCCTAGTGGTCATAGCATGTCCAAATGACCCATGGTGCTGGAAGGGATCGGGCGAACAATGGTGGTAGTAGTAGGATCAGACGACTCATGCCGGTAGATATGTGCCTGCATGACCCATGGTGCTAGACATGGTCATGAAGAGTCGTACAAGTAGTTGCGTGCCAGTAGTACCTGCAGCGGATGGCCCATAACTATCGGCCTTACCCGTTCGGACATACAATTACGGGTAGTCGAAGTTCGAATGACCCAGAAGTGCCGATAGTCGGGTCGAGACAACTCAAAGCGATAGTTGCGTGTCAGGACTACTTCAAGTGCAACCAGTGGGAGCGCCTAGCTGGCTACCATGTGAACGTAGTTTTGGGTTCGGAGTACCCATAGTGGTGATAGCCAATTTTTGTCCTGAGTGCCGATCTTACTCGTCGAGGATGACATGTGGTGTTAGCATTGCCGGATGACCCATTGTGCTAAAAGGGATCCAGGGATCAATAGTGGTACTAGTAGTATCGGACGACTCATGGTGGTAGTGGTGTGTCCGGATAACCCATAGTACTAGGAAGAGCAGTACCAGAGTTGCATGTCAGGAGTACCTGTAGCGGATGGCCCACAACTACTGGCCTGACTCATTCGTACTCACCACTAGAGGTAGTCGTACTCCGGATGGCCCACAAGTACCGATAGTCGGGGTCAAGACGCTCTGTACCGGTAGTTGCTTGTCATGATTACTTCTATTGCTTCTTGGGACCGATCCAGACGCTATTCTTCCCGTAAACCAGAGATAAAGTGGGCGGAGGGGGCTTTGCGGGCGTCCAGGCCGCTGCCACGCCCGCATCTGACTGCCCTAGCCCACCCAAAAC
The DNA here is from genome assembly GCA_902687465.1 of Secale cereale. Taxonomy (NCBI): domain Eukaryota; kingdom Viridiplantae; phylum Streptophyta; class Magnoliopsida; order Poales; family Poaceae; genus Secale; species Secale cereale. Next base: position 551,267,098 of record LR738710.1, read on the forward strand.
AGTCAACCGCCTCTCCCACGCTTTCCATCCAACATGCGCGCTACTTGACGTGCTGCATTCGTGCCAGCCCAGAGCATGCAATGGCCAGCATTGATACCGAGCGACACGATCGGCCGTGAAGGTGGTGCTGACGTATGCGGCCCCTCAGATGTCGCCGCTTTAATGCAGACGCAACGTCCTGACAAACAAACTCTGGTCGGTGATTTATTTTCCAATTTCCTATTCAATCTCTTGTTTGTACGTATGTAAGTAGAACTCTGGTTTTTTATTCCGAGGAGATAGAACTCTCTAGTTAGGATGCGAGTCAATTTTTCTCTCCGCATACGTAACTACTCCATAGAAGAGATGAATCCTCACCTCTACTTAATGTTAGCATTTTTCTCTAGATTATATATCTTGGTCGTCCTTTTACAAGTTGAAATCCCCATAGACGACATGTGATATTTCCCTGATGGAGTTTGATAATGGGTGCCATGTGAATCTTCTGGAAGAAGGTAAAAATTCCGTGTTGATAATATATACGGATAGCTGCTGACTCGTTGATGTCTGTTTTGTTTACAGCCGTTGAGGCTAAATATTTTCAGAAATGTTGAGACTTTCTTTTACATAATAAAAATGCGAGTCATCGTGAGAGATCTAAAGATTTGCACGTTGATATGAGACGTTTCCTGGTGGCACATGAGATTTGCATGTTAATATGAGACTCCCTAGTACATGGACCTTTTTTCGTGTACGTGTTTGTTGCTTGCATATGTGTCATTGTTTTTCAAGCTTTATCCTCGGAAAATGATGGGTCTACCCTTGGAAAATTAACTAGTTCCACCAAAATTTTGTACTGGTCCCACCGTTATATATAATTTTACATAATTTAGTTTTGTAACTCTTGGTAACTTCTATTTTTTCATCATCGGACTTAGATGGATGGACGGCTTCTAAAATCGCCAATCATCATAACAATTGTATACTAATATATGATACTCCCATTACAATCAGGCTGATACTCAAACAAATCTGGCGAGTGAAACACGCAGAGTCGCAAGTGAATATGCCGTCGCGTGTGTGGGGCAAATTTTCGTGTTTCGACCCTTTTTGGATACAACGCCAGAACTCGCAATCAAACATAGGGTTGGCAAACTAGGAAGGCACAGAAAAGAAGGCAGTTGCGAAGGCGAGCAAGGTATTTTTGAATTTCCTCAAACTCTGCTGGGCGATGCTTCTTACTCTACCTTTCAATTCGTTTGCCATTTTACTTCTGATCGATCCAATGTTTCGGACTAGGACGCACCCTATGAAGCTTTACTGTTCCCTGGGATTGGCTTTGGGCCTTTCCTGCGCAGCTTAGGTGGAAGGCGAAGAAGGCTCCCTTCCGGGGGGGCGAGCCATCAGTGAGATACCACTCTGGAAGAGCTCGGATTGTAACCTTGTGTCAATTCAGGATCTAACCCCGGTTTGAAAAAAATCGGGATTTGACCCTTTTTCTTACCGCCATTGGCTCTGGCGGTAGGGTTAGACAGCCTATCGCTAGGGTCCCTGGCGGTAAGGTACTAATCCACGTCAGCTAGCAGAGACGGCCTCCGTCCTCCTCCGTCGCACCCTACCGCCATGGTACTTGGCGGTAGGCTGTCTAAGCCTACCGCCAGAGCCCTTGGCGGTAGGGTGCGAGAAGTTATTTCGCCCGACCCCCCGCCCCATCTCCCCACCCCTCTCCCTCCCCCCGTTGGCAGTTCTTCCCCAAGTCCCCCAAGTCGCCCCTCTCTCCCTCTCTCATCTCCTCCACTCCCCCCCTCGGATCTTCACCGATTCTTCAACGTTTTTGCGGATCGAGATGGCCCCAAAGAAAGAAACATAAGCTCCTCCAATCCCTCCAATTAGTTTTTGCAAACTTGCTTCCGATTCGACGCATTATTTGCTTGAAATCCCTCATATTTTTGAACTTAGATTGGATTTTTTTTACATAAGATTGTTTTATGTAGATTATAGTTCTAGTTCTTAGTTCTTTAGTAAGTAGTGGTATTGAATATGAACTCAAATCCCTAGTTCATATGTTAGTTTGAAGAACCCTAGTTCGTAATTTTTTTTGTTAAAAAAATTATGATGTATGTTGATATGATGGCGAACCCTAGTTTGATGCTGCATGTTGATATGATTATATGATGTAGTGTGAAGATGATCCTAGTTTTATGATGCGTGTTGATATGATGATATGAAGATGTTGTTGGCAAAAATTATTTAAAAATATGATGATATGATGTATGTTGGAGGATTTTTTTATATGATGCATGTTGATATGATTTGCTCCATCATGTGTAGTACATGTTGTTGGATGAATATGCTTAAGATATTATTTTGATATTATGCATGTTGATATGATTTTGATATGATTTCATTTCATTTTTTGTTTATGTATGCTTATGCTTATGATGCTTATGTTTATGAAATTTTATTAAGGCGGGCACCTCTTGCGGACAATATCGGCCCACGGTACTCCATGCTAGACTGGGCATTCGACAAGAGTCGTCGTGCCCGTTTCATAGAGAATAGAGAGGTAAGTGATATGAATGAAATATTGAGCAAAGTTTTCGGATTGATGAAAATAAATTCCTAACTTTTGGCGTTCACTTTTTGACAGATGCTCCGGTCACTGCGCATGAGGGGTCACGGGCTATATGGGCATATGGAATACGACGAGCGCTACACGCCGTTCTTCAAGAAAGCCCGTTTGTTGGGTTTTGTGTTGTAGTTCAAGCGTAAGCCGCTGGCGCTTGTCCACGCAGACAGCGTTGATTGCCAGTGACGACCGGAGACCCATTCTTTCCATCTGCCATGCGGGGAGATGATGGTGACCCTCGACGATTGGTCTACGATTACTGCAATACCGGTCAAGGGTCATGCACTCACCGGGCGAGTGGAGAGGGCCAACTGGCAGGATAGGGTTGCCACCCTCATCGGCGACTGCCCCATTGTTAAGGGTAACCGTACATCCGGTGTGCCATTGATCTGGCTCGCGGAGCACCGGCACAGATGCCCCGAAGGCGCCGACAAGACTACTGTGGAGTGGTACGCGAGGGCCTACCTGTGGTACATTCTCTCGGAGGTCATGTTTCCAGACAGCTCCGGGAACTCTGCCAACTGGTCGTATCTCTTCTTCCTAGCGGACTGGGAGGCAGGGTACAGTTGGGGGAGAGCATCTCTCGCCTACCTATACCGTTCGGTAAGAGAGTGTCTAGTTGGGGGACAGCATCTCTCGCCTTCCTAGCGGACTGGGAGGCAGGGTAAAGTGTGTCCATGACATTTTGTTATATCTGATCCTTATTTGATGTTTTGCAGCTCGACGACGCAACGCAAAGGACATGAGACAAGTCCAGTATGGGTGGCTTTGTCTGGGCCCTCTCCATTTGGATGTGTGAGCGGCTGTCGGTGGGGCGTCCGGAGAAGATGCGAAGAGGCCCATGGGATGCCTATGGTGAAGACGGCGACGAGACTCGAAACCCCACCGTAGCTTACGAGTGGGACGTTGTCAAACTCTACACGGGCCTAAACAAGACTTCGTACAAGACCTACACCAACGAGATGGATGCTTTGTCGATTTCGCAGGTATATGAACTCGCTCGACACCTTTATCATTGATTCCACTTTTGACCGAGAGTGGGAACTTACCAATGTATATGTAATAGGTAAATTGGTGGCCGTATCATGACCGAGAGCGGGGTTTCGATCTGAACGTGATGTGCACTGCGGAGAATGGTCTCTGGCGGTGCATCGTGCCCATGATCTGTGTGTATGCCATCGAGTGGCACTTGCCACACCGCGTGGCCACGCAATTTGGGATGTATCAGCATACCCCACCGGCCCATCCCAACGATACCGGCGGCCACGCGCTCCACATGTGAGCGCTTTGTTCTTTATGCACATGATTTCATTGCGTGGTGACTTTATTACGATGTTTCTTGTGGCCTATGCCTTGCAGGATGAGCCGGCAGAAGAATCTGTCGATCACAGACTGGGGAGAGCAGCATAAAACTCATGTGACGGAGTGGAACGAACGGAGGTACCGTAAAGATAGGGAGAGGAGAGTGACCGACTGGGATGATTACGAGGGCCGACACATGAGGTGGTACGATGATGGCCAGAAGCACCGTCTTCGTCTCAGGCCTCGGCGGACGGCGGAAGACATCGCGGAGCTGGAGAGGGATGACCCCGAGGAAGAGGCCTACCAGACCGGCATCAGAGACATGCACAATGGATTTAGGGAGTTTGCACCCCTCATCAACAGAGTGGTAAGTCCGTTCAAACTTATGCCTTTAAATTATTGTATTCGTCATCGGCACTGACTTCTGCCTTTGCAGTCTGGTGAGCTGAACAGATGCATCTTTGAAGCCTCAGATGCACTAGGTGGTACCCCCGGAGGCATTGAGTCTGAGAACAATATGAGGGGGCGATGAAGGTACAACTTCAGCCTCCTCGGAACAGATGCATCTGGTTCACTTGCAATCATAAATCTGATACTTAATATGCTCTTGTTTCATTGTGAGTGTAGAAGCTCGTGAAGCGTTGTCGCAAGCTGGTAGGCCTGCTTGGCTATGCTGGAGCTGGGTCGGTTGAAGCTTATCAACCTGCAGCCACACAGGGTCACATCGGCTCATCGATCCACGTTCCCTCGTCATCTATGTTGGTTCAGGAGGAGGAGGAGGAGGAGGCAACATATGAAGAAGGGGCGGAGGAGGATGAGGATGATGACGGTAACGGGGAGGAGGGGTGCGATGAAGATTATGGACCTCCACCAACCCAATCATCTCAACCACCTGAAGAGATGACGAAGAGGGATTCAAAGAAGCCGAAGTGGCTAATTCCGGAACCTTTCCAGAGACCGCTCCCTCGACGGCCCAAGAAGACTGAGACTCGTTCAAAGAGTAACGAGGAACGTACCTCCAAGAGGGGAAGGAGCAAATGATTATGCTCTTCGATAGTTGGTTGAACTTGTAGTTGGGTTGTGTCTATGTGTTTGAACTTCGTTTGGTTGAATTTGTCTAGTGGTTGTGAAACGACGTGGAACTATGAGTTTGCTATTTGTGGATCTATGTGTTTGCTATTTGTGAACCTATGTGGAACTCCAATTACTAATTAGTTGAAGTTTGTTTGAAATATTCTATGCACTTGAAGTTTTGTCAATGTGTATGTGGTGCCCAAGTTTAATTGTTTAAGATCTATGCTATTGTTGTCATATTTTGTGAAACTTACTGTGATATTGCTGTCATATTGAATTTGAAAAAAAAAACAAATGAACTTAAAAAAATAAAACACAGGACCCTACCGCCAAAGTCACTGGCGGTAGGCTTACACAGCCAACCGCCAGCCCCTGTGGCGGTAGGATGAACCTACCGTCAGGCCCCTGCATATTACGTTACAGTACAGTTTGCGGCAAAAATCAGCCATACCCTACCGCCACAGGCTCTGGCGGTAGGGTTAGATAGCCTACCGCTAGGAGAGGCGGCGGTAGGATACTTATCCACGTCAGCATAGGCAAACGGCACCGTCCTCCTCCGTCGCACCCTACCGCCAAGGCCCGTGGCGGTAGGCTGTCTAACCCTACCGCCATAGCCTGTGACGGTAAAAAAGGGTCAAATTCCAAAAACTTTCCAAACAAAGATCAGATCACGAATTTCTTTGCAAAAAGTGTCAAAACACGAAAATTTGCCCGTGTGTGAAGCACAACGTACCTCCTGGTGGCACACAATGCCCCAACATGGGCGAAGCACCGGGATCCGAGCGAATGGAAGTCGTACGTGGCGTCCACCCTTCTACCCAGCGGCCTCTTCCGATTTACCACCGCCATTGCCCGTTCGCGTCGCGCGCCTTGGAACTCGCGCGGTCCGGCGGCGCCAATCTCGAGGCAGCGGAGCGCCGTGTCGCGCGCCGACTGGGTGCCCGCGCCGGCAGTCAGCGCCCTGCGTACGTTACGTAGGTGGTAGGCGCGTACAGGGCAGCAGAATCTACCGGGCGATTCGCTCGCTGTCACAACACGAGTCACCCATCATACGGCCATGAGTGATTGCACGGACGGTCTCTGACAACTGCGCCCATACGTACAGAACGCGGTGGCCCAGCGTAGAGAGCGTGGTCGCCCAGCTTCGACGCGAGCGACAACGTTTTTCCCTTTGTCCAAACCGAAGTCTTATGGGCAACCCCAACGTATGATCCCAAACGGACAATCCGTTTTATCCAAATATTCATTTATAAAGGTGACAATATGGTGACATCCGGTCGAATTTATGGATGCTCCGGCGGTGTGTCAGACGCACGGCCGCATCTTCGGTCGCATCATGTCCGCCTACATGTATACTGTCCAAATCAACAATAGATGTAGCTAAATTCAAGCGGCCATAGTTCACGCCAGCGGCTATGGTTCATGCCGGTCGGCAACAAAACCAGAGGCCCCAGTTTCATGTCGGCAACAAAAACTACAGCCGACACAATAGCCAGCCCTCAAAATGAACATGTTTTTGACACCCGCAACAAAGCCAGTGACCGGCACACGAGCCAGCCTTCAAAATGAATAAGTTTTTGGCGCCGGCAATAAAGTCAGCGGCCGGCACACCGGCCACCCTTCAAAATGAACGACCATAGTCCACGGTCGGGGTCTCACCTAATTCAGGCCGTCTCAGACGAACATCTCCTTCTGCCGATTCGCAAACCAAGCCTTCCTCTCCGGTGACATATTGTTCTTGTTCACGCTCATGATCGTGAGTGCCACGTCTTCTCCTTTGGTGTCGGCATTGGTGGCCTCGATCTCGAGCTTCTTGAGTTGAGCGGCCTCCTTGATTTCAAACTTCGTCCTCTTCGCGGCCTTCTCCATGTCAAGCTTCTTCGTTTGCAGCTCTAGGTATATCTTCATTTGCTCCTCCTCTCCTCCCTCACTTCTTTTTGACTCGTCATGTTTTCCAAAGTTCCTTGCCATCGATGACGCATCACGCCTCTCGTCGGCCTTCGAGTTGGTCTTGCCCCTCGGCCTCTTGAGCAAGTCTCCCTCCTCAACCACAGTTGCCTTCCCTCCTTTCTTCTTACGAGTGGCATATTGGTCTTTGAACTTGGGGCACTCTTTGATGATCGACCAACAATGTGTGAGAGTGGATAAATTTTCCTTGTGATGGGCCTTAAAGGCTTCCAAAGATTGGAATGCCTACATAATCAAAGATGTGGCCGCAATTGTCACATAGAAGGACACAAGATGCATGAAACATAAATGGCGCACAAAGATGAAAGAACACAATATGAAAACATTAGAGGTTCATACCAAGTCACCAACGCCTGGGCCACTCACGAGACGGGCTTCGACGCTCTCAAGCGCGACACAATACTTGTTGCACTCTTGTTGAGTGAACCCCCATCTCTTTTGGATTGAGTTGATGTCGTGGGTGCTCGCAAATTGGTAGGGGCAAACTTCATTTGTTCATGATAGGTTTTGTGGATTCTTGTCCAAAAGACGGATCATTTTTTCTCGACACCTTTCGCTGGATCTTGGCCTATCTCCATCCAACTCTAGCAAATCAAAGTGTCCTCCTCTTGGGTGTATGATCCGCTGTGAATGCTTTGCCTCCTCTATTATGCTTCGGCCCTTTGGGTGAGCTCATCGGTAAACACCAATGGCTCCTCTGAAATGTTGACCTCTTCTTCCTCATCTTCACAATACATCACATCATCTTCATGCCATGAGTTGCCATGGTCGGCGATCTCATCTTCATCATGGCCGGCGAATTGTGTGTCACCATATTGGATGCAACCGTCCTGGCTATGGGTTGCACCGGGATCGAAAGCTTGACCTTGTCCTTGTCCGTCGACGTGGAAGGCCTCACCACGGCCCTCGAAGATGACATTCTCCATGAACACCGCATAGTTAGGGTCGTGGACCATCGACATCGGCAGTGGCATTTCATCGAATAGCTTGTGGGCACCGGCCATCTTAGCCAAAAGGATCGACTAGGGTTGCTTCCTTTGCGTCATGTCAGATGGCTGGACAACGCCATTGTACCCCGGCGGCGCGTTGAGGTCGTTGACGCCCGCGGGCATGGCCAGAGCGACCATGTTGTAGTCCCACGATGTGGCGAACAGTGTCTGCACATGCCCATGCAGCGACTGCGCACGAGACCCAGGCGTCTCCGGTGTGATGGACGAGCTCGGGAACTAGTACCGTGGAGGACGAACAGCCGACGAGCTCGTGGTAGCCGCAGTCATGGCAGCGATCGAGAGAATGGTTGGCGGGGGTTGGCATAACTCTACCATGATGAGGGCATGCGCCTTGGCGACGATGGACTCCTTGTCGTCGACATTGGCCTGGTGCTACGCGGCACGCTGCGCGGTCGTCTCGGCAGCGTACTTGGCAACAACCTTCTTCTTTGCCACCTTTGTTTGCCGGCTCCTCCTCTTGGTCAACTCGGCCTCGAGCTTGGCGAGCTCTGCCGGCATGAGCTCTACCCGCGGCTCTTGGTAGCCTTCTTCTTCGCTGCGGGGCACATGGCCATTGCCGGGTCACGGGGATTCGTCGGGCACCGGCCATGCAGGACGGAGGGGAGGGGGCGCTGGAGGATTTTGGAAAAAATGGAGAGAAAGTGGCCGGGTGTGTCCCCGACGGGGGGGGG